>CM060935.1:445211886-446461886 GCA_030765085.1 Allium cepa | reverse complement strand
CAGTGTCGTGGAAGAGTCGATGGCAACTCGTTTGGAAGAGTTTTCGACCTATGCTCGAACTCGAGCAACAGTGGTAAGGCCGAGAGAGTTTTTGAGGTAATCTTTTACCTCAATTATTATCACATAATTATAATTTTTTTTACATATATAGAAATATGAGGTTTAAAACAGGAAGTGAATGCAACACTAAGTTTATGGAACAGTTTGTTCTCCAAGGACTTTAAGTTTATGTATATACAGTAAGGTAGATTTTGAAAATAGTGAGTTTAAAGTTGTGATTTCCAAACAGTTTTTTTTTATAAGGTTTAAACAGAAACATAGATGTGAACAAGGAAGAAAAACATAGGATTTTAAATTCTATAGAGTTTATATGAATTTATATAATGTATATACATATTAAGGTAGCAGAAGTTACTATAAATTTTGAAAATATAAGGATTTAAATGAAAAATGATGGATGTGGTGGTTAAACTGTTTCAATTAACTTATTTAATTTTTGGACTAAAAATAATTGGTTTAAGGTAATTTTTAGTTTAAGAATTTAAATCAAATTATAAGTTAAATTAAATAAGTGAATGATAATAAAATGTTTGATTTAAAATTCAGGTGTTAATTAATTTACATAATATTTATACAAGGTCCGAAACCTGATGGAAACAAGCTGGTTTGTAGTGGATTGCAAAAATCAAAGGTGAGTTAATCTCACTCATCTGGATTTTAATTTTAATTTAAATGGTTAAATTTAAATAATTGGTTGGATGATTGAATTGATTCGATGTGCTATTTTATATATATTAGTATATATATATATAGTATAAATTGGAGTGATTGATTTCCCGCATTTTATAGTGGATGAGACCCTATGCGCCGCATAATAGCAGATGATATTATATAAATCCCATATACCACGATATTCCACCGTGAAGTGGAATTGGTATTGTGCTAACATCTATGGATGCAGGGAAACAGGTTAGAGGGATCCAACTGGATTCCTCAAAATTATTTAGACTGTTTAATATTCTGTGATGAATTATATTGATAATTGTAATATTGAATTGGATTTTTTGGAAAAAATATAAGAGTAAATTTTGGAAGTGAAATAATTATAGAATAAAAATAAGAATGAATTGGAAAGAAATAAAAGTGATTTTAAAAAAAACTGAAGTTAAATTGTAAAGTAGAGATTTAAAACAAGTTTTAAATCAAAGTTAAATCCGTAATTCAAGTTAGTGAATCGCAGTTTTAAACAAATAAAGTTTTAAAAATTAAATTGTTTTAACAACTTGAATGTTAAAGTGCATTTTTAAATTTATTTGAATTTTAAAATGAATTTGGTTTTAAATTCCTTTAAACTTCTTTTATAAAATGAGTAATTTATTTATTTGATGAAGTAAATAAAAAAGGTAGTTAATTACTGGTTGAGATTAATCAAGAGTGATTAATATTTGTAGTTTAATTAATGATTGATCACTTAATGTAATTAATTTAGATTAGATAAATTAAAATGTAATTAGAAATCATTAATTTATATAATTAATGATGTAATTAAAGGTTTATGAATTAACATTTATTTATCAATAATAAGTGATATATGAGAAATTAATTAATATAAGTAATTAAGGATTAATGTAACTAATTATAGATAATTAATTGTTAAAGTAATTAAAGATTAATTACTGTTTTTGGTTAAGAAAAATTAATTTGTGTAATTAATTAAAGATAATTACTTGGATGTAATTGAAGGATAATTAATCCAGGGTGATTAATCAAGATGGGTAACTAAGGGACGATTAATTAATTAATTTGAAATTAATTAATGTTAAGTGAAGGAATCTAAGTGATTGAGGTTAGTAATCCAATTAGAATTAATTAAATTAATTTGGAAGGGATCAAGTTTGCTTATGGATGGTTGAATGGTATTGGATGCCTTAGATGAGACTCGAAGAGACCGGGGTCGGGTATTAGAAAATACCCGAAACCACTTCGAATTTTTATAGATTGATATGTGAAATATATTAGTTGGAATGAAATGATTTAAGTGAATTGGACTATTTAATCTAAATTTTGGTACTTAGAAAATTGATGTGTGAAATAAGTGATGCCTATAACAAATTGTGAATTTGTAAATTGATACGAGTTACCCCGGGTTTTGTATAAGTTATATGCTTTGTATTCCATGTTGGATGGGTTTACTCACGCTGGTTTCCAGCTTGACCCGGGTGTTAATTTGATGTAATGCTCGGGTCAGACCGAGTATTACAGATTTTCAGGTAAGGACGTTCTGGAGCTCAGGATGCGAGCTGGATGGCAAGAACGTATGGAGTGTTTCCGCTGTATTATATTGTTGTATATCTGAGACATGATGATTGTGTATATCCAATGTCTGTATATATGTGTAACTCTGATGTATTATAAATGTATTTGACAGATACAGAATTCTTTTGTAAACTGTTATTATTTGTCATTATATTTTATCCGCTGTGAATGTGAGATGTGGTGTTTCTGTTCTTCTTTTTCTTTTATCTCTTTCTTCTTTTTCCTAACTATATCTGGAATTTTCGGGATCGAAAATTTCGGGTCGTTACAATGCCTTTGTAGGCATCAGTGCCCTCGACTTTCGCTACACACTACTCACAATCCTCAGGAACTAGTTTTGTCCGGACTCCTCACAGGATCAACTTTAGAACCCCCCCTTAGGGTTCAAGGCGGTGCCACCCTATGGCACTCTTGAGAAGTTCATTTCAAGGGAGCGCCTTTTTCCCCAGAGCCATTGTCAAAACACTTTATACTATAGACATATAGTATCTTCCAAATCATACACCTAGTATGAATCTCATATAAATCCCCTTTTCTCAAAATCGATTATCCCAAAATCGATAATTCTCAAACTAGGCTTTCCAAATTCCAATATTGATTTTACCTAAAAATCGAAAGCCTTTCCAAATCCAAAGGTTCCCAAAACCTTTTTCCAAAATCCTCATAAGATCCTTTAATATATATATATATATATATATATATATATTTAAAAACTTTGGATCATTTCAAACTTGTATAAACTCCTTTTATACTTTAAACACTTTCAAATTCCTTTTCTTCCGGCAATAGATTTAACAAGGGAAGATTTATCTTATATAACAAAGGTATATAACTTTGTTTATTCAAAATCAAATATTCAAATTTGATTACTCTATAAAGTCACTTACCATTTTATTTACTTCCATAAAGTAAATTTTTACCATAGAAATATCCAGTTTCCACTTTACTTCATCATATGTTTCACAAAATATGCCTTTCATTTCAAAAACCTTTTCACATTTCTTATCCACAAATTTCCAATATCAATTTCATTCAAATCCGTACAATGTACACATATCATCCGTACGCTATACCAATCTGATTGCTCACTCGATCACACAATTTCACTTCCGAACTAGTATCATCCACCCGACTTCCTAGTGCGGACATAGATCTGGTTTCTTGATCAGAAACCGTCATCATTCTTGCATAACCAACTATGATAGAGAATATCCAGAATCAATCAACAATCCATATGCAGGTTCGCCGTCGAAAATCGAGTGAAAAATCCCAACTCGGATCGATATAACTATCTCGAAATTCTATGGTCGAAACTGGATCAAATCACTATGCGAATAGAATAATATACATACATCCTACGTAATTATCTTCATTGATTATCAGCTAAATCAATTTCTCTTTCTATTCACATTTCCTTTAATTTCTATCCACATAATCACAATTGTTTCAATTCCATTGGATTATCACTTTAATCCTTATCCCAAATGGATATTCAATCATAAATAGTTTGAACTCTGTCCATCTTAAATTCAGAAAATAGCTTGAAAAGTTTAAAATAGATAAGTCGTTGAAAAATAATTATTAGTTTGTAACATAGCTATAAAATAGTTAAGTAATTGTAAAATAGTTGGAAAATAGTCAAATAGTTATAGAAATTTTAAATAATTGCAAAATAGTTGTAATATAGTAATTAGTTTGTAAAATAGTTGAAAAATAGTAATTAGTTTATAAAACAGTTGAAAAATTGTTAAATAGTTTCAAAAATAATTGTAAAATAAATATAAAAAATTTGGCTTTAAAAAGAAAGGTTATGTATATTAAATAGCTTGACAAAAAATAAGTTTATATTAAAAAAAATTATATTGAAAATAGTCTAGAGTCAAAACTGCTCACTTCCCCATCAACTCAATTTAAATTTCCACTTCCATTTAAATTGACTCAATTCCAATTTGAATAACTTCAATTTCCATCGAAATTGATTTAACCCCAATTCAAGTTGAATAAATCTTGATTTCTTTCCAAATTCAAATCAAATTTCATTGATTTTAAACTTATTCAAATCCAAATTATTCCAATCAATTTGGACAAATATCAATTGAACCCACTTCAATTTCAAATCATTTCAATTCAATCCAATCCAAATTTTCCATTTAAAATTTTAAACTTATACATCTTCAATCACAAATCCAATTAATTCAAATCAGATTCAATTTGAACGAACTCAATTCAAATTTCAAATTTAAACCATCTCGAATTATATATATTCGAGCTAAATTTTTAAATGTTGATTTAATCCTTCAAATAAAATCAACTTATCTCTTTAAACCATTTAATTCTGAATCCATTTCAAACTTATCTTTATTCAATTTCAGTTTGGTTGTATTATATTACTTCTTAATTTAATTCCAATAATTTAACAACCAATCACCTTTATATTTATTAAAGGAAATATTGCTTTATATATCAAAATAGATTCTTATATAAAATCACTTAAAATCTTTATATATGCAAATAACAAGTACACTCATACACACACACACACACACACACACACACACACACACACACACACACACACACACACACACACACACACATATATATATATATGCTCAACTCATTCTAGGGTACCATTGACCCTATCCTTAATGAGTAATCCCACCAAAGCCATGGTTCTCGCTTAACCTGGCTTTGATACCAAATGTAACGACCCGAAATTTTCGATCTCGAAAATTTCAGATAGTTAGGAAAAAGAAGAAAGAGATAGAAGAATAAGAAGAACAGAAACACCAACATCTCACATTCGCAGCGGATAAAATATAATAACAAATAATAACAGTTATACAAAGGAAAACCGTACTTGTCAAATTTCACTTTAATACATCAGAGTTACAACGTATATACTTATACAATCAACATGACTCAAATATATACAACAATATAATGCAAAGGGAACTCACCATACGATCCTGTCATCCAGCCCGTCTCCTAAGCTCCAGAATGTCCTTACCTGAAAATCTGTAATACTCGGTATGACCCGAGCATTACATCAAAGTAACACCCAGGTCAGGCTGGAAACCGGCGTGAGTAAACCCATCTAACATGGAATACAAAGCATACAACTTATATAAAACCCGGGGTAACTCGTATCAATTTACAAATTCACAATTTGTTATAGACATCACTCATTTCAGCCATCAATTTTCTAAGTACCAAAATTTAGATTAAATAATCCAATTCACTTAAATCATTTCATTCCAGCTTATTGATTTCATATATTAATCTATAAAAATTCGAAGTGGTTTCGGGTATTTTCTAATACCCGACCCCGGTCTCTTCGAATCTCACGTCATCCTAACCCAGGTTCCTAAATGAAATACACTTCAAACTTAAAATATAGGATATCCCTTTACACAGCAATTCATTATTCATTGATAACCACAATATCTTATCCACCCAAACTTATGATACTACAAAACAATTCATATCAGAGATATCTACTCATTCAAGGCATCCAATACCATTCAATCATCCATAAGCAAACTTGATCACTTCCAAAATAAATTTAATCACTTTGAATTGAATTACTAACCTCAATCACTTAGATTCCTTCACTTGACATTAATTAATTTTCAAATCCATTAGTTAATCATCCCTTAATTATCCATCTTAATTAATCACCCTGGATTAATTATCCTTCAATTACATTCAAGTAATTATCTTTAATTAATTACTCAAATTAATTATTCTTAACTAAAACAATAGTTAATCTTTAATTACGTCACAAATTAATTAACTATAATTAATTACATTAATCCTTAATTACTTATATTAATTAATTTCTCATGTATCACTTATCATTTTAATTTATACTACTAATCTAAATTAATTACATTAATTAAACCTCAGTATTAATCACTCTTGATTAATCTTAACCTGTAATTAACTATCTTTTTATTTACTTCATTAAATAAATTAATTACTCATTTTATAAAAGAAGTTTAAAGGAATTTAAAACCAAATTCATTTTTAAATTCAAATCAATTTAAAAATGTACTTTAACATTCAAGTTGTTAAAATAATTTAAATTTAAATACTTCATATATTTAAAAACTGAGATTCACTATCTTAAATTCCAAATTTAACTTTGATTTAAAACTTGTTTTTAAAATCTCTACTTTACAATTTAACTTCAATTTTTAAAAATCACTTTTATTTCTTCCCAATTCATTCTTATATTTTCTTTTCAAAAATCCAATTCTATATATTTGATAACTCAATGTACCGGAATATATTCAAGCAAACCATAACATTCGATATTCCAATTATCAATATAATTCATCATAGAATATCAAATATTCATAACACAGAATATTAAACAATCTTAATAATTTTGAGGAATCCAGTTAGATCCCTCCAACCTGTTTCCCTGCATCCACAGATGTTAGCACAATACCAATTCCGCTTCGAGGTGAAATATCACGGTATGGGATTTATAAAATATCATCCGCTAAATAATGCGGGAAATCAATCATCCAATATATACTATATACTACTATATATAATATAACACATCAAATAAATTCAATCATCCAACCAATTATTTAAATTTAACCATTTAAATTTAAATAAAAATCAAGAAGAGTGAGATTAACTCACCTATGACCTTTGTTTTGCAATTCGATACAAACCGGCTTGTATTCTTCACGATTTCAGACCTTGTATCAGCAAATTACATATCTTTATTACTCATCGAGGTAATTAAATTTTTGTTTTAAATTAAAGTTGATTTACAAATTTAAATTATTGTAATTAATTTAAACTTCCCCTTGGAAACCCGTCCGATATATAAATGATCTGGAAGATTTAAAAATACAATTTTTATATACTTTTCAATTCAAAACATTTAAAATCCTTGTTTTCATAAATCTTATCTATACTATATCCCGTTTTAAACATGATTACCCAATAGTATATAACTTCATTTTATTTTCATCTTCATATACATATTTTTATTAAATCAAGCTAAATCGAAAAACGAGTTCGAATACCTCACAGCCTCCACTGCCTTGACAGAACACAAACCCAGCATTTCTCCTCACGCGAATCGAACCGAGCCTCCTCAACGTGACATGTCGACAATATCTGTATAAAATGATGATCGAATTCCATTTAGTTACAAAGGGTGTCGAGGAAGTCGAGAGGGTATATTGTTTTGAAAGCATACCAACAACTAAATTTGAGTCGTTACAGTAGGTTTCGATCAAGTCGAAGGGTCTGATTTGATTTACAACTTATATAAAGTATGTTTTCTTCAATCCAATTTATAAACAATGTACGTATCTCTAAATTCATAAATTTCCTAAAATAAGTTAGAAGTAGGCATGTACCGAGGTTTCGAAACCTATGAAATTAAAATTATGCTTTTGAAGAGTATGGACTAGATAATCATTTAGTAAAGCACATCAGGTGACCTTTTCGGAAGGTATTAGAATATACTAAAATCTAGTTGTGCTTTCGACGAGATCAATAAAGAGAGATGCTGGACTACCTTTCGAACCCATCGAAATATGTCGAAGAAGCAAAACAAAATTAGGCGCCTTAACCCCTTTCAAAAGGGTAGAAAGGTAAAATTGCAGCATCAAAAAATGATTCATACTGCTAAAAGCTTCTCTATGCAGTAATTGGAAACCTCTTTCTTCCCTTAATTCAATTTTAACCCAGAACTTCAAAAAATCAATAACCAAATCGATTTAAGCATGAACCAACAATCAATAATCGTAAAAACCTCGAGATGAAAATCCAAATTTTAAAAAAATCTAAATCAGATGAGTTTCGAATGTAAATTAACAGAGGAAATAAAACGAAGCAAGCCATGAGAATGAATTAGAGGATTCAAGCATGGTGGATTTTAAAAATCCAAATTCACCGTGAAAGGTAAGTTCGAAACAAAAGATAATGAGACCTTACTTTGAATTCAAGCTTCTATTTGCTGGAAATAAGAAATTATTTAAGAAATCGAGGACTTTGATTTTCTCTTGAGATTTCTCTTATCGTAAGTAAATGAAAGGAGGGAAGGAAGAAGCACAATATATAAGAAAAGTCTGGAAGTGTGCTATGGATCATGTAATATGGATATATGATAATAAAAAGTATAGTAATGGTAGCAATATGGTAAATAGTGTGGAATATAAAAGCAGTATAATAAAATGACACCAAAGATTTTTATACTGCTTCGTAGCACCGTACTACGTCCAGTCCCAGACTCCTTCCAGAATTTTACTAAAACAAAAACCCTCACTTAACCCGGAGGAACAGGTCTATACAACCCCTAAGCAGCCGAACAGGGACCTGAGCAGCAGAACAGGATTTCACCTCAGCAGCCGAAGAGGACTTCACTCGCCTAAGCAACATTACAGGATTTCGACAAATACAAAAGATTGTTTTGACTTTGTGTGTTCTAATAACACGGATTTGTCACTTGTGGTACACCCTTCCTATAATGTTCTCCTCGAGTATAAATATATATTTGAAGTTTATGAAGAATAGAAAGGTATAATATTGCTTTAATGCACAATAATTGAAAGTATAATAGCAAATAGATTCAAGAGAGTTAGACTAGAAAGATAAGAAAATTCGGTGATTTGGAATCAAGTTAGAGTATGTATTTATAGAGGTTAGAAATCAACGACTGTTGATGAAGAGTTTCGATTGAAGTGTTGCATCTAAATCTTTTCGTAGAGGTTCGTAACTCTTCACAAATAGTCGTGTCTTTCAAAAAGTAGCTGCTGTAGAAATTCAGTCAACTGAGCCACTGGGTAAGTCGACTGAACATTCAAATGAATTTTTAAATATATATCTGTATATCTGTGCACCTGTGCATGTTGCTTAGAATTTTCAGGGTCAGTCGACTAAACCTCTATGACAGTCGACCGACCTGGTAAAATCTGTGCAATTTGCACAGTTTACACAGGTGTAATAATATATATAACTTTAAACACTTTTATAATATACTATATATATATTATGCTTATATATTTACAAATTATTTGAAAATAAGATGATTAAATATATAAGCTAATGTATATATGAACGAGGAGAGATTTTAACAAAATTGACCTAAGACTCAAAATCAAACTAATATAATTGATGCACCATTTTTGAAGTCTTGTCTCCTTGTAGTACATATTCTATTTTTGTCGCAGCTGTCGTCAAATCTGTATGTCGTAGTGATAGCTTTGTGTCATGAATCAAAACCAAGTCTCAACATTCTCCCCCTTTTTGATTGATGACAACCTGTAAATAGATTTCGACTGTATATATAATATAAATACTTACTCCCCCTGAATCTTTGACACTCTATATACTGCATTCTTAACGTTAGTAAAAATATTTATTCTCCCCCTTTTTGATTGATGACAACCTGTAAATAGATTTCGACTGTGTATATAATATAAATACTTACTCTCCTAAATCTTTGACACTCTATATCCTTCATTCTCAACGTTAGTAAAAATATTTCTCCCCCATTGTCATCGAAAAAAGGAATAAGTAATATAAAAGTATGAATCCATAATTTCATAGATATTATGAAGGAAACAACCATTTATACATTAAACAACCATAAACAAGAGTCTTGAAATTATAAGAAAAGGGATGACTATTTAATACAAGCCATAAATTTAAGACTAATGTTTGCATAATATAAAATAACAACTCATGTCATTCTTTGCTTGCCTATGTCATCATGCGTTGTTTGACCACCACCATCGCTTCCATCTCCACCATCGTCGCTACTACTTTCTTGATCGTCGAAAGAGGAAGACCAAGTAAAGACGGATTGCTTACCCTGATTGCCTAGTGTAGCCATGGAAGTGCCGGAAGAACATGAGATAGCTTGCCATAACTTTGTAAAAAATCCTTTAGCCTTATCAAGCTTTTTGTCAACTTTAGTGATATGGGATTGAAGAATTTGTTGGTTATGACATATCATAGAAATTGACTCCTGTGGAGGAAGGCCGGGATTAGGAATCAAAATTTCATCTTGTTGACAACTAGTTGATATTTGACTAGATGGACCATGAGATGCTTCGCTATGTTGGTGTGGTCGATCTTGAGATAATTGTCGTTGAGTCCATTCTTCGAAAGTCATGATAAGAGGTGGTCGAGCTACTGGTAGCTTCATTACTGCTAAAGTTGAGAGTTTTTATATCCAACAGTAGAAACCGGCGAGTCAGGTTCCGAATCTCACAAGCCTTTTGCAGTCACATAATATATTCACCATAGTAGATGACATTCATTCGACCGTTGTTGAAGCTTTAAGAATCCATCTAGAATTGATTGTAGCCAATTGACTTTAATGTTTCTGAAGATAGCATAGAAGGCTTTAAAGTTATGTTCATAAACAAGTTCATAACTCCCGGTTCATGGAGTTACGGTTTTCATTAACGCACGATGTATAATTCTTTCTTTTGGTCTTAAGGACATGGACTTGAGTTGATGCATGTCGTCTTCTAAAAATAAACGACTTATATGGTCATGAACTACCAAATCATAATCAACACTACTCAACTCTATCCCATCTTTTTTAGATATTAAAATATGAGCCATTCGATCTAAGGAGAAAACGATGGGTTTTCCACAAACTAGACTCCATACACAACCTTCCTGATTTTGAACGGTTTGGTGACCCAAGTTAAGATTTGCGTAGAATAGTTTGACTATTATTTGATTAATTTTGTGCTTATTATCGTCAATATTGAATAAAGATTCCAAATTGCTCCTACAAGCCAATTCTTGTATATGCTATGGAGAGAAATCAGAATACTTTACAAACGAACCTCCAAAGATGCAAGAATCTTGCATTCTTCTCCATCTCTTAATTATGGTATCGTCAAATAACCATTGTGGGATTTTCTCATTTGAAGGAGATAGAGAGGATGAAGATGCTTGTCCTTTTCTCTTAGGAACCATTAGTTTGATTGTGTGGATGTTAAAAAGTTGAGTTTTTGAAGAGATAGAGTTTTGAAGAAATTGAAAATCTAAAGTGAGTGAGGAGAGAGAAGGGAAAGGTAACGGTTAAAAGATGAAAAGTGAGTGGGTAGGAGCAGTAATGTTGCTCAGATTCACGAATCAGTCGACTGAATCTGTGGTTCAGTCGACTGAATCTGAATTTCGAAAATTTTCACCCTTCTGGTCCAGTCGACTGAGTCACTGATGCAGTTGACTGACCATGGTTTTTTTTTAAAATTACTTCGGTGTCAGTCAATGTTTTCTTGTGTAAATTTTTACAAATTTTCGTACATATGAACATTATAAATTTATTTTTGAATATTATAACTAGTATACGTGTTGATGATATGAAGAAGAAAGGAATTATTCCAAAAAGAAAGCATACATACTTTAGTAGAATTATTTGGAAATAAAGAATAAAAAATGAACAACCAATAATCAACTAATTTTTATTTTGAAGGGCTAGGAGTTTTGTAGCCCTGTAGTTGTTTGAGACGAACATTTGATGCTTCATTTCGATCCTAAGAATTTGGTGAGACCGGTGGTCGCGGTGGGGAAGAAGTCGAAGGTCGTCGAATAGGCGAAATGGCGTTTTCGTCTATTGAATGTGAAGAGGCCTCGCAAAATTTCATAGCAATGTGCTCGATAATTCCTCGACGTTTCGAGCTAATCTTTTGCTCGTAATATATTTCATGTTGAACCATTAGCAATTCTTGTTGATAATGATGTAAATCGTCTATTTTTTGTTTAGTGTTTGGAGATATGTCAATTATTTTCTTCCCTTTCTTTTATCTGGAGTATATCCGATATGATAGGTAGAAGATGGCGAAGTATGTTGAACGGGAGTTTTCGGTGAATCGTTAGAGGCTAGAATTTCAATGGAATCAGTGGACGAAGAAGTTGACTTATTGATAGATAGTTGGTATTTCTATTTAGTTTGCATTTCAATTCGATTGTATGAAAAACATAGAATAAACATATCTATTTATAGCCTAAGGTTGAGTAATAGAAGGTTGAATTGAATGACATGTCTTGAATTTAACCAAATTAAAGGGTTGGTAGTTAAGAAAATTGTGCTATTTCATTTGTTTTTCTGTTATTTGATTTATCTTATATAATGTAATATGCATAAAAAGGAGTGAAGTATATTTATAAAGATAAGTATTATACATAATTTAGTATATTGTTGTCACCATGTAATAAAGTCCCCGTTCTAGATTGTAATAGAAATAATCAATAGCTCAAGTGGTTAAGACATCTGGGCTATTCATAAAAGGTCATAGGTTCAAGTCTCAGCATGGTCAGAAATATGAATTTTTGTAAAAAATTTATTTTTGAGTTTTAGTCAGATTTTTGTATTTTATTATTTATATATCTTTAATTGACATTATACCGAGTTTGCGATGTATTTTACAAAAGTATTTTCTAACAATGGTTTATTGAAAATATCAGCTAATTGATTTTCTTATGGAACGTTGTCTAAATTTATTACTTCTTTTTCTATATTATCGCGTAGAAAGTGATGTATAATATCTATGTGTTTAGTTCTTGAGTTCTTTACTGGATTTTTGGATAGATTTATTACACTAGAATTATCGTAGTAAATTGTTGATTTTGATTGATTGACTTTGAAATCTTTAAGTGTCTATTGCATATAAATTACTAGTGCGTAGGCTAGTGTCGTAGAAATATATTCTGCTTCGCAAGTTGATAGATATGCTTGGTTTTCTACCATTAAAAAGTTCATAAGGTGTATTCTATGTGAGTGGCCTAATAGAAACACGATTCAATACATAACAGACAGTTGCAACAGCTTTTGGTCAAAAATGTTTTGGTAATGTGCTTTCATTTAGTAAAGTTCTTACATATTCTTGTAGTGTTCGATTCTTTCGTTCTACAACTCCATTTGTTGTGGAATTCTAGGAAACGAAAAATTATGAAATATTGCTTTCTTTTTACAATAATTATCAAACTGTTCATTTTCAAATTCACCTTCGTGATCACTTCTAATATTTTTAATTCTAGTACTTTTTAAATTTTGAATTTGTTTAACAAATGTTTGAAATTTTCAAAAGTATCACTTTTATTTTTCATAAAGATAGTCCATGTATATCTAGAAAAATCATCAACTATTACAAATACATATTTATTTTTATTGATGGATTAAATTTGGGTAGGTTCAGATAAATCCATATGAAGTAACTCAAACGGTTGTAATGTCGAAATGACTTTCTTACATTTAAACGAGGATTTAGTTAGTTTACCTAAATGACACGAGTCACATATATTATTAACTTTAAAATTCATCTTTGGTAATCCTTTTACAAGATTATTTTTAGAAATATTATTTATATTTTGAAATTGATATGACAGAATCGTTTGTGCCATATCCAATGATCATTTTCTTTGGCTATTAAACACATGTCAGAGTTATGATTAACTTTCACATTCAAAACGTAAATTTTTTTTATCTCTACTTCCTTCGAAAATAAGATTTAGATTTTGATCAAAGATACTACATTTATTTTCTGAGAAGGATATTTTAAAACCTTTATCGCATAAGACTTATACTTAATAGATTATGTTTTAGATTCTTAACTAGTAAAACGTTTGTAATAAGAGGTAAATTAGATGCACCGTAATTGCTCACATTGCATTTGACGATGATATAGCCCTTGTAATTATCTCCAAAAGTGATAGAACCTCCATCCGAGTATGTAATATCTATCAGCATATCTTTGTCTCTTATCATGTGTTTTGAGCAACCACTGTCGAGTATCCATTTTCCTCTTTTCTTGAGTGGGACCTGCAAAAAATATGAGATAACGTTGGTACCTACGTTTTTAATAGGGTCTTAAGAGTTAGGTCTTAGGAAACGAAACCCAAGTGGGTTTAGTATCCCTTTTATAAATATAATTTTTATTATTATGAACAGTTTCTATGAATGAACTAATATACTTTTCCTTATTGACTTATTATTAGTTTTAGGTACCCATATATTTATAGTTTTAGAAACTAGTCTTTTTGAAGATGTGAATGTTTTATTCTACTTAACTTTTTTTAAATTACTTGATTATGAATTCTTGAATTTCTTCTTATAACCTAAACCATTTTTATTGTTAACAGGTTGTGAATTCTCAATAATTCTAGTCAAATGTTCTCTTCCTTTATTAAAATTTGAAATGTTTTTAGTGATTTCTTCTAATTTGGCATTTAGACTTGAATTTTCTAGTTCTAGCATTTTAATATTAATTTGTAAATCATGATTTTCAGAAACAAGAACATCATTCTTTTCTTTTTGAGTTTCAATTTCTTGACTCAATAATATAAGTTGAGAATTACCATTTGAAAGAGATTCTTGAGTTTTCTTAAGTTCTTCTTCTAATATTTTCTTTTGGTCTTTAAGTATATCTCTTCCGAATTCAGCCTTGTTCTGATTTTCTACAGCCTCTTTATATTTTCTTTTGAGACTTTTTAAAGTATCTAATAATTCAGAATTTATCTCTATCATATCATCAAAAGTTAAATCACTAACCTCATTATCTTTGGCTATAAGGCATACGTTGGCTTGTTCATTATCGCTGTCACTCTCACTTTCAGAAGAAGAGGAGGAATCTGAATCATCTCATGTAACTGAAAAGGCTTCTATTCTGAATTTGTCCTTTCTTTTATTTCTATATTCTTTCTTTTGATCTGGACATTTTATATATGCCCCTTTTTGTGATAGTTAAAGCACTCCAGAACTGATGAACACGGTGTTTATTGCTATTTGAGCTTCTCTTGCCATTATTTCTGTTTCCTTTTCTATATTTCAAGAATTTCTTGAAGTTTTTGGCAATAAAGGCTAGGTCGTTTTGTTTGAATCTGATTCTTCTTGTTCTGCATGGAATGCTATATTCTTTTTATCTTGAGCTTGAACTCATTTAGCCTGCAAATTCACTTCATAGGACATTAGATTTCCTATTAACTCTTTCGGAGTTATTTTGAAAATATCGTTCGCTTTTTCAATAGCAAGAACTTTTCTTTCCCATTCTTCTGTTAAAGTATTAAGGATTTTGGATATAATATCAAAATCTGAATATTTTTCTCCTAGTCCTACTAATAAATGATGGATATCCTGAAATCTTGAGTACATGTCATTTATAGATTTATTTTCTTTCATTCCAAAGTTTTGAAACCGACTTATTAGCATGGATATTTTTCTTTGTTTGACCTTGTTGGTTGCTTCATGTGTAGCTTTAAGTGTACGCCATATTTCATATGCAGTATTGCACATGCTAACACGATTAAACTCATTTTTATCTATAGCACAAAACAACATATTCATGGCTTTTGCATTAGTTGTGGCATCTAGTTTCTGTGTATTTGACCAAGTAGAATACTCCTCGGTAGGAATAATATATTCTGTCTGAGTTATATTCCACGAATCAAAACCATTTTCTTGCATGTATATATATATATATATATATATATATATATATATGCCATTAAATAGTGGTGGACGTGCAGTGGATTGTCCTTTAATGAAGCTAGTGTTAGTTTCCATATTATTCGATTATCAGATAACTGTGTTACGGTTATATGATGACCTTGCTCTGATACCAAATGGAAATGTGTTGTGGATCGTGTAATATGGATATATGATAATACAGAGTATAGTGATGATAGTAATATGGTAAATAGCATGGAATATAAAAGTAGTATAATAAAATGACGCCTGAGATTTTTATACTGGTTCAGAGCACCGTCCTGCGTCCAGTCCCAAACTCCTTCTGGAATTTCACCAAAACAACAACCCTCACTTAACCCGGAGGAATAGGTCTATACAACCCCTAAGCAGCCGAACAGGGACCTGAACAGCAGAACAAGATTTCACCTCAACAGTCGAAAAGGACTTCACTCGCCTGAGTAGCAGAACAGGACTTCAACAAATACAAAAGATTGTTTTGACTTTGCGTGTTCTAATAACACAGATTTGTCACTTGTAGTACACCCTTCCTGTAATCTTCTCCTCGAGTATAAATATATATATTTGAAGTTTATGAAGAATAGAAAGGTATAATATTGCTTTAATACAGAATAATTGAAAGTATAGTAGCAAATAGATTCAAGAGAGTTAGATTAGAAAGATAAGAAAATTATGTGATATGGAATCAAGTTAGGGTATGTATTTATAGAGGTTAGAAATCAACGACTATTGATGAAGAGTTTCGATTGAAATGTTGCGTCCAAATCTTTTCGTAGAAGTTCGTAACTCTTCACAAATAGTCGTGTCTTTTCAAAAAGTAGCTGTTGTAGAAATTTAGTCAACTGAGCCTCTGGGTCAGTCGACTGAATATTCAAATGAATTTTTAAATATATATCTGTATATCTATGCACCTGTGCATGTTGCTTAGAATTTTCAGGGTCAGTCGACTGAACCTTTGGGTCAGTCGACTTACATGGTAAAATCTGTGCAATTTGCACAATTTACACAGGTATAATAATATATATAACTTTAAACACTTCTATAATATACTATATATATATTTTATATGTTTATATATGTATAAATTATTTGAAAATAAGATGATTAAATATATAAGCTAATGTATATATGAAAGAGGAGAGATTTTAACAAAATTGACCGAAGACTCAAAATCAAACTAATATAATTGATGCACCGTTTTTGAAGTCTTATCTCCTTGTAGTAAATATTCTCTTTTTGTCGTAGCAGTCGTCATATCTATATGTCGTAGTGATAGCTTTGTGTCATGAATCAAAACCAAGTCTCAACAAAGTCAGCATGAAGAACAGACCGTGCGATCAAATTTGAATAAACGACCAAAATTTGCTCAAAAACATAAAAAGATGGTAAACTTTACAAGTCTCGAAAGGGTTAAATTGGAAAGTCAAGAGCGTCCATTCATGGGGGGAGGGGGGACATATTATGACCAATTCCCACTTCAATCTTGTCGAAACCAAGATGAATAGAAGAGAAAGAAGAACAAGAGATGACAGCACCAACATAGCCTTTCGGAGGAGTCGAAGGGATGCTATAGTCTTGGGACAGATGTAATAAAAACTTTCAAAAGGATCGAAAGGATCGAAAGCACCCTTGCACTTAAATTGCTTCCTTTCAAAAGAGATGCTTTTGCATGCATGAAGATGTTTTGAATGGATTGAGGAATACCTTTCGAAGGCATCTAGTAACAGTCATATATATGCACACCAAACCTTTCGAAACCGATGGTTCTGCCTTCATTCAAATTACTCAGAAAAATATTTTGTTGGAACAACTCCTTTGAAAGCATAACTAAGCCTTTCAAACCGGTCGAAACCTTTCACAACTAAGAGGGGTTCCACATTTATCCATGACTACGTCTTCGGAAGCTACCCTCCACGTCGAAACCTTGAGTATTTCTAAAATTCAAAATCCCAAGGATATACCTGTTAACAAAATTGGAAGCTCATACTTCTTCTCACTTGCAACAATAAAGCAACATAAGAGGAAAAGACGCATCTACCCCTTCCAATGGAGACGGAAGCATTCAATTCCATCCGAATGCAATGCTGAGGGGTGTGCATGTTTCAATGGACATGAAAAGGTCTACAAGGCCACCTTTCAACCAGGTCGAAAGCTCCGAGTCGAAAGGTGCCAACCCGGACCTATAAATATGACCCGAGTCAGACGTGGGCCCATGATAACCGTAGAATGGTGCATGAAGGGGAAGCATGTCATAATTTTGCACGTACCACACAAGAGAGTGTTATTTGACATTCGTATGATGGTTCGCCTTTGATGACCGACCCCATCGTAGTGCATGCCGCTTTCCTTTCTACGATACATTTTCCATTGGTTTTATCCTAAGCCAACTTAGGATGCTACTGATTTCTCGGTGAGCGTAGTTGGAGATAGACCTTAGATGGTGATTTTGTTCCCGACAATCCACATCTAGATACACCTTTTTTGAGGATTTATGACAATGCTGTATTACAAGAGTATGCAAGGTAGTGGTGGTCGTAAATTACTTCATCATCGTGAATGTGGATTATGCTTCCTTTTGGCGTCGGTTTTACACTACATCGCATACGGCTATTTTTCATGCTGCATCTGTTGATTTTGTTGGGCCCTCAGGCATACGTAGTGGTGTTGCCCTATTTTGCATGACCTTACACAGAGTACTCAAGTGTATCATGCTCCACGACCCTTCCAGGTAGGAGATTACGATTGGATAGTCTGTACTCGGACACCGTCTAGGTTGATAGATATGTTGATATTCCTCGGCCAGAGATTTCCCAACATCCCGATCCAGCAGCATTTTCCTATGAGGATTTGTTTCAGATGCAGATGTGACTCCGCCAGGTCATGTACGTCGAGCATCGACGTAGTATAGATGTGTTGACTTGTAACGAAGCAGATTTTTCACGCTCGAAAATCGACATCCATACTTTACATCGTACTCGAATGCCACAGATTCGACCGTTCAAATCCGAGTCACCGGAGCTTATAACACAATTAAGTTAACAACACAGTGGAAAAAAATAATGAATATCAGTATACAACATCTGATACAACATCTTGATACAATAGATGATACAATAGATATCGATATACATCAGAGATATGATACAATACAATAACAGCGGAAAGAAAATAGATAACACTAACAACGGAACAAATATAACTCAAGACAGTCTTCATGGAAGAACTCCAGTAGCAGCTCGAACTGATATCACGATATACCAAGAGAAGCAAGTCTCGTCCATATCCGAAGACTGAACTAGCTCCAATTAATCTACCAAACCTAACTATCTGAAAAACCAAACTCTAGACTGCTCATGTGGAAAATAGTGAGCACCCAGAGTTTAGGAAAGGAACAATAAACTCTGGGTCAGTCATGGGACTGGTGTGAGTAACAAAAGCAGTTTATCTTTAAACACAAACAGCAAGAGAATTTTAAAGTAAATTCGCAACGCTTTTAGAAAATGAAACTACCATAAGACCTCCCGCCATACACACAATGCAAACGCAGAATTGGAGGAGATTTCTTCTTATGATAGTCAAACATGCTTAATACGCAGAAAATTTCTTGGATATTATTATTATAAGTGCACAGTGCAGAAAACCATTTCGAAAGTAGAATATAAATCTTAGCCAGCATAGACATTTCGAACTATGCCTACTATAGCTACCATCCAAACAGTGGGGCGCCACCATAAGTGAATGGCAGGTTATACAACTAAAACCATACAAGGAGCGTATTGTTTTGATTGGATTTCCAACAAATGGTCAGGCTAAGGAACTTCCTACTGCCACATGGGATCTCCTCTAGCGGGACGTCCCGAGATCCTATCCGGATCTCTGCCAACACAAGGCCGGGTTACCTCTGTAACTAGGTAACTACTACTCGAGCATGCCACTCCCCGGTCCTTTGGGACCTTTATCCGAGGTACCTCTAAGCAACAACCACACAGTAAATGAGATTGGAGCAACCACATAGGTTAAATATCAGGGCTCCATACCTAATATCACCCTTTACCAGAAGGGAATGACACACCCTAAAGGGCGCAACCCTCATAACCTTGCCGCATCTTTCCTGTTTTGACCATTTCCGGGGTGTGAGGTCCTCATGCAGTCTCGTCCACAAAGCTACGCTTTATACAAAAGCCATGCTCTCATCACAATTGATCAACAAATGATCATCAACACACAGCAGCACTCAGCATGCCACACTACTAAATTGGGAGTATATCGCTGATAACCTTCAACTACATAACCTCTGAGCTCGTACGTCTCAGAGAAGGGTGTTAAGCTAAGAGAATAAATCTCCGCCACCAACAGAAATGTATTTGAAAGAAATCTGCTTTATATCTCAAAGTGTAGTGTCAGACATGTAACCATACAAGTCTGTTCTGGGTTCGAACAGAACCGAAGGCACTTCCAAAGAAGCCCTTGCAATCCGAGTATTCACAATCCCGATCGGACTTCCCATCACTTAGGGAATCTCTATACCGGAGCAACTCAGTGCAGAGACAATCGATAGGTCATCCTATCGTTTTCGCAAATACCCGGTCTTCACCACCGGTCTTCAAATGTTATCCATATACGTCGAATCACATATTCGGAATGGGTTATACGACACAAAGGTCCTCTCCCGGTTAAACCAAATAGTGAGCGCAACATTCAAAATATATGAATATGGGATTTCAATTAAGTCACAACTTAATAATTCAAAACTTTCCTTCAAATGTTTTAAACAAATTACCATTTCAAATCTTTTAAACAAAAGATTTATTTCACTAAGTTCACCCATTTTCACAAAGATCCATTTACGGATTTCAATTCAATTCCCATTTCAATTGGATTAACTCGTTTAAATCTTTAAATCAAAGATTTAACTCATAGCTTTCAAAATACGATTAACTTGTTGAATCTTTAAATCAAAGATTCAACTTGTAGCTTTCAAACCGTTTCCATAACTTGGAAATTCATTTTCAGTTCAAACTTGAAATCCCTTTAACATAAATTGGAAGTTCATTACTCATATGAAAGCTTTTCATCACTTAGAAACCATAGTTTTATTTCGGAAAAACCTCGATTCCATTTATACAAGTTACAATCTTTGGTTTAATTTAATTTCCAAATCAACGCTTAAAAACGGTATAAACCCGTATAACTTGTAAAGTCCTTTTTAAATCATAAGTATTGAATATAGAATTCAATTTCAGATATTGAATTCCAATTTAAATCGAATTATTCAAATTCCAATTCTCTATTAGTTATTCAAAACAACTTTTATTCTTAAAACGCCTTTTCAAAAGCTTTTCACATTAAACTTAATTTATTTCCAAAAATATTTGAATTTAAAATTCAATTTCAAATCTTATTTAAAAATCTGTGACTTAACTGATTTCCATGTGAAATCCATAATTGTGTGTGTATGAGTGTGGTCCAGGGGTTTTACACAATAGTGCACAACATCAATCATCATAGATATATCAATATCGATAAGCGGTAAAATCCATAATGCTTATCTTCATTCACAGATTCATAGATAAATAAATTTATCAATCACAAAGATTTATCGTTACAATTCGATGTGGGTTTCGGATAACCAACTAGAATCCGACAACCCGTCACATCGAAATTTAAATGCCGTTTTACAGGCAAAAAGGGGTTTTCACATAGACATACAGAAACAATCACAGTTCACAGTATAACATCGGGCAAATTCACATCACATAGTATCATAATCTCAAACAGAAATATCAATCCAGTATATAACACTTGATGATAGTCAATCATCTTCAATTTAAAGTGAAAGTGATTTAAAAGAATTAACTATATGACTATTTTTGTCGATTTATTTAAATCAATGATTAAATATTCTTAATGATAAGTTAATCAAATCCTTAATTATTATTTTTTTCCTTAATTAATTATCTTAATTAACTACTAATTATTAATTCTCTTAAATTATCTAATTAAAATTTGTAATTACAAATAAATTAAATCCCTAATTGCGAATTAATCAAATTCTTTAATTTCAACTCGACAAATCTTTAGTAATTTAATTAATTACAATTTGATTTAATTATTCATTCTTAATTACCCTTTTAAACAATTAATAATAATACTTATTTGTCTTAATTAACATTTTTAAAATCTTCTATGAACTTTGAAATCAATTATTACTAAATTAAAAACTTTAGTGGTAATTAAAATTTCAACTCTTGTATTACATCAACTACTAAATTAAAATATTAATTGGGTTCTAAAACTTTGTTAAGTACTTTCTTAATTCATTAAATTGTAACAAAGCTTGATTCGAAACCTTAATTAATATTCCTTTGAAACTTATAAATTTTATTTCAATATTCTTTCAACTAAATTTTATTTTCTAAAATTACAGAAGCATTTTTTTTCCTACCCAAATAAAAATTCACTTATAAAGTTAAAAAAAAACTGAACATGTTTTATTTGTAAACTTTAAAACCTGGTTCAAGATTCTGTTTAAGTTTAAAACCTGAACATCATTGCTTCAGATTTGAAAACTATTACCAATACTCAAACCCGAGCCCGCCATTCCATTTTCACGAGAGTAACTCGAGACAACATCATCATCTTCTCCAACAACCCAACCTGACACATCCTGACACGCGTGCACCTATACATACGATCGCCGCCGCTCCGGTCACCATTGCCATCACCGGCAAGTCGACCGTAGCCACCATTCTCGATCACGGCCACTAAAACTTCATCACCAACTCGTAATCGAATTCGAGCTATTCGATTTTTTTTCCAGAACCGAACCTGATTAACACAATCGCCACACCTTAACGCCACAGACCACTGGCGACCACCACCTCTTGCCATAACCTTCGCCTCTGACCAAACTTCATTTCCCCTACCTCTAGTCGAGTCTGATGCCTCGACGATGCTGCTAAAACAACCCAAACCTGATCGACCAAAACTAGGTCAAAAATCCTAACTCACCAATTTCTGGCCACCACCACCATCAGAAAAATTCTCCATTATTTTTCCTGGAAACCCCAACCCTCCAGCCACCTCTGGTTACAAGCCCGGCTCGTATCATCACTTTGATCGACGGAAATTGACAAAAAGGTCAAAATCGTTCAACTCCCAATATATCGATGATTGCTCCTTTAAAAACGACGAAATGATTTTCTAAATTCATATTTTTGAAATACGAATAAATTTATATAATCAAAGCTTGAAGATTTAAAAATCGATTTTTCGACTTGAATTCATTTTTTTCTGACATTAGTGATTTCCAGAAATCCTACTTATTTATTCTATTTAAAAATACTTTTAAAAATAATGTTATACTGATACAAACATGTCTTCTCTAGAGATTTTAACTTGAATTTGATTTAGATGGGAAGATATGAATCTTTTTTCCTAGTGAGTTTTAGCCTGTGAATATAAACAGAGGCTTATATATGTTCATATTCATAGCTATGTACAGGCATATCATACTTATATTCAAACATTCACCTCTATGTACTCATGCTAACTTTATTTACTAACTTCCTATAAAGATTCATTACATGCATTGAATTCTACCACCAAATTTAGGCTTTAGAAAGTTTGGTTTACTCACCAAATATACAGATATTAATCATGCAACTAGATTAAAAGAAAACTTAAGTTATCAAAATATGAAGTTACTCACAGTATTTCCAGAAAAGAAGAACAAAGCTACTTCATTTGAATCAGGCTTTTATTCTTGTTTTGCCTAGCCTTTGATTCCAGAAAATTTGTTGTTCAAGTTTGAACTTTGTTTAAATTTTAGTTGATATTCACTTTAGTTTTTCTTGGCTTTGAAGGAATGAAAATGATCTGACAAGCTTGATATAAATGAGAAAAGAAGTTTACTGGTGATGGTTTTACAGGATGATAATATTGGCTTGTACACTGGTCAGAGATATTATTTTTTCCATTTGATTAAGCATAATTTCGGCTGAAAGAAAATTTTAGTCATGGGCTAGATTATATTTTGTGTACTAAGATACTAGGATTTATTGCTTTGTCTTCTCCTACTGCTTCATACTTTCATATACATGTTTTCTTTTGTTGACTATGTAGAAATTTGGTGGCTGCAAATATTGTTTTAGTGGGCTGAAATGATCAACATGGTGTGCCAGAGGATATGGCATTAATTAAACTTTGTCTTGATTTGCAAGCTTAGTTATATATCTTATATTTAGTTTGTTTCATCAGTTTGCAAGTATAAATACTTGACTATATTTTGTACCTTGTTTATTTAGTATGAGGATATCTTGTTTTATATTTTCTTGTCATGTTTCACATTATCATTCACATCTAATTTGATTTGCTTACTTTATATAGACATTTTATTATTTTACTTTATGTATAAACTATAAAGTTGTTTTAGTCCTTCGTTATAAAACTTTAACTCAAATGAAAATATATGCTTTTGTTTTAGTTATATTTTTATACTTCATTTGCTTATTATTATTTTCATACTTATGTTACTTGTTATTATTTCAAACCATTTGTAATAATTACTATTTATATAAAAATCAATTTTGTAAAGATATTACCTTAATAACATTGTTTAAATATAACTCCTTATTGAATTAAAATGATTTATAAAAGAAACCATTTCTATGTTAATAAATAACATATTTTATTTGAATTTGGAAAAATCAAATCGATTAACCAATTAATTTTACAAATTTTAAATCAAAAATTAAATTAATTATCAATTTAAAATAAATTAAAATTCGGATCATTACAGACTTCCCCCCTTAAAAGGAATTTCGTCCTCGAAATTCGTCAGAGAGTGATAACAAAGATAGATGAAAGAGAAATATCTTTCGAGATCAACTAGATATACTTGTTCTGCATTTGGCTTACCAAATCAGAATAACACCAATAGATATAAGAACGAATCTATTTAACACTTCATAAGATATTCGGGTTATCCAGATCTACGAAATGTGGAGAGACATCGATTAGTTAGAAAGGATAACTAACCATTCATAGAATATATCCGGACCCAAATAATAGATAAATGGATTTTTTTTTATTTTCCACAACTTCCAAATACTAGATATGGATTTCAAACTCAAGTCGGAATATCTCAAAATATATACCAATCTATCCCTCTTCGGACTTCGATCAACCAGAGAAATTATAATAGAATTTCAAATTTGGTTTTAAACGAAATCGTTTTATTGGTATAATTCAAATTATCCTTCATAATCTATTAATCAATTTAACTCAACTTAAAATTTCCAATTTATTCAGAATTTCCAATTTTAAAATTTCAAATTTATTAAAGTTTAAATTAAAAACTGATAAGAAACTAGTGAAAATTCGAAGTAAGGATTTCCTACAACGATTCATAGGGCAACCATTGCACTGAAACTTCTTCCTGGAGCTGTCACGAAGCAATCAAAAGAATTTGGAAACGAATCAAAGAAGATCGATAGAGAAAAATTACTTCCACTGTTGTAGGGTATTGACCATTTATAGTCATATTCCCCTGTCCCCTATCTCGTTCTCTTCTTGCACTCATACTCACTATCAGTGGATAGTAAGAGAATTTACTGAGGCATTCAAACGGATATCTTAGGGATTACTCATTCTAGGGTATACTTCACCCTATCTCTAATGAGCTACTTAATGTGTTATACTCCTGAGCTAAAGTTTAACCTTAGCTCTGATGCCAAATGTAACGAAGCGGATTTTTCGCGCTCGAAAATCGACATCCATACTTTACATCGTACTCGAATGCCGCAGATTCGACCGTTCAAATCCGAGTCGCCTGAGCTTATAACACAATTAAGTAAACAACATAGCGGAAAAAAAATAATGAATATCAGTATACAACATCTGATACAACATCTTGATACAACAGATGATACAATAGATATCGATATACATCAAAGATATGATACAACACAATAGCAGCGGAAAGAAAATAGATAACACTAACAGTGGAACAAATATAACTCAAGACAGTCTTCATGGAAGAACCCCAGCAGCAGCTCGAACCGATATCATGATATACCAAGAGAAGCAAGTCTCGTCCATATCCGAAGACTGAACTAGCTTTAATTAATCTACCAAACCTAACTATCTGAAAAACCCAACTCTAGACTGCTCGTGTGAAAAATAGTGAGCACCCAGAGTTTAGGAAAGGAACAATAAACTCCGGATAAGTCATGGGACTGGTGTGAGTAACAAAAACAGCTTATCTTTAAACACAAACAACAAGAGAGATTTAAAGTAAATTCGCAATGTTTTTAGAAAATGAAACTACCATAAGACCTCCCGCCACACACACAATGCAAACGCAGAATTGGAGGAGATTTCTTCTTATGATAGTCAAACATGCTTAATACGCAGAAAATTTCTTGGATATTATTATTATAAGTGCACAGTGCAGAAAACCATTTCGAAAGTAGAATATAAATCTTAGCCAGCATAGACATTTCGAACTATGCCTACTATAGCTACCATCCAAACAGTGGGGCGCCACCATAAGTGAATGGTAGGTTATACAACTAAAACCGTACAAGGCGCGTATTGTTTTGATTGGATTTCCAACAAACGGTCAGGCTAAGGAACTTCCTACTGCCACATGGGATCGCCTCTTGCGGGACGTCCCAAGAACCTATCCGGATCTCTGCCAACACAAGGTCGGGTTACCTCTGTAACTAGGTAACTACTACTCGTGCATGCCACTCCCCGGTCCTTTGGGACCTTTATCCGAGGTACCTCTAAGCAACAACCACACAGTAAATGAGATTGGAGCAACCACATAGGTTAAATATCAGGGCTCCATACCTAATATCACCCTTTACCAGAAGGGAATGACACACCCTAAAGGGCGCGACCCTCATAACCTTGCCGCATCTTTCCTGTTTTGACCATTTCCGGGGTGTTAGGTCCTCATGCAGTCTCGTCCACAAAGCTACGCTTTATACAAAAGCCATGATCTGATCACAATTGATCAACAAATGATCATCAACACACAGCAGCATTCAGCATGCCACACTATTAAATTGGGAGTATATCGCTGATAACCTTCAACTACATAACCTCTAAGCTCGTACGTCTCAGAGAAGGGTGTTAAGCTAAGAGAATAAATCTCCGCCACCAACAGAAATGTATTTGAAAGAAATATGCTTTATATCTCAAAGTGTAGTGTCAGACATGTAACCATACAAGTCTGTTCTGGGTTCGAACAGAATCGAAGGCACTTCCAAAGAAGCCCTTGCAATCCGAGTATTCACAATCCCGATCGGACTTCCCATCACTTAGGGAATCTCTATACCGGAGCAACTCAGTGCAGAGACAATCGATAGGTCATCCTATCGTTTTCGCAAATACCCGGTCTTCACCACCGGTCTTCAAATGCTATCCATATACGTCGAATCACATATTCGGAATGGGTTATACGACACAAAGGTCCTCTCCCGGCTAAACCAAATAGTGAGCGCAACATTCAAAATATATGAATATGGGATTTCAATTAAGTCACAACTTAATAATTCAAAACTTTCCTTCAAATGTTTTAAACAAATTACCATTTCAAATCTTTTAAACAAAAGATTTATTTCACTAAGTTCACCCATTTTCACAAAGATCCATTTACGAATTTCAATTCAATTCCCATTTCAATTGGATTAACTCGTTTAAATCTTTAAATCAAAGATTTAACTCATAGCTTTCAAAATTCGATTAACTTGTTGAATCTTTAAATCAAAGATTAAACTTGTAGCTTTCAAACCATTTCCATAACTTGGAAATTCATTTTCAATTCAAACTTGAAATCCCTTTAACATAAATTGGAAGTTCGTTACTCATATGAAAGCTTTTCATCACTTAGAAACAATATTTTTATTTCGGAAAAACCTCGATTCCATTTATACAAGTTACAATCTT
This sequence comes from Allium cepa, assembly GCA_030765085.1. Taxonomy (NCBI): domain Eukaryota; kingdom Viridiplantae; phylum Streptophyta; class Magnoliopsida; order Asparagales; family Amaryllidaceae; genus Allium; species Allium cepa. Next base: position 446,434,132 of record CM060935.1, on the reverse strand, counting down.
TGGTTTAATTTAATTTCCAAATCAACGCTTAAAAACGGTATAAACCCGTATAACTTGTAAAGTCCTTTTTAAATCATAAGTATTGAATATAGAATTCAATTTCAGATATTGAATTCCAATTTAAATCGAATTATTCAAATTCCAATTCTCTATTAGTTATTCAAAATAACTTTTATTCTTAAAACACCTTTTCAAAATCTTTTCACATTAAACTTAATTTATTTCCAAAACTATTTGAATTTAAAATTCAATTTCAAATCTTATTTAAAAATCTGTGACTTAACTGATTTCCACGTGAAATCTATAATTGTGTGTGTATGAGTGTGGTCCAGGGGTTTTGCACAATAGTGCACAACATCAATCATCATAGATATATCAATATCGATAAGCGGTAAAATCCATAACGCTTATCTTCATTCACAGATTCATAGATAAATAAATTTACCAATCACAAAGATTTATCGTTACAATTCGATGTGGGTTTCGGATAACCAACTGGAATCCGACTCTCTGTCACATCGAAATTTAAATGTCGTTTTACAGGCAAAAAGGGGTTTTCACATAGACATAAAGAAACAATCACAGTTCACAGTATAACATCGGGTAAATTCACATCACATAGTATCATAATCTCAAACAGAAATATCAATCCAGTATATAACACTTGATGATAGTCAATCATCTTCAATTTAGAGTGAAAGTGATTTAAAAGAATTAACTATATGACTATTTTTGTCGATTTATTTAAATCAATGATTAAATATTCTTAATGATAAGTTAATCAAATCCTTAATTATTATTTTTTTCCTTAATTAATTATCTTAATTAACTACTAATTATTAATTCTCTTAAATTATCTAATTAAAATTTGTAATTACAAATAAATTAAATCCTTAATTATGAATTAATCAAATTCTTTAATTTCAACTCGACAAATCTTTAGTTATTTAATTAATTACAATTTGATTTAATTATTCATTCTTAATTACCCTTTTAAACAATTAATAATAATACTTATTTGTCTTAATTAACATTTTTAAAATCTTCTATGAACTTTGAAATCAATTATTACTAAATTAAAAACTTTAGTGGTAATTAAAATTTCAACTCTTGTATTAGATTAACTACTAAATTAAAATATTGATTGGGTTCTAAAACTTTGTTAGGTACTTTCTTAATTCATTAAATTGTAACAAAGCTTGATTCGAAAACTTAATTAATATTCCTTTGAAACTTATAAATTTTATTTCAATATTCTTTCAACTAAATTTTATTTTCTAAAATTACAGAAGCATTTTTTTCCCTACCCAAATAAAAATTCACTTATAAAGTTAAAAAAAACTGAACATGTTTTATTTGTAAACTTTAAAACCTGGTTCAAGATTCTGTTTAAGTTTAAAACCTGAACATCATTGCTTCAGACTTGAAAACTATTACAAACACTCAAACCCGAGCCCGCCATTCCATTTTCACGAGAGTAACTCGAGACAACATCATCATCTTCTCCAACAACCCAACCTGACACATCCTGACATGCGTGCACCTGTACATACGATCGCCGCCGCTCCGGTCACCATTGCCATCACCGGCAAGTCGACCGTAGCCACCATTCTCGATCACGGCCACTAAAACTTCATCACCAACTCGTAATCGAATTCGAGCTATTCGATTTTTTTTTCCAGAACCGAACCTGATTAACACAATCGCCACACCTTAACGCCACAGACCACTGGCGACCACCACCTCTTGCCATAACCTTCGCCTCTGACCAAACTTCATTTCCCCTACCTCTAGTGGAGTCTGATGCCTCGACGATGCTGCTAAAACAACCCAAACCTGATCGACCAAAACTAGGTCAAAAATCCTAACTCACCAATTTCTGGCCACCACCACCATCAGAAAAATTCTCCATTATTTTTCCTGGAAACCCCAAGCCTCCAGCCACCTCTGGTTACAAGCCCGGCTCATCATCACTTTGATCGACGGAAATTGACAAAAAGGTCAAAATCGTTCAACTCCCAATATATCGATGATTGCTCCTTTAAAAATGACGAAATGATTTTCTAAATTCATATTTTTGAAATACGAATAAATTTATATAACCAAAGCTTGAAGATTTAAAAATCGATTTTTCGACTTGAATTCATTTTTTTCTGACATTAGTGATTTCCAGAAATCCTACTTATTTATTCTATTTAAAAATACTTTTAAAAATAATGTTATACTGATACAAACATGTCTTCTCTAGAGATTTTAACTTGAATTTGATTTAGATGGGAAGATATGAATCTTTTTTCCTAGTGAGTTTTAGCCTGTGAATATAAACAGAGGCTTATATATGTTCATATTCACAGCTATGTACAGGCATATCATACTTATATTCAAACATTCACCTCTATGTACTCATGCTAACTTTATTTACTAACTTCCTATAAAGATTCATCACATGCATTGAATTCTACCACCAAATTTAGGCTTTAGAAAGTTTGGTTTACTCACCAAATATACAGATATTAATCATGCAACTAGATTAAAAGAAAACTTAAGTTATCAAAATATGAAGTTACTCACAGTATTTCCAGAAAAGAAGAACAGAGCTACTTCATTTGAATCAGGCTTTTATTCTTGTTTTTCCCAGGCTTTGATTCCAGAAAATTTGTTGTTCAAGTTTGAACTTTGTTTAAATTTTAGTTGATATTCACTTTAGTTTTTCTTGGCTTTGAAGGAATGAAAATGATCTGACAAGCTTGATATAAATGAGAAAAGAAGTTTACTGGTGATGGTTTTACAGGATGATAATATTGGCTTGTACACTGGTCAGAGATATTTTTTTTTTCCATTTGATTAAGCATAATTTCGGCTGAAAGCAAATTTTAGTCATGGGCTAGATTATATTTTGTGTACTAAGATACTAGCATTTATTGCTTTGTCTTCTCCTCCAAGCTTCATACTTTCATATAAATGTTTTCTTTTGTTGACTATGTAGAAATTTGGTGGCTGCAAATATTGTTTTGGTGGGATGAAATGATCAACATGGTGTGCCAGAGGATATGGCATTAATTAAACTTTGTCTTGATTTGCAAGCTTAGTTATATATCTTATATTTAGTTTGTTTCATCAGTTTGCAAGTATAAATACTTGACTATATTTTGTACCTTGTTTATATAGTATGTGGATATCTTGTTTTATATTTTCTTTTCATGTTTCACATTATCATTCACATCTAATTTGATTTGCTTACTTTATATAGACTTTTATTATTTTACTTTATGTATAAACTATAAAGTTGTTTTAGTCCTTCGTTATAAAACTTTAACTCAAATGAAAATATATGCTTTTGTTTTAGTTATATTTTTATACTTCATTTGCTTATTATTATTTTCATACTTATGTCACTTGTTATTATTTCAAACCATTTGTAACAATTACTATTTATATAAAAATCAATTTTGTAAAGATATTACCTTAACAACATTGTTTAAAAATAACTCCTTATTGAATTAAAATGATTTATAAAAGAAACCATTTCTATGTTAATAAATAACATATTTTATTTGAATTTGGAAAAATCAAATCGATTAACCAATTAATTTTACAAATTTTAAATCAAAAATTGAATTAATTATCAATTTAAAATAAATTAAAATTCGAGATCGTTACATGACTACTCGTATTAACAAGCTTACTACAACTGATGAGCAACGATATCATCCTACGCAAATAGTAGACGAAGACGACGACGACGCTGGTGGAGCAGCTAATCTTTTTTATGATCGATACCGGTTTGATGAGCCTTAGTGTTAGCATGCACTATTACTGTTTGTAACTCATATGCAGTTGAGTACTATTGTATTATCATTATTATGTATTCCGTAGCAGAGTTTGTATGATTGTATTATCAGTGGTTTGTATCTAATAGTAGTAGTGGTTGTATATGTGTATTATCAATGTTTTTGTATTTACTACCATTGTTATTACCATTGTATTGTTTGTGTGCCTACGTACTAGTCGTGTTTTCATAACTGTATCGGCTATGGATTTCATATTTTGCTTGCGCATGTCTAAATCACTATTTGAATGAACAAGTAGTGTTTGCATAACTTGATTCATGAGATGCGGATCTTGAAATTTCTTTATAAATCAGCTTTCTGTATTGAAAATTCACAACATCTTCATTTATTCTCAATGTCCTAAGTAATCTTCAATGTCAAATGAAAGTAGGAATGTAGGTGATTATTTAGCTCTAATCAAATCATACGTAAAAACTGACCGTAGACACATGGAAGAGGAGATGGAGCAAGATTTTTGGATCACTCTAAACGAGAATTTTAACATTCGTCCTGATTGCAGATTAATTCGAAGGATTTTGGAAACTAGTAGCACTTTTGTATTGTTTACAAGAGCTTGTCAAAGATATAGACTCATTAAAAAAGTAGTGAAAGAAGAAGATCTATTTCAGTTAACACAAGCTACATATGATTCCCATTATTTATGGGAGTATCACATTGATTTTATTGGACATGCTGCATACAATCTCTAGGTTAGATATATTAGACAATTTGAATGAAGTATGGGTTGGTTATGTATGTTTGTTAAGTTAATTACCTTCAGATTGTTGTTTGCACTATCAATAACTTATATGTAATTTCAAATTCAAGTAAAGTTTGTGTTCTCATAATCTACTTTGCACTTAACATAATAATGGTATGTAAACAGTTGGAAATCATCATCAACAACATTTAGCTTACAATGAGAACAAATAACCGCTTTTATAGACAATGAACATGATAACAAACTAAAGAAAACACGAGAACAACAATAAAAAGAACAAGAAAGAAAAAATGACAACCAATAATTAAAAAAACCGCCTTTGACCATCGGATAAGTTAATTGAACCCAACGTCCTTTGAAGCATCTGAATTTGGTTTTTAAGTTCGTTAGCATAAACAAATGCATGGCGAGGAAGAGGATCATCAAACCATTGCCACAGGCCACAACCATCAGGAGAACTACGACATCTATAGTACCGCTGACCAATGTCTGTTCCGCTATTTACAACATCATAAAGAACAGAAACCCCATAGTTACAGAACATCTCATGAGAGTTAAACTCCTGATCTGTGAGTGGTACTTAGTGTCATATTTCATTCCTTTGTTCTCTAATTTTTTATGGCTACGCCACTCTTCTCTTTGACGTCTTCCATTGTTTAGCTGCATGCGCTCCTGCACTTGCATCGCATGCTCTCTTATATCAGCATTATGTCTCTCCTCCATTTCAATATACCACTTGGTAGGTAGTTGCGGGGAGGATTTATTCGGTGGGCTGTTATGTTGTAATGGACCCTCGTACGAATATGAGGATGGCAACGAAATATTATTGTAGTCTACCATTTTAATATACTAAAACTACGATAATAACGAAGAGAAGCATTACAAGTAAACTGATATTAATATACCAGAATACAGTGAACATGTATAGCATTGCAATGTGGATACAGTACCGACATCCTGCTTTAATCTATATGAGAAGTGGGTCTGTCTGCTTTATCTCTGTTTGAGAGAAGACCCGACCTTCTGACCACCGACAACTTTAATCAACACGAGCATTTTCAATCAGTATGAGAAGTGGGTCCGTCTACTTTAGCTCTTTTTGAGACAAGACCCGACCATATGACCATCGACAGTTTTAATCAACACGAGCATCTTCAATCATTATGATAAGTGGGTCCGTGTGCTTTCTCTCTGTTTGAGACAAGACCCGACCTTATGAGCACCGGAAGCTTTAATTAGCATGAGCATCTTCAATTAGTATGAGAAGTGGTCTGTATGCTTTATTTCTATTTGAGACAAGACCCGACCTTTTAATCATTGGCAGCTTTAATCAACGCGAGCATCTTCAATCAGTATGAGAAGTGGGTCCGTCTGCTTTATCTTTATTTAAGACAAGACCCCATGAATTTACCAAGACCATATAAATAGAAGCCATAATATCGTAAAACGTACTCATTCAAAATTCAAAAATAATAAACACCGTTCTTCTACCAATATTACATGAGTTCTCTAAAAAGTTTATGGTGCTTCTCATCCTCGTCTTCGTCGTCGTATTCTTCTTTCGATGATTTTATTGAACATTGTATTACTCAACAAAGAATGTTCGCTACCGAAACGTGGGATTTAATGGCCTATGAAATTGTTGAAAGCTCTGCATTGTTGAAAGCTCTACGACTTCCAAAGCTCTGTGACTTCCCAAGAAGGTAGCATTGTGGGCAAAAAAAATTTGGGTTATGGACGTGACTATGCAGCGATCATGATCAATTGGTCAAGGGTTATTTTACGGCAAATCCCGTGTACAGGGACGTCGATTTTGGATGAAGATTCTGTATGTCGAAGAAAATCTTTAATCAGGTTCTCGAAAAATTAACGAAAACAAACATTTATTTTACACACAGAAGAAATGGAATCAACGAACTTGGTATTTCTCCTCTGGAAAAGGTTCTGACTGCACTTCACATAATATCATATGGAACTTATGGAGATTCGCAATATGAGAAGGTGCAAATTGGAGATTTGGTGACAATATTATGTATGAAAGAGTTTTGCAAAACCATTGTTTGTATGTTTGGTGAAGAATACCTTCGATCCCAAACAACACAAGACATTAACAAATTGCTGGAAATGGAATCTCAGCGTGGACTTCCAGGTATGTTAGGCAACCTAGATTGTATGCATTGGAGGTGAAAAAACTATCCAATTTCATTACAGGGCCAATATACAGGACATTGCAAAAAGGCAATTCTGGTCTTGGAAGCTGTTTCCTCTTTTGATTTGTACATTTGGCATGCTTTTTTTGGAGTGTCTGGTTCACTGAATGATATTAACGTTCTACGACAGTCTAATGACTTATGTAATGACATCTTACCTCCCTGAAATTACAAAATCAATGACAAAGATCATTTAGTGGGTTATTATCTAGTAGATGGAATCTACCCAAAATGGAAAACACTTGTGCAAGCTTGCAAAAGACCAAATAATGCAAAAGAAGCTTGGTTCACCAAACAATATGAAAGCTTGAGGAAAGATGTAGAACGGGCATTTGGAATGCTTCAAGGTAGGTTTCATATATTATACTACCATGATCCGGCGGTACTATCTGATATCATATACCTCTTTATAATTTTTATATAATATGATTGCCGAAGAAGAACGCGATGGGTACGAGCTTTAACTGAGAAACTATCCAAACATTGCTATAGCATTTCAAAAAAAAAGCTTATAAGGATCCAAATACTTTTGCTGAATACTGGCAACGAGTACAAGACATTTTAGATCCATAAGATCATCTTGATCTAAGAGAGGAACTAGCGGAACACTACTGGAACGTATAGGAAACAATTAGTAGAATTGATGTTACATAGTGCTTATCTATTGTAATAATAAGTGGTTATTGACTTTTTGTATTAATTCATGTGTTTGAATTTGTTATATCAACTTTACTAATGTTGTAGACGTATTAAGAGTACTAAAAAATAACAATAACAAAAAAGTCGATCATAATAACATAACCATTAAATCGAACTAATACATCAAAAATCAAAGTAACAACAACAATAACATTGACATTACAACCAACACTTACATCCTTTGTTGACATCTATGGTACTCCTCAAGTTGCTTCTCCATATACATCCTCTGAACTAGATTGAGTTCGTTTAAGTTGCAAGTTAAAAGAGCCATATCATCGGCTCTTTGTTGTCGACTTACTTCTTATTTTCTTTACTCTAGCTCATCATTTCTTAACTTCTGTTTTTCATCGTGCCGCCATTGTTTTTCCATTACCCTTTTGATTATCTTAGTTTCTTTTGTTTCCAAATATAATTTATTTGCATCTTCAAAGGCCACCATGCAGTGTCCAATATGTTCATAATGTACGTTGTAATCAGGGGCTGTTTTTTTCTTGCCCTTGAACCTTCCTGGGGGCCTACCGCCCGAACTAGTCGTGAAGGGGGTGTCCTCATGTGGATTAGAACTATCAGGGCTGGATTCATCGCTCACCTTCAAAGGAAGAAAGCGCATTACTGAATGTTCTTGTCGCACTTGACTCCATTTTCCTTCTTTTTCTAGTATGTCATAGCAATGGTGCCAGTTGAATGGTAGATTGTTATGTTCAGTCATATACAATGCATTTGCTTGATTGAGCTGTAGTGGATGAAGTACTATTAGAAGAATTAAACATAAAACTTGTTATTTAGAAGTACAAATTTCAAATAATTATCAGGTCCATTTCGTTTGCCCCGCTTTGCTGTCTAGAATGCAGGCCGGCCATTATTTCTTTCCAATGTTGACAAGCGACGTTTATTCTTTTCCACGTCTGCTTTAAAGAATCTATCATTCTTAGAGGACCATTTGAAGTTTGAAGATTGAACAAATTGCATATAGAAGTCCAAAAAGAGGTTTCGCTTTGGTTCGTACCTTTCTTATTATCTTTAGAACATTCAACCTAGCTGAATGCTAATTCAGCTTGCTCGTCCGGGGACCATTTAACCATTTTTGCCCCTTTCGATTCCGCGTTACCAGATTCAAAAATGTTGATTCTTGATGGTTGCCCAAGTTTGACAAGAAGACAAATTATGATTCCTATAAACGTCTTCTTCTTCTGCTCTTTCATTGACATCGAATTCGGTTTTCTGATTTTCAAATCTGTTGCCACCAAATTGATTATTGAGATTTCTCTATATATTTTATGAACTATAAGGAAATACTGACCGTCGTTGGGTATTGGGAGATACGTAGTTTTGTTCGTAGTTAAATTTTTGTTAAAACGAACTATTCTGCGAATAATTTTCATTTTGAGAATTTTGGTGCTAGTTCGAATTTTGTTGAGAATGGAAGATATTTTGATTTTGTTGACGCCGATAGGAATTGACGTTTGTTGAGAATGAAATTGATTCTGACCGTGTTGAGAATTATAAATATGTGATTGAATTGAGCCGGATTCTGATTATCTGGCCTTCGTAGAAGTAGAAATCTAGGAGATGAAGATTTCTGAGATTTTCCTTTGTAATTTTTCAACGTTACTGATCTAGGTTGAAGAAACTGTGTTGAGAAGAGAGAAAATTTTAATTGAAATGGTGTAAATAAAAGTTTGAAATTTAGAAGTTATATAGGGGGAAAGGCAACGGGTAGCTGTTGGGACTTAGCTGGTTAATCAATAGCCTTATAAGTCCCGATGGGGCTAAGTGCCAAAGGCTACTAAATAGCCGTTGGGACTTATCCGGCTATTACATAGTCGGCTAAGTGCCAACAGCTACTAATTAATCGTTAGCTTAGCCGACCAAAATAAGACTGGCTATGCTTAGCCAGCCTTATTTTGGCCGGCTAAGAAGTAACCCAGAAGGCTCCAACCTACCCCACGTTGAGTGTCGGTTGCTTCCCAACCATGACCTGGTTGGGAATGCTCTTACAAATCATACCAAGAAATGCATACAAGATCATAATTACCATACATCAACAAATCACCTTTATAAGATCAAAGGGTAGCCCTACTTCTCTGGTTCACTTGTCTATAACAATTTCAAATCAAAGAAAAATGACCAAAATAGCGTTAAATTAGGTATTTGTTGCATACATTAAACCCTATAAGGTTTTTATGCATCTATTAACACCGAAATACAAATAGAAATTATTTCGAAGAAATAAAAGCGTAAAAGTTATTTTAATTAGTTTACATGTATGGTTGCTATAATTATAGAGTTTATTTGTTCACTTGGAATTTTTACACTATTTACGCTTTTTCCCAAGAAAATTATAATGGGAAAACATAACATTGTGATGTTTGTTACAATCTGTAGTGTAACCCAACTAATAATGTAAATTTTTGAAATGCAAACATATCAATGCATTTATGTTAAGATGTGTAGTATTATATTTATATGCATGTTGATATATTCAGTATGTATTAAGTGTCAATATTAAGTTGATATTTTTTAAAAGGGTTAACCATAACAAAGTTTATATATAGGCTTATGATATTTTATTATACCCTGAGATGTATTTGAAACACTTTACGAGATAACAAACACGAATAATATTTTAAGCTGAATTTTCCATAATGCATTTACTATAATATGAACCTCTTACATAAATTTTCTACAAATAAATAAAGTTAAATAAAATTACTGTAGCCCTAACATGGTTGCTATCAATAAATTTTCTACAAGTCAGTGTAATGCACGGAACATTGAATTATTGTTGTTTTTTTCTGCATGACACATTGACTATTAGCTTTCCACTAAACAAAATGACGATTTTTCTTGTTTAAGCAAAACTGGAAGTTTAAAATGTTGCATTAAACATGTTATAATCGGAACGAACAATAAGATTGGATACCCAAAATCTTGAATAGGTAATAAAAATTCATAGTAGATTAATAACCAATGAAAAATATATGGTAATTATAACAGCTTGCCATAAGACCACAACCAACATGTTGTTCTGTTCACTCTATTCTTTTTCATCGACGACAATCGAGCGAGCGGGCCGCGCAACCGGGAGGGGGAACCAGCCATGAGTTGGTTTAGAAAATAATTGAGAACGACAAAGTCTTCGCCGTTATAAGTTTATAACGGTGAAGTCTTCACAATTATAAGCTTATAACCTAATTCACCCAGCATCGCCACTTTCATTTGATGCTCCATCTCCCATTTCTTTTTCAAGCTGAGAGAAACCCAAATCCACTCCATTTTCCACCACCAAATGCCCAAATCCAATCGTTTTTAACCAAATTAAAGGCCATTTTTGAGATACACGCTCGAAAAGATGTCCAGATTGCTTAAATATTTCGCCAAAAAAGTTCATGCACAGAGAAGGAAGAGGCAGTGGCGCACGCAGGAGCGGCGATGAGCAGAATGTCGCCTTGTACTGGTAGTATCAGGATCAGCCAGGAATAGAAGATTTGCTATTAGCCATCGAAAATTTCAAGAATCAGGACGGAGGCGCCGAGGAAGGTGGTCGTCGGGGTCACGGTGGCCGTAAGGGCGGTCAAGCAGGCATAACGCGCAAGGGTGTTCGACAGATTTCCGCCAGACAAGCAGACCTTGATGGATTTCAGGATCTGAACCTTAGCACGGAAAAATTACCTATGCTTTCCAACTTTCGCGCACTTGCTGATGGCCAAGTACACGTCAGCATGCGGACAAGTTTGGCTGTAAGTACTCCTTTATATGATTTAAATAACTGCAACATGCTGTAAGTTTAAATATATAGTATAACTTTATTTAAATTTAACAGTCGCGAAATATCTGTTACCGGGGTTCGTTAGCGAACACACTTAAATATTTTCAATGAAAAATAAAGATAATGTCATAGCACTACTACATGGGCTCGGATTCCACCATTTCTTAAGTAATCGAATGAACCACTTTTTTAAAAACTAGTTCACTTATCACTCCGTAATTTAACTTGATATATACTTTACAATTCTAGGACTCAATAATGTTATAAAAGGTGATGTTAGGTAATAAAATTAAAATTGTATTCAAATGATTCAAATAAACTTACAACATTTAAAATCATGTTATTTGACTAACACTGTAAAGGGGAATTTCACTAGAAGAACAAACTTTCCAATCCAATTAGTTTCTAGGACACACATCCCCAAAAATTAATTTCAAGGCCAAAGTCAGCAGAATAATTGCTTTTAAGGACAAAGTCAGCAGTCTAATTACTTTCAAGGACATAATTTTATAGGTTTTTAGGCCTTAGAAACTAATTATTTCGCATTTTATCCTTAAAAGTAATTATTTCAGTTGTGTGTCCTAGAAACTAATTGCACTTGTTAAAAAGGCCCTTGGAGCTAATTTCCACCACTGTAAACGTATTCATATAATAAATAGCTAATGGACAAAATGTATTTATACAGGACAAATGGATTTATATAGGCAGTTAATATTTAACTTTATAAAAGCATTTAGTGTTCCACAGTTATATAATAAATAGCTACTGGACAAAATGTAATTATATAGGAAGTTATTTTTATGTTTATTTTTTACCCTTTTTTTCTATGCTAATTTTAGGCTATTTCCTTTGGTATCTTCTTACATATTTACCAGTTGCCATTTCAACTAAGACATTTAAATCGAGTTCCCATATCTTAGCCAACTAGGACTTTAGGACGACGTTCAACCTGCATATGAAAAACAAGTAGGGCTTCAACCATATGAAGTAGAGATCGGAGTACATGCTAACAACCAACAACGTTGGGAAGTTCGTAATGAACGCTTTCAGATGGTGCAGGAAGTTAACTCTCCTTCATTACTATATTGTGTTTGTGGGGTGTCGGTTGCGTATTCCGTCATCCAAAGCAAAAACGACATTAGACAAGTGCCATTACAAATGCCATAATTTTCCAATTGTTTGTGGTTTGTAGGAATGTATTGATGATCCGTTCCCTCATCGAGCGGTGGAATATGCAAATGAACTGGAATAAGAAGTAGCCATGCTACGTGACATGCTGGGTGCATTGGAATTTCAGCATGGTGTTGGGCGTAACTAACATGATGAAGCATGTACTTTGTTTTCATTGTATCTTTAGGTATGTTGTTCGATTAAGTTAGTCTTTGTTGCATGTCCAAGTATTTTGCGGTATGTTCAAGTATGTTTTTGTGCGTTTAAGTGCATAATTCAGTCTCCTAATTGCATCGAACATACACAAATCAAAGTACTGCCGATCTGTGTAGTTAATGCCCCGCTATTACCCCGCTATAACTCCGCTATATCTCATAGCGGATTTCTACCGCTATGATTTTTTCATGTAGCCCCAAAATATAGCCTTTCCGCTTAAGCCCCGCTATTTCAGCTATATCCCGTTATTCCCGCTATATTTCGCTATTTCCGCTATATCTTCTTTAATAAAATGAATTGAAAATTTTCATTTACGCATTATAAAAATTATGAAACTAATTTATTTGATTCAATTTTTAATATATTCAGAAATGAAAATACTCTAATATTCTACTAAATTCAATTATGTTATATAATAGTTTTACATTTATTTAAAGTATATTTGCACATGTTTTGATTTAAAATTATTTATGTATTAATAATAATTCAATTGAATAATGATTTTTCATTTAATTACCATTTATATATTTGTAAAAACATTAAGTACGAGTTTTATATGCTATTTTAGAGCCATCCGCTATATCTCGCTATATCCTCGTTGTATCCCCGCTATGACTTTTTGCACCTCTACCGCTTTGACTCTGCCGAGCGTATTAACTGCACAGCTACCGATGGACATGCATTAAACTAATACAAATCATAGAATTCAATTTCCATTAAACTAATACTTCAACATAAGAAGACCTAATACAGTTGGACAAACACAAAGGCGTACATCGTTCGTGGACACAACACTCATTCAGACTGTCTAACATAATTTACCCACAACTCGTAAGCAGCATAACTAGCAAACTGTGTTTGATGATCCATAAAATACAGGGAGTCAAAGGTTGATCGGGTCATTTGAAAACATTGTCGCATTCTACCTTGGTTACAATTCTCCGATAACTCCTGCAAGCTCTAGTGAATGTAACAAATGTACTTCTAGTATCTAAATTGCATCTTCATAGCCTACACTCTGGATGGTTGTTGTAAGCATCGTTGACGGTGATCCAAAAATCTTCATCGATCTCCTCTTCCATCTTTCTTGTATACGCTTGGATATATGCTTTGGTCAGCACCAAATAATCATTGGGAGTCCATGTTTGATTTGACATTTGTACTCTTACGAATTAACCTTTACAAAACTTAGGGTATAAGTAGTATGGGTATGCTAATTGTAGCCATTATTGTCATGTCATTTCCATCAGTGCACTCATAAATAGCCGTTGGACTGTCTAGTCATTTCCATCGGTAACAAGAAGTAGCCGTTGTTGTTCTGTCATTTCCAACTATCATGTCATGCCATTATAGCCTCTGCAACCGTACAAAAAAGCAGTCACTGTCATGTCATTTCTACTGTAGTCATATAATATCTGCCAAGACATTATATCACCGTTGTCCTGTCACTTCCTTAATGCAGTTTGGTGTCATAATGCACAAGTAGTGTAGCTTTACATAATGTAGTATAGTGTAGTGATTTGTCCCGTAGCCAAAATGCAGTTTGGTGTCAGAGGAGCAATTTTTTTTGTACTGTATCTTGCATTATGAAGCACTTGCAATACATGTCATTACTTTGTCATGTAGTGATTTTTCGTTTCATTTTTTTTTGTCTGGTAGCCATAATACATGCATTACTTTATCAATTATTCTGTCATATAGTGAACTGCCATTCCATTGTAGCATGTTAACGTAGCATGTGCTATAGAGAAAAATAAAGGCTAATTTTAATGTTTGTCCCGTAGGCGTAATGCATGCTTTCATTTATGCATTCATGCTCCTATAAATACATTCGTTCTTGATTGACTGAAACACAGCATTGTAGAAATCTTCACAACCTCATAACTCAAAATACATCCTCCTTGACAATCATGGAACCCAACATGTACTACCAGTACTGCCAAGACATGTACTAAAGTTACGACAATGAGCAAGAAATGGATGATCAGACGGTAGAGTTACAAAATCAACAAGCAGCAGCCAGGTATTCTTATTTTTTGGTGAAGCTACGAGCAACCATCGTGGTAGTATACCTGAAAGGATTGACCAAAGATACAAGATGGACAATAAGGATTGACATGAAAGCCTGATGTGGGACTACTTCATTGACAATCCAACCTACGATATTACTTTGTTCCGTCGTCGATTTCGAATGAGCCCAGATGTATTATCTAAAATTTAACTTAAACTTCATTATAAAAACCAATATTTCACTTATAGGCTAAACAGATCGCAAAAACCCAGACATTCTCCCCACATCAAAATCTGGGCTGCTTTACATATGCTAAGCTATGGAACCGCCGATGATTATATGGATGAATATTTCAAAGTCGCAACATCATCTACAATTGAGTGCATGAAGGAATTTTGTAAAATAATTATTGAACAATTCGGCGGGGAATACCTATGAACACCAGGACCAAATGATGTAAGCAGGATACTAGCCAGAGCAGAAGTAGAGGTTTTCAAAGTATGCTTGGAAGTTTGGATTGCATGCATTGGGCATGGAAAAACTGTCCAACATGTTAGAAAGGAATGTTCACAGGACACAAAATGGTGTTGAAAATGATCCTTGAAGCGGTTGCCACCGATGATTTATAGGTTTGGCATGCTTTCTTTGGCATACCAGGTTCGTTAAACGATATAAATGTTTTGAAATAGTCAATCCTATTTTCTGAACTATCTAACGGAATTTCAACAAATGTTACGTATAAAGTTGGTAATGTCGAGTATCATTCTGGGCATTACCTGGTAGATGGCATTTATCCAAAGTGGAGAACTTTAATACAAGGCTTTACAGTACCAACAAACAACAAAGAGAGCTATTTCACTTAAAAGGTGGCACGCTACAGAAAGGACATCGAACGAATGTTTGGTGTCCTGCAAGCAAGGTTTCAGATATTATGAAATCCTGCTCCATTTTGTGATGCAAGAGTTCTATCTGAAATTATGTATGCTTGTATAATAATTCATAATATGATAGTAGAGTCTGAGAGAGGCGGGTGTAAAAATCAAAAGACAAATTACCCCGACTCGTTTAAGGGTTCTAACAAAAAACTCGACAGAAACATAAATTCGATGGAGGAATATGTTTCCATGGTACAACATATTGAAGACCAATCTGCACACTTCCAATTGAATGACCCGTTGGTGGACCATTTAGAGGCCGGAATAGTAGCAATTCTTAAGCATTGATTACAGTAGTTTTTTCTGCACTATTAATGGTTTGTTTTTTGTTTGCTACTTTGTTTACTATATTGTGTTGTTAAGGTTTTATGTTTTTTTAATGTATTATGTTTTACAATTTGTATGATGACCATTGTGTAATATTATTATGGGACTTATTTAATAAAGTGATGTCCGACCTTGATTCGAAGTACATTAACGTTGCAACATAATTATATCAAGTACATAAACTCATAAACTAAAAGATAATTAGACATATTATAGAGATTTAACACAAGTACAAAACAACCATTATAATGCAACAAAACATCAAAAACTCATCGCCAAACGAGCCACTACCGCTTTCGCTACCACTCCAACTCCCACTGCCTTTGAATTTCTTATATGTTTCCAGTTGCTCAGTTACTAGTTCCTACTGTAAAGGAGAAAGCTTACTAAAATCACAAGTCATCAGTTTGATATAACTCTTCTCTCGCATCAAGGCTTTCTTCTCTTCATATGCACGTCTCCTGAACTCTCGATCGTCCATGATAGCCTTTTGGAATTCAGCTTCACTCCGGGTTCTTTGAGCTAAAAAGTTGGCTCTGTGCTCTCTCGTTTCTATGGCAGAGGTCTCTAAAGTTCCTATAAATCTAGAGAACTCCACACTGCGTTGCTCCATCAGAGTTGACTTGTTTCTACCAAGAGGTGGGCCATCACCGCTTCCGTATAGTGGAGATCTTTCCCGTGAACTTAGATCGCTACCAGACTTGAATCCAAGTAGTTTATTCTTCTTGCTTTGTTTTATTGCTCGAACAGAAAGTTCTTTAGATTCTTCCATTTCGGTAAACTAGACAGAAGATCAAAGCACTCTTGAAATTTGAATAGTTGGCCGTACTGCAACTAATAGGCCTTGTGCGATAATTCAATCTGTAAGACAGACCTAAAAGTGTATGGATTTGAAAAACTACTCATACAACTTACATTATCAAAGAAATTTAAAACACTACTGTACTTACAATGTCGTAGGGAGTGGTACCACTTTGTTGCCTATTCTGCAATCTGGTGAGTATTGCCAAATAGTTTTGGCATGCGACGTTCATAACCCCATATCCCCCTCTTAGCGATCCTCATGTTCCCTACTTTGGTTCCAAGGAATTGTAAAACTCCACAACTCTTTCCCAAAATTTCCGACCTTTCATATTGTTTCCAGTAATGCTATCTTTCGAAATGCGTGTCTATGATTTAGCAATGAAACATACTGCTTGGTAGTAAACTTGCATTGCTTTTTTCTTCCATCAGCTGTCGTTCCTTCCTCTTTGGCATTTTCGTCCTCAATGTCTTCTATGCCTTATTCTGTTTGCAGTACAGCTGAATCTCTGCGTCGCCTTTCAAAATTGCCACTTAAGGATTTCCACTTCCTTTTGTTATATTTCGGACTAGGTGGCAAAACAAACCTTAAAGTTATTTCTTATTGGAATTCTTTGACATTAGCTGCACCCTCCTCTTGGTTTTCTCTCTCCTCCTTCTCCTCGTCTTTCGCCTCCAAACTCTCAACAGTTTCTTCATGGGTTGGAGCATTGCGTGCATAAGAAAATTACCTTTGTAGGTTCTACATTACTTCACGGTCATGAACCTTTGATGGTTGCGCATTAAGATGTTGAGGTTGCATTTGATCGTTCTGCATCATCAGAGACATGTTCGATGAATGTCTTCGTATGTGCCATATGGAGGATGTTGTGGGTAATGTTGTTGCAGGGAAGTAGAATGCATGGGAGGAAAGTTAGGAGGAGCCATCAGTTGGTAAGGTTGGCAGTAGACAAAGCTTGAATATGGTGAATATCCATACTCGTGTGAAGGATGAAGTGTTTGCTTTAGGTATGCTGGATGTTGGCTAGAAAATCCGAAGGAATGCAGATTGGACGTGGGTTTCTTGCCGATAACTTTCTTTCCAATTCGTTTGGAAGATGAAGACATTTTCAGAAGTAAAGAATTAAGAAGTAGAGAATTTGTTTGTGTGTAAGGAGGAGATGGTAAAATGGAAGAAGATATAGAGTGGGTTTTAACTATTGGAAGTAGTTGGAAGGAGCCGTTGCACTAGCCTTTGGCTAGTTATTATAGCGGCAAAGTCTTTGCCGTTGTAAACTTATAATGGCGAAGACTTTGCCGTTATAAACTTATAACGACAAAGACTATGCCGTTATAATAACCAACCTCTGTTCACCCAACCAGCCACGAGAACAGCTACAACTAGCCACAGCGAAGTGAACAAGCCACACCTGGTTGCTCTGTGGCTTGTTTAGTAACTGAACAAGCCATTGTTGGTTGTGTGCTAATTATTATATGTAATTGAAGCAGGTGGTAATAAAAATGCCTCCTTTGTACTGAACTGGGTAAAAAATTGGTGTTAAATTGGTAATCTAGGAAATGCCAACTTAGATAAAAATATCTTATCATCGAAGATAGGTGTTGAAGCCATGAAATAATAGAGGAAGTAGAATGCCACCTCTTTAGAAAGCGAACTTTGAAAAGCATATCCGATGATTACTAAAGCTAAACACCATCTCAGCCATGTATTGTACAACCATGTAACTAAATATAATGTACGTGAGATGATGCACAACTCTATGAAAGACTCCATGCAACCTATCTAAAAGTTGTTACAGTAGAAATGTAAACAACATATCTAAATGAGTAAAACAATCGAGTAAATAATTTTTTGAAAAAAGGTTTAAATCCGATATATAAAAAGAATAAAATAGTTTATTACTTTTTAAGACAAGCCAGTGTAAACAGCATATATAAAAATTGTTATAGTAGAAAATATGCACCAGCTCGGCTTCATCGTAAATTATTATATTCATCAATCAATGGTCGAAATAACCCTTTTTTTATGCAGATATTACCTATGAAATAAAACATTTTTCTAAAATGGTTCACATTTAACTTAAAATGGTGTCATCACTTAAGTAAACTGTAACAACCCCACCGCGATGCTCAGATTAGCAAAGAAGATTACAAGTAATGTCATCTGCTAATCCGAAGAATACGGCTTGTTAAAGCCAATCAAATGTGAATATATCTTTATACTAACACTTACATATCATTTATATTTTTCGATTTAATATCTGAATTGAATTTAATGTGTACAATATTAATACAACGTAATAGATACACCGATTTCACAGAATCAGAACAGTAAATCATATAAATAACAATCGAAGATCACAACGGAATAAATCTCAATTTATACATATATAAATTTTGAGTTTATAAAATGAAATACTAAACTCGATTGTTGTACAGTTTTATATTTCTCTAATCTCAATTGTACATCTTATAAACATACTTACAATTTCCTGAATGAGATAAACTAAAAGGTCAAAAGTGTTTATCTCCTTGCTAGCCCAAACATCCAAAGGTCAACTTGTCATGTAACTTGAAAAGTCTTAGCCTGACCTGGGCAAAATAACACCTATGTCAGACTATCTCTAAATATCCAGTAGGGTGAGAACAGAATATAACACAAGAATAAACAACATATAAGTAAATACAGATGTCCATGAAATAACGAGTCATGGGAATTAATTTAACTTAGAGTTCATCATAAGACACATGGTTATACATTTAAGTGGCGAACACATATTAGTCACTAAACACTGAATTCTCAAAACAAAACACAATATCTCTAAGCACGCAAATATCAATGATTAACTCAAAACAAGGCTATAAGTTTAAGTCACAAACACTAACTAGTCATTAAACAAAAAATAACAGAATTAACTTAACATCCTTCACAAGACACAAGAATATTTATTTATTTCACTAACACAAGACATAAGAATATATATTTACTTCACTAACACAAGACATTATAAGATATATTTATTTCACGAACACAAAATAGTCACATAATCCAAATATCCAAAATCTAAGAGATCTTAATCCAAACTGATTGTAATGATCGCCCAAAATAATCGCAATGATTGTAGTCAAACCCATGGCAAACAAACAAACAAATTAGTATCACTCGACCGATCTGATACTAAGGTTCATACTCAGACCCCGTACGAAAAATCACAAAATGATCTGAAGTATAGTCTATACCGATCAAGGTGGTCGTAGAAACCATGACTCGATAAATCTATATTTATTTAATATTATTATGTTCGAAAAAAAAAATCTAAGAATAAACTTCTTAAGGATCTAGCAGCCACTTGCCGCACACCAAAACAAAGTAAACTCTAAAGTGCCAAATCTATCACCTTCAGTAATCACTGGAACTTATCCAATACGTCCCATAACATATGGTGAAATCTAAGTATTTACTAAAAGCTAGTAAATATCATTTATTGTGGATACCACTAGAAAACCTGAACTACATTCTCTTAAGGATCTAGCAACCACTTGTTGCGCACTAGGAGAGATTACAACTCTAAAGTGTAAAATACTTCGTAATAGCAATCACACTTATTTAACTAAGACATCCCATACTACCCAGTGGAATTTGAATATTCGCTAACGGGTTAGTAAGTTCCACTCAAAAATTATATTCAATGAGTTATACCATATTCGACGAAGCGTTATTCAAAAGCGTTTAAACCAATCGATAATAGTTAGTCGATTATTAGTACTCCTTAGATTATAGAATTAAGGTTTGTTAATCGGGTCATTAACCTATCAAAATTATTAACCCATCAGAATTCCAGAAAGTTGGAACATTTACTTCGAGTCCGAACAACCCAAGAATCAATCAAGAAGAGTAAGAGAAGTAGAAAGCAAAAATCATGCAAAATCACACACCAAGTGATTTTCTCCCATAGATTGCTAGCCGAGGTAATAATGGCCAGAAGACAAAGCCAAAAAATGACTAAGTGTATGGATTGCTAGCGACCCATACACTATGGATCGCTAGCGATCCATCCATTTTTACCAGGTCGCTGCAACTATTATGAAACAAGGCAAGGAAAAGTACGAAGTTATCGGATCGCCTTCGACCTGAACTATGGATCGCTAGCGATTCATCACTTCAGCTCGAGTCACGGTGATATTTCCAAAGGGCCTTCCTGTGACTATCTTCAAGTAGTTGGACAAACAGGCTTAGCCCAATGGCTCTCCGATCTCTATAAATATCATCCTATCTGCAACATAAACATGATCTTTTCCTGACAGGTTGCTGAAACGCTGCTGGAAACTTTCTTCGTTCTCCATCTTCCTCGCAACAATCTCCAAAGGGATTCACCTTGATTCTCCAGTGGATTCTAACCTTGGAAATTCAATCTAGTTAAGGACAATCAAGAGCCTTGTAATCAAACACTTCTCTTAACAACAATCGGTCTATAAAAAAATAAAGAAGTTATAAAGTGGACATAGGCTTTGTTAACAGCCGTACCACTTGAAAAATCTTCTTGTCTCTTTACTGTTTCTGCTCTTTTTTACATTTATCTTCTATATTACTGCCCTGTAAGGACAGAGCTGGTGCTTTCATGCTCAAATCAAGGTGTTGATCCATTTTTGAGTTAACAAGGTTCTCAAAACATTTTTCTCTTTTGAGTTTATTATTTAAAACACTTATTATAATTTTCCATAAATCCATTCATTATTTAACTTTATAAAAGTATTCACAGATTTGCTAAAATACTCCGTAACTCTGAATCGTTCCATGGTTTTACTTATATACACAAAGTTGTCTCAAATTTCCATATGTTACATTATTCCCAAAACCATATTTTAGAATCGTATTTAATCACTCTTCTAAATCCATATTAAAATATAATCATTTTATTTAGAAATAAACTTAGTTAATACCTTTCAAAATTACATTTACAAATAGCATGAATCCTAAATCATTTATTTAATAAAATTGTAATAATAATATTCCAATTCCATTATCATTTTTTTAATGTAAAAATTGATTAGGCATACATGTCCAAAGTCATATTTCAGATCTATAAGTATTTTACTAAACATGCTTAATATATACAATAACTTGCTAAAAAAAAAATCATTTATAGTATCTATTAACTTTATTTAGAAACAATTATAAGATTTATAAATATAAATAATTCTCTTCTGTAAAATTATTATACATGAAACTTATCAATTTATTTCGTTTAACTCAGATTCATGGTTTAAAGATCTACTGTTTCGACCACTTAAATATTATAATTTTATAAAACTTAAAACAAGAAATTTATAGGTAAAACCTCACCTTTCAAATAAGAAAAATAACATCTAATTTGAATTTACGGTTCAAAATTTATGACCCAAATAATTTTCAGATTTAAATTTATTAACTCTGTCTTTCATTAACAACGCAGCGACAAAGAAACGAATTTTTGACCATCTAAACTTCAAAATTATGCAAAACTCAAAACATGGAAGTTGTAGCATAAAGTCTAAGCTTTCGAGAACATTGAAAATTTAACAAAATCCGATAAAAATGAGAAAGTTATGCTTAAATTACTAATAATATTTTAGCTCAGAAAATTTGACAGGTCAAAGAGACTATTATTCTGTTAAAAACCGATTTTGATCTAGAAATCTTCAAGATATGAGAAAGTGACTAAAACAAAAGTTTTTCCTTGGGAAATTACCTTTCTACTGTAAAAAGACACAACATGATTGGATTCATCATCAAAAGTTATGTCCATTTTACTCTCAAGTATTAACTTAGAATTTTTTTTATATGGCTATGCTATAACATCAGTTTCAAACTCAATTTCGGTCCATTAAATTGCAAAATTTAAAAATATGATTAAAAGACAACTTATAGCTAATTGAAATAAATTTCTACCACAAAAATATTGAGTCAATTTGGATTATTTTACCACATGTTATCATTGTTTTACTGCTGCTATTTTTACACCAAATTTCCAGCAAACAACAACACAACAATCACACAAGTTTTCAACCAAATTGCAACCAATTCAATCAACAATCATTCAATATGTACGGCAAACAAGGATTTAAAAATAGGTATGCCAATTATTAACTCACCTTTTCCCCTCACCATAGCTTTCTTGAACTTATAATACAATAATTTCAACAATTCCTAAATTATTTTTTGCAAATAATAAGAGAAAGGTTACAACCCTAATCAAAATAGAGATTAACCAACGATTTAATCATAAAAGAAGATAGAGAAGATTAACAGAAGTTGTTTTCTACTAAAATTAAGCAAAAGACCTTTGATTTGCACTTGATTTGGGGATTGAATTTAGGTTTCTAGGGTATCTGAAAGAGGAATAGAGTTCTCTGGTTTTTTTTTACTGAATGAGGAAATGATGGTACGGTGAAATGAGAGAAAGATTTCTTCCAAGCTAAATGGGCTTAGATATGAAAAAAAACCCAATATTAAATTATTACTAATTAAAATCCTAAAAGAAGTGTTACAAATTTCTATTTTGTTTTTATCGCTTATAAAACACTAAGTTTGCACCAAACAATGTTTTATTTATCATTTATAGCTTTTCCCCAAATTTTCCAAAACCAAATACAAGTTAAACAAAATCCTTATTTCTACTAATATCGATATATCTCATAATTTAAATATGGTTTTCTAAAATAAAAGTCATTCTTATTATTTTTAACAAAATAAACTATTAATTGCAAATTTCCATTTTGAACAATAAATCTCAATATTAGTCACTTATTTAATTTACAACTTTTCTCAAAAATACCTTAAGATTAATTAAGATAAAATCAAATCAATTATTTTCAAAACTTCATTTAGTTTCATAATAGAATTTCACGAATCACAATTAGCACTAATTTTTTTTCTTGCTTAAATTTAATTAGCCAGGCAATTAACAGCAGAGTTGTTACATAAAGGTTCTATAACTCCAAAAAATAGCTTTTGCAAATGGATGGTAACAATTTATTCAAAATTCATATTAAGCTTTTGACTAAAAATCTTAACTTGAAAACTTATTTAAACAATAATAAACAGCTAATTTATTATAACCATATTTACATGAGGGCATGTTTTGTATATCTATATAGGTGGGTTGAAATTGTTGAGTACTCCCCACTAAAGTGAAAAAACATCTCATTAATTCATGGATTATTACATCTACATATCATCTGCAATGGATGATAACAATTTATTCAAACCAAAAACTCAAATTTAATAAGCAAAGAGATTGATAAACTAATATTAAAGATTAGCATACATAACTGGAAAATTAAATTAGAATGCACAACTAAGGTTTGTGCCCATGAGAAAAACTTCCACACACCAAAGGTATGACTTGAAATGTAATACCAATGGGAGGCTGGAAGGAAATATAAAATATTTAAATCGATGAAATATAAAAATATCTATAATGGAAATTTTTATTCACTTTATTTAGTAAAGAGATTTTAAAGTTATATTTTGCATATTAATTGTTTGGTGTCTTCAATGTTCATATTGCGTAAAAAGATAGATGCAAGAGGATGTCATGTTTGCTACAAAGTGGGCAAAATTATTAAGTAAAGAAGTCGGATAAAATGGAAGTACACAAAGAAGTCAAATTCCAAACTAAACAGAAAATAAATCAAAATCATGTTACATTAACAATTTTCACCTTAATCAGAGTTGCTACTTCTTCCACAAAGATAAAAAGGACATGATTATTGCTACCAAATTGGTGCATATAGCTGTCAATGTGCTGCAAATGAAAAACCATTTTAGAAAAGAATAAGAAAAATAATTAGTCTACAGAGGAAGATGCAGAGGAGAAATATTTGCATCTGATAGTAAGTTAAGAACAATAAGATAGTGAAAACAAACTTACCATGATCTCGGATTGCATAAATTCCCACTGATTGAAAAAAAAACTACACCCTTCTTTATATATTGAAGAGGCCATATCCAATTTTCCACTGCTTGATATAAACTATGAAGATAAATCTTTACCCATCTTAATCTCCCTTTTAGCTTTCTATCAAAATGAGAAACTATGTATATATGTATATATTTACAAATGTGTAATATTTACTTTCTATGTGGAATATGAAATCAAATTGGATAATGCCAAATCACATATAATAATTAAAACATCAAAAATTAATTTCAATACGTGGAAATTTAGATCAAATTTATATATCTACAAGCCAATTATATAAACAACCTCATATAATCTATTAAGAGAAGTATAGGGAACATAAGTTTGATCCTTCTTTTTGTTAGAAATTAATATTATGATTTGCATGTGCTACATATATTCCAATTTACATTGCAAATATAATAATTTTTTGTATTAATTCTGTTTTAGGCTACTATACTTAGTAACATGAAAGTATTAAACATATAAACAAAATTAGTTCATCCTCCACGTTGTAAAAGTTATATATTATGATTTACAGATGCGGACTTAACTAACAAACTTAGCAATACAAACATATAAAACGTGTAAAGAGAATTTAGTATAAGTGGCTTAATTATAAACTCAAATATGGTGGGAGCATATTTCTAGATAGCACGGTATATATTTGTTGCTTGATTGTTAAAATCCAAATTATGGTTTACACCATACTTGATAGAGCAATACATTATCTATTATGCGAAAATAGAATAAAATAAGTCAAAATATCGCATGATTCAATTCAAATAATACTGCAAGAAATTATAGGAAAAAATAGAAACAAAATTGTCATAGGAAAAGAAATAAAAACAAAGCCAGGCATAGGTGAATGGTGGCGGAAGCAAGTAAAATTTGAAAAGGGAGTCAAGATTCCTAAGAGTCCTAGTAATGGATGAAATTATTACGTAAAATGCCTTAATATGGATGTAAAAACATACGTAATAAGATGGTAACTCAAGGAACTTTCAGTATAAGAAAACTAACTTGCTAAGTCCGATTGTACCACAGTAGGTTACTACAAAAAAATGGATTTTTAAAGATTTTTATATTTTGTCTCTAAATGCAAGATTTAGTGTGACGCCCCACCTCTATACCCATGCTAGCCAAGGACACTACAAAGTAATGCCGTCAACTAACACGGAGAATAAGGCTGGTTGGGAGCGACCATCTATAGCCTTAGTCTATCTATTGAATACATCGACAATAAACATACCAAGCAGGTTGACATACCCAATAAATACTTAAAACAAAACCATAGGTGGTTGAAGGATCTATCAGAACAAAATATAACAACTCAAATGTAATATACATCACAGAACAGCAGATTATCATATACACATATATTGATACATAACAGAGTATACAAAATAATACAAGTCAAGTGGTATAACAGACCACAATATACAGACGAGTTCACAAGAATAAATATCAGAGTTACAACAAAATAGGACTACACAAAAAGCTATGACAAAAAGAAACAAGCTGAATAGTCCATGCGGAAGCAAAATAGGCTAAGTCCAAAGCACCTAACCTGAAACAACTCGGTCTGACCCAAGTATAAAATACACGGATCAGTCTAGCTAAACAAATCAGTTAGATAAACTGAACAACAATAAACCTGCAAGGTTACAAAGCATAATAGATATCTCTAAAAGAGATAACACCATCATCTAACGAAAGATGAATCGTATAGAACAAGCCTCATATCATCGGCAACATATAGAAACAAAGGATAAGAATATCCCAAAGCAAGCCATAAAGGCAAACAACAAATACCGATAAATACGAGTTCCACAAGGTAAACGCTATATTTCGTGTGGCTCCAAAGAACCAATACAGAAAAGCAATACCTAGGGAATATACATATAAATGAAACATCATGAGCGGTGGTGAAGAAACCACTCCGATATCTCTTGAGCGGTGGTGAAGAAACCACTCCGATATCTCTTGAGCGGTGGTGAAGAAACCACTCCAATATCTCTTGAGCGGTGGTGAAGAAACCACTCCAAAAGCAATACTAAAGGTAACCGACAACCCCAAATATCTTTCGAGTCAGGGCAAAGGACCAACTCCAAAAGCGATATTAAAGGCAACAAGCCAGAGGAGACAGTTCGAAGACACTATCCCAAAGGCAGCATGTGTCACAAACTCCCAGAAAGAAATCCGAAAAGTGGTAACATGAGTCCCATAACCACCCGTTCGCACTAAACGGTTTACTATCCATTAATTAATTTCACACTCGAAGCAGTACAAAGTTCACCTCATATCCTCAGTAACCCAAACCCGAAGGTCAAAACGATCAATTGAATAGGTCGGGGATTAATCGGAAAGATAAACGCACAGATTCATGGTCCTTGTTTTGCCCAACCATTTAATCACCCTTCCACTTCGCTCGAAGTGCGAAATTGTGCGTGTGTTTAAATAGAATTTATAAATTGGAGAAACGAGCTTTTAATATGATTAGAAAGATTATTTTATAAAAACCAGTGGATGAAGTCAAAAATAAGTTATCAAAGTCAAAGAGGCAATAACAACCACTAAGAACCAACATGAATCGATAAAATCCGGAAAACCAATCAAAACGAACATAAATCGGAAAAACAGGAAAATAGGAGCAGGTCAGTCGACTGAAATCCCTGTTCAGTCGACTGAAAATTGTCCAGAAAAATTTCGGGCTTCAGCTCAGTCGACTGAACAAAGGATCCAATCGACTGAACCCAATTTCCTGCATTTTCTACTTATAACAAATGAAGTGCAAACTCTCCCAACTTTCAACCGAACGAGCATGGACGCTAGGGGTTTACGCCTAGCGGCTACCCGGCCCTATAAGCACTTCAATGCATCACCAAAACATGATCAAAACATCAAAGTTAGGATCTCTAAAGAATTGAACCCAAAACACTAAATTTTTTGGGTATTCACTAATTCAATCCAAACTAAATGCAAGTGCATATGAACAAGTGCTTAGAATTCATACCCAACATCAATGAAATCAAGAGAAGTAGATGTGAGTTCAAAACTCACCTTTAACCCAAAAACAAGAAGATGGAGCTCAATAACAAGGAGAAGACCAACCAAACACTACTTCAACTCAATAAGCTTCAATCTAAGAATAAAACACATATTTCCCAATTTAGGTTTTGGAAATTTTCTGAAATTGAAGAGGAGAAGAGTTGAAGAAGATGAAGAAGAGCTTACCTATGGATTCTCTTTGATTTTGGAGCAAGAAATCAAGTTGTAAGAGAAAACTAGGGCTTGCAAATTTCTATTTCCTCTTCCCTTCCACCATTTTCAGTTCTAGCTTAAGAAATGAAATGAAATGAGGATGAATGAAGAGAAGGGGTTGGGTTAGGGTATTAGTTAACTAGTGGGCTGAACCCAAACCCAAAACTCAATAGAAAAAGGGTCAAAATTTCCCAAACTCCAAACATATCAAAGATTATACTCAAAAAGATCGCAAACGTCATTTTGGAACCAATGGAGGTAGTTTCGAGTTCCAATTCGGCCATTTGCAGAAAGTAGCTTTTCGGACCAAAAATCCGACTAACGACGTTATATTTAAATTAAACATTTAAATATCAAATCGTTAATATGCGGGTTGTTACAGATCTCCCCTCCTAACAAAATTGCTTCCCCGCAATTCCTAGAGACGATACTTGTAACAACTACATACATACAATCAATCAAAAGAAAAGGAAATAAGCTCGAGATGAAAAGACATACTCACCGTTTACAAGCTAAGATAGAAACCCCGGATAAGATCGCTCGACAAACTCTCTGGTTTCCCAAGTACAGTCATTGGGATTAGCGGACCATTGAACTTTAACGAGCGGCATGTCCTTGTTCCGAAGGTGTCGCACCTCCGTGTCAAGCACGCGAATAGGTTGCTGTACAATAGATAAGTCCGGTGAGACCTCAAGCTCTAGCAAATCAGGAGAATCAATAACAGAATCCGACTCCCGAAGACACTTCCGAAGTTGCGAGATGTGGAACACGTCATGAATGCCAGATAAATGAGCTGGAAGTGAAACTCTATAAGCCACAGGGCCAATACGTTCAGTAATAGAAAATAGTCCTATATAACGAGGAGCCAATTTCTCAATCGTACTGAAACGCATAACCCCCTTCGAAGGAGAAACACGAATAAAAACAAGATAACCAATTGAGAATTCGAGAGGCTTCCTACGGTTGTCCGCGTAGGATTTCTGGCGACTTTGTGCCTCTTTCATTCTCAACCGGATAAGATCAATTTTCTCGAAAGAATCACGAACTAAATCTGGACCAAGAATAAGTTTCTCTCCAGATTCCAACCAACAAGAAGGAGATCGACATGGCCTTCCGTATAAGGCTTCGAAAGGAGCCATACCGATACTAGACTAAAAACTATTGTTGTAGGAGAACTCTACAAGAGGTTGGTGATCCTCCCAACTACCACCGAAATCAAAAATACAAATACGGAGAAGATCTTCCAAGATACGATTCACCCGTTCAGTCTGTCCATCAGACTGCGGATGATAAGCTGTAGAAAAATTAAGCTTCGTTCCCAAAGCTTGCTGAAGACTCTTCCAAAAGTGACTCGTGAATAAAGGATCACGATCACTCACAATAGAACTAGGAACACCGTGAAGTCTCATGATTTCCTTGACATATAACTTAGCCAAATGCGAAGCAGTCCTATTAGACTTAATAGGGACAAAATGAGCAGACTTAGTGAGGCGATCAACAATAACCCAAATACTAGAATGACCCGATCTCGAATGAGGTAGGCCATCAATGAAATCCATGGAAATCTGATCCCATTTCCACAATGGAATCTCAAGAGGCTGAAGAAGACCCGAAGGACGCTGATGCTCGGCCTTAAAACGCTGACAAGTTATGCAATTGCTCACATAACTCGCCACATCGCGTTTCATGCCTTCCCAATAATAAAGACGATGCATATCGGCATACATCTTGCTACTACCGGGATGAATGGTATACTTAGAGCGGTGACAATCATCAAGAATGTCATGCCTAAGTGCAAGATCAGAAGGCACAAAAAGACGGTTCTTCTTACGAAGACACCCATGAGAATCAATGCTAAAATCTTGCAACGCCTCATCACAAGATCCAGACTCACAAAGCTGAATAAAATGCAACGAATCAGGATCATGCCGCTGAGCATCGGCAATACGATCCAATAAAATAGGTCGAGCTCCCAAACTAAATAATAGAATAGGAGAATCAGAAGATGAACCTCGATCCCGAATTTCACAAAAAGATAGAGTCTCAAGAATATTCCATTCGGCAAGCATCATAGAAATAACAGCCGAATGTTTGCGACTAAGCGCATCTGCAACACGATTACCCTTACCAGGGGTATACTGGATATCAAAGTCATAGGAAGCAAGAAACTCGAGCCAACGTTGTTGTCTCATATTGAGTTCCTTATGAGTGAACAAATACTTCAAGGATATATGATCGGTATAGAGAATGAAGCGCTCGCCTAACAAATAATGTCGCCAAATCTTCAAGGCAAAGACAATGGCGGCTAACTCAAGATCATGAGTGGCATAGCGAACTTCATTCGGACGCAGTTGCCTAGAAGCATAAGCAACTACCCGATCCTTCTGCATAAGAACAGCACCGAGACCACCACTACAAGCATCGGTGTAGACAACAAGATCATGATTCCCTTCGGGAACCACAAGAATAGGAGCATTAGTGAGAAGTTCCTTTAATGTCAAAAAGGAAGCTTCACACTTGTCGGACCAAATAAAACGAATGCCTTCCCGAGTAAGGCAAGTAAGAGGAAGCACAACACGGGAAAAATCCTTAATGAACCGACGGTAATAACCCGCCAATCCAAGGAAACTACGAATCTCATGAACATTCTCGGGCCTCTTCCAATTCTGGATGGCTTCGATCTTTGAGGGATCGACAGAAATGCCATTGGAAGATACAACGTGGCCTAAGAACTTAACCTTATTCTCCCAAAAATGGCACTTGGAGAATTTGGCTTTAAGCTGATGATGACGGAGGGTACTCAAGACAATTCTCAAGTGATTAGCATGCTCAGCTTCAGACTCAGAATAAACAAGGATATCATCAATGTACACAAGGACGAACTTATCGAGATATTCCCGGAATACCCGATTCATGAGATCAACAAAGAAAGCAGGAGCGTTCGTCAAACCGAACGGCATAACGAGCCACTCAAAAGAACCATATCGAGTGCGGAAAGCTATAAGAGGTATGCTATCCTCCGCGACTCGTAACTGATGAAAACCCGTGGCAAGGTCAAGCTGAGAAAAGACCTTAGCACCACTCAATAGATCGAACATATCATCGATCCTAGGAAATGGGTACCTATTCCTGATGGTTAACTCGTTAAGCTTGCGATAGTCAATGCAAAGCCTAAGAGTTCCATCAGACTTCTTCACGAAGACGACCGCGGATCCCCACGGAGAAAAACTGGACTGAATCAATTGCTTGGACTCAAGCTCCAAAAGCTGCTTCTTGAGTTCCTCATTTTCCTTTGTAGACATCCTCGTGGGAGGTCGACTAACTGGCTGCGCGCCTGGAATGAGATCAATACGGAACTCGATTGCCCGCTTGGGTGGCAAACCCGATACAGGCTCAAAAACATCAGAAAAGTCACAAGCAATAGGAATACGAGACATATCATCATCATCTCGCGAGTCAAGAGAATATAAAGCCATTTCGGAATTCTCCACATCCCGAAGAACAAGAGATAGCTGAGTAGGCGAATCCGGATGTCGAAGATACAAAATTCTCTCCGAACAAATAATCCTGGCATCATATCTCACTAGCCAGTCCATTCCCAAAATCATATCAAATCCCAGATAAGAAATGACGTGCAGATTCGCACGAAAAGAAAAACCACATAAAACAATCTCAACATCATCATACAGCAAACTAAGGGTCGCGGATCCCCCAATAGGATTCGCAATCCTTAAAGAAGTAACCAAACAAGAAACAGGCAAAGATAAGTCATCAACGAGCTTCTTCGATATGAAAGAATGTGATGCACCCGTATCGAAAAGAACTTGAATACTATGATCATGAAATAAAATAGAACCTTCCAAAATAGATGGAGATATACCTTTAGAATGAGAAGGACCTCCAGAAGCATTCGCTACATTTAACTTGCCAGATGAAGAATTATTCGGAGCAATGGGACAAGTGGAACTACGATGACCTTCCCTCTTGCAATAGCGGCAGAAGAGAGGCTTAGGGAAAGCTCGAATCATATGATCAGGAGAACCACAATTAAAACACTTTCGAACGAAAGGTATTCCAGGAGACTGAGGCTGAGAACTAGGACCACCAGTCTTCTTCTTCTTAGAAGGAAAAGACCTGGACTTCTGAAGTGGAATCGGCCTCTTGTTGGGGTTCTTAGAAACCTCAACATCATCACCACTATCACACTCCTTCTCGACGGTCTTGAGATGAAGTGCCGAATCAACCAACTCCTCAAAAGAAAGTTTAAGTTGGAGCAACAAAGATTTCTTAAGATATTTCTTAAGACCAGAAACAAACTTCAAATTCTTCTTGTAAGAAGTGCTGATGAATTCAAGACCATACTTAGATAAAGCCTCGAATGATGCAACATACTCAGAAAAAGAAGATTTCCCTTGCTTCAACTCAAGGAAGCGACGGGTCAATAAAACTTTTTCAGATTCAGGAACGAACTTGAGTTCAAATCGTCCTCGAAACTGAGTCTAAGAAAGAGTAGACTCATCAATCTCGGCTACAAGAAGCTCATACCAATCAAGAGCACGCTCTTGTAATAAGCTAGAAGTTACAAGAACTCTATCATGGTCAGAAAGGTCCATGCGAGAAAAGATACGCTCGCACGTGCGAAGCCAAGCTTGGACTTCAAGAACGGATTCAGAGCCTTTAAACGGCTTCCCTCCAAGATGAGCAAAATCACTGCACTGGCTTGCAAAGGCAGATTTGCGAGGTGGAGACACTCGAAGAGGAACTGGAGGTTGAGTGCTCCTAAACAATTCCAAAAACTGATCAGCAGACATATAAACGCCATCCGGATGTGTGCCATTGGATTGCCCAGCATCCGAACGTCGTCCCCTGCCTCTTCCAGCCATACGCTGAAAGTAAGATAAGAGCAAGATTATTCACAAGGTAGATACTTCAATATGGAATACTACGGAAGTGAAATTCATTCCTAGACATATTCCCAATCCTAACTAATCCTTGATGGAATAAAGAGCCACGATGATTCAAAGGTTTGTATCACTTGTATACTTTGATGTACTGTAATATGTGCTCTATTCTACGTTTGTCATACTTTGTTCTGAACCTGGCTCTGATACCACGCTGTGACGCCCCACCTCTATACCCACGCTAGCCAAGGACACTACAAAGTAATGCCGTCAACTAACACGGAGAATAAGGCTGGTTGGAAGCGACCATCTATAGCCTTGCTCTAACTATCTATTGAATACATCGATAATAAACATACCAAGCAGGTCGACATACCCAATGAATACTTAAAACAAAACCTGTAACGACCCGCCTTTGGACAGTTTAAACCGACGATCAAATACCCATGTCGATTCCAAACCGTTAAAAGGGCAGATAGTTATTGGGGTAATTAAGAAAAGAAAAGGAAGGGAAATAAAGGAAATGAAACAACACAGAATCTCACAGCGGAAGGCTAAAGTATAATAATAAAATAACAGTTCATGAAGCTGTTAATTAAATGAATACATTTGATTATTATTATACAACATTTATCAGAGTTACATACACAACAAATATCATACAACAATGCAGCGGAATGGAATGAATATAATAGTAGTAGATAATATACCAAATCTTCGTCTCCGTCCTCCAAGGAAATGATCTTCACCTAAACTGAAAACTCAGGACTGACCCGAGCGTAATGAAAAGACAAAACACTCGAGTCAGGACTAAAATATCCTTATGAAAGTTAAATCAATCGTAAATAAATATGAGTGTAACGGCGTCAGAGATGTTTACGGGGTTTGACATCTCATATCCAGTGTCAACGTGCGTGCAATAACTCAAGAGATGTTACGGGATTTTCCATCTCTCAAGGATCCGTGAAACTATCTATTATGTAGTAATATACGCTAAGTAGATAATGTCTATCAGTAATATAAAGTATCAAAATAGCGTTAAGGCGTTACCATAATCCCCCTTAACACATTTTATATTCCCAAAAGCATATACAAGACCGTAGTTTCCCCAAAACCGGAAGTCACCAGAGGGCAATCCATATACTCAAGGTACAAATCAAAACGTAGTGGTCGCGAATAGGATAATCAGTATGACAAGGTACATGAGGCGATACCAACTAGGATACTAGTAGTTGCGTGATCCGGACTGATGTTGGGCATAGCCAGCAGCTACCCCAACACCGCGAAACAACACTCCCAAATCAAGGGGTGCACCCAAATCGCATCACAAATGTAATAGAAATGGTATCGAAGAAGTGTGTCCGCTAGAGGTGGCGAACCTCAATGGCCCGGCGCGGCTCCTGTTTTAGTCATATCAGGGGTCATCCAATAATCGTTCTCTTTCTTCAGTCAACGCGTTCACCAAACCATCCACTTCATTCTGGATCAACACTCCGCGTATAATAGTTATTAAAGTGGTTTTCGGTATCGACAGAGAGTATGTCCATATCCGATCCCGGTCTCTTTAATAACTACGTATTATTACACCATTGGCTCTTTTACATTTCAAATCGATTCATAATTGATATCGACATATCATATTCGCTTCAAAATTAAATCTATTTCAAAAATCATCGTATCTTTCCAAATGTCATATTTCGTTTCAAAATCATTTTCCCGCATCAATATCTCATTTCGATTTCAAATTCATTTCGGATTTCAATTTAGATTGCAACTTCGTTTAACTCAATTCGTATTTAAATTTAAGGTTTAAATATAACATTTCACCTTATTTTCTAGCTTAAAATTTTAGAAATAGTTTTAAGTAGTTTAAAAGTAGTTTTAAGTAATTACAATAGTTAAAATACTTTAAAATCTTAAAATGGATTTGAAATAGATAAATTTAGTTCAAAATAATTTAAATTGGGTTAAGTAGATTTAAAATGGATTAAAATAGTTTAAGTATTCAAAATGGTTTATATAACCGAGAAATTTGGAAAACAAAATAAAACAGCTTCAAAACCAATCCATTTCAATTATAACTTCCCAATTCAAATCAATTTCAATTTCCATTCTACCGATTCAATTTCGATTTCAATTCAAATCAATGTCAACTTTTACTTCGAATTAATTCAATTTTACATTCGCCTTTAATTTATTTAATTTCAATTTATATCGATTTGGAGCTTGATTTCTCAAAATGTCAATTTATAATACTTAACAAAATTATCCTACAATATTCAAGTTTAAATCCCAATTCCAAATATGATTCAATTCCAAACTCGATTTCAAAATATCATTTTTATATCGCTTTTCTTAGTAATATTCAAAGCTCGAATTAAGGTTAAATCTTTAAACAAATCAATTTTCGACATTCAATCATATCCAATTTCCAAATTTCAAAGTCTCAACTTAATTATTTAACAAAATTCCACTAACCAAAATTCATTTCAACATTCCAAACTCAATTTTTCGATAAATTCAATTTCTATAAATCGATTTCTATTTATAACCTTCAAATCAAAACATTTAAATAAATTTCAAATCAACGATTTTTAAAATTTATTAATTTAGCCAATTCGGTGTTCGTATATAATTTTCTATCCTATGGCCAAGTAATTATTTATT
The DNA here is from genome assembly GCA_030765085.1 of Allium cepa. NCBI lineage: Eukaryota > Viridiplantae > Streptophyta > Magnoliopsida > Asparagales > Amaryllidaceae > Allium > Allium cepa. The sequence goes on along the minus strand of CM060935.1, from coordinate 446,398,668 downwards.
TCAATTAAATGTCAGGGATGAATATATATCACTTAAATAAAATCACGGTATCATATGTATGCATAACAGTATATATAAGCAAATAACATCCAAACATTTAAATATCAACCAATAGCATCCATCGAAATACATCATCCAATACATAATACAATTCATCACAATTTCATAGTTATCAATGTCAGGTAATTAAATCGCAATTCAATTTCAATTTCAGTTTCAATTTCAATTTTAACTGTCAATTTAATTTTCGACGGTTAATTCAAACGACAATCTATATGACAATTAAATTCTATCAAACAACGACAAATAAAATTCATATCACTTCATAATGTCAATTTAACTAGCATAAAGATATTTAGTACGTTGTGAGCGTTATAAAACACTCACATTGATTTTCCGATTTTAAATCAAATCGAACGACGTTCGATTTAACTCAAAATTTTCTCTAGCTCCAAATGATTCCAATCCAGTTGCATCGCGTAGAGCTCGTACATACGATTCCAACGCAAAAAAACTCGTCCGAATCCGACCTCGCAGCAAAAAGTTATCACGTTTTAAAGTTACACGATTTTGAATTTCAAATTTAAACTAAAAAAAAAGAAAAAAGGAAAAAAACACCTCACCCCAATACACGTGCGGCCCCCACCTGCGCATCTTCTTCCTGTCGCACGCGACTTGCTCCAGGTTCCTTCACGTACGCATCCACTATCATGAAGAACCCATTACATACAAACTAGGGTTTCGATTTGCCTCCTCCACGATCAACGAAACTTCATCAAACCGGCGCCATATCGAAGCCCTTCGCGAATAGCACTACCGCCCCCAACCCCCTGACACTCGGCCACCTCATGGCGCCTGGAAATGCGTGCGAACGCAGCCCCTTTGTCGCCGATTTGCCGCCAATCCGTGCAACGAAACACGATCATAACCGTTGAGATTATAGATCTCAACATCCTCTACAAGTTTCTAGTTGAAAGATTCTTGAATAGATTGGCGGATTGGAAGATAATGAGGGGAGAAGATTCGAGCGATTCCGTCCATTGTTTTAATTGTGGCGGCTGCGTTTTTAATTTGGGCTAGGGTTTTGAGAAAATTGCATTTATACCCAATTATTTTAACAATAAAATACCCAATTTAACACTTTTGCAAACGAACTCCAAACGACGCGTTCCGCCAGGCGATCCTAAAGTTTTTCCGCATTCCGGACATAATGGAACAGGTTTCGGAAGCTAATTCGAAAGTATGTGCGAGTTATGGCATAAAACGATCAATTTAAATTAAATCGATTTAAACCGATTTCGGTGCGTTTTAATTCGTACTGGACAAACGGTAAATCCAATCGACTTGAAATTTGAAATCTTACAATAATATCACATTACGGATCCGATGAAACTGGTTTCGTCGAAATCCGAGACTTTTTGAAAAATGACTATTTTAACTCGCCAAATTAAAATTAAAAACAATTCGACGCGTTTCGAGTTGCCACGGTCAAACGACAACTCCGATTGCTACGAAAATTGAAATCCGATAATAACTAACTATTACGGATCCAATGGAACTAGTTTCGTCCAATTTTGAGACTATTCAAAATTTGGCTATTTTCCAGTTGATAATTAAATATTAAAATATTCAATTTTCACAAATTTACTTTAATTCGATTTTAAAAGTTCTACCACAACATTCTAACTTTAATATGATAAAATAAAATTTTACAAATTATTTCTTAATCATATTAACCCGTTATTCAATTATCCAATAAATTCCAATTTTAAAATCTTATCAACTCTATTATAATCCAATTATAACTTACATTCACTTTGGAAACCAATTTGAATCATATTAAATCAAATTTCAAATATTCACTCTATTTTCATATATTGAATTTCAATATCAAATTAATCGTATTAAATTCGGAATTTAATTATTCAAACATTTGTAATATTAAATTTAACAAATTTGATTATTCTTAAATCACTATCCTTTCAAATATTCAAAACGAACTTATAAAATTTAACCTTTGAAACGAGTTAAAATTATAGAACAACTATTCCCATTATACGGTTATTTAACTCCCCATTATTAAATTGTTCAATAATTATCAAATATTTAATTTAAACAATTCCGATTATCCAATAATTCATTATCTTTTGAAATATTGAAATTTAACTTATAAGATTTAGCCTTTAAAACCAATTCACAATTTAGAACACTATTTTCATTTTACAGTTATTCAATTATTCAATAAGTTTTAAATATTTAATTTAAATAACTTACCTGTTCAATATTCAATATTTGATTTCAAATAGATTTCACTTATCAATCAATTACTTTATTATATCCAATGAATTCAACATTTATTATCATATTCAACTTTTGATTTCAAAGGCATTCACTAAGTAGCTTTTATTTTTCATTACTTGGATAATTATTGTCGCAATTCATTCCAGTTATTATTATTTCAAACGACTTACAATTTTTTTCTAACGCTAAATCACGAAAACTTATTAAATTAGCTATTTTAATTATTGAAAATTTACGGGTTGTTACACTCTCCCCCACTCAAAACTTTTCGTCCCCGAAAAGGAAAAAGAAGGGAAAAGGAACTAAGTATAGAATTCAACATTAGATATATTTTATTCAAAGTTACCCACCTATAAAACAATGAAATTCCGTTATTAAAGTCATTACTACACTTTTACTAAGTTATTCCAAACGCCTTTCTAACTTTAAAAGTTCGTTATCAAAACAAGTTATAAAAATTTTAAAACTTGAAAAATTTTCTAACACCCGGATTTACGAAAAATTTCGGCAGCGTCTCCTTTGCGCGGCTCGATCGGTACAACTACAAAACGCCTCTACGGGCCCCAAATCAACAAAAGAAAATCCAAAAGCCAAGTGGCTCATCAAAAATCACCAAATCCAATGAGAAAATAAACATGTACCTTATATTTTTATTAGCGAGCATACACGAATAATATAGCGCGAAAGCGAGCTCCAAATGCGAAGCAAGCGCAATCCGCACCTACTAAACACTCAACAAACTATGAGAAACATGGCATATATGGAAATAATATCAATATACACAATATAGCAACATAACAACTACATGTGCCAACATAGCAAATGCAACAAAACAACAATTGCAACCATCAATCAATTATCATCCAACAAATCCATAACCAATTAATATAAATTCAATTCTCATTAATATTTATTGACTTGGTTTCAATTTTAATCATAGTTGATTCATTAACGTTGGATTTTACTAACATTCATTCTCAATTCAATTAGTTAACATTCATTAATTTATATTTACGTTAGTTCACTTCCAATTTGATTTCAATAATTTATAGCTTTCCATTTCAATAACACTTAATGAATTACATACAAATCAACTAACAATCATATAACAACCAAATCATGCCCAACATCACCAAATTACTAATTTTACATTCAATTTGGTTTATTCTTTCAGTTCCAATTTATTCTTAGCCATACCAAATCCTTTTGTTTACATTTACTTCATATTCAGTTTCAGTTAATAACCAATTTACTTGCGAAACAATTGATTAATGCAAAACATTTTATTAATCATCACTTTAATTTATAGTTATTCCATAAAAGTCTAACTTCTTATATATAACTTTTCTTAGTTCATAGTTGTCTCAAAAGTTGCAAATTTATCTTCACATATTTGACCTCTTAAATTTCCAATATTAACTTTTAATTTAGTCCGTAAGCCGTACATATATCATCCGTGAGCAATATCAATCTAATCGCTTATTCGATCACACAATTTCACTTCCAAACTAGCATCGTTCACCCGACTCTCTAGTGCGGACTCAGATTTGGTTTCTTGATTGGAAACTGTTACTCTCCTTGCATAGCCATATACTATGATAGAGAATTCCAGAATCAAATTAAAAATCCATATCTAGGGTTCGCCGTCGAAAATCGAGCGATAAATCCTAACTTGGATCGATATAAATCATCTCGAAATTTTGTGCTCGAATTTGGATCAAATCGTTATGCGAATAAAATAATATACGTACAATCTCACGTATTACCTTCCAATAGATTTCTATCCAATTTATCTATACTAAATTATTTTGTTGACTTCTATTTTTTTTTCTCACTTGATTACACACAATCCATTATTCAGTTAGTATATTCATTTCTTTACATAGCATATTCTTTAACATTATCTTTTCTTAAACATCATATCAAAGAATTTGCTTACTCAAGTTCTTTTTAAACATTCTATATAATTTAATTAAATTCAATTTCATTTTCCAATTGATTCTTAGCTATAAGAAATTCCTTTGTTTACATTTATTGCATTTCAAAATTTCAGTTATTAACGAATTCATTTGTGGAACATTTTATTAACCGACACTTTAGTTTATTAATCATCCTATAAAAGTCTAACCTCTCATAAATGACTTTTCTTAGTTTACAGTTATCTTAAAGGTTACCAATTCAATTTTTTTCTTCACAATCCCTTTGCAATTTTATATTTATTTTCTATAACCAATTTACAAAGATATAATACGGTTCATTTATCTTCTTTCTTAAGTTCACTTACTTATTCAAATTTTTCATTGATCACTTTAGAATATACATAAGTATATAACTAAATTTTTCACAACCCAATTTCCATTTACATACATTTTAGTTTTCCTTACTTGTATATTTCAATTACTTCCAGGTTCTTTTTATTTGTACAATATCTCATTACATATCCAAAACATCGTTTAACTTTTTAATATTTGGTAAGTCTTGTTATATGTTATCAGATTGTAATTTTGGTATTATACACATTTATAGAATTTCGTTTTACTTAATTAGAATTGTTCACAAATTTAATTTATTAAAATCCTCTTTACCTTTCAACTTTTAAAGTTTTCCCAAACAATAAGCTTGGATATCTTAGTCCTCTTATTTTATAAATTTTGGTTATTCACATTTCATTCAAATACTTTGAAAATTTCTTATTAACATAACTTAGAATTTTAAATGCCCGGTTCCTTTCAAATCGTTTGAAATAAACATATACACTTATATCTTTTATTATTTATATAACAAAACATACCTTTAGAGTTTAAACCAAAACCCATTTACCCAAAATAATTTCGAAGAAAAGCAAAGCTTCTTAGAAGCCTCCCCCACTTTGAAACTCGAAAATGAACATCGATGATGCTGCGCAGTCATCACCGAAATTACTTTCCAGCGACATAAGAGAGGAGTACTTAATTCATTCCTTCTTAAAATCATTTCAAGATATTACCTATAAATATTTTCCAACTAATATTACTATATATTTCTTCAAAACTTTGAAAACAATTTTCCAAAATCTCCGGGTCTTAAACTCAATATTTTCCAATTTAAATCTATTTTAATTCATAAGTCACCTTTATAAAATATTCTTATAAGATTTCACAAGTGTTTTATATTTTCTTCAAATTATAGGAATTTCTTTCTTAAACATTTCACAAGTGTTTTATTACTGTTCTTATCGTAATTCATCTTATTTATTAAATTACATTATCCAATTAATGATAATCCAATATTTTCATTCCTAACAACCAGGTAAGCTAGGTAAGTCACAATAATTTCTGAAAAATTTTCTTTATATACAAAATATAGTTAGGGCAAAATTATTTCATTTACCCCATTCCAAAACAATACTATGTCGAATTGTTCTGTTTAAGTGTTTAGAGATCCCTATCAATAACGTTAATTACTCGTATTGACCAGAATCCATAAGCCACTCAACAAAACAACCGACACAATATAAAACATTTTATATCACTAACAAGTACGCTCTCTCATATACACTCAACTCATTCATATAGTTTACCTCTATTTCAATGAGTTATTCCCCACTAGAGCCAAGGTTTATCGCTAAACCAAAGCTCTGATACCAACTGTAACGACCCGCCTTTGGACAGTTTAAACCGACGATCAAATACCCATGTCGATTCCAAACCGTTAAAAGGGCAGATAGTTATTGGGGTAATTAAGAAAAGAAAAGGAAGGGAAATAAAGGAAATGAAACAACACAGAATCTCACAGCGGAAGGCTAAAGTATAATAATAAAATAACAGTTCATGAAGCTGTTAATTAAATGAATACATTTGATTATTATTATACAACATTTATCAGAGTTACATACACAACAAATATCATACAACAATGCAGCGGAATGGAATGAATATAATAGTAGTAGATAATATACCAAATCTTCGTCTCCGTCCTCCAAGGAAATGATCTTCACCTAAACTGAAAACTCAGGACTGACCCGAGCGTAATGAAAAGACAAAACACTCGAGTCAGGACTAAAATATCCTTATGAAAGTTAAATCAATCGTAAATAAATATGAGTGTAACGGCGTCAGAGATGTTTACGGGGTTTGACATCTCATATCCAGTGTCAACGTGCGTGCAATAACTCAAGAGATGTTACGGGATTTTCCATCTCTCAAGGATCCGTGAAACTATCTATTATGTAGTAATATACGCTAAGTAGATAATGTCTATCAGTAATATAAAGTATCAAAATAGCGTTAAGGCGTTACCATAATCCCCCTTAACACATTTTATATTCCCAAAAGCATATACAAGACCGTAGTTTCCCCAAAACCGGAAGTCACCAGAGGGCAATCCATATACTCAAGGTACAAATCAAAACGTAGTGGTCGCGAATAGGATAATCAGTATGACAAGGTACATGAGGCGATACCAACTAGGATACTAGTAGTTGCGTGATCCGGACTGATGTTGGGCATAGCCAGCAGCTACCCCAACACCGCGAAACAACACTCCCAAATCAAGGGGTGCACCCAAATCGCATCACAAATGTAATAGAAATGGTATCGAAGAAGTGTGTCCGCTAGAGGTGGCGAACCTCAATGGCCCGGCGCGGCTCCTGTTTTAGTCATATCAGGGGTCATCCAATAATCGTTCTCTTTCTTCAGTCAACGCGTTCACCAAACCATCCACTTCATTCTGGATCAACACTCCGCGTATAATAGTTATTAAAGTGGTTTTCGGTATCGACAGAGAGTATGTCCATATCCGATCCCGGTCTCTTTAATAACTACGTATTATTACACCATTGGCTCTTTTACATTTCAAATCGATTCATAATTGATATCGACATATCATATTCGCTTCAAAATTAAATCTATTTCAAAAATCATCGTATCTTTCCAAATGTCATATTTCGTTTCAAAATCATTTTCCCGCATCAATATCTCATTTCGATTTCAAATTCATTTCGGATTTCAATTTAGATTGCAACTTCGTTTAACTCAATTCGTATTTAAATTTAAGGTTTAAATATAACATTTCACCTTATTTTCTAGCTTAAAATTTTAGAAATAGTTTTAAGTAGTTTAAAAGTAGTTTTAAGTAATTACAATAGTTAAAATACTTTAAAATCTTAAAATGGATTTGAAATAGATAAATTTAGTTCAAAATAATTTAAATTGGGTTAAGTAGATTTAAAATGGATTAAAATAGTTTAAGTATTCAAAATGGTTTATATAACCGAGAAATTTGGAAAACAAAATAAAACAGCTTCAAAACCAATCCATTTCAATTATAACTTCCCAATTCAAATCAATTTCAATTTCCATTCTACCGATTCAATTTCGATTTCAATTCAAATCAATGTCAACTTTTACTTCGAATTAATTCAATTTTACATTCGCCTTTAATTTATTTAATTTCAATTTATATCGATTTGGAGCTTGATTTCTCAAAATGTCAATTTATAATACTTAACAAAATTATCCTACAATATTCAAGTTTAAATCCCAATTCCAAATATGATTCAATTCCAAACTCGATTTCAAAATATCATTTTTATATCGCTTTTCTTAGTAATATTCAAAGCTCGAATTAAGGTTAAATCTTTAAACAAATCAATTTTCGACATTCAATCATATCCAATTTCCAAATTTCAAAGTCTCAACTTAATTATTTAACAAAATTCCACTAACCAAAATTCATTTCAACATTCCAAACTCAATTTTTCGATAAATTCAATTTCTATAAATCGATTTCTATTTATAACCTTCAAATCAAAACATTTAAATAAATTTCAAATCAACGATTTTTAAAATTTATTAATTTAGCCAATTCGGTGTTCGTATATAATTTTCTATCCTATGGCCAAGTAATTATTTATTTCAATTAAATGTCAGGGATGAATATATATCACTTAAATAAAATCACGGTATCATATGTATGCATAACAGTATATATAAGCAAATAACATCCAAACATTTAAATATCAACCAATAGCATCCATCGAAATACATCATCCAATACATAATACAATTCATCACAATTTCATAGTTATCAATGTCAGGTAATTAAATCGCAATTCAATTTCAATTTCAGTTTCAATTTCAATTTTAACTGTCAATTTAATTTTCGACGGTTAATTCAAACGACAATCTATATGACAATTAAATTCTATCAAACAACGACAAATAAAATTCATATCACTTCATAATGTCAATTTAACTAGCATAAAGATATTTAGTACGTTGTGAGCGTTATAAAACACTCACATTGATTTTCCGATTTTAAATCAAATCGAACGACGTTCGATTTAACTCAAAATTTTCTCTAGCTCCAAATGATTCCAATCCAGTTGCATCGCGTAGAGCTCGTACATACGATTCCAACGCAAAAAAACTCGTCCGAATCCGACCTCGCAGCAAAAAGTTATCACGTTTTAAAGTTACACGATTTTGAATTTCAAATTTAAACTAAAAAAAAAGAAAAAAGGAAAAAAACACCTCACCCCAATACACGTGCGGCCCCCACCTGCGCATCTTCTTCCTGTCGCACGCGACTTGCTCCAGGTTCCTTCACGTACGCATCCACTATCATGAAGAACCCATTACATACAAACTAGGGTTTCGATTTGCCTCCTCCACGATCAACGAAACTTCATCAAACCGGCGCCATATCGAAGCCCTTCGCGAATAGCACTACCGCCCCCAACCCCCTGACACTCGGCCACCTCATGGCGCCTGGAAATGCGTGCGAACGCAGCCCCTTTGTCGCCGATTTGCCGCCAATCCGTGCAACGAAACACGATCATAACCGTTGAGATTATAGATCTCAACATCCTCTACAAGTTTCTAGTTGAAAGATTCTTGAATAGATTGGCGGATTGGAAGATAATGAGGGGAGAAGATTCGAGCGATTCCGGCCATTGTTTTAATTGTGGCGGCTGCGTTTTTAATTTGGGCTAGGGTTTTGAGAAAATTGCATTTATACCCAATTATTTTAACAATAAAATACCCAATTTAACACTTTTGCAAACGAACTCCAAACGACGCGTTCCGCCAGGCGATCCTAAAGTTTTTCCGCATTCCGGACATAATGGAACAGGTTTCGGAAGCTAATTCGAAAGTATGTGCGAGTTATGGCATAAAACGATCAATTTAAATTAAATCGATTTAAACCGATTTCGGTGCGTTTTAATTCGTACTGGACAAACGGTAAATCCAATCGACTTGAAATTTGAAATCTTACAATAATATCACATTACGGATCCGATGAAACTGGTTTCGTCGAAATCCGAGACTTTTTGAAAAATGACTATTTTAACTCGCCAAATTAAAATTAAAAACAATTCGACGCGTTTCGAGTTGCCACGGTCAAACGACAACTCCGATTGCTACGAAAATTGAAATCCGATAATAACTAACTATTACGGATCCAATGGAACTAGTTTCGTCCAATTTTGAGACTATTCAAAATTTGGCTATTTTCCAGTTGATAATTAAATATTAAAATATTCAATTTTCACAAATTTACTTTAATTCGATTTTAAAAGTTCTACCACAACATTCTAACTTTAATATGATAAAATAAAATTTTACAAATTATTTCTTAATCATATTAACCCGTTATTCAATTATCCAATAAATTCCAATTTTAAAATCTTATCAACTCTATTATAATCCAATTATAACTTACATTCACTTTGGAAACCAATTTGAATCATATTAAATCAAATTTCAAATATTCACTCTATTTTCATATATTGAATTTCAATATCAAATTAATCGTATTAAATTCGGAATTTAATTATTCAAACATTTGTAATATTAAATTTAACAAATTTGATTATTCTTAAATCACTATCCTTTCAAATATTCAAAACGAACTTATAAAATTTAACCTTTGAAACGAGTTAAAATTATAGAACAACTATTCCCATTATACGGTTATTTAACTCCCCATTATTAAATTGTTCAATAATTATCAAATATTTAATTTAAACAATTCCGATTATCCAATAATTCATTATCTTTTGAAATATTGAAATTTAACTTATAAGATTTAGCCTTTAAAACCAATTCACAATTTAGAACACTATTTTCATTTTACAGTTATTCAATTATTCAATAAGTTTTAAATATTTAATTTAAATAACTTACCTGTTCAATATTCAATATTTGATTTCAAATAGATTTCACTTATCAATCAATTACTTTATTATATCCAATGAATTCAACATTTATTATCATATTCAACTTTTGATTTCAAAGGCATTCACTAAGTAGCTTTTATTTTTCATTACTTGGATAATTATTGTCGCAATTCATTCCAGTTATTATTATTTCAAACGACTTACAAATTTTTTCTAACGCTAAATCACGAAAACTTATTAAATTAGCTATTTTAATTATTGAAAATTTACGGGTTGTTACAAAACCATAGGTGGTTGAAGGATCTATCAGAACAGAATATAACAACTCAAATGTAATATACATCACAGAACAGCAGATCATCATATACACATATATTGATACATAACAGAGTATACAAAATAATACAAGTCAAGTGGTATAACAGACCACAATATACAGACGAGTTCACAAGAATAAATATCAGAGTTACAACAAAATAGGACTACACAAAAAGCTATGACAAAAAGAAACAAGCTGAATAGTCCATGCGGAAGAAAAATAGGCTAAGTCCAAAGCACCTAACCTGAAACAACTCTGTCTGACCCGAGTATAAAATACACGGATCAGTCTAGCTAAACAAATCAGTTAGATAAACTGAACAACAATAAACCTGCAAGGTTACAAAGCATAATAGATATCTCTAAAAGAGATAACACCATCATCTAACGAAAGATGAATCGTATAGAACAAGCCTCAAATCATCGGCAACATATAGAAACAAAGGATAAGAATATCCCAAAGCAAGCCATAAAGGCAAACAACAAATACCGATAAATACGAGTTCCACAAGGTAAACGCTATATTTCGTGTGGCTCCAAAGAACCAATACAGAAAAGCAATACCTAGGGAATATACATATAAATGAAACATCATGAGCGGTGGTGAAGAAACCACTCCGATATCTCTTGAGCGGTGGTGAAGAAACCACTCCAATATCTCTTGAGCGGTGGTGAAGAAACCACTCCAATATCTCTTGAGTGGTGGTGAAGAAACCACTCCGAAAGCAATACTAAAGGTAACCGACAACCCCAAATATCTTTCGAGTCAGGGCAAAGGACCAACTCCAAAAGCGATATTAAAGGCAACAAGCCAGAGGAGACAGTCCGAAGACACTATCCCAAAGGCAGCTTGTGTCACAAACTCCCAGAAAGAAATCCGAAAAGTGGTAACGTGAGTCCCATAACCACCCGTTCGAACTAAACGGTTTACTATCCATTAGTTAATTTCACACTCGAAGCCGTACAAAGTTCACCTCATATCCTCAGTAACCCAAACCCGAAGGTCAAGACGATCAATTGAATAGGTCGGGGATTAATCGGAGAGATAAACGCACAGATTCATGGTCCGTGTTTTGCCCAACCATTTAATCACCCTTCCACTTCGCTTGAAGTGCGAAATTGTGCGTGTGTTTAAATAGAATTTATAAATTGGAGAAACGAGCTTTTAATATGATTAGAAAGATTATTTTATAAAAAACCGTGGATGAAGTCAAAAATAAGTTATCAAAGTCAAAGAGGCAATAACAACCACTAAGAACCAACATGAATCGATAAAATCCGGAAAACCAATCAAAACGAACATAAATAGGCAAAACAGGAAAACATGAGCAGGTCAGTCGACTGAAATCCCTGTTCAGTCGACTGAAAATTGTCCAGAAAAATTTCGGGCTTCAGCTCAGTCGACTGAACAGAGGATCCAGTCGACTGAACCCAATTTCCTGCATTTTCTACTTATAACAAATGAAGTGCAAACTCTCCCAACTTTCAACCGGACGAGCACGGATGCTAGGGGTTTACGCCTAGCGGCTACCCGGCCCTATAAGCACTTCAATGCATCACCAAAACATGATCAAAACATCAAAGTTAGGATCTCTAAAGAATTGAACCCAAAACACTAAAATTTTTGGGTATTCACTAATTCAATCCAAACTAAAAGCAAGTGCATATGAACAAGTGCTAAGAATTCATACCCAACATCAATGAAATCAAGAGAAGTAGATGTGAGTTCAAAACTCACCTTTAACCCAAAAACAAGAAGATGGAGCTCAATAACAAGGTGAAGACCAACCAAACACTACTTCAACTCAACAAGCTTCAATCTAAGAATAAAACACATATTTCCCAATTTAGGTTTTGGAAATTTTCTGAAATTGAAGAGGAGAAGAGTTGAGGAAGATGAAGAAGAGCTTACCTATGGATTCTCTTTGATTTTGGAGCAAGAAATCAAGTTGTAAGAGAAAACTAGGGCTTGCAAATTTCTATTTCCTCTTCCCTTCCACCATTTTCAGTTCTAGCTTAAGAAATGAAATGAAATGAGGATGAATGAAGAGAAGGGGTTGGGTTAGGGTATTAGTTAACTAGTGGGCTGAACCCAAACCCAAAACTCAATAGAAAAAGGGTCAAAATTTCCCAAACTCCAAACATATCAAAGATTATGCTCAAAAAGATCGCAAACGCCATTTTGGAACCAATGGAGGTAGTTTCGAGTTCCAATTCAGCCATTTGCAGAAAGTAGCTTTTCGGACCAAAAATCCGACTAACGACGTTATATTTAAATTAAACATTTAAATATCAAATCGTTAATATGCGGGTTGTTACATTTAGTATCTAATTTATATTTGTAACCCACTTAAGACAGATAAGTATTATCTCAAAAATCAGGTCTCTAAATAAACAAAGGCCATAAACATTCATCTCTAAAATATTAGTAACCTCACCAATGGTTTCAAATACATGCCTATATTAAAAACTAGTTAGAGACAATTTTATTGGTCTCTTGCATAACTATAGAGACTATATTCAAGGTTTCAAATCAGTCATAAATACAATGGTTATTATAAACCAGTTGGACGGAAGAAATGAAACCAAATTTTAGTACAGTTTCATCACAAATCAATGATTAGAAAAAATACAATGTCCAACAGAACATATAAAGCTCATGTACAAAAGAAGTAACCAATTGTTCATTGCAAGAAAAGAAAATTACAAAATATCCAAAGCACAGAAGCCAAAACCAAAAAATAGCATATCCAATTTGGATCCTACAAACTATAGTCTTGAAATAAGATACAAACAAAACAAAAACTAACATTGAAGTTTAAAAGAAAAAGATAAGTTTTCCAACGGTGCCTACTTGATACTTGCAGAAACTAACAAGAAATTCATTCATCATCTTCATTACCGATGAACGTTTCCTCGAGTGTTTGATGCTTGATTATTTCCAAATTGATTATGATCGGGTTGATCTTGTGTTATAGGTCTCAATAGTTGCATGAAAGATCCAACTTGTTCTGAAATGTTTCCAAAAATTGATTGAAAAGGCACATGCGTTGTTTGATATTGTTGGTGTTTGTTGACAAGCAACTGATGGTTGTATCATTTGATAAAGCGGTTGAGAAGACTGACCTGATGGTTGCGGGATATGATTAGGAATTTGTAGAAACGGTTGATCACATGGTTGTAGGAATTGTCATAATGGCCGTGAGAGAAAACTTGAAGGTTGTGGAAATGGTTGAGGAGGATGTTGCAACACTTGATTTGGTGGCCGTGGTAACTTGGTAAAGGTTGAGCAGATGGTGGTTCGAATGGCTAAGCAAGCGGTTGTGGGATTTGACTTGGCGGCTGTACAGAAAACTGACCCAAGTGTTGTGTTTGATTAGATGGATTGTTGAACGACCATGATTGTTGGTTTATGCTTTGAAGATTGGTCGGATTCATTGAACCAAGCAAGCTAGCTACTGCCAATTGCACTTCTCTTTATATTATCGATTTATGCTCCGATATTAATAACATACCATTGGACATTACAGATTGTTCTTGATTTGCACGATCTGCTAGACAGTTGGATTGAGAACTTTTACAATATATAGTATTTGTATCAACATAAGGTGCTCCGCGAATCCTTTCTCTTGTAAGGCCACCAGATGAATCAACCCAAAGTCTTGGATTCCATACATTTTCATCTTATGGCTCGGCCTTTTTCTTCATATATGTTTCCTGAAAAGGTTAAAAGGGTAACAACATATAGGCTTGTTGGATAGCAACATCTAAGCTTTTATTTTGATATAGACTAATAAATGAGATAAAATTAATTTTGGCAAACAAAAGTCAAAACTATGGACAAACTACTATGCTAACTATACTTACAAATGCCAACCAAATTGACGTGACTTATTGAAATCAAAGTTTAAAATTAGTTTTCAGATTGAGTGTAAACTTAGTACCGGAGCAGTTTGGTATGTTTAAACTAGCTTACAAAATTAGTATAAGTAACAAAACTAATTTTGTAATTACAAGCGCAACTGGTGATTCGGACGTCAATGGTTCGAGTGCAGAAACAGCCTCTTCGCAAAGCGAGGGAAAAACTGCATCCAATCTACCTCCCCAGAGCCCGCTATCACGCCGAAACCTCATGCACTGGGTTCCACCTTTATAAGCCCAGGTTGCAGGAGCTTCATTATATAAGTAACAGGAGTTTCATGTCTCATTTGTAAGTAACAAAGCAGTTTGGTATGTTTAAACCAGCTTACAAAATTGGTATAAGTAAAAAAAAAACTAATTCTGTAATTATAAGCCCAAGTAGCAGGAGCTTCATTGCATAAGTAATAGGAGTTTCATGTCTCATTTGTAAGCAATAAAGCAGTGGGTAATAAACTCGGTATGAACAGAGCAGTTTTGTTAAAAAGTGTACTTAATTAAAAGTGTTTTTGATTAATCGATGTTTAAACCTTAGTAACAGGTGTTTCATTTGCATGTCTCCTGTATGTTTTCATGTCTGTAGCTGGTCCGGCTAATCATGACTTCATGTCTCCTATTTGGACATGTATACTAATCTAAATATTAGAGGTGTTTTTAATTAGTAGAGTTTAAATTTAAGTAAATTAGTTGTTTTATAACTGAGATTGAAAAACTAAGTTTAAAACTGTTTAAACTCATTTTAAAACTTAGTTTTAAAATGAGTTTAAAACTCAGTTTAAACTCAAAAAATGAGTTTAAAACTCTATCTAAGTTTTAAACTGAGTTAAAATGAGCTAAAACTCAGTTTAAAACTGAGTTGTAAACACAGTTTTTCCAAGTTTAAAGCTCAGTTTATACTCAGAAACCATGTTTAAAACTCAGATTTAACCCGTATTATAAAGGAAGATCGAATGAAATGAAACTTTATTGATAATGATTGCTAAACAAATGTATTCTCTATAAACTGTTTTTCACGCAAACACAGAATTCTTGTGCACAGTATTTATACAGAGAGATATATAATGTATTGGGCCCAAATACAAGCCCATTATCAGCTAGCCCATGTACTGTAATATAATGCAAAGAGGTAACTGTCGTTCTTCATATCTCTTCATATCTTTATCTTATTACACCCCTCTCAAACCCGGCTCCAGATCTAGGGTTTGTGATTTCTTCATGATATCATGCCGCCATTAAAAAATGTCCAAAAATAGTTCAGATCTGATGTAGAGGTTGGCGCTCTTCCATCTGCTTGAACAGATATTGAAAAATATTCTTATGACCGCCTTGGTTGTTCCAGATCTGATGCAAAGTTGAGTTTTTCTTCTATTTGCCTGAAGATCTATTTATGTTTTGCTAGCGGCAGTGTATTTTGTAGGATATTCTTGCAAAATATGCTGTCAGCCTCCAGATTGAGATGAAAGTCAAGTCATGAATTGTTGAGCTTGTGAGATTCGAATCAGACAAAGTAAAGCTTGAATCTTTGATGATTAAAAGAGCCTCAAAGTAGACAAACTGCTGAAGTAAGGGCGATAATCGTTCTGCTGATGATGCTTGCTGCGACTTCAGTTCAGACCGAAGGCAGCCATGATGTTACATTCTAACATTTGAGATTTGCAACTCTAAGCTTGTCTCTGAACCGAGTAAAATTCATCTTTGAAAGAGGCTTTGTTAGTATATCAGCAACTTGGTAAGTAGCAGGTATGTGGTTAATATCTAACTTCCCTTTTGCAACTTGCTCACGAACAAAGTACAAATCTAGCTCCACGTGTTTAGTCCTAGAATGTAAGACTGGGTTAGCCGTAAGTGACACTGTACTCAAATTATCACACCATAATGTAGTTTTGCTATCTGGTTTGATTTGAAGTTCATTCAGTAAAGATTCAATCCACATTGTTTCGGCTACTGCATTAGCAATACTTCTGTATTCAGCTTCTGTACTAGACCTGGATACGGTAGTTTGTTTTTTTGAACACCACGAAACTGGACTTTTGCCTAAGTAAATACAATATCCACTTGTTGATCTTCTGTCATCTATGTCACTTGCCCAACTACATCTTCATATCCAGTAATGCTAAAGGTTTGACCTGCTTCAATGATTAGTCCATAGTCTAATGTCCCCTTAAGATATCTCAGTACTCTTTTAACTGCTCTCCAGTGCTCATCTGTTGGACATTGCATGAATTGACCTACTTTGTTTACACTGAATGATATTTCTGGTCTGGTGATTGTTGCATAGTGTAGTGCACCTACAATACTCCTGTATTGACTGTCATTTGTGATTATTTCCCCTTTAGTCTTTGATAGATGAGCATTGGTTATCATAGGTGTAGAGATTGAGTTTGATCGATCCATTTTGGCTTTGATGAGAATTTCATTGATATATTTCTTATGATTGAGATGTATCATGGATTTTGAGTATCTCTTTACTTCAATTCCCAGAAAGTAGTGTAGATTTCCGTGATCTTTGATTGAAAATTCTCTGTTTAAATACTGAATAAGATTGTTTATTTCTTGATCATCATTGCCTGTAATAATAAAATCATCAACATAAATTAGTATATATGTAATAGTGCCAGAATTAAATTTTGTAAACAGTGAGTTGTCTGATTTTGTGCAGTTGTAGCCAAATCTGAATAGGGTTGTCTTCAGTTTTTCAAACTAAACTCTTGGTGCTTGTTTGAGCCCATAAATTGCTTTGTTCAGTTTGCATACTAGCTTTTCATTGCCTTTTTTTCTGAATCCATGAGGTTGCTCCATGTAAACCTCTTCCTGCAAAACACCATTTAAAAAGGCATTATTTACATCTAATTGTTTTATATTCCAATTTCTATATAAGTCAATACTAATAACAATTCTGACCGTAGAGGGTTTCACAACTGGTGAAAAAGTTTCATTAAAATCAAAGCCATTTTGTTGTGAATATCCCTTTGCCACTAGTCTTGCCTTATATTTGGAAATTGATCCATCAGGATTTCTTTTTAACTTATATGTCCTTTTACAGCCCACTATGTTTTTGTCAGTGGGTTGAGGAACAAGGTCCCAAGTCTTCTTCTTCATAAGAGCATCATATTCTTCATTCATGGCAGCCCTCCATTTGTCATTCTGCATGGCTTGCCAGTATGTGCTTGGTTCTTCAGTATTTTGTAATGTTGCATTATATAGCTTTGGCTTGAATATACCACTCTTTGCTCTTGTAATCATGTGGTGCCCAGTTCTTTCAGTATTTTGTTGATGATCATTGTTATTCACTTCATTTTCTTGTGATGCATTAGATGACTGTATGTCACTTGAAGTCTGACTTGAATTTTGTTGCATATGACTATCTGATTGCTGCATTTGAGCTGATTTGTCTGATGATTCAGTTTGTCCATGACCTGGTTTTGAAGAGAACATTGTGTGTTGTGGACTTTCATTGCTTTGAGCTTTATCTTCAGGAATGTCTGCTGCTTTGACAGTTATCTCAGGTATAGATACCACTGAATATCTTGCATTGTACACTTTCTGTGAAGTTTTAATTATTGCATTGCTAAAAGGAAACACTTGCTCATTAAATACAACATGCCTACAGACAAATATTCTACCATTACTAGATAAGCATCTGTAGCCTTTTTGATTTTCTGCATAGCCTAAAAAAGTGCATGGTGATCACCTGTAATTTAGTTTATGAGAATTGTATGGTCTGAGATAGGGAAAGCATAAACAACCAAATACTTTTAAACTGTGATAGTCAGGTTTGACATTGTAGAGTGTTTCTAGGGGACACTTTAATTTTAGCACCTTTGTAGGTAACCTGTTAATTAGAAATACTGCAGTGGCAAATGCATCAGGCCAGAATTTAAGTGGTAATGATGCATTTGCAAGCAATGTCAAGCCTGATTCCACCATATGTCTACGCCTTCTTTCAATCAGACCATTTTGTTCTGATGTGTAAGGACAAGTTGTCCTGTGTATAATACCTTTCTCTTTAAGAAATTCCTTTAGAGGTAGAAATTCTGTCCCATTGTCGTCTGCAGTACTTTTAGTTGGCAGTTTGTTCGTTTTTCTGCCTGCACTATAAACTGTTGTACTGCATTGTATGTTTCAGACTTTGTTTTCAAGAAATATATCCACACATATCTTGAGTATGCATCAACAAAGGAAATATAATATTTGTACCCATAGTCAGTTGAAATGGGTGTTGAACCCCATAAGTCAGTTGCAACAAGTTCTAATGGTCTGTTGTAACTAACTTTGGAATCTATAAATGGTAATTTGTGACTTTTACCCATTTGACAATAAGTGCAAATATATGGAGTTGAAACATTGTTAAAGGAAATATTATTCTCATTCAATACTTGTTTAACAATATTTACATGAGGATGCCTGAGTTTACAATGCCAAATATCAAAGTTCTTACAGTCACTCTCAGATTTTATTTCAGAGTTATTACACAATTTTTCCTTAGATTCTGAGATTCTTGAATTAGCAACATTGAAAGTATACAATCCCTTAACCTCTCTACCCTGTAAGAGAACATTTTTTGTTAGTGTGTCTTTAACTAAATAGTAAGTAGGGTAGAATTCAAAAAACACATTATTATCCTTGGCAAATTGAGAAACACTTAATAAGTTTTTCTTGACTGATGGAACTCTTAATAAATTGTGTAAATATAGTTTCTTCTTTCCTGATATATATCCACTACCAATATGAGAAATTTTTACAGACTTGCCATTACCCATAAGTAATGATTGTGTACCTTTATATTCCTTATTGCCAAGATTCAAATTTGCCAAGTTGCTAGTGACATGATTTGTTGCACCAGAATCAGGATACCAGCTGTTATCATAAATGTCTTCGACTTTTGCATTATCATTGTTGTTGCTGTCATTTTGGTTTCCAACTTCTTGCTGAGTACTTATTAAGTTTGCACTGGGATTGTTGTTCCTTGCATTGTTTTGCTGTGATGAAGTGTAGTTGATATCAAACCTAAAAAAGCATTTACTAGCAATATGGCCAGTTTTCTCACAAATCTGACATCTGGGTCTGTTATTTCCACTATTGTTAGGCTACCTTCCACCTCTTCCTCTTGATCTATAGGACTGACCTCCTCTCTGATTAAAATATTGCTGATTTCTGTTGTTAGGAGTTCTTGCTTGACTCTTGTTCCTGTTATTGTTTGATATGAAATTCAGTGACATATCTGATGTGTTTGATTTCTTTTGTTCCAATCTACCTACATGAGCAAGAAGGGTAGAGTGGACATATTGAATTGAGGGTAGAGTTTCTTTTGATGATATAACAGCTACCACTGACTCATATTCATCGTCTAGCCCACCAAGAATTGACAGAATGTGCTCAGTGTCACTTACTCTATGTCCTGCAGAGGATAGATGATCACACAGTGTTTTCACCTTTACAAGATAATCTCTCATTGACTGATTTTCCTTTTTTATATTTTGTAGCTGCCTCTTGTAGTACATAATTTTGGCTGCAGACTGAGTACTAAAGATTTGTTCTAATGTAGACCAAATCTCATGAGATGAATTGCATCCAATTAATTGTGGAAGGAGATTTGCACTTATTGATGATATTAGCTAAGAACTGACTAAACTATCTTGCTTTTGATGCAGTGTGAATTCTTGATTGCTGATGAGTTTCCCATCCTTGTCTGCAGTGTATTTGGGTGGTATGATTATTGTACCTTGAATATATTGCTCCAGACCGTAAGCTCTGACTGCAGTTTCAACTTGAAACTTCCAAAGCAAGAAATTGGTTTCGTCGAGTTGTATGAACAATAATTGACTCTGAGGCTTGACAATGTCTTTCAGGAGTTCCTCAGTAAGATTCAATCTCGTATTGGTGCGAGTGCTGGAGGAGACAGAAGTATCTTGATCTCCTTCGGCCATCAGTACTGGAATCAAGAATTGGTGTGATTATCAAATCTGGAGATTGTAGATGATCAAGAAAGCAATGGTGATCAAGAAAGTTGTGCAGCCAGGAAGATTTTAGTTGCTCCTAGGCAAGACACAGCGGATAAGATGGTTGATAATCTCTGTACAAGTAAGTAATCTGCTTGATGAAGATGGGAAATCTTGTATTTCCCAGATGATTCAATACAAATGCTTTCAGATCTTGATATGATGATGAAAAATCTGATCTTGGTCCAAAAAACAGTGTGACAGAACTGAAAAACTGATGATGAGAACTTTAATCTCTCAGATGATTCAGATAAACTGAAGCTTGATCAAGATATGATGATGATGTATCTGACCTTGATCGGCAAACAAGAGTGTGATGATGATGAGGATCTTCTTGATTCTCAGATGATTCAGAAGTTGCAGCCTAGTTGAGATATGATGATGTTATATCTGATCTCAATTACTGGCATGGCAATTGCTGCTAAGCAGAAAATGGCTCTGATACCATATTATAAAAGAAGATCGAATGAAATGAAACTTTATTGATAATGATTGCTAAACAAATGTATTCTCTATAAACTGTTTTTCACGCAAACACAGCATTCTTGTACACAGTATTTATACAGAGAGATGTATAATGTATTGGGCCCAAATACAAGCCCATTATCAGCTAGCCCATGTACTGTAATATAATGCAAAGAGGTAACTGTCGTTCTTCACTATCTCTTCATATCTTTATCTTATTAACCCGAGTTAAAACCTCGGTTTTAAGCTCTAAGTTTAAATTAGTAGTTCTATACTGAGATTTAAAAACTAAGTTTTAAACCCAGTTAAAATTTGGTTCTAAAATGAGTTTAAAACTCAATTTAAACTCAGAAACTGAGTTTTAAACCAAGTTCAAATATAATTTATGTTTGTAGCGATTATCGGACAGTGTTTGTTATCTTTTCCATATGTTTTATTTTTCACTTTTTTTGGACTGATTAATCACATTGCATTATTTTCTAGACATCTCTGAGTTTTATTCTTGAACTAGTAATAAGTTGTTGATATTTGCTAGATCCTTAAATTTTTTGTTGATCAAAGCTTCTTGATAACTTATGTTAAAGGGCTGAACATGCTGATATCATTGCTGCAACAATTTGGTATCAGGTAAAAAAGATCCCTACTTTTAATATCTTAAGATGCATTATTTTTGTACGTACTGGTAATGGACCTCAGTCCCTCTTTACCTATCAGTATAGATCTTCTACTTATAAAGCAGATTAGGTTAGGCAGCAAGGGCTAAGCTCATTATATGTCTCCAGTCCCAAGCACAAAAACGTCAATGTTAAAGACAATTCTTTTCTCCCTGTACACGTTCATGTATGCATATGACAGTACTAATGGAATATTTGTTATACGTACCTTATAAATACCTCACTTTTAATAACTATATTACTTCGCACTTATTGAAAAACTAAATTATCGTAACTTGTAACCTTTTAAAACTTTTTATACGACACTTTCATGAAAAATGAGTTGTTGTATGTTTACCACAAAACACCTACTATCATATTTGACAAAGCAGTTCAATGCCAGCAGAGTTAACAATATAAGCTATTAAAAAATTGGTTTAGTACGGCACTCGTAACTATACCATAGACGAATATGAAACTGTTGTATAAGAAGCCCAAGTAGTAGGAGCTTCATTGCATAAGTAACAGGAGTTTCATATCTAATTTGTAAATGACAGAGCAGTTTGGTATGTTTAAACTAGCTTACAAAACTAGTACAAGTAACAAAACTAATTCTTTAATTATAAGCCCAAGTAGCAGGAGCTTCATTGCATAAGTAACTGGAGTTTCATGTCTCATTTGTAAGTAACAGAGCAGCCGGTAATAAACTCAGTATGACATAGCAGTTTTGTTAAAAGGGGTACATAAAAGTGTTTTTGATTAATTGATGTTTAAACCTAAGTAAAAAATTTCATTGCACGTCTCCTGTGTGTTTTCATATCTGTAGCAGGTCCAGCCTAATCATGACTTCATGTCTCCTGCTCGGACATGTATACTTATCTAATGTCTGTACTATGTCGAAACAAATGTAGATTTCAGTACGTTATGCTTCTTACCCACTGGATGAATAAAAAGAGAATTTTCCCATCTAAATATAGGAGGTGTTTTTACTTAGTAGAGTTTGAACTTAAGTAAATTAGTTGTTTTATAACTGTGATTAAAAAACTAAGTTTAAAACTCAGTTTTAAAGTGAGTTTAAAAATTAGTTTTATATGAGTTTCAAACTCAGTTTAAACTTAGAAACCGAGTTTAAAACTCTGTCAGAGTTTCAAAATCAATTTAAAACTGAGTTGTAAACTCAGTTTTTCCGAGTTTAAAACTCAGTTTAAACTCCGAAACGGAGTTTAAAACTTGGATTTAAACTGAGTTAAAACCTTAGTTTTAAGCTCTGAGTTTGAATTAGTTTTAAATTTAGTTTAAAAGTTAATTAAATTAGTTGTTTTATAACCGAGATTTAAAACTAAGTTTTAAATCCAGTTAAAAGTCAGTTTTAAAATAAGTTTAAAACTCAGGTTAAACTCAGAAATTGAGTTTAAAACTCTGTTTGAGTTTTAAACTAAATTTAAATGAGCTAAAACTCGGTTCAAAACTGAGTTTAAAACTAAGTTTTCATGAGTTTAAAGCTCAGTTTAAACTCAGAAGCTGAATCGAAAACTCGATTTTAGTCTCGGTTTTAAATAGAGTTTAAAACTCGGTTTAAGCTGAGTTCAACCTCGGTTTAAAACTAAGTTTGAATTCTTGGTAACTCCTTTTTTACCAAAATTAAACTCGGTTTTAAACTAGTTGAAAATTTGACTTAACTAATTTTTTAACTTAGTTAATAGGCTCCAAACAAACTGAGTTGCATGAAATTTATTGATTTACATGAAATGTATAGTTTGTTTGGCAATACTATTTCAGGTTGAACGACACAACCTATGACTTATACTGTCTCAAGAACAAGGCTTGATTTATAATGTCTTCCTAAGCACTAAAGCCTATAATTTATGCTATCATAGTAAGAAAATATGCATGCTAATTCTAATGACGAACATTGTAACTAGTTTATATTTCAACCTACAAAAGAACATAACAAGATCAATAAAATTTAAAATAACTCACACAGATATTCCATGACTTGTTGTCAACAAATTCGCAAGTTGATACTGAAACTCGCTTTGCTTTACCCTTTTTCTTAGCTTTCTCTCTTAGTATGCCAAGCCACGAAACTTTCCTCGAAACTCATTGGTTTACCTGTCTCAAGTTCGTATAAATAGAGGATACAGAGATTAGTAAAATACCGAATAATGCAGCAAACACTTTTGCTATATACATATACAAATATGATTATTTGATTCATGAGTTGGCCTTAGTATGCAAGAAGAAAAGTAGCATTTGAAATATGCTAGTATTTATTCTCACAATGATGAAGATCATAGAAAGATTTTATAATTCCCACCTGCTACCTAATATGTAATTCTGAGTGTTTGTACTAACTATTGAATAAGGAAAGTAGCATTTAAAATTACAGTAAAGAAATAATGAACTCTTTATTTAGTAATTTACTGTTTTTATATGGAACAGCTAATATGATGCTGAATATGATGTTTACGAGCATATGGTAAATTAAATGTTAAACTACTACAAATCTAATAAATAATTAGGTCCATAGATTATTATATGTTTAGGAAAAATTTCTCTCGATTTCCATACATATCAACTAATTAGCATAAGCTTTATTACTTTATTTACTTTCCCATTTATGTTACCGTGCGGTAGATATTTAAAAATGGTTTTGTGGAATACAAGGAACCTGTGCAGGAATCAAAAGTAAATGCAATAGCCTGTAGTATTTAATGAATAGAGATAAATAATACAGTAGTATAGCACTATTATTACAAACGAAAGCCGTATAGAAAGCTGGAAATATTTTACTATGGTTGTTGCATTGTAATGGGTCTTTGTATATGTCAGTTTATGAGTACACTCTAATTAATAAAGAAGAGAAAAAATGCAAGAAAAATCTGTTTGTTAAAGTGGTTCATTGCTTTTGTTTTATTTTTGTAAAATATTCAAAACTCCAACGTTAAAAAGTACAGTGGTAGTTGAAATAGGGAGGAGAATAAGTACAAATTGAGCACCAACACAAAATGATAGCGATGCATTTAAACGGAAAAAATGTCAGCAGTGCATAAATCAAATCTCAGCTTTCATTTGAGGTTAATTTTTAAAGCAAACACAATGTTGAATAAAATAAGTTATAAGTTGATAAATCAGAATTATCCGCACTGTCAACCTTCCTGTATTGGCATATCTGTGGAAGTTAGTTTTCTTGTAACAAACCATAAACAAAGAACTGTATGTAAATTTGTTCAATTTTCAAAATAATTAACAGTAAAAATTAAATTATTGTAAAATAGTTTTATAAATCTATAAGTCATCACATGCTTAGCAGGGTGAAATTTCAAATTTCAAAGAGACAAATGTAATCTTAATTCAAATACGAGATTGAGTAAACATAATGCAACTCATAAAAATATGAAGTTATTTTGTTACTTTTAATTAAATGCATACCACTTGCGCGTCATGTGAAACATTGGACACAGATCCAGCGGTGTGACGTGTGTGTGTCCCTTCTTTTGGTGTTAAACGATTGGCTTTCATCTTCTGACATTTATCATCATATGCACTTTTGTGCCATTCAATATCAATCATTTTATTCCATACATCTGCCTGTATCCATGCAGGAAGGTTGTCTCGACAGTCGGCCATCTTTGTGGTTTGCTTTAATCTTTTGGCTCTTTTTCGTGCATGATTTTGTTTTTGTTTGAAGATAGAAGCTGCTTTCTTTTGCCACATCTCATAAACTTTGTGCTCATAAATAATGTCATAAGTGTATGCCCTCTGCAAAAAAGCAAGATAATTAAAATTAAATTTTAAATGCTGCAAATTGCCTCACTGGTGGTGTAACTGCAATCTGGTAACTGTATATTCATGCATGCACCCACATTATAGCTAACTTGAGATTAAATTAAACTTATCACTACCAAGGTCAACTAATTGTTACAATATATGGTAATTACGGAGGTTCTGACAAATAGCTTGTAGTGGCTACGCAAAAGGTAATCTAATCATGAATCATCGGTGGACAATTCATTGCTAAAAAAAATTTGTTTTTAGTCCAGTCATTGGTAAATCGCATAATGCATTATGTATAATTTAATGATAGTGTGCAAAGTGAAATTATAAGTTCATTTGAGAAACAAAATAATAATGTAGAAAGACATGCACAACTTGAATGTCATGAGTTGCATAACGGGGTAAGTAGTTTGCAAAATGGAGACTATGGTTTTTAAAATGAACATAGGGAAATGTTACAAAGTAAATATTTATTTAATAAAGAGTCAGAAATATTGAGATACCTTAAACTCATTAAATAACAACGGTCTTTTCTCCAAGGGAACTTTCGAAAATGCATACCATGGTTCGGTAAATTGCATATCCCATATGGATCCAATAAGACGTGCAGTAGATTTGTTCTTAAATATATAATAATCAAAAGAAATATAAACTATTTAATATACATTATTTTTTAATGTAAATTAAAACTATGTAAAACTTACTGAGTTCCTTTCCATTCAAGTGGCCTTTTTGCGTAAGAGGATCAACTGGGATATCATATCCTTTGACCGGAATATACTCCTTTTCATCAACTATATTTTCTGTCTCTACTCCATCCGCCTTATGTTCTCCAATTTCTAATGCATCGTTTCCCTCTTGGACACCTACTTCTGCTTCAAAAGCTTGATCTCCTCCAGCTTCAACAATATTTGCTACTCTGTCCGCATAAGTAGATGAATGTGCTTTTTCTTCTCTTTCAATGCATTGCTTTCCTCCAATTCCCACCACAGGTTCCATTCCACCCTCATATATGTTTGGTAGATTTACATCGATGTTATATAAACTATCATTTCGTCCAGATCTTCCAGAGATTTTACTACATCATGTACTGGCTACCATTCTCATGAGGCCTCGAAACTTTGTACCTACCATTATGCCTTTACAAAATCTCATTAGTACAATATCTCATCATTATTGTTAGTGCTGTTTTTAAAAAATGATACCAACTTACAAAGATGCAACAAATATTTCTTCTTTATTTCTCACTTTATTATGTTATATATCACTGTTAAAAACATATTAAACCACAAACTTTTTTCTGAAATCGGTATGCAAAGTAATTGCTTTAATTGGAATATTACAATCGGATGATAGAAAAGTGGGGTGATTGTGAAGCCAAAGTGTAGTAGATGATCTAATCTTGTATGATATTACATTTTTGTAGACTTGTGTATAAGAATGGATGCACATCAACATTACCCTTTAAATAGACTGAACTATTCAGTTCTTGACTTTGTAAGTGTTTCGGTATAACAATATGCGATCCTTATAGATAAGAAAATGAATGTGATCCTAGCATTAAAAAATTGCTATTTTGGATGGGTCAAGCATTCATCATAGTAATTTCAGTAGTTATTGGTTGACTGGTTCAATGCTATTTATTTATATTATAACTACTCATATCCATGTATTTATAAACTGAAAGTATACATTCATGAACATTAATATGTTAAATTTCATATAAGTTAATCAATTTCTTATAAAAGAAGATTAAAAAATAGATATCTTTAACATGTGCAGGAATATTGTATAACTTTTTTTATAACATGAGTGATATCTTTAACATATATTTGACTTTTTTTTTCAACACTGAAACGTGAAATAGGTAAGTTATTCCAGTAAGTGTAAGTGGGAGAATATACACTAAAGTTTGAAATAATGTTCCTTTGTTTCCTTTAGTGATTATATTGCTGACTATATAGTTTATGAATAGTTTATTTTTGGTGCTTGAGTGGCTCGTAGCGGCCTTTCATGTAAATATGCATATTTATTAATGCGATTTTGCAGATTTGCAAATTTATCTAAAATTTCATACATCTATTTTATAAAATTGCAAAAAATTCAATGGGAAGTATGAGTATACAAAGAAATACATGCTATCTTATTGCATTTCAAAAAAAAAAGGTGGGTATGCTAATGTGGACATTGCATGTTTATTTTATTTCCAATTATAATATTGAAATGAATGATAGAAGTAGTTTGTGGTTAGCTGCATTGTGACCCATCTTCATTTTGAGAATTGTGCTGAATTTTATGACAATAGTATATATCATCAGTTTAACATTTGGAAGCCTAAAGTTCTTTACTTTTAAATAGCAATGCTATGCAAGCAACTTACGACTGCGTACAAATTCTACGATAGAGAAATTGTTTTCTTGTTAGCTACATGTAGCTTTGGTTAAAACAGAATATCGGATATTGGATAACGCTTTAGATAAAGAATCATTATCATAGCATAAGTTGATCTTATATATTTTTGTTATGATTACAAAGCAATGGATAAAAACTCTTACCAAAGCACGTCGATGAAGTATGCACAATAATGAAGTTTTAAGCTTTGTCGTTGGTGTTGTCAGCACATTATGGTGTATGCTTGTATGCCAAAAATCCACATTGTATATTAGAAGAAAGAACAATACCAAATATATTTAGCTCTAATTTTTATGTCATGTGCATACTAAAAATAAAATACGCTAAATCCAACCGAAAATCTATGTTAGCCTGAATAGAAATAAAACAGTAGCGGAATATATGATTAAGTAAATGAGTTAATCTTCACTAGCATATGATAGTGTCAAAAGTTTCTAGATGCATGCAAAAGATTTGTGTAGTGTACTATTTCTATTTTACTTCTCGAATTTACCTTTGAGTGCCGTTTGAACTGTTGATTTACGTAATTGGAAGCAACTAATTAGGTTTATGATGACACCTAAAAATCAATCATTGATATAGCCCATAGAACATTGGGTTGAATCAAATATACTTTCATATCTCATTAAAAAATCATCATAAATGTAAAATATTTTACTCACGTATGCATGCAATCCAGATTGGAAGAAACAATAGTAAGTAATCTAGAAACATTTTCCGACTTGCAATGTACCATGTTTCAAACAACAAAAGAAGATAACAAAATTATTCGTGGACAATAAGAAATTATAACACAATTATCATAACATCTAATAGTAGTTTAATGCTACTAGGGAAAGTATTCATCCTCAATAGCAACTTCACCATCGCTCTCTTCATCATCACTTTCATCAACATCATCTTCGTCGCTATCAGCTTCTATATCCTCTTTCGAACAATCACTATTGTTCTCAAGCGTTTCCATTTCATGAACCAGTTCTTCATTATCAATGATGTCATAATATTCAATTATTAATGGTTGATCAAGACTATCATCCGGAATAACTATAGGGGGTCAAGATATCTCATCTGCTTGATCCACATCTGTATTCTTCTTTGAGTTGAATATATTAAGTGAAAACCGATTTCTTGCAGTGGTTTTAATCACATTTAACCATTCGTTTGATGTATTTGTAGGTTGGCATGTGAAATAAACTTGCTGACATTGATGTGCAAACACAATTACATCTTCTATTTGAAGTCGATAATTATTTTTTGCTTTAATCAATCCATTTATATGGTGCACTATTATCCTATCCCTTGATAGTGTGTCAAATCAATCACAATTGAACATAAAAATTTTGTTCTTCTCTCTAAGGTATGTCAGCTTAATAACTTCTTTAATCATCCCATAATAATCACTTTCTAGATCATCATAACAACTTCCTTTCACACGCACGCCACTATTCATTGTTTTTTGTACTTTCTATACTGCATTGTATGGAACTTATAACCACTTACAAAGTAACCATTATAACACTCCACCAAATAACTTGGTCCTTGTGCAAGTAAATATAGTTGATGCATAATACCATTTGGATGGAATGAAATCTACTAAGAAAATACGTATGATAAGTGAACAATTTATACACCATAAACTATATGTAAAATTATTAATTTAACAACCATTTAAAAGACATACATTTGATTTTAACCAATTAGGAAATATAGATTCCAACATCATATCAATGAAATTCTCATCCTTTCCTGAATACTAGCCTCTTAATTCATCTTTGCATTTTCTAAGCACAAAATTATATTATTGTTGGTAAGTTATATTATGTATATCTAATTATAATGATATTTGATATTACTTACATCATCAAATCTTTCAATTCAGGGCAATTGAAAACTACGTATCTATGCATATCATGATGCTCTATTGGGGTCCGTCTCCTCTTAACGAATGCATTGGACAACATCCTGCCCGAATGATAAAAAATAGATAGTCTTTCATCAGTCATAATCTCTCCTCCATCATCATTTCTCAAAGCTTTATTCCATATAGTTTCTACATTTGGACCAAAATAACATGATGTAAAGTTTGATATCTCATCAAAAAGATATGCTTCAGCTATGGACCCTTCAACATGTGTCTTGTTACCCACTTTCTTTTTCAGATAATATAAATACCTAACCATATACATGAAAATTAGAAAATAATCCATAAGATTATTGAGAAAATAACAAACGTACCTCTCAAAAGGATACATCCAGCGATATTGAATGAGACCTCCTACTTTTGCTTCATATGGAATATGAATGGGTAGATGCTCCATGGAATCAAAAAGAAAAGGAGGAAATATTTTCTCAAGCTTACAAATTATTTCAACAATATTTTTCTCCATCAAACTCATGTATTCAACATTTATATTTTTCGCACAAACATCACGGAAGAAATTACTAAGTTCCACTAAAGTTTCCCATATATTTTTTGGTAAAAATGACGGAAAAGCAGTAGGAAGAAGTCTTTGCATAAATACATGATAACCATGACTTTTAAATATAGTAATTTTAGTTTCAGACTCATTCACACATCTTTGAATGTTAGAGGCATATCCATCTGGAAAACTTATGCATTTAAACCACTGACAAACAGTTTTTTGATCTTTTTTTGAAAGACAAAAAGGAGCCTTTGGCTTGTAATAATTACCATTAGAATGTTGAATTAAGCTCATCCACCGTTGTTTGCTTCAAATTTTTTCAAGATCAAGTCTATTCTTCAAATTGTCTTTTGTTGCCGGTGTCCATCAACGTGTTGACTATGTTGTCAAAAAAGTTTTTTTCAATATGCATCACATCTGAATTATGACGAATCAAATTTGATTCCTAATAAGGAAGATCCCAAAATATACTCCTACGTTCCAAATTATGTGATTCGCCAAATCGTGGTATTTTTTAATTACCTGATTTAAATCCAAATACAACATTAGGCAAAGTGGACACTATATCTCTCATCTCAATGTCAGAACGTCAAGAAGGTGGTATATCATGTTCAATGGTATTCTTTTTGAACTTGTCCTTTTGTCTTCTAAATGGATGATTTAATGGCAAGAATTGTCGGTGGTAATAAAAAAACAAGCCTTTCCTCGAGTAAAAAACTTTGTTTTCTCCATATAATAAGGACATGATAATCTTCCATGTGTACTCCCCGGACCACATACTATACGCTGGAAAATCACTAATTGTCCATATCAAAGCTGCTCTCAAGAAAAATTATCTTTTTGTGCACATCATAAACAAGAACACCTTCCCACAGCTCTAAAAGTTCATCAATCAAAGGTCGTAAGAAAATATCTAAATTCCTTCCAGGACTTTAAGGCCCTGGTATGATCATGTTTAGGAAAAAAAATGGTTGTTTCATGCACTTCCATGGTGGTAAATTGTAAACTGTCAAAATCACCAGCCAACATGAATTTGTGGAAGTTCCAAATGTACTAAAATCGTTGGTACATAAACCCAATCGGACATTTCGATCAGATGATGCAAAATCTGGATGTCGACTATCAAATTCTTTCCATGCTTCACCGTCAACTGGATGAGCCATTGAACCATCGGTTGATTTATTATAATAATGCCATGTCATGTCTTTAGCATGATTTGGTGACATGAATAACCTTTTCAATCTCCGAATGATTGGGAAGTATGGAAGTTGTTTTACAGTGATGTTTTTGCAATTATTTCTTATATCTTCGATCTTGTAACGAGGACTTTTACAAATATCACAAACAACCTTCATATCATTTTATTTATAATACAACAAGTAAAAATTCCGACAAACATTGATTTTGTCATAGCCAAGCCCAAGTGGTTTCAACATTTTTTTTAGCTTCATAAAAATTTTAAATCAGCTTATGCCCCTCGGGTAACATGTTGTCAATTAGTGCACTCGTGTCCTTAAAACATGCCTCTGTCATATGTCATCGAGATTTAAGAGCCATCATTTTCGCACATGCAGATAACTTTGTCTCTTTTTTCAATTCATCCCAAAGTGGTTCATCGGCCGCTTTTAACATTATAAGAACTTTTGAGCTTCAATATTTGGTGGCTGCTCTTCGACATCATAATCAACACCCATCACATCTAATACCATATCTCCATATGGGTTATCATCAGCTAAATTATTTGTATCTGACTCTGACATTGTTGGTTCATCAACTTCTTCCTCTCAATGGAAGATCCATTTAGAATAAAGAGGAACAAAACCATGTAATAATAAATGCTTATAAATTTCTTCCTTTATTTGAAATTTTTTGTTTTTGCATACGGGGCATGGACACCTAACAGCTCCTCCATAATTTACTTGTAAAAATGCATTATCAATAAATTTGTTGACACCATTGACAAATTCTAGTTTTATATATCCATCTTTAAGCCTATGATACATCCATGAACGGTCACTCATTTTGAGATTAAACCTACAACAAAATAAAACTTACTTAGTATTTAATTAGTAGCAAAATATTTTTAGAACAAATAATGATTCAAAAAATATAATCCATAAAATATATTAAAGATAAAAAACATGCAGCTTAGTGTTACCATGAATATATCAATATCCGTATCAACCAATATATGACTTTATGAATATACTACAAGGTTTAATTACAAAATGGGTTTCAAATCTTAAACCGTGATTTAATAATTGAATCAAACTAGGATATAAATCATGAATCACAAATTCAATGTATTCACAGTGTAACGATTAAAGTAGTAGATTTTAAATAGTATGCGAATAGTTATTTATGGAATGAAATTTTAAAAGAAGCTTATTTGAACATTCGGAAAAATAAATAACGATAAAACAAAATGAAGGAAATTATTTTCATGTCAACCAGAGTACTAATAAGATGATAGAAATATGTATCTTTCACACACACATATACCTCAATTAAGCCTTTAAGATTACCAAACTACTCATCACATTTAAATTCAATAAGTAGTACAATCAATGGCATATTATGGATTATTATTCATTATCCTCGCCCATGTGTTTGTTCGTTCTCATCCACTACATTCACAGGTTTCAACTTATCCTCTTATTCTGCATTTCAAAATACCCGTACTTGTTTATGATGAAATCAAGTTCTATTTTAGTTTCTAATATCCGAGTAATAATAGGACAAATATAGATATAAATCAAATGCTCAATTTTGATTTTCTAATTGAAGGCTCTCATTTTCTTCTTCAAATGAAGGCTTTGTTTTTTGAAAGTTTTATATCCAGTTTACAAGTTGCGAAATTTACACCGGGGTTCGTAGAAGATGAAATAAAAATTATGTCGGTATCAACATATCTTCTTGGATTATCTTTTTTTCATTTACCACGTGCACGTTGGTTTGGAACCAAAAATTTATTCTTTTATATTTCAGTTTCATTGCATTAGATAGTGATTTTACTGAATATGATTCAAGAATTTTGTTATCATGTTCTTGCTTGAATGATTGTTATCATGTATAGTTTTATTTACCATTTTGAATTCCGGAATTATAATATTACCAAAAGTATACTATAGCTATGCACTTTCATATGAATTTAGCTTGGTAACATATGAAATTTACTAAAATATGATAATTATCGACCTTTGTAGCATCGATTTATGTTAATTGTATGTTATACTTACGATAAAGCTAAAAATGTCCAGAACGAATACTTCGGTATCAATGTGGATCTAACTGCATTTAAAAAAGTACGTGATAACCAAGATTTTTATTTTATTTTATGACTTGATTATGGTGTACACCTACTTCAATCCCTACTATAACCATTTTTCATATATATATATATATATATATATATATATATATATATATCATATTTTACATTTCTTAAATTTCAAGCAAACAATTAGTGGAGAGACTTTTAGGATTGTTTGGTTGCATATGAAAGATGTTCTCATCTCAAAAGGTTTGATCTGTTAAAGATTTGTTCAAGTAAAGTACATTCTTATTTTTTGTTGTGCCAGCAATAGTATTTCAATATTTGACATTTCAATATTATATATTTTAATATTGATTTTCTATTATCGGAACCTAGTCCTCCATTTCTATACTTGGTCATTTCTACTATCTTGTTCACTTTAATCCGCTTTTTTCCACTTGTAATTGATGATACATTGCGATAACTGGCTTATATTTCAAGATTTGCTGCATGTTACTTACTGCTAATAATTTGTGCACGGCAATACCATTATCGGTTTATGTTACTTTTTTCCATTTCTTTTTTCTTCAAATTAAGTAATTCAAAGGACTTCATTGTATAAGCTATTAACTGCTGCATAATAATCAATTTGTAACATTATTTAACAATGTTAAAAGTTTGTGTCCTATGTTAATAATGTCTTTTTTATTTTGCTAACCTAGTGATTTAATAATGCTAGAGTAGGACATGTTACTATCTCATGTTTTCTGACATAAATTTAGAATCAACGACGAGAACCGATTTACAGCTGCATAATCCGTGTACAATCAGGCATCGAATTGCACAATAAAGGTATATCCATTTTGATCAAAATAAGTGTATATCACCTACTGTAGTGAATTATAAGTTTATATATAACAAAGAACTGGTAGAGGTGGACATTCATGGACACGCAACCCAGAGTAACACCAGTCTGAAGAGAAACAACGCAATAAAAGACAAACCCCTGTTTGTAAACTGTTCAGGACAAATCAAAGCACAATGAATTATATTGACAACATGTTCTCAGTAAAGTTGACATTAGTGGTAATATATTATATTACCCATCAAGAATATATTTAGAAAAAGTGCAAAACTCAAACTCTTAAAATACAGTCAAGTAATTGAAATATCTCCCAATAAGCTGTTCAGTTTTTTTACCGTTCCTGAGTATGCTATGTCTATCCCATCCCCTTCTCTTTTTTTTTAAACCTAGGAGAACCCGGCGGGCCGGTAAACTCCTGAGGAGGGTATAGTAAAGCCGTCCGCTGATCCAAGCCCCCATACCCCCGGGTAAATTTATATAGGATAGGGAAACGCATGGTAGGAATCGAACCTGCGTCTTTTTACCAGAACCCAAGCCTTCTTTCCACTGCGCCGCACCCGCGGACTATCCCATCCCCTTCTATATTGCAGCCAGGTCCTTTTGTTAACCAAAAGGGAGTCTAGTTCCCTAGAGGCAGAGCCAGTTCAGGTATTCTTCTTTCAATTCATTATTTTCAGATATATGAATGAATCCAAAGAAATATGTACATGAGCTAAAATCATTATTCTATTATTCTCACCCAGTTCAATGAAGTAACATGCTCTACTTTTATATATTCTTATAAAGTTAATGGAGGTCATGTGACAGATAAAACATGATTACCATTTTCAAATTATAAAGCAGTCCTTTGAAATTTATCAGAACTTAAAACCGTTACCTGTTTTTAAGCATTATTTAATTAAAATAAAATATTGAATGAGAATCTTATAACTTCGAAATTACTGGAAAACAACAGTTAGCTATTAATTTGCACGGTAAAGGTATACTTATTTTCCGGTTAACAGTTACTATTTTTCATATGTTGCATGGAAGAAAAAAGTAATTTCCTTTTAATCTGATTTTTGCGCATAACACTAAGCTATAACTTGTAAGATGTTCAAAAAAAAAAACCTATAATTGTATCTTCGTTTAGTAGTTTTATACTAGATGTATGTATTTTTTATTTCTTCCTCGTATTTGAAAGGAGTTTATCTATGAGTACTTTTTAAAAAAAGTAACTTAAAATTTGGCCGAAAAATCCATTGTTGTATTATCATCAGTAAATCATTTTACTTTATTTTTCTGTTAGCACATAATAAAATCAAAGACCCACCTTCAGATGTTTGCACGCAACATGCACTACTTTGTCCAACAATACATATCGATATGTAGTCATATTAAATAAATTCGCATAAAACAAGTAGCGGAATTAGGTAAATTGAACGAACCTATGTTTTCTTCAAATAGATAAATCGACAGCTCATTTGTGCTACTTTCTGTTGATTCGTGATTAGAGCAATAGAGATTCGTTTGAAGAGGATCAGCTATGCACGTATAGAAAAAATTATAGAGGGTTGGCTATGCACGTATATTTGGGTTGAAGTTACATGCCATGGTAAAGATGATAAGTGTAGTCGGAAGAATGATCGACTAAAGGGTACTAAGGAAAGTAATTTATTTTATCATACACTATTTTTCGAGGTGAGTGGGTTCATGATCAGTAAGATGATTTACGCGTATGTAATTAATTTTATTATACACTATTTTGATCCAGAATTGTTCTAAATTGAACTGAAAACACTGTTATTTTAACCAGGAATTCAACAATAATTATGACCTAACCGAAACTGAATATGATCCCTTTCTTCAATCTATATCTGGTTGATGTAAATCCGTTAAACAAGAATTAATTCAAAGTGAACATACTTTGTTTTATCAAATTAAATATAAATTGATATAACCCTTTTTATGCTAAACCTAGAATAAGATATTACCAAAATCGAATATATTGTACATGAAACTGAACATGAGTTTGGGCAATTATAAATTAGAGATTCACAAACTTGTATTAGCTGTAACTAGGGTTACTATATACTAAATTAATATTAAAGATTACTGCAAGGTCCAATTTGTAAGTTTACAATAAACGAAGACGATGATTAAAGTTAACAAACAATTAGCACCTCGATCGGTCGACCGCTCAATGGAGTCGATCGACCTCTCCAAGGGATAGCGGTTGATCGGTTAGCCTTTTTTGGGGATGATCTGAACCTCAACCTAAGGCCTAAGGTAAAAATTAAATTATGTTATATACACACACTTTAGTTATATATATGTATGTTAGAAATAATAGGGAAGTTATTTCCCTATGTTGGTGATTGCAACGTTACGAGACTGGATGAATGCTATTTATCTAGCAGGGTTGATACCTTCTGAAGCGATTCTATTGTAAATTCCACTTATAGGAGGTTCTTTGATGGATGTGCAATCCAGATGATGATGTCCGATGGAGTGTGCGACTCGATACTAACGAGAGTTCCTTGATATTCATGGGTACGGCGCGCTACTATGTTGTTGATGGCTCCCGGCACAATGCGATAAGAGGCATTACGTTACCATTGAGAGGTGGAACGGATGCGGCAGACCTTGTCTTCAGCATGAGTTGGCATTGAGGGCTCCCCCTCAATGCGTAAATATTATATGTGTACTCATAATGTGAGAAATGTAGTCCCATGGTGGTAATTGTAGGATACCTATGTTGAGAAAGTTACGTGCAGTCATAATGTAGGAAGTGTAATGACGCAGCGTGGGAAGCGAATTCGACGATGTAAATCGAGTCCGTCTAAGATCTTACACAATTAGCGGAAATAATCGGTGAATAGATGAAGAATCGATGGATTTAAGAATACCGAAAAGGCCCAAATCCGTTGATCTCGAAGATACCGAATTTTAGCAATCTTTGACACGATGATCGCGCACGATACCGTGAAGAAAGATCTACAATTCTTTGAGCGTTGATCAAGCGCACTAGATTCCGCGAATTGGCTTCAACATTCGTTGATTCGAGCGCACTCGAATGCCGAAGTGGAGATAGGAGATAACACTCGACTACCAATTTAAAATTGGAGGCTCAAAGCACAAACCAAATTTTATTCAAATTTCAACAACCTTTTACAAATGACACGACTCGCCTATTTATAGGCTTACAACATCACAACACTACACAAATACAACACATTACAAACAGTACGAACGGTTACAACATAATACGACTTGACATAAGAAATCACAAAAAAACGACTTAAACAACAAAGTATGTGTCCTAAATGAAACACAACGACCTATCAATCAATGACATTTGCTCGCGACCTGCTACATTTTCTTCGTTTGTGATTTAGGACACAGCGCGACCTATTGGAGGCAGTACGCGACTTAAAAAACTTCACGCGCGACTTAAAATTGCGTGAGCTAAATACACTACAACGAATTAAGTTGCGCAAGCTAAATACACGAGGATTAGGTCGCTGGAGGTAGCGATTTAGGGAGGAGGCACGCGACTTGGAGTTCGAGACTTACTGTGGAGGTGGAATAGGTCGTTCGCGAGCTAACTTTGAGTCGCGACGTACGTTTTTGCGACCTAAGGATGCGGGAAACTCGCGACTTAGGGCTGCTGCGTCTCGCCTGCGACTTAGGGCTGCTGCGTCTCGCCTGCGACTTAGGGTTAGGTCGCGAATTGATGGAGCTTTGTGACTTAAGGTTAGGTCGCGAATTGATGGAGCTTCGCGACTTAGGGTTAGGTCGTGGATTTCGGTGATGGGGTAGGTCGCGGCATGTGGTGATGGAATAGGTCGCGGCATACGGCGAAGGTCGTGGTTGGTGGTGATGCGATTCGAGGTAAGTGCTTCATCATCCTCCCCTTGTTGGAAGGAATTCGTCTTCGAATTCACGCTCTCGTCATCTTCGACAAACTCCTCCTTATAATACGGCATTAAGTGTTTGACACTGAAAACATCAGAAGTATGAACCTCTTCCGATAATCTTAACCGATACGCATTATCATTGATCTTCTTCAAAATTTCTACTGGACCAATCTTTCGTTCCTTCAACTTGTTGTAAGTTCCAACCGGAAAATGATCTTTCGTCAATACCGCGTAAACAAAATCACCCACTTTGAAGTCCACATT
Source organism: Allium cepa (assembly GCA_030765085.1). Classification (NCBI taxonomy): domain Eukaryota; kingdom Viridiplantae; phylum Streptophyta; class Magnoliopsida; order Asparagales; family Amaryllidaceae; genus Allium; species Allium cepa. The sequence goes on along the minus strand of CM060935.1, from coordinate 446,359,957 downwards.
CCTTCGTTTCTTATCCGCCATTTTTTTATACTTCTCATTTGTCTTCTCCAATCGTTCCTGAAGGATTCTATGACATTCTGTCAACCCATCAACAAAATCAGCAGCCCGCTTAACTGTCCCCTTCGGTTGTGGTACTATTGTCAAATCCAACGGTCCCTTTGGAATGGCTGAATATACAACTTGAAATGGACTGAATCCAGTACTACGATTGACTGCATGATTATGTGCAAACTCCGCTTGACATAACTTCATATCCCAGCTCTTCAAGTTATCTTTCACGAGACATCTTAGTAAATTTCCCAACGATCGGTTAACCACCTCCGTTTGTCCTTCAGTTTGTGGATGGTAAGCGCTACTAAAATTTAGCTTCGTTCCGACCATCTTCCATAAACTCAACCAAAAATGGCTTAAAAATCTAGTATCTCGATCAGAAACAATAGATTCTGGTAAAGCATGCAATTGATACACCTCTTTAAAGAATAATTGAGCTACTCGCACTGCATCTGCTGTCTTCTTACAGGCTATAAAATGTGCCATCTTCGAAAATCTGTCCACCACAATAAATATAGAATCATTCCCCCTTTGAGTTCTAGGCAAACCCAACACAAAATCCATACTAATATCAACCCATGGTTTAATAGGCACAGGTAACAGCATATATAATCCCGCATTCGTAGCTGTTCCCTTCGAAACTTGACAGATATGACATCTCTCCACAAATCTCTCTACCTCTTTTCTCATTAACGGCCAAAAATAAGATTGAGAAATCAACTGCAATGTTCGATCTCTGCCTACATGACCTTCTTCATGCAACTCTTTGATAATCTTCATTCTCAAGCTGCAGTCTGGTATGCATAATCGATTTCCTTTGAACAAGAATCCATCAACCAACACAAATTCATCAGTATCCCCATCCTTAACTTTCTCAACAAATTTTGCAAAGTAAGGATCCGCTTCAAACAATTTTGGCAATAATTCGAATCCTGTCACTTCAACCTTCAACGTTGTCAACAAGTGATTTCTCCTACTTAAAGCATCCGCTACACGATTTGTTACCCCAGATTTGTGTTTTACAACGAAAGTAAATTGTTGTAGATATGCTATCCATGAAGCATGTCTCGCTGAAATCTTGTCCTGTCCTTGTAGATGTTTCAATGCCTCATGATCATTGCAAAGAACAAACTCCTTCTGAAACAAGTAATGTCGCCAGTGCTTCACGGCTTGAACAATCGCGTAAAACTCTACATCATAAGTGCTATATCTCAATTTGGCTCTCGACAATTTTTCACTGAAATAAGCAACCGGTCTTCCATTCTGGCTCAATACTCCACCAATTCCAACCTTCGAAGCATCAGTATGAAATTCAAACAACAAGTGAAAATTCGGCAGTACCAGAATTGGTGCTGTCGTCAAAAGTGTCTTGACCTTCTCAAAAGCAACCCCTGCTTCCTCTGACCATGCAAACTTCTTTCCTTTCATGCAATCAGTTACAGGTGCCATCACACTGCTAAAATGTGGAATGAATATTCGATAGAAAGATACCAATACATGAAAACTCCTCACTTCAGTAATTGTCTTTGGCTGTGGCCAACTCCTGACAGCTTCCACTTTACTTTCATCCACTTGAATACCCTCCTTCGACAGTAGATATCCCAAAAACAAAACACTGTCCGTCATAAACACGCACTTCTTTGTTGCTGCATAAACTGCTCTTGTCGTAAAATCATCAATACTTCCCACAAATGCTGGATGTGCTCTTCCGTACTCCCACTATAAATCAAAATACTATCAAAGTAAACAACCACGAACTTCCCAACAAATGGTCTGAAAATCTGGTTCATCACTCTCATAAAAGTACTAGGAGCGTTTGATAAACCAAATGGCATAACCAACCATTCATATAAACCTTCCCTAGTTTTGAAAGCAGTCTTCCACTCATCACCCGGTCTAATACGAATTTGATGGTATCCACTTTTCAAGTCAATCTTTGAAAACACCACTGCCCCACTCAACTGATCTATCAAATCATCAAACCTTGGCATAGGAAATCTGTATCTCACAGTGATTTTATTAAGAGCCCGACTGTCCGTACACATCCTCCACGTCCCATCCTTCTTCAGTACCAATAAGGCTGGCACAGCACATGGACTCAAACTCTCCTGAACACGCCCTTGTTCTAACAACTCCTCCACTTGCCTTCTCAGTTCCTCATGCTCCTTGGGACTCATCCGGTAATGTAGCCTGTGAGGTAATACCGATCCTGGCACAAGATCAATCTGATGTTGAATATCCCTCAACGGCGGTAACTCCTCCGGAAACACATCACTGAATTCGTCCAATACCAGCTTCACTTCCTCTGGGACTTCAATGGATTCAGTAGCTTCATGTCCAATCAACAAAAATACTTCTGGACTCTCCTCTACTTCTTCAACAAATTCTTTCAAAGTCAATAAAGTTTTCAGCTCCTCAATCTCCTCAGATTTTCTCTCTCCCTACTGTCTCTTCTTTGGAACTAAAATAATCTTAACGCCTTCAAATATAAAACTGTAGCTATTGGCCGACCATCATGCCGCACTGCTCGATCATACTGCCACGGTCTTCCCAAAAGCAAATGACAAACATCCATCTCAACTACATCGCACCAAATCTCGTCTTTATATTTCTTCCCAATAGAAAATGGAACTCGAACTCGCTTGTCCACCTTCACCTCTCCTCTTTTTCTCAGCCACACTAACTTGTAAGGATTTGGATGTTTTTCCGTGTTCAACTTCAACTTTCTCACAGCTTCAGTAGAAATAATATTGTCACAACTTCCTGCGTCAATCACAAATTTACAAACTTACCCCAATATGGTGCATGTCGACTGAAAGATGTTACTCCTCAACCAACTGGCCTCATCCTCTTGCTTCGGTGTTAAACAAGACCTCCTCATCATTAGATTACATCCTTCATCTCCGGACGCAATATCCTGTTCATCTTCCTCCACTGGACTAGAATCACCTTCACCAACATCCTCACCTTCAACTTCAGTAATCATCGTTCTCTTCTTTGGTTTTGGACATTCGTTACTTTTATGACCCACTTCCTGGCAGTTATAACATTTGAAACTGTTGTTGACCTTTGCTTTCACAGCCTCATTCACAACTGGTTTACTGACAACTTTAGAAACATTAGAACTCCCACTGGCACCCTTCACTTGATTGTTGGAATTTGTAAACACACCACCTCCTCGTCTTCCCTGCTTCTCCCAAGCCAACGCCTTCCGGTGCGCTTCAGCCACAGATCTCGGGTCAAACATATTAACCATATTCTGGATCTGCATTCGCAAATCTCCAACAAAAGTAGCAGTCAACTGTTCCTCTGTCTCCATAATGTCATTTCGAGCAATCAGTTGATAAGACTCGTTAGCATAATCAAACAGTCTTTGTCCCTTGCCTCAAGCTCTGCAATCTCTTATACATGAGTGATTGATAATTGTAAGGTAAAAATATAGCTTTCATCAATTTCTTCATTTTCTCCAAGTCAACAATCTTCGACTTCCCATCCGTTCTCGTGTAAGTTTGGTTTGCTGCCACCACGCCATAGCTCTCCCCCTCAACCTAGTAGCAACCAACTTCACTCGACGATCTTTCGGTACCTCCTTGAAATCAAAGATCTCTTTAACATTAGACAGCCAATCCAAAAATTCTTCTGCAACCATTCCACCCTTGAACTCTGGAATTTCCATCTTCATTCCCGATTCCCATCTACGGTCATCTTCAAAATCTTTGTCGCGATTTCGTACTTGACCTCGATCTCGATAATGCACACTATCTCTATCACTATCAAACTCCTCATCAAAGTCTGAAGTATATCGATGTCGATCACGACCACCAACCTCTCTTCTACCACCACTTCTTCGATCTTCATTCCTATCACGATTGTCAATACTTCTACGATCATGATCTTCTCTTCTCTCCCGATCTGAATGTGGTGAAACTCTACTTCTCCCATGGCTTGATTCAGGTGAAACTCTTCTTCGATTTTGATTCATTTCAAGCATCATTCTCTTTAATCGACCAATTCCTTCATTCAACTTTTCAATGAAACTCTCGTCGATTCGTTGTTCCATTTCATCGGCCTCTTCTCTTCCATACAAAGCATTAATATTGCGATGACGTTGAGCTCGTCTCGGAGGCATGATTGAACTTCAAACAAACTCAAGAATAAATTTCAAACACTTTCCGAACTTTGATCCGAAGTGAGATGGATCGAAACTCCCAACTTGTTTCAACTTCACGATGAACACCAAACTTCTCAAAAATTTGCAAATCCGATCTCCAAACTTCAAATTCTCGAAACCCAAGTCTCAAAATAATGCACACTTCTTGCGATCTAACTCCGATACCAAACTAACGCAGCGTGGGAAGCGAATTTTACGATGTAAATCGAATCCGTCCAGGATCTCACACGATTAGCGGAAATAATCGTTGAATAGACGAAGAATCGATGGATTTAAGAATACCGAAAAGACCCAATCCGTTGATCTCGAAGATACCAGATTTTAGCAATCTTCGACACGTTGATCGCGCACGATACCATGAAGAAAGATCTACAATTCTTTGAGCGTTGATCAAGCTCACTTGATTCAACGAATTGGCTTCAACGTTCGTTGATTCGAGCGCACTCGAATGCCGAAGTGGAGATAGGAGATAACACTCGACTACCAATTTAAAATTGAAGGCTCAAAGCACAAACCAAATTGTATTCAAATTTCAACAACCTTTTACAAATGACACGACTCGCCTATTTATAGACTTACAACATCACAACACTACACAAAATACAACACATTACAAACAGTACGAACGGTTACAACATAATACGACTTGACATAAGAAATCGCAAACAAACGACTTAAACAACAAAGTATGTGTCCTAAATGAAACACAACGACCTATCAATCAATGACATTTGCTCGCGACCTGCTGCATTTTCTTCGTTTGCGATTTAGGACACAACGCGACCTATTGGAGGCAGTACGCGACTTAAAAAACTTCACGCGCGACTTAAAATTGCGCGAGCTAAATACACTACAACGACATAAGTTGCGCGAGATAAATACACGAGGATTAGGTCGCTGGAGGTAGCGACTTAGGGAGGAGGCACGCGACTTGGAGTTCGCGACTTACTGTGGAGGTGGAATAGGTCGTTCGCGATCTGACTTTGAGTCGCGACGTACGTTTTTGCGACCTAAGGATGCGGGAAACTCACGACTTAGGGCTGCTGCGTCTCGCCTGCGACTTAGGGTTAGGTAGCGAATTGATGAAGCTTTGCGACTTAGGGTTAGGTCGCGAATTGATGGAGCTTCGCGACTTAGGGTTAGGTCATGGATTTCGGTGATAGGGTAGGTCGCGGCATGTGGTGATGGAATAGGTAGCGACATACGGCGAAGGTCGTGGTTGGTGGTGACGCGATTCGAGGTAAGTGCTTCATCATGTAATCTCAAGATGGAAATTGTAGAGCAATCCTATGTTGGAATGGTTCCAGTAATAATAATTTGTCTTAGGTTAATTAGTTGTTCGATCCTATGTATGAGCCTTCATAATTATTAGTGTTGGTGTGTTTAAGACTGTACCCTTTTGGTAAATTAAACAAGTAATTCACGGACACTTATAGTACATCCTATGTCATATAGAGTATTACTAAAGTCAATTACATATGATCACTATATGTTAATGATGCACTCAGTTATCAAAACCTTGTCTAACCCACTCTTTTTTTCCCCGCTACAGGAGTATATGGCAGTATGTGATAGGTCTAGTGATTAGTACGTGAAGAGGCGAGCTTGGCATCGAAGTTGCTTTTTTATTTCCCATATGCTCTCCATATAGTTATTTATCATACTTGGTACTTATGAGATTTTATGTTGTACTTCTATGTACTCTGTATACGACTATGTACTGTTTTGGGACCGTTTTTTGAGATATTTTTTGTGATGGATATTTTCTGTGTTTATATTTTGTTGTCTTTCAGTGTAAGATCTGAAAACATAGAATGTCTTAGAATTTAATATGTATATTCTTAGTCTCTATAATGCTTAAAACTCTGATAGCTCGTATTTTCTAGCACCCACGTGAGTCTGAAAGTCACCATAGACTTTGGATCGGTGTATCGGGAGTTGTGGGCTATCACAAATACATGTATACATATCTAATATAACATTAATTACATAATATAAAACAATATTTTAATTTAAATAAAATAATTGTTTTATTTAATAATAATTATTTTATTGAAAAATAATTTAGAAATGTTCTATATAAATTAGATACATAGGGCTAATAAAAATTCAAAATGGTACAATTTTTTTTGAAGTTAACCAATTTATATATTCCTCCGCGGGATGATCCGGTTCCAACAATGTACACAATATTATTATAATTGATAAAATTCGGCTTAATTAAATTATATTTTTCTCTATCCAAAGTGTCAAGTAAAATTTTGAAGAAAGCAAGAAATTATAATGATGCAAGTTCATAGTCGTCTTTCGCCTTATAAGGGGATATAAATCAACTCCACAACAAATGTCGATGTATATGATTTATATATTCATAGTATAATATAATGATAATAATTATTTGTTTAATGTAATGATAATCATAGTATAAAGAATGAGAAAATTCATTATTTCTCATGTGCGCACCATTATTCGGCTTGAAAACAAGTTTTATATTTTGCGTTTTTCAATATCTTAAATGGCGTGGGAGAGAGGAAGAAGAAAAATCCTAGTTTTACAACAACGGAAGAAGAGGAATGAGGAAGATAGTCTTTTATATTTCCAAAGATGCGGAAACAAGAAAACCTTTTTTAATTTATATGTTAAAACCAATTTTCAAATTTATCGTTTTCCACCCTCTTCTACTTTTTCGTGCATTTCCAACATGTTGAAAATGCAAAACATAAACTCATTTGCAAACCAAACGAACCTTAGGGAGCGCTTGGTTAGAAAATGCATTTTATGTTTTGTGTTTTTAATATGCATGTATATCAACTGACGTGCGAGAGGAGAAGAAATTGTAGAGTCCTAATCATTTAAGAAAGAAGATATTAAAAGACGTAAAGTAGAAAAGATCATTTTCAATCTTCCATGTTAAAACCATTTTCTAAATCAACTGTTTTTAATCCCTTTAGTCTTTTCTGTGTATTTTAAACTAGGTGGTTGGAAATGCAAAACACAAAACTGATTTTGAAACCAAAGGCCATCTTTGTTAAGATTTTTGAGAGTTTTGTTAAACTAATGAAAACATGAACTACAGTCAATGATCTTGAACTGGATTATTTTTCTTCCTCCAAATCGTAATTACTCCTTGCTTTTGAGTTGTATTAGCTTCATTTGATTATGTTGATCAACGACAACCTTTGTATTAAACCAACTTTAATTGGAAGAATCAGCTTAATACATGTGACATAAATGATAATTTTAAGTATAGTAGCTATATTGTTGTAAACTGTTATAGACATCATATAGCCGTGTCTACGAAATAACGAAATAGGAAAGATAGCGACCTTCTAACTAAGTGGATCCACACTAAAAACACACGTTCCCGGATTTATTATATACTGCAAAACATGCTACAAATAGTAAGCTTTTAAATAAGTAAATACATAAACCACACTCTCAAGTCTAAGATTTAATTTTGGGTGGTCTATACATCTCAATTACTCTATCATTTAGCAGCTGTTTCGGCCTGGCATTCATTTCTGATTCCAGCAACCCACAATTTTTTGAAATATTAACAGTCAAATTCCTTATGTATTTACATTTTATCAACTAAATCACAAAGAACTAAAAAGTTACGTGCAAATGAAACTCACATCATGCACTGCCTCTTTCAACATGTGCAACTGCTCCTTTGACACCGTCCTCACCTGCATTGTTAGTTCAACCTTTTTAGTGCCAATCTAACTAAAAACTTTCTTAATTTCTATAATACTAGTCATAATCATAGTGTTTAAGCAACATGTATCTTGTCTCATGATTTATGAGCACTTGTACATTTCATCCATGTTGATATTCTTTAACTTTACTGTACTATAAGACATTGTGTTTAACAACGATGAAGTCTCTTATATAACCTCTTGAAATATGGTTTAAATTTGTTAGCCTTGAACGATGATTTTATCTACAGTATTCAATAATGGAAAATCTTGTTACCATGAAGTGCGTACTGCAACAGTTTAGATAGATATTGTACATTAGGCTACCTTATATTTGGTCACTAATGGTTTCAGAATGAAGTTATAACTGGATCCCATATAATTGCCATTTCAACCAAAGCACTATTTAGAAAGGAAAAAAGGTACCGTTTTGAAAATATGCCAGACGACGCCTTCAGTGCAAGGAGGAGTTGTAAGAGATCCCAAGTATCTATAATACTTCGGGCTACCCCACTTCATTTCTTTCTTCTTCTTCTTTTTTTTTTTTTTGAACCTAGGAGAACCCAAGAAATTATTATCCGTTTTACAGTTCGAAAATAAAATAGATCATAAAATTTGATGATAAAATAGATCATAAAATTTGATGATTCAAATGAATATGATGTTTTTTGTGTAATATTTTAATATGGGAGTAAACGAATTATTCTAGAAGTTTAAAGGCTGTGTTATAATATACAAGTTAAACTCCCTAATATTAGACCTGTAAATGGTTACTTTGGGATACAAAAAGTGTCACACCCGTATCCACGTCCGAAATTATTTTTGTATATCGAATTCACAACCAAAAAATCTAAACAAATAAATAGAAAACTTTGATTTATTGTTAATTCATTTTTGTACTAAATATATAAAAAACAATAAATAAATACACTAAGAAAAATAATTTTAAACATTAAAAATTAATTTTTATATACATATTAATTTTATTCCCAGGATAAATAGTAAACGACAATAATTTTATGAACTAAAATACATAAAAAAAAGGAAAATGACTATAGTCTTGATAAAAAGCAGACGGATACTTATCCAATATGTATATGGCGATGTCCATATCTGTATCCATTCACGGCTACCTAACTGACACTTGCCCTTAAATCAGTAGCTGCGAGAAGCAGTTTCTTACTTGATAACCTTTGTAGTCAGCACGACATACGGCATTTGATAGAATGTGGCATCAAAGATGCAACAAATTGTCTAAGTTCTTTGCTAACAGTTATCAGATTTGTACTCGTAAGAGGCAACTATGTGAATGTTAATTAGAACGTGTGGAAATCGGCATAATGACATACTAAACATGTTTTGATTATGTTGATTTAGTACAAAATATCAAACATCATCAATTGATGTATTCAAGTCTGAATCTGGACTAAAAGTAAAAAAAGATATGTTTGTCTCGTGATACAAATTTGGATTTAATCAAACGGGGACATGCATAACTTACTACCTATAATCACTTGGACTTCATCTAGTAGTGGTTACGAGATGACAGCGATCTGGTGCTTAATCTTTAGGTATGTGCACTTAATTTAATTAAACCAGGGTCAAAAATAACAACAGATTTGTCGCCATTAACACATTCTCGTAATGCATTCATCAGTAAATAAAAGTACAGCATGTACAAATTGACCTTTGTATCAAATATTTTTCATATACTTTTCTGATGGTAGCACATAAACACAGGCATTATACTTGTACACATGAATCTTCATGTTCGATTGATCTACTTTTCCGGTCTAGAAAATGGATTAGATTCAAACACATATAAAAGCATTGCATTTCTTTTTCATTATAAATACTGGACAGTGAATGCAGGACGCATATATGAGAGGATTGAATTAGAAAAATCAGATATCATAGATTGTATATGTTGCAAAATGTAAAGAATAATTGCTTTATTCAATCAGTTTTTCACACACACTAGTGCTGTACAAAAGTTACATTATATATGAAAGAGTCGTGGGCCTAATATACATAAGCCCAAAAATGGCTAGTAATCCAAAACACAAAAATAAAAGAATCTCTGCCGTTGATCTGAATGGAAGGCTGAGATGAATAGATCAATGCTGTCTCGGATGATAAAGTAACACAGCATACCACAAGTGCGTATTATCCACCCTCAAACCAAGCTAGGGTTTTTATCTTTCTGCTAGCCGCCATTGAATTTACTTCCATCGATAATTTTCATTTCCTCTCTTAGTCTTGTGAAATTTCTAGAAGAGAGAGACTTAGTGAGGACATCGGCACGTTGATAGAAAGAGGAAACATGTCTAATCTCGAGTTTTCCAGTTGTTGTTCGCTCACGGACGAAGAACAAGTCTATCTCGATGTGTTTAGTGCGAGAGTGTTGAGTGGGATTTAAAGACAAGGAGATTGTGCTCAAATTAGTGGTTTCTCCTGTAGCTGAAGCCCTAATTCATGAATTAGGGTTTCGATCCATATTATTTCAGCTGTGGTGCTAGCTACTGATCCGTACTCGGCTTCGGTGCTTGAACGTGATATAGTAGATTGCTTTTTGGTGCACCAAGAAACAGGGTTTCCACCTAAATAAATACAGTAGCCCGAAGTTGATCTTCTATCATCAGCGTCGCTTGCCCAATCTGCATCGCTGTAAGCCTGTAAATTTATGTCCTTGTTTTGAGTTAATAGTAATCCGTAGTCTTGAGTCCCCTTTATATATCTTAAAATGCGCTTAACAGCTCTCCAGTGATTGTCTAAGGGATTTTGCATAAATTGGCAAACTTTGTTAACACTATAACATAGATCAGGTATGGTAATGGTCAAATATTGTAGAGCCCCTACAATACTTCGATACTGTTTTATGTTGTTGATGGGCTCTCCTTTAGCTTTGGACAGTTGTAAATTGCTCACCATAGGCGTAGGTAGTGGCTTAGCTTGGTCCATATTAGCACGAACCAAAATTTCTGAAGCATATTGTTTTTGAGACAGAAACATTTCTGTTTGTGATGGTCTACTAATTTTAATTCCAAGGAAATAATCAACTGTACCCAAGTCTTTTATAGCAAAGTTTTTATCCAACAGCTCTATTGTTTTGCTGATTTCATTCTCATTGCTTCCAGTGATGAGAATGTCATCAACATATACCAATATGTATGTTGCTGCATGATTTGTGGTTTTTGTGTATAAAGAGTTATCTGACTTGGTTGGTTTGAATCCTAGTTTTGTCAATGTTGCTTTGAGCTTTTCATACCAAGCTCTTGATGCTTGTTTGAGACCATAAATAGCTTTATGCAGTTTGCAGACTTTGTCTTCATTTCCTTTTGTGATGTATCCTTTTGGCTGATGCATATATACTTCTTCTAGTAAGTCTCCATTAAGAAAGGCATTGTGTACATCCAACTGTTTGATTTTCCACTGATTGTTTAATGCTATAGTAAGTATGATCCTGATGGTAGTGGGCTTAACAACTGGGGGAAAAATTTCATTGAAGTCAAAACCAAATTGTTGAGAGTAGCCTTTTGCAACTAACCTTGCCTTAAATTTTATTATTTTCCATCTGCATCCTTTTTTATTCTGTAAGTCCATTTGCATCCCACGATATTTTTGCCCTTTGGAGGTGGCACCAGATCCCATGTTTGATTTCTTAATAGTGCTTCATATTCATCTTTCATGGCATTTCTCAATTCTATGCTCTTAACTGCTTGTTCATATGTAACTGGTTCAATGGTATCTATACTAGCATTGTATATCTTGGGTTTAAAAATTCCACTTTTGGACCTTGTTATCATATGATGGCCTGCATCCTGCATGTTGTCTCTATTATCAGTTGTAGTTGCTTTGTCACTGCTAGAAGCTAAGTCATCAGTGGTAGTTGCTTTGTTGCTGCTAGAGGCTAAGTCCTCAGATGATTGCACTTCATTGTTTTCTTCAATTTGTTGTGATGGCCACTCAAGTGTATCATTTGTGCTATAGGCAGATTTAGTTTCTGCAATGGATTGTAATCTCTCAAGTCTCTTATTGCTTGGTTGTTCATTTTGTATGACTAATTCTGGAGTGGTAGGCAAATGTACTTTGACATTTTCAGCACATTGTTTTGCTGTAGTTTCACTTCTTCCCAGCCTTCTGTCTGCAAAAGGAAAATGATCTTCATTAAAAATCACATGTCTAGATATATAAATTTTACCACTTTTATCAAGGAATTTGTATCCTTTTTGGTTTGTAGCATATCCTAAAATTGTGCATGGACTTGATCTTAAGCTTAGTTTATTTCTGTTGTAAGGCCTGAGACAGGGGAAACACAGACAACCAAATATTTTTAAATGATCATATTCAGGTTTGATGTCAAATAATTTTTCATGAGCACTTTTGTAATCAAGGATTTTACTTGGCATTCTGTTTATAAGATAAACAGCTGTAGCAAAAGCTTCTTGCCAATATTTTAAAGGTAAAGACCCTTGTGATAATAATGTTAAGCTTGTGTCAACTATATGCCTATGTTTCCTTTCAACAAGGCCATTTTGTTCAGATGTGTAAGGGCAAGTAATTCTATGTAATATACCCTTGTTTTGAAAATATTTTTTAAGTGGGTAAAATTCGCTGCCTCCATCAGTTTGCACAATTTTCACTTTATGACTGAATTGTTTCTCAATAAATGTAATGAACTGAACTAGAGTATCACAAGTTTCAGCCTTTGATTTGAGAAAAAATATCCATGTGTGTCTAGTGTATGCATCAACAAGAGATAAATAGTACCTGTGTCCTTGTGTGGAATTCAATGGGGCTGGTCCCCATAAATCTGCTGCTATCAATTCAAAAGGGTTTTTATACATAGTTTCTGAATCAGTAAAAGGAAGTTTGTGACTTTTTCCTAATTGACAATGTGTGCATATATCAGAAGTATCACTATTCTGAAAAGAAATTTTATTATCTATCAAGAATCTTTTTACAATTTTCACACTAGGATGCCCTAGTTTACAATGCCAATGTTCTAAAGTATTTTTCCCATTGTGTTCATTGGTGTGAACACTGTTTCACCATTGCTTCTTTATGGTGGATTCAGGTTTCTTCACAGCACTAAATTTGTACAGCCCCTTACTCAAACTACCCTACAGCAATATATCTTTATTTAGAAGATCCCTAACTAAACAGAAATTTGGGTGAAACTCGAAGTATACTTTGTTGTCACTAGCAAATTGAGATACACTGATTAGATTCTTTTTAATTTCAGGAACTCTCAGTAAATTGTTTAAATATAAATTTCTTTTACCTTGAATGGTTCCTGTGCCAACATGTGATATACTTGTTGTTTCACCATTACCCAAATGTATGGTTTGCGTACCTGTGTAGCTTTTGTTGCCCAAATTGAGGTTTTGAAGGTTACTGGTTACGTGATTGGTTGCCCCTGAGTCTGGGTACCAATCATCCAGATTTGTGTTGTCCAATTTTGTTTCTTCTGAATTGCCTGATTGATTTCTTGAATCTTCACTATTGCTCTTCTGCTGTTGTTCAAGTTGTGTTATGTTGATGTTGGGATTTCTTTGTATTTGCTGTGTAGCAGTGAATTCTTTATTGAACCTGAAGTAGCATTTGCTGGCTATATGACCAAATCTTTCACAAATTTGACATTTTACTCTATTGTTATTATTCCATCTTCCTCTTCCCCTTCCTCTTGGATTGTGAGAATTTCTTTGACCTTCTTGTTTATTTCCATTGTTTGCTGTATTAGACTGCTGCACTTTATTTCTTGAACTGCTTGCATAATTGATCGAAAATTCATTTTGCATGGCTTTTCTTTGTTCAATTCTGCCTTCATGAGCAAGTAAGGCAGATTGAACAGATTCCAAATCTGGTAGGGTTTGTTGTGATGCTATAAATGTAACCACTGACTCATATTCATCATCAAGGCCATTTGTTATGGTGAGGATTCATTCATTTTCAGAAACTTTGTGGCCAATAGCATTGAGTCTGTCACATAGCCTTTGATTTTCGCAAGATACTCTCTCATTGGCATGTCATTCTTTCTTGCATTTTGTAATTGTCTTCTAAAATGCATAATTCTTGCGGCTGATTGTGAACTAAATATTCGTTCTATTGATGACCAAATTTCATAAGATGAATTGCAGCCAACAATTTGTGATAGCAAACTTGGGCTGATGGATGATAGCAGCCATGATGACAGTAAATTGTCTTGTTTCTGATATCTAATATAATCTGGATTTGTGGAAGTGATTCCATTTTCTCCTTCTATAACTGCAGGTGGCGTGGCTATGGATCCTTTGATGTAGTCTTGAAGTCCATGTCCTTTTAAAGCTATTTCAATCTGATATTTCCATACAATGTAGTTGTCATCATCAAGTGGGATGTTGATAACTTGGCTTTTGGGTTTGATTAATGTTGTTTCTGTTACAGTGATCTCCCCTTTGTCATTTCTTGAAGTAGTCGATGATCTTTCATCGCCTATTTCTCTGTCTCCCATTCTTATAGATGGCTAATCTGACTTCTTGAATATTGGATGCAGCCAAGAAAATATTGGCGAGGCACTAGAGATATGGAATTGATGCAGCCGGTCAAGAATTTGGATGTATTCAAGTTCTTGCTAGGCGTGGCACAATGAACTGATGGTGATATAACAGATGCCTTTGAGTCGAAGATGGTATAACCTCTTCGGTGATGAGAAACGGCTAAAAAAAGAAAAATAGAGGAAGGTGAAAAAGATCTCCGATGATGAATCTTTAACTGAGGAGATAAAAGATATATCAATCTTGTGATAAAAGAGATGATGCAAGAAATTGCTGATCTGCCGTTAGGCTTTCTGATGCTCTGATACCAAATTAGGAAAATCAGATATCATAGATTGTATATGTTGCAAAATGTAAAGAATAATTGCTTTATTCAATCAGTTTTTCACACACACTAGTGCGGTACAAAAGTTACATTATATATGAAACAGTCGTGGGCCTAATATACATAAGCCCAAAAATGGCTAGTAATCCAAAACACAAAAATAAAAGAATCTCTGTCGTTGATCTGAATGGAAGGCTGAGATGAATAGATCAATGCTGTCTCGGATGATAAAGTAGCACAGCATACCACAAGTGCGTATTAGATTGTTGAAGAAATGAGATATTTAATTTTTATTCAACCGAAAAAATGATAGTCAGCATATTTTTTGATACAAGCTTGTTTATATATTGTACAATAGAGGTAAATATAAATGGGCTTTGCCCCGTCTTGATCCACTTGATATTGCACGTGATAGACTTGTGTAACTGGTTTGCTTAACCTTTAGTACGCTATTCTTCAATATGCTATTCTTCAATACTGACGCAGCAGATAACTTCAAATGCAAGCAACAACAACAAAAGAACGATGGAATGAATCAAATATGGATTGATGGATTAACGATACCAAATAAATGCTCAAATCCGTTGATCTCGCGAGATACCGGATTCGAGCTATCTTTAATACGTTGATCGCGCACGATACCGTGTTAGAAGATCTACGATTCTTCTACGTTGATCTCGCGCACGAGATTCCGTGAATCGGCTTCAAATCCGTTGATTCGAGCGCACTCGAATAACCGAAAATGGAGAAAGCAGATAACACTCAACTTCCACTTTTAAAGAGGCACAAAGCACTCAAACAAAAAGTTTATTCAAAATCAATCACCTACAAATGACACACGCACCACTATTCATAGAAAAATTACAACACATCACACATCACAGCCGACCTAACATATGGCCGACCTAACTCACACGACCTAAGTACAACGACCTAAGACATTACAACACGACCTACGACTTATCATTACAACATACAAACGGCTTACATCAACATACGGGACCTTGGATGCATGAGTGACTTAAGGAAGCACGGCAGCGACCTAGGCATGCAGCGACTCAACATCTGGATGGAGCAACTTGAGGAAATACAGCAGCGATCTACTGGAAGCGGCATAAGGAACTTTGACTTAAGGAATTCTGGACCGACTTAAGGAGCAGCGACCTATTGGAAGCTCGCGACCTAAGGAAACTCCCGCGACTTAAGAGGTTATGTAGCACGGGACCTGCTCTGCTCGCGATCTAAGGCTTCATTCGACCTAAGGAAGAGGAGCGACCTAAGCTCGCCGCGACTTAAGGAATCAAATGCGGCATAGGTTGTTAGATTGTGTAACTCGCTAGCACGACTCAAAGTATAGGTCGCAGGCGACTTAAGGTGAAGCATAGCTCGCGGGCGACTTAAGAGAAGTATAGCTTGCGGGCGACTTAAAGCATCACAGCTGCTCGCATCATCCTCCACTGCATCAAATACACCCTCAAACTAGCTCGAGGGTTAGAGTTTCCATGTTCTCAATAATGGCGGCCACGAATAAAAATTTCTCCATAAATTTCTCTTCAAGTCTGGTAAATCTTCACTCCAGTGATGTTTTATCAGGTCTAAGATGCTCAATACAGCCATCAATCGTAAAAAGTATGAGTTTTGCAGATCTGAAAAAGATGAAGCTTCATTTTAGTGAGCAGATCTCAGATTTCTTTGTTGCCGGCAAGTAATTCGAAGCTACATCTTGAGTTTGAGTTCGATTCATCAATATTAAGTCATCTCTAAATCTGGTAAAATTAATCTTCGATAGTGCTTTAGTAAAAACGACTGTCTTTTGGTAAGCTGAAGGTATGTGGTTAGCCCTCAGTTTTCCTTTTATTACTTGCTCTCGAACGAAATACAAGTCCAGTTTTATGTGCTTTGTTCTGCAATGTAGTACTGGGTTTGCTTTAAGTGATATAGTACTGAGATTGTTGCACCAAATAGTTGCTATAATATCAGTTTTGATCTGTAATTCCTTTAACAGTGATTCCACCCACATAATTTCAGCAGTTGCGCTGGCCACACTTCTGTATTCCACTTCGGTGCTAGATCTAGATATTGTTGGCTGTTTCTTAGCATACGTAGATATTGAATTTTTTCCTAAAAAGATACAGTACCCAGTTGTCGATTTTCTATCATCACTGGCAATTGTCCAGTCTGCATTGGCATAACTATTGATGTTGAGTGTCTTGCTTGCATGTAGAATAAGCCCCTGATTTATGGTGCCTTTATGGTATCTCAGTATTCTTTTAACTGCCTTCTAGTGATTATCTAATGGTTTTTGCATAAATTGACTGACTTTATTGACACTGAATGATATGTCTGACCTTGTTATTGTTGCATATTGTAATGCTCCAACAATACTCCTGTACAGTTTCTCATTTTCAATTGGCTCTTCTTTGTCCTTTGATAAGTGCAAGCTTCCTGTCATTGGTGTTGGGAGAGGATTTTCCTTGTCCATTTTTCCTTTTACCAGAATTTCTAAGATATATTTTCTTTGACATAGATGTAACTTGTTGTCAGATGTCCTTTTAACTTCTATACCAAGAAAGTAGTTTAACTCTCCCAAGTCTTTAATTGAGAATTCTTTGTCTAATTGTTGTGTGACTTTGTTGATTTCTATCTCACTGTTACCTGTAATTATAAAATCATCAACATAAATGAGTATGTAGGTAATAGTTGTATTAGGGAATTTAATAAAGAGAGGGTTGTCAGATTTTGTTGAGATATTGTTGAGACTGGCTAGAGTCTGTCTCAACTTGTCAAACCACACTTTTGGTGCTTTCTTGAGTTCATGGATTGCTTTGTTTAGCTTGCACACTAATCTTTCATTTCTTTGCTGTTTGAACCCAAGAGGTTGTTCCATGTATACCTCCTCCTTCAATACACCATTTAAAATGGCATTATTTATATCTAATTGCTTGATGGTCCAATTCTTATACAAGGCTATAGTTAATACAATTCTAATGGTGGATGGTTTCACAACTGGTGAAAAAGTCTCAGTAAAGTCAAAACCACTTTGTTGTGAGTACCCTTTTGCTACCAATCTAGCATTGTATTTTAGAATTGTACCATCAGGATTTTTCTTTAGCCTATAAGTCCATTTACATCCTATGATATTTTTATGTTCAGATAACTGAACAAGATCCCAGGTTTTATTTCTTGTAAGTGCATCATACTCTTCCTTCATGGTAGTCTTCCACTTTTCATTTTGTATTGCCTGATAATAAGTACTGGGTTCCTCAGCAATCAATTCTGTATTGTATATTTTTGGTTTAAATATAACACTTTTTGATCTTGTAATCATATGACGACCATTATTTGTAGGATCAGTCTGTTGAATTTTATCCTCCACTGTGCTTTCCTGCTGAGTATTGGATGATTGAGAATCATTCAATATTTGGTAGTGATCTGCATGACCGATGCTGTCTTGTTGTGGAGACTGATATGAACCTTCAAATTCTTCATTTTGCTCCCTACTTGAGACACTTCTAACTTTTTATTGCTGTTGAGCAACATTGTTCTCATTCTGAGACATCTGCATTTTAACTGGTATGATTATTTCAGGTATTGGAGGTATTGAAATTTTTGGGTTATATAATTTTTTGGTAGTATTACCTTCACATTTGCTAAAAGGAAATTCAGACAAAGTTACATGTCTTGATATATATATATATATATATATATATATATATTCTACCTTTACTGTCAAGACATTTATAACCATTTGGATTATCTGCATAACCTAAAAAGGTACAGGGGGCTGACTTGAACTCTAACTTGTGTGTCTTGTAGGGTCTTAAATAGGGGAAGCACATGCATCGAAATACCTTTAGACTCTAATAGTCTGGCTTGATCTTTGTTAATATTTCAATTGGACTTTTAAGTTTTAGAACTTTAGTTGGCAATCTATTGATAAGATACACAGTTGTTGAGTAAGCATCAGGCCAGAACTTCAGGGGTACAGATGCCTATGCAAGAAAAGTTAGGCTTGCTTCGATAATATGTTGTGCTTCCTTTCAATGAGACCATTCTGTTCAGAGGTATGTGGACAGTTGTCTTGTGATTTATTCCTTTCTTTTGAAAAAATTCTTTGAGTTGTAGGAATTCCTTGCCACCATCAGTCTAAATAATTTTTACATGGCAATTTTTTTGTTTTTCAACACTTGCTGTGAACTGCATTACTGCATTGCAAGTCTCAGATTTTGATTTTAGAAAATAAATCCATGCATATCTAGAAAAAGCATCAATAAACGAAATATAGTACTTGTAACCATAATCAATAAATGTTGGGGCTGATCCCCACAGATCTGTAGCAATAAGTTCTAATGGCTTATCATATTCAGTTTTTGAATCTGGAAATGCAAGTTTATGACTTTTGCCCATTGGGCAATAGGTGCAGGTGTAAAATGAAGGGATACTTTCAACATGAATTTTATTATCGTTACTCAAAACATGTCTTACAGTCCTCATACTAGGGTGTCCCAATCTAGCATGCCAAACATCATAGTTATTACAACTTTTCATGCATTTTATTTCTGACATGTTACACCAGTTTTTCATACTTTCGGATTTTCTTGAATTTGCAACATCAAATTTTTATAATCTCCTACATTCTCTACCCTGCAAAAGAATTTCATCTGTTAGTGCATCTTTTACTAGGCAATAATTTGAGTGAAATTCAAAGTATACATTATAATCTTTTGAAAATTGTGAGACACTCATCAGGTTTTTCCTGATAACTGGAACTCTCAAAAGGTTGCTAAGATAGAGTTGCCGTCCACCTCTAATTCTAGTGTGTGTTATATGAGTTGCTTTACCATTACCCATATATAACAAATGTTTACCTCTGTATTCCTTGTTTCCAAAATTCAAATTATTGAGATTGTTTGTAACGTGATTAGTTACTCCAAAGTCTGGGTACCAACTTTCATCTTCATGTCTTCTGCCTTTGCTAAGTGACTGGTTGTATTTTCTGATTGATCCTTGCATCCTTGTTGAATATTCACCATGTTTGCATTAGGATCATGCATTTTGCTAGTGTTTTGCTAAGATGGAGTGTAATTAGCATCAAATCTAAAGTAGCATCTATTTGCTGTATGACCATATTTTTTTTTACAGTTCTGACATCTTGTTCTGTTATTGTTGTTAGCATTGTTCCATCTGTCACCTCTTCCTCTTGATCTATAACTTTGGCTACCTCTTTGATTGTTGCTAGACTGATTTTTGTTGTTATAGTTTCTTTCTTGGTTTCTTCCTCTGTTGCTAACAATGTAATTTGCAGAGTGTTCAAGATTTGTTGGTCTCTTTTGCTCTAATCTCCTTTCATGTGCAAGTAATATAGAATGCACATATTGTAGAGTTGGTAATTTTTCTGTTGATGATATCACAACAACAACAACTGATTCATACTCTTCATCTAAACCACTTAGTAGAGACAATATTTGCTATGTGTCACCTATGTTATGCCCTGCAGAAGCTAACTGATCACATATAGTTTTGGCTTTGGACAAATATTCCCTCATAGACTGATTATCATTCTTCAAGTTATGCAGTTGTCTTTTGTACTGCATAATTCTTGGAGCAGATTGTGAAATAAAAATTTGTTCAATTGTATGCCATATTTCATAGACTGTTTTGCAGCCAATCAGTTGTGGCAAAAGACTTGCACTGATTGAAGATAATAACAAAGAACTAACTAAAATATCTTGCCTTTCATGTATGACATATTCTTGATTTTCAACTAACTTTCCTTGTGCATCTGCAGTGAATCTTGGTGGAGTATTGCATGTTCCAAGAACAAATTCCTCAAGACCATAAGCCTTATTGTTGTCTCTACTTGGAACTTCCAGAGTAAATAGTTAGTTTCATTAAGTAGGGTAGTTATTATCTGGCATTACTATAAAACAGGCCATTTGCATCGGTTGTTTACCCCCCTTTTGCATTAGTTCAACAACCGATGTATATGCAACCGATGCAGGCTTAACACTTTTGCATTAGTTCTGAAACTGATGCAAAAAGGTCCTTTTTTCATCGGTTGTTACTAACAACTGATGTAAAATATCATGGTTGGTTGCTTGAACACAGCCCCCATGTTGCATCGGTTATAATGAAAACCGATGCAACAAAGGAACTTGTTGCATTAGTTGTTGTTGAAAACCGATGCAAACTAATCCCTCTATTGCATCGGTTTTCTATAACAACCGATGCAAACTAATCCCTTAGAAACTATTATTACAGTACTCAAATAGACTATATATATATTATTGATAATCTTTATATATATATAAAGAAAAAACATACACAAAAAATTAAAAAAAAAAGATTATTTCATTATCATTTACAAACTCTGCTTTGGTTTACAAATTTCACAACAGAAACATATCTGCTTACTGCTGTACTGCCCTCCCCTTCTCCATTCATCTACAGTACCACTTCATGATACCACTTAAATCCGCAACCAAAACCACTACCGCAGCCTTCGCCTCAACCCCCACAGCACGATAATCTTCCCACCAGCCACCTATCACCACTCAAGCAACCATTATACCCATTGTTCCACTACAAGCCTGAACACAACCCTTCAACCCATCCCGTGCACCATTTCATCAGTGCATATCCACATCCCCTAGAAGTCATCAATATCAAACCTGCCACCCATCAACTACACTAACAACAAGCTACAGTTCACATTGCAACAACAATTCTATACTACTTCAATAACCACTTCTACCATACATTCACTGCCCTTTACAACAACACTTCATACATACTTAACAACTCCGTCTCTGTTGATCCACACAACTCAAACCACAACACACGCTCCATTTCATCACTGCATTACCCTTAAAACAACTGCTGCCATCTCACTGTTTCAGATTCTAGTTCAACTTATCTGCTGTCACTTCCACCATCCCACAACCTAGCGCTTTGCACTGCACATCACCAGAAAATTTGCAACGCATCTCCCCTCCTCTGTCAACATTGCCTTCTCCAATCTTTAGTCGCAACCGAAACATCACATCGAACAGCCTCCAACACCTCGCTACTAGCAGCCTGATCAACAGTTCAATCCAAACATCTCCAACAAGTTAACTCCTTCCTCCACTGACAACATCCCAAACCTCTCTTACAAAGAAAGAAAAAAGAAACTCAGTCATACATCACGAACCACTTACGACTTTGCCAAAACAACAGGATCACACACTGCTACCAAAAGTATTATCTTAGTTGAGTTTCTTGATGGATTGCACACTTCTACCTGCACGCACCCAAACAACAGGATCAGCTATAATGGTCCTATGTGACTATTAAGTTAATCTAAAGAAAACTATTTATATAGACTTTTTAATTACCTTAAGGTCAAATCATATTTTCCTTTGGTCCCAAAATTTTTACTGTTTTTATTCAAAAATGAATCGTTGCAAATTTGTTTTGCTTAGTTAAGCTAGATTAGCATGGGATGTAATCTATGCTAGTTCATTTTTATAAAACTTTTGAACTAATAATGCAAATATGAGTTAAGCCAATTCTTTTTTGAAGAAGTCCGTCATGTCATCATCTAGACCATATTTGCATAAGATACAACAGAGGTGGTAAAGCACTTAATTTGATTTTATTCTATGGATCAATATGTGTTATATCGATGGAATATATACTAAAAAGGTATGTTTGAGGTATTTTGATTTATTCTACAACGTCGTATCGAGCAACGATGTAATGCACTTAATTTGATTTTATTTTTATGGGTCAATATGCGTTATATCGATGGAATATATACTAAAAAGGTATGTTTGAGGTATTTTTATTAATTCTACAAAGTCGTATCCAGCAACGATGTAATGCGGATTTGCGAAGGTCTCCAAGAACGAGGAAACCGCCATCAATGTTGGCCGGACCATTTGTCCATGATTTGCTAGTAATTGTCTTGATGTATCAGTGGATAATAAGAGATTTTAAAAAATATAGACAAATGTTTATCCATCCATAGTTATATTAAGCTAATTGTGTATGAGATTATTGTAAAAAAAATTATGCCATCATGTTTCTAGATTAATAAAATTTAACAATTTACCTCATGATGACGCCGACTCAGTCTAAGAACAAACTATAATAGGTTTTTCCGTATGATCTTGCTTTTCTTTATACCGTGTGCTCTCGTGTTCTGCATTGTGCATTACCTGCACAAAATTTAAAATATTTGATGAAGTTTTTTGATATAGTAAGTCTTTTAGTAACTCAAAGAGTTAATACACTACATACTAAGAACAGCCAATATCCTTAAACAGAACTAAAATTAAATCACAGCTTCTATATTAAAATCACATAGTATATAACATTAAAACCAAGCCATAGCAAAATTTAGCAAAACTGGAAAGTTAGCTAAAGGTGAACAACAAATGAGACATGAAGGAACTCACAGTATTATATTTTGAAACCTGTAGCTGGCTACAGGTGAACACAAATGGGAAAGCTAGCTACATGTGAATACAAAATGCTATATTGGTTAAGCTTGTAATGCTTATGAGGTTCTAGCATTGGTTTTAATATACGTCTATAAGAACAATTACAGTCTTCATAAGGTATAAGAAGGCTGTAATTACTAATTAGTAGTATTTATATAATTTTGCTAGAACCCCCAATTACACAACAATCAGGTCTGTAAATTGGTTGTTGAATTAATATAATTATCAATTGTTATAATCATTTGTAAATAGGCTGTAATCAGTAGCATAGGCTGTTCCGATAATTATCAGGCTATACATAATAGGTTGTTCTATAGTTATAAAGTTACCTTAGCAGTTATAAATTCTTGTACTTCTATTATTTTTCACAATACGTTTTACTTGATAGTAATGAACAGATGATGGCTCAAGTCAGTAGCATGAGCTGCTAGATGAAATATTTAAAAAAGTATCTGAAAGTTGTTGTGTAATACATCAGCATGTTTTCTTATTTAGATCACATATTCAAACTAAATTCCATTCTAATTTATATGTCACTTATATGTTTTATTTTACCATTTTTTGAAGACAAAACCATTTCAAAATAAAAAAGCTTCATGAACACAAAGCAACCAAATGCACCCACTTACAGAAATTCGTTGAGATCATTCATAAAATTAGTGGATGATTTATATCTCATGAATGAATGTTAAAGGATTTACCATTCTTGATTTTATTCGTTTGGTACTTGATAAGAAATCGTTGCCATAGATGTATGGAAAATGCTACCTTTGTAGATGAAACTACAAGTGCATTGAGAAAGAAAAGAATGTCTTCATTATCAAAGAAATACATGTTGTTCCCAAATATTTATTCAAGGAAATTGTTTAGATGGTAAAGAAGGTTTAAATAAGTAGTATCCAGACATACTCTTAGCAGAAAACTTTAAATTCTTCATATAATACTAAAGAGAAAATAATAATGTAGATCAACATTTCATAGTTTGAACCTAGGATCAGAACAACCTAGTGCTAATTAGCTGTGACCAAAATCCTTCCTGGCATAAACTAATAAAGCATTTATATTGATAGTTTGTGATTTTAAACAAAAAGTACCTGGTAAGTAGTATTCACATTAGGTGTTCCAGCCACTTTGAAGAAAATATTCCCCAAGCTTGTATTCCTAAAAACAACGCAAATCCTCTCATTATCACTACAGATAGAATAATTATGTAAGGTGAACAATTAGAATAAGACAAATACATGCCTGTCGTGCATGGAAGAGAAGAACATCAAAATAATCTGTATCCATATTTTTAAACACTCTGGAGGCAACAGTTAAATCAACAAAAGTTGAAAAAACTTATAATAAAAAACAAGATGTTACAAGGCTACGTAGAATCACCTGATGTGTATTCACTGGAACTGCATTAACAGCAACGTTCTCATCAACTAAACCAGTTTCACTATCAATATTAGAGCTTGTATCCTGCCTCTACCAAGCCATATCAACCACATCAACTAAGTGCAACAGAAGAAAAAGAAAAAAAGGATTAAGTCTAACAAATAGTGAAAATACTGACCAAATTTGTTGGAAAGGGTGCTAAGAAAGGCCATTCTAGAGAGCAGATATAGCATCGTGAAGTAGATCCATTAAGAAGCATTCTGTAATTTAAGATCTGAGATTTGTGAAGGTGGAGTTTTAGAACCATGGTTTCATGAACAATAAACAAGATGGATGGGCATATTTTTTAATAGTATTATTATCTAGATAAGTGCACATATGTATGCTCATACATACATACAAACATACATACATATGCGTGTGTTCAATCTACCTTGTATTTTGAGAAAAAATAGCCATGTTAATGCGGTTGTAATTGACTATGTCAATAATCCATTCAAGAACAACTCATGTAAATAATTACATTTTCAAACAGAGGAATGTACCTCAACAAAAGAAATCCAACCTTAGTAAATTAATAAGCATGATGTGTAATCTCAATTAAATCCTTGCTTGCATTGCCAATGTCTTCATCAATGTAACCTTAGACCATGTGGTTTATGAGATATTCATGGACTCTGTCAATAAATTAGTTTACAGGTCATTTAGGCCTTCAATTCAACTTCCTTTACCTATATTTCTTTTTACATAATACCCTACTAGCAATATGTTAGATCACCTATGATCTTGTGATATTAATAAGAGAGACAAAAATCTTTTCTGATAAGAATTAATGCATCAGACCTTGGTTGTGCGTTCGCAGATGGTAGGCAACCACATTTTCCAAATTGAAGTTATGTTTTCCAAAGTGACACCTAATACAAAACATTTTACATCTCATGAAAAACCACTATGAACATTTCATCATTCACTGAAGTAAAATTTCCTATGATAACAGCTGTATTCATTTTGAAGAACGTTACACTTCAAAATAATTTGTTAGCTTCACTTGCTTCCATTTTAAGCTTCAACAATAACGCATACTGATGTGATAAGTATTTGCAGGTGCATATTTAATAAGATTGTTAATGTATATAAACTAATAGACAAAACTGCTAACCATCAATACCCATCATCCATTCAAAAAAAAGAAAGAAAAACATACCAAAGCATCTCTGTTCCAATTCACTTGACCACTGCCGTCAGTTCACTTCCCTGCTCGAATCCCACACTGCAGCACCATACCAAATCCTCTCCAACCAGAGCAGTAACTCCGCAATCCCCACTCGAACCCACGTACAAACCACGGCAACCCAATCTCCCCCAAACTGCAATCGCCAACATCTCGAACCAAATGCCCAAGTCTTCCTTGCCAAGTTGCCGCGAACCACCTCGTAAACCCAAATCACCCAAAGCGACTACCATCGTGGAATTGCTCTCGAATACGAACTGTGGAATCTATAGCAAATCGAGAAACCATTTTAGGGTTTTTGTTTTGTTTTGAAGCAGACGAATTATTTGGGGAAAAGAATGGGAGCGGTGAAAAAAAATTGGAAAGGCGGGATGTAACACGTAAGCAACGAATAACCTAAATAATATTGCATGCCTCTGCTAGGGAACCGATGCTAAAATTATTATTTTGGACGTAGTTGCATCGGTTGACTTTAAAACCGATGCGACTAAAACTATCTGCATCGACGTATTTGCATCAGTTGTTGGTGACAACTGATGCAAATTTGATTTTTTATTACCTATTGCTTTCCACATACCAATTGCATCGGTTGTTAAGATAGAACTGATGCAAATAGTTCTATTTGCATCAGTTTTTACTTCAACCGATTCAAATGAGGCGATGCAAATGGCCTGTTTTGTAGTAGTGTGGCTATGTGGTTTGATGATGGTTTTGAGGAATTCTTGAGTGGCACTGGATTGATTTTTGGTGGATTTAGATGCAGAAGTGGGTAAGATAGCACTATCATGATTTTCTTCAGCCATGAATGAAAAAGTTACAACAAGAAGTGATGAAGAGGATAAGGATTACCGGAGAAAGAAGATGCAGTCGGAAACTGACTGAGTGATGATGAAAACTGACAGGCAGTTTCTTTTGGCACGGCACTTCAGGTTAGGTAAACTGAATCTTTATATCTCTGATGGCACTGATGCCGCCAAAGAGATGATATATAATGATATCTTTCTAATATTGTACTTTCTTGGCAAGGCACGGTGCTAGATGACGAGTTTTCTTTAAAGACTATACACAGTTGTTACACTGTGTAACTGAATCTCAGATGGTGAGAACACTCTGATGAGATATATGATCTTTGATCAAGAAATAGTGAAGCACCGCTATTAAGCATTTTTGTGCTCTGATACCATGTTGAAGAAATGAGATATTTGATTTTTATTCAACTGAAAAATGATAATCAGTATAATTTTTTGATACAAGCTTGTTTATATATTGTACAATAGAGGTAAATATAAATGGGCTTGGCCCAGTCTTGATCCACTTGATATTGCAGTGATAGACTTGTGTAACTGGTTTGCTTAACTTTCAGTACGCTATTCTTCAATAAGGATAAATTTACATTTTAGACGTCCAAAAAAACTTATTTCAAATTTAGACTTCATGTATTTTCTTCATAATTATGTATTTTTGTACATGTGGATTTCATAAACAAGAATGTACAAAATTTAAATTTGTACTTACGTAAATTTAAAGTATGCAAGTATATTTATAATATAAATTTTTTTTATAAGTGCTTATTTACGGAACGTGAATGTTAAAAAAACTATTAATCATGAAAAGAGACATATTTTTAATTTCAAACAAGTCTAAACTTTGAAATAAGTTTTTTTGAAAGTTTAAAATGAAAATTTATCCTATAGAAGATTAATATATTTATAAATCGTGCTATTATTTAAATTTAGATTGCTGGTTTAAATCTTTAATTTGACCGTTTCATTGTATCAAATTGCTATTGTTGAGATGTGGCCTTGACGCAATGTTTAGGTCACCTGCATGTGATCTGAGCGTCTAGTTTTGAGTCCGAAAAAGTCTCTTCATAAAACGAGGGAAAACTGCATATGTTATCGACCTCTTCAGAACCGTTATCGTGTGAAAGCCTCGTGCAGTTGATTTCACTATCTTATAGTATCAAATAAAATTATGCCTTACAAGTTGCCATTGTGCTGTTCATGATAGCCTGTTATATGTTGTGAACGAAGAAGTGGCCAGAAATGCAAGATGAACAAATTAATTTGAAGAGACTTGAGCATTGCGTTTAAGGTTAACGAACATATCACATACGCAAGCATTAGTTCTTATATTATGATGTCGGTTAGCTTTGAATGAATTAGAAAATCAAACATACATAGTTATTTTATACATTGATTTTCATGTTATACATAAATCAAATACGGATCCATCTTTTGGACAGTAAGAATTTCTCTACTCTTTCTTACCCTCATTGATCATTACTATATAACTATGTCTGTATGTGGTCTCCGTTTATTTATTTGTGTTGTACTATCTATTAATCGAATATTTCATTTTTCTACGTTTTCGATGATCGGGGGAAGCTTAAATTACGTTCAGTTCTATGAACATAAGAACTAATGTAGTATCTTGTGTTCATTTATGATATTCGTGAAAAGAAGCATCGGTGCAATATTATCAAGACCCTCTTCAGGACGATGTTAACTTAACTGTACAATGTACAATGTAACTGGTGAAGTTTAGGAGGTAGATGAGTCCCATTTTCAAATTTTGTCAGCTATATCCCAATGAAGTCAGTGTCACCCTTCTTTGGACCTTTGGTAATTAATTTTGAAGTTTTAATTGTATCTAGTATGTTAAAATTATATAAAATAAAATAATTGGTAAAATATTAAATTTATTGCATCTTATGTCGATCTAAAGTTTAGATGACCTATTTTCAAAAGATAATGAAAAAATGAACAACTTTAGGCCGTCGATCTTGAATTTTAAATTTATAGTCGTTCGTCGATATTCGGACCAAAAACCTTTCGTTCGAAAGTCGGATGACTTTAGAACGAGATCAAACTCGAACCACCGATGTCTGGTAATGTGTTCATCTAAACCGTATGGATGGATTCATAAACAAACAACCCAAAAAAAAAGATAATCTCGAAATAGTTCATTTCACCAAGAGTTGTTTAACAGTTGTATGATAAGTGCTAAACAACTCTTGATGAAATGACATGTTTTGAGGTTAGATTTTATTTCGACCATTTCTTTTCGAATCCAACTGTACCATTTTGGTCGCACGTTATCAAGCATTGGTGGTTCGAATTTGGTCTCGTTCCAAGGTCGTCTGACCTTTGAACGAAAGGTTTTTAGTCCAAATATCGACGAGCGGCAATAAATTTAAACTCAAGATCGACGGCCTAAAGTTGTTTATTTTTTCATTATCTTGTGGAAATAGTCATCTATATTTTAGATCGACATAAAACCAATAAATTTAATTTTTTGCCGTTCATTTTGTTTTATATAATTTTATAATGCTAAATGCAGTTAAAAATTGAAAATTAATTACCCAACGATTTAAAAAAAATGTTTTAATTCATAAAAATGTTACACTAAATCAACTCTATCGAATTTGCTTAATGAACTGATTAAAATTCGCATTGATTGTTTATGAGAGTTAGATTTTTAGTAACCTTAACTATTCGAATAACGCAAAGACGGCTCATCGAAAGTACTAATTGACCGATTAGAACAGTCGTTACGTTGAATGTGTGCGCTAAAATATCTTGTTTATTTTTTATGGTTTAAATTAGTATTTTTAAACATTTTTCAAAAATGTGATAGATTAGAAAAAAAAGTAAAAGTGCAAAATACAAAATTCACCTTCTATGGCAAACCAACGCCATATCAAGTATACAGACAAAACACCGCCAACTTCCTCTATTCTCCCCTACTTCTTCAAAGCTTGCGCGGAAAAAAAAAATACCACCCAACCGTCGTCGCCTGTCGCCTGCCAACATCTTCACCTAAGGCCTCTAAAGCTCACTGGAATCCCCATTCTCTCCAATTTCAGTTTAACTAAGGTATAACTAAAACCCTAATTTCAAAAATTAGTTGATTATGGGTTTGAAATCAATGATTATTGTGTTTTAAATGATGATAATAATGTATTAGTTGATTTGGAGATATTAATTAGTGTTTGATTGTTTAATTTGTAATTAAAAATCAGGGATAATTTAAAATCCGAAAATTAGTGTATAATTATAGATTACTATGCTTATTGACCAGTTTACGTGAATGTTTGTTATAGTTTAAAATAATATTTGTTATAGTTTAAATGAAAATTACTGTATAATTATTAATTAATATGCTACTAGATTGCAACGGTTAAATATAATTAATTTATTTTAATTATTTAGCGCATGTTAATTATAAGTGTCAGTGGTTAGTATAAAGGGGGAATTAATTTAAAGGACAAAAATTTATATATTTTTAGTCTCAAGGACACGACCTCAATCTTTTAACCACAAGGAAAAACATTTTTCCAAAATTTCTCATAAGGACAAATATTTTTCCAAAATTATTCATAAGGACAAACATTCTTTTAAAACTTCTACCAAACTAAAAACTGATACCTAGAAACTGCTACCAATAGCTACAAACTGATACCTAAATAAAGTTGTCCTTCAAACTAAAATACCGAGGGTCTGTCCTTGAGACTAAAATGTTGAGAAATTTTATCCTTCACAATAATTTCCTGTAGTATAAAATAAAGTTATTTTAATTTATTATAGGTGCAAACATCGAATTTTAGTTTACAACTAATTAAATTAAAAATTTAAATAGTTATCTGAATTTTAAATGTGTTCGAAAATTTCAAATTTAATTCTTAAAATAATTCAATAGTTGAATGAATTATAAAATATTGTCTAAAATTTATTTTGTAGTTATTAAAATAGTAATTTATGTATTTTGAAAGTAGTCTTAAATAATAAATTTCTTTTGAAATAAACATTCTATTAAAATCTATTTTCTAAAAAATTAAAAAATGAATACAATGTTTATTTGAAAATAAGCATTAATTATTATTTTAACAAATACAGCAATAAATTAAAGCCTTTAGTCCCAAAAGGCTTTAATTTATTTTAGAAAATACACAACAACACCATACCCATTGGATGCAAAGTTATGCGTAGAAGAGAAAGAAGTGAAGTGCTGTCGAAATCAGGCAGATGTGAGGTGTATTAAGTCTTTAGTCCCAAAATACTTTATTTATTTTAGAAAAGACAATAACACACTGTTGGATGCAAAATCATGCGTAGAAGAGTGAGAAGTGAAGTGTTGTCGAAATTAGATAGAAGTGAGGTGTATGAAATCTTTAGTCCCAAAAGCCTTTAATTTGTTTTAGACAGAAGTGAGGTGTTGTCAAAATTACTAACATATATTTTTAAATTAGAAATAATGTTCAATTATTTTCTCGACCATATTTGGATTTTCGAAATTAGAGCTGGTATGAAATGTTCGGTGAAGAAACATTTCTACATTGGCTACACGAACTTATTAGATTTTCCATATCTAATAATCGAAATAACGGAGAAACTCATTACCCTTACAGTAAGTGCCATCATTTGAAGCATTAGAAACCATATATGGTTAAATTAAATTTGTATAAATCTGCTTTTGTTCCAAACTATTATTTATGGGATCGTCACGGAGAACTTGTTGCACCTACACCTAATCTTGGAGTGTCGGGGATGATTATGTTATGGCGATTCCAATAAAAGAGATGGTGGAAGACGTGGCACGATCAGTGTTCCCTACCAATCTAGATGATGATGAAGATATAAATATCGAAGAAGAATCGAATATGAGAGCAAAAAGAATCTATGAGTTATTGAATGCTGTTAAGAGGACATTGTGGGATGGTTTTAAAAGTGAAACCAAATTATCAGTAACCACCAAATACATCGCTATGAAATCAAAATTCAATTTTACATAAGCTGGATTTACAATAGTTGTACAAGCTGTTAAACGACATATGTCATCCAATAATCTGATGTGCGATAGTCACTATAAAGTGAAAACAATTATGTCGGCTTTTGGTCTGCCGTACCAAAAGATATATACATGTATAAATGGTTGCATGTTATATCGAAAAGATGACATTAACCTTAGGAAATGCAAAATATGGAATGAGGAAAGATACAAACCAAAAAAATGAAAGGAAAGGAAGCTCCATACAAGAGAATGCATAATTACCCATCAGTCCTAAACTTCAAAGGTTATATGCGTATTCTGTTATGGCTTGTTGTAATGACCCGGTACTTAAATATCCGAATTATTTAAATACTTGAATCTTTGATTTAATGTTATTAAAATGATTTAATAAGCTTTTTAACATTCTTTTAAATCATAAAAAATGATGGTAAACTTATTTTGGAAAAATGTATACAAGAATATATACTTTGGAAAAATATCGATAATATGACCGAAAATCGTATTATCGATAAACAGCTATTTTCTCAACGGAAAATGTTCAAAATTTTTACATATATCTAAGTAATCATTATGGAGATAGTTAGATACTAAAATATTTTCATGTTTATGGCTAACTAAATAGGAAAATGAGCAAATAAGGAAAATGAGCAAAAATGAAAATAATTAACTCTTAAGCCAACATTTAATGAACACATTAGCCACTAATTAAACACTCTCCTCTTCTTACAAGCTTGGTAGGTTCTAGAATCTTCCTATAGGACAAGAGATATCATTGTAAGGATATAATAGTAATTATCCTAAAGGAGAAGTGACATAAAGTAAAAGTAAGCATAAATAGAAATACTTAAGTGTTAAGCAAATGATAAAGTAGATGTGATGGGAGGTAAGCCTTCCCAGGGGGTGAGAGTAAGCTTATGCTTCACCACTTGATGCCTATAAAAAGAAAGGATGGGTTCACTTAATAACCACATAAATTCCTAAGCTTGAGATGAAATAGGAGGGTTGAAAATGGTGGAAGTGCTTAAGTTAATCCACAAACTACTCTCTAGCTTTTTAAAAGCTAATAAAATCTTCTCTAATCTCTTTTAAACTTTGGCTTTGCGCCTAAGGCGTCATGGGTAGCATGGTTAGCAAGTATGAAGTGGGTGGAGGTGAGAGGATGAGGGGGATCTTAGATAGGCCATGAGCATGGAGGAGGAGGAGGAAGGTGGATTTGGTTTGGAAGTGCTAAGGCTGGAATTTAGGCATGTGATGATGGAAGGAGGTAGTTCTTTGGTTCTTGTGGATTTATGCTTGGATTAGGGATGTATCTAAGTGAGTTATCTCACTATCTCTTAAGTATATACTGTGTGTGTCTATATATATATATATGTTGTGTTTGAATTATAAAGCTAAAGTGACATTAAGAAAGTAAAGCTGTAAACTTTGAACCCCTCTTGCTTTTGAAAGCAAACGATAACTTTATATTGTAGAACCACACTTTTATTATCGTCTTAAACATGTAAATTGGCCTTAAATAGATGTTTAAACGGTTGTTTAACTCAGGTGTTAAATTGAAGTAAGTTTGAAAGTGTTTGAAACGAGAATAGTCGTTATAAGTGCACTTCGAAATCCCTTATTTTCGAGAATTTTTATAAATAAATGAAAAGATATTACTAGCTATTTCTTTTCATATTTTTTAAGTACTATAATGGTAGTACTTATTATAAAAATTTCAAGTCTTAAATCATTTTTTTAAGTGATAAAACTAGTCGCAAAGATTGTGCTTTTAAATGTTGTTTTTACAATGACTTTTAATAGCACTTATAAATCCTGTAGTAAGTCACATATTGTTTTAAGTGTTTAAAATGCGACATTTTGGCTAGTTTTTCGTGATTTAAATGGATTCTAATTTTTTTTCCTTATAAAATATTTTTATGGAAGCTTATATAAAATGTATTTGAGTATGGAAAAAAGTATAGAAGTTTAAATATAGCTTTAATGATTATTTACGAATTTTGAAAGTAAAGTGCTGTAAAATGTAAAACATGTTTTTAATAAAGCTTCTAAATTTGTTATTTTCAAGTAATATTTTACACAAATATTTAAAATCTAATTACAAGTATTTCTAAAGCATTATATATATAAGTTTTGACAAAGGTAATTGACTTAATACTAATAAGCCGATGAGTATACTTGTCTGTTTGTGAGATTCAAGAATGAGGGGTCTAAGCAAGGCT
This sequence comes from Allium cepa, assembly GCA_030765085.1. Lineage (NCBI taxonomy): Eukaryota > Viridiplantae > Streptophyta > Magnoliopsida > Asparagales > Amaryllidaceae > Allium > Allium cepa. The sequence continues at coordinate 446,326,064 of CM060935.1, read as the reverse complement.
TGGAGCAACCAGTGCCCAAAATTAACTGGCTTCACTCTTGAACGAGGAATAGTGTAAGCTGAAATGTCAAAAACGTGTTAATCATGTTGTTTACATACTTGTTTTGAAAAAGTAATTAACTTTGCTTAACGCTAAAAGCCGACGAAGTAGGTTTATCTATTTTTGAAAGTTAAAGATTGATGTCGAGTAGGGATGTAGCAATAGAGCTCTAACTTACTGGGATTCCCTCTTGAATGAGGAATAGTTAAGTCATGAATGTTGGAAATGAGTGAAGTATAAAAATATTGATTTGTGTAGGCAACTGTTTTAACTAGATAGTCGATTAATCGACTATCGAACTTAACTTCTTATCAAATTTCGATCTTTAAAAGAATGTTTTAAAGATAGTAACAATTAGGAAAATGATTTGGGTTTGTTGTGACAGTGTGTCAGTCGCATTCATTTTTAACCTTTTTCAATTATACTTATGGATGTAAATAGATCTTTAAAAGAATGTTTTAAAGATAAGCATAAACGAAATGGTTTTGGGTTTGTTGTGATAATGTGTTAATTACATTCATCTTTAATCCTTTTGTATTATACTAATGAACGTAAATAGATCTTTAAAAGAATATTTTAAAGATAAGCACAGAAATGGTTTTCGGCTTGTCGCGACAATTTTTAAATAATATTAGTCTTAAACCTTTTTTGAATGGATTTGTGAAAGTACTTAGATCCTTAAAATGGATATTTAAAAGTATAAAAAGAGTACCATTTGTGATAAGTTTATGATACTTTTTGAAATATAAAAAGAGTAGAGGTTTTAAGTAAGAGATCTTATTAGTGATTGTGAATATGTTTATACTATTTGAGATAAGTATGTGAATACTTTTTAAAGTATTGAAAAGAGTACAAATGAATAGTAGGAATTGATAAAGAAGTTTTACTAATAAAAGAAGTTTTACTAATAAAATAAGTTTTAATTAATAAAAGATTAATTAAACAAAAATGGGATCAGAAGTCGCCTATGAGACTTGATCATGTTTTGTGTGACTTGATTATACTTTCTTTGTTTCCTCGTTTATGGAAAACATTTATTCATATAATTTGCACTAAAAGCCGATGAAGTAGGCTTGTCCATTCGTAGGAATTAAGACTGGTGTTTGTGTAGGGATATGCGTAATAAAGCTCTAACTTACTGGCTTCAATCTTGATCGAGGGATGGTGTGAGATGAAAATATCGAAAACGTGATAAGTATATGAGACTTGGTTTCCATATGTGAGCATTCTCATTATCATTGAATGACCAAATTCGTCGATTCAGTCTTGGAGAGACCGAGGTTGGTAAGTGTTTTACTTATCGAAAACCACTTCAACGATGAGATACGTGTTCTATCTCTTGGAAGTGGATCTGCTTAGGATGCGGGAATCTATATGGAGATTCAAGATCTGTTTAAGATGCTCAAATACATGTAATTGTTTGTGAACTGTTCAGGATGTGGCAATCCATGTATGATTTCGAGATTTGTTAAGATTTGGAAATCTATGCGTAGTTTCGTGATCTACTTGAGATGTGGGGATCCAATATGGGATTTGGTTTCTATTCGAGTGAGTAAGACTCGCGTTAAAGATGTCAAATGTGACCTCGACATCGGAAATGGCTAAAGACAGATTAAGCTGCGCAATCTTTGGTTTTGGTAACCAACGATAGGATATTGTCAACTCTAGATCTAGAGTATGCTTATCGATGTTGGGCGTGGAAGTTGATGGTATTTGGTTCGCGTTGTTCATGTTTATGTTTGGAGGGGGGTATTTTGTTTTTCTTATGGTATATTTCATCTAGAGATATACGATGCTTGGAAGGTAACTTTTGATCCTTGTGCATGGAGTTCGGACTTGGCTTCTTCGAAGAGATCTCCGTGGAAAATCCAATATGCGAACACTCCTTATCGGATTAGATTGTACTCCTAATATGCTGTTGAAAGTAACCAATGTAACCATTCCAACTATTTGATAATATTTATATTCTACACCCTAGACATTATCTATTATATCATATTGTGTACCTGTTAGATGGTGGTTCTTTTGAGGGGATAATTGTTATGGCTTTCCGTGCACTCTCAAAAGTACTGTTATATGTTGATCATATATTTCTTGAGTTTCTCATACCGGACTTATGTCTGACACATGATTTTTGTTTTTCCTAAATTCCTCACGTGCTCTTTCAAGTAGCTTGAGAAAGGCAGGTTTTCATTGATGTTCATTGGAGCTGGAGAAGACGAGCTGGATGTTTCACCTACCGTAGTATTCTTATTTCTGCTGCATTACTATATTATATATATTAGCATTTGTGAGAACAGGTTGTTATAACTGTTGGTACTTAGGTTTTGATAACTCCGAAATTTCTGTATCAGTGCAATCCTTTGTACTATTCCTTTGATATTATATACTATCGTTTCGTTGTGAGATTCTGATATTGTATTCCTTCTTCCTTATTTTATTTCTTTTTATTTTTATTTCATCCTAGCAATTCGTCCTTTCGGCACTTAAATTCTCAGCACATGAATACTGTGGATGTATTAGTGTCGACATTCGAAGATCGAGAGGGCTGGTCATTACAGCTGATAGCTGAAGGTTAAGCGAGAACCTTGGCTTTGGTGGATATGACTCATTAAGAGAAAAAGTAATGGAATACTCTAGCATGAGTTAAGTGTATTATACGTATGAGAGCATATTTGTAATTGTTATGAATGTATACCTTAACGGTAATTTTAACTTTGAAAATTAAAGATCTGATATAAGGTAACTTATATAAGTGAATTTTCAAAGCATATTTTGATTAATGCAGGGCTAATGATGTTTATCTATCATCCCTTATTAATTAGTTTAGTTATACTCGACCAGTTTATGGGAATTAACCATCATTTGTTGATTGCTGCTTTGTGCTCGACCAATTTATGGGCACTTTTATCTTTTTACTGCATAGGTTGGGTAAACAGTAAATTATGGGAACATTGAAATAAATACCTTGTGGATTTAGTTTCACATGACTATAGGCAATCGATGATAATGCTTGGTTAAAAGTTGAACTTAGTTAGAGATGTTTATTTTAATCCGAGCAAGATAAGATATTTAGTAAATTAACATTTGTGAAAGATTTTACATAAAAAGTGATTTTATATAAGTGTGGTTTATAAAATATAATTTATAAACAAGAAGGATTTAATTGATATTTTGATAACTTAAACCCGGTGTCTTTGAAAAGGTTTTTTCAAGATCTTGAAAAAATAATAGTAGTAGTATTATTTGAAAGTAAGTATTTGGGAAGTTGGGTTATAAATTACGACCATATACTTAGTAATATTTACAAAGTATTTGATATCGTTTTGAAATGATTTTGGTTAACTCTGAAAGGCTGAATTGAATGTACTGAACTAACTTCCGTCATTTGAAAATAATTCCGATGATGACTTCAACATCATCGACGTTCGGTTTTGGATTTTGAAGTGGGGTATGCTGTAGGATTATTTTAGTAAAATGGATTTCGATTTTGTTTCAAATGTACGATTTGTTATACAAGAATATATATACGTATTATTATTCCAAAATGATTTGAAATAAAACTCGGTGTTTAGTTCTAAAGTTTTCTTTAGAAAGAATTTGATATGAACTTTTTAATGTAGAAAAGTTTTATAAGTAGGGCGCCCGAGTGGTAGTGGCATAGCCCAGAATAAATGTTGGAACTTAACAGGTTTTCCCATTTTGGGGTAAAGTGTGTTTAACAAATTATTGAAATTTGTTAAAATATTTTATGGACACATGCAGCATATTCACTAGGATTGTATGATATGTGCATTATATTACGATATGTTTTTCGGTAGTTTTAATTTGTTAAAATGAAATGAGATTTTCGATGATTTAACAGTCGGAAACTTCCGAATCGTTATAGAACTTAAAACCATGTGTTTTGCAAAAATATGAAGATGGGTTTATATAACACTTAAAATTGAGAAGTTAGTAAGTTAACATAAGTGTAATTTGCTGAACATGTTTATTAAGTAAAACAAATTTGATGATTTGTATATACTCTTAGGATGTAATGAAGTATTATACGAGTACGAACTTAAGTTGCATAATGTTGACAAACTTGAATACATGTTTTATGAAACAGTTCATAAATGATTTTAGTATTGAATAACATACTATTTGGATAGAAGAAAGTGATAAAAGGAATTGGTATTGTTAAGAAACCAATATGATAAATACGTAGGTTATACGTAGATTGTTCTACTCACATAACTGTTCTTGATCAAGTATTCGAATACATGATTTCGAGGTGATTTTTACCGGTCCGAACATGGATTTTTCACTGCATTCTTGACGGCAAACACTTGATATGGATTCTTGATAAGATCAAAAAGTTTTCAATTATAGTATATGGTTTTGTAAGAAGAACAGAGGTTTCTATTCAAGGAACCTGATCGGAGTCCACACTAGAGAGGTCAAGTAATCTATACTAGTTGGGAAGTGAAATTTATACGATCGAGCAAGTGATCAGAATTGATATTGCACACGGATGATGTATGTGCATCGTAAGGGCTTTAGTATTGCATACTATGTTTTGATTGCCTCAGGGAGAGTTCAAGGAATGAATCTTCGATTGTTATGAGGCAACATGAGTTATTGAGTAAGTAATAACCTAAGGCTGTTAAGCATAAGGTACACTTAGTAGGTTGTTTGTCATCCTTATGTGATGAGAGAATTTCAAACTTGAGCAAACCATGAGTTTCGTTTACTAGTGTGAATACTGTTAAGTGTTGCTATGTGATTGTTTCTTTTGTTGCTCATGTCGGATTTTCAAGGACAAAATATTCTAAGTGGAGGAGAATGTAACGACCCAGAATTTCCGACCCTTCGTATTTAAATATCCGAATTATTTAAATATTTGAATCCTTGATTTAATATTATTAAAATGATTTAATAAGCTTTTTAACCTCCTTTCAAATCATATGTAATGATAATGGACTTGTTTTGGAAATATAATTGCAAAAATATATACTTTAAAAAAATATCGATAATATGACCAAAAATCGTTTTATCGGTAAACATTTACTTTCTCAACGGAAGTTGTTCGAACTTTTTACTTTAAGTAATTATTGTGAAGGTAATTAGCAACTAAAAATATTTTCATATTTATGGCAAACTAAATAGGAAAATGAGAAAATAAGGAAAATAAGCAAAAATGAAAATAACTAACTCTTAAGCTAACATATAATGAACACATTAGCCACTAATTAAAAACTATCCTCTTCATACAAGCTTGGAAGGTTCTAGAAGCTTTATATAGGATAAGAGATGTCATGGTAAGGGTATAATAGTAATTATCCTAAAGGAGAAGTGACATAAAGTAAAAGTAAGCATAAATGAAAATTCTTAAGTGTTAGGCAAATGATAAAGTAAATGTGTTAGGAGGTAAGCCTTCCAAGGGGTGAAGTAAGCTTATGCTTTACCACTTTAAGCCAATAAAAGGAAGGTAGGGGTTCACTTAATAATCACAAATAAACTCGTAAGCCTGAGATGAAATAGGAGGGCTGAAAATAATGGAAGTGCTTAATCACTAATCTACTAATTACTCTCTAACTTTTTCAAAAGTTATCCAAATCTTCTTTAATCTCTTTTAAACTTTGGCTTTAGGCCTAAGGCATCATGAGAAGCATTATTAACAAGTAAGAAGTGGCAGAGGTGAGAGGAAGAGGGAGAGCTTAGATGGGCCGTGAGCATGGAGGAGTAGGAGGAAGGTGGCTTTGATTTGGAAGTGCTAAAGGTTGTAGATTTAGGCATATGTTGATGGAAGGAGGTGGTTATTTGATTCTTTTGGCTTTATGCTTGGGTTTGGAATGGATCTAAGTAAGTTACCACTATCTCTTGAGTTTATATTGTGCATATATATGTTATGTGTGAATTAAAAAGCTAAAGTGACATTAACTAAATAAAGTTGTAAACTTTGGACCTCTCTTGCTTTTGAAAGCAAATGATAATTTTATATTGTATAACCTCATTTCTACTACCCTCTTAAACACATGGCACGACCTTGAATTGATGTTTAAATGGTTTTTTAAATCATGTGTTAAATTGAAGTAAGTTTGAAAGTGTTTGAAACGAGAATAGTGGTTATAAGTGCACTTCGAAGTCCCTTATCTTTGGGAATTTTTATAAATAACTGAAAAGATATTCTTAAGGATTTCTGTACGTGATTCTTAAGTACGCTAATGGTAGTACTTACTATAAAAATGTCAAGTCTTAAATCATTTGTTTAATGGTTAAACTAGTGCTTTTTAATGTTGTTTTAATAAGGACTTTTAAGAGTACTTATGAATGCTATAGTAAGTCACTTATTGTTTCAAGTGTTTAAATGCGACGTTTTGGCTAGTTTTTCATGATTTAAATGGTTTCTAATTTATCTTTTTTATAAAATCTTTTGAAGAAAGTTTGTATAAATTTATTTGAGAATGGAAAAAGAAATAGAAGTTTAAATATAGCTTTAATGATTATTTACGAATTTTGTAAGTAAAGTGCTGCAAAATGTAAAACATATTTTTAATCAAACTTCTAAATTAGTTATTTTCAACTAATATTTTACATAGATATTTTAAACCTATTTAAAAGTATTTTTAATGTATTATATATATATATATGTTTTGACAAAGTTGATTGACTGTGCTTAATACTAATAAGCCGATGAGTAAACTTGTCTGTTAGTGAGATTCAAGAATGAGGTATCTAGGCAAGCTTTGAGTAACTAGTGTCCAAACTTACTTGGATTCACTCTGGAACGAGGAACAATGTAAGTTGAAATGTCGAAGATGTTTAATCTTGTTGTTTACTTGTTTTAAAAAGGTAATTAACTTTGCATAACTCTAAAAGCTGACGAAGTAGGTTTATCTATTTCTGAGAGTTAAAGATTGTTGTCGAGTAGGGATGGAGAATATACTTCTAACCTACCGGGCTTCCCTCTTGAACGAGGAATAGTTAAGTCAGGATTGTCGGAAATGAGTTAAGTATATGAAAATTGGTTTGTATAAGCAGTTGTTTTAACTAGATAATCGATTAATCGACTATCAAACTTAACTTATTATTAAACTTAAACTTTTAAAAGGATGTTTTAAAAATAGTAACAAGTAGGAAAATGATTTGGGTTTGTTGTGACTGTGTGTTAATCGCATTCGTCTTTAACCCTTTTCAATTATACTTGGGGATGTAAGTAGATCTTTAAAAGAATGTTTAGAATGTTTTGAAGATAAGCATAAGCGAAATGGTTTTGGGTTTGTTGTGATAATGTGTTAATTACATTCGTTTTTAACCCTTTTTTATTATACTTATGAATGTAAATAGATCTTTTAAAGAATGTTTTAAAGATAAGCACAAGCGAAATGGTTTTGGGTTTGTTGTGATAATGTGTTAATTACATTCATCTTTAACTTTTTTATTATACTTATGGATGTAAATAGATCTTTGAAATAATGTTATAAAAATAAGTATAAGTGAAATGGTTTTGGATTTGTAGTGACAATGTTTAGATAACATTAGTCTTAAACCTTTTTGAATGGATTTGTGAAAGTACTTAGATCCTTAAGATGGATATTTTGAAGTATAAAAAGAGTAAAGGTTTCAAGTAAGAAGTCTTATTAATGATTTGTGAATATACTTATACTATTTACGATAAGTACATGAATAGTTTTTGAAATAAAAAGATTAAAGGTTTTAACTAGGAAATCTTGTTATTGATTTATGAATATGCTTATACCATTTGCGATAAGTATATGGATACTTTTTGAAGTATAAGAGGAGTTAAGGTTTTAAGTAAGAAATCTTGTTAAGGATTTATGAATATAGTTATACCATTTGAGATAAGTATATGAATAATTTTTGAAGTATTGAAAAGAGTAAAAATGAATAATAGGAATTGATAAATAATTTTTTATTAGATAAAAGAAGTTTTACTAATAAAAGAAGTTTTAATTAATAAAAGATTAATTAAACAAAAATGGGATTATAAATCGCCTATGAGACTTGATCGTGCTTTGTTTGTTTCCTCATTTATGGAAAACATTTATTTGTATACTTAGCACTAAAAGTCAATGAAGTATGCTTGTCTATCCATGAGAATTAAAACTGATATTCGTGTAGGGATATGAGTAATAGAGCTCTAACCTATTAGCATCACTGGATCGAGGGATAGTGTGAGATGAAAATATCAAAAATGTGATAGGTATACGAGCCTGGTTTCCATATGCGAGCGTTTTCATTATCATTGAATGACCAAATTCGTAGATTTAGACTTGGAGAAACTAGGATTGGTAAGTTTTTTACTTATCGAAAACCACTTCAAGGCTGAGATACGTGTTCTATCTCTTGGAAGTTGATCTTTTTGGGATGTAGGAACCTATGTGGAGATTCGAGATCTTTTTAAAATGCTCGAACACTTGTAGTTATTCGTGATCTATTCAATATGTGGGAATCCATGTGAGATTTTGAGATTTGTTAACATATGGGAATCCATTTGTGGTTTCGTGATCTGTTCGAGATGCAGGGATCCAGTTTGGGATTTGTGTTTTGTTCGAGTGATGAAAACACATATGAAAGATGCCGAACATGACCTTGACATTGGAAATGGCTAATGACAGAGTAGGCTGCACAATATAAGGTTTTACTAACCCACGACAGGATATTGTCAACTCCTGATCTAGAGTATGCTTATGAATGTTGCGTGTGGGAGTTGATTGTATTTGGTTCACATTATTCATGTTTAACCCACAACGGGACATGTTATAATTGTCCAGGGTGATGGTAGTACTTAGATTTTGATAACTCCTAAATTTCTGTATCGGAGTAATCCTTAGCACCGTTCCTTTAATATTTTATATTATCGTTTCATTGTGAGATTATGACACTGTATGCCTTATTTCTTGTTCTATTTCTTTTTCTTTTTATTTCACCCTAACAGTTAATCTTTTTGGCACTTGGATACTAGCCATATGAATACCATGGATATATTAGTGTCGACATTCGAGGGTCGAGAGGGTGGGTCGTCACACACGTCATATGCGATGGCACAATATGAGAACATAAGAAGAGAGGACTTTGACACATCCATCTGATGGAGAAGCATGAAAATATTTCGATAAGACTTATCCTGTATTTGCTATAGAGTGTCTTAATGTAAGATTGGTTTATGTACGGATGGATTTTCATTTTTCTCTTAGTTTGGTAGTAAATGTTCATATTGACCTACTATCGTTATGCTTTATAATTTACCTTCGTAGATGTGTATGAAAGCTCCGTATATGTTTCTTACTATTGTCTTCCCTGGTCCTAATGATTCGATACAAAAAATCGATGTTTATTTACAACCATTGGTTGAAGATTTGAAAACACTATGGCATGAAGGAGTTGAGACATACGACATTTCAAAAAAAAAGAAAAAAGAATTTACTTATATTCGTTTCTTTGTTATGGATTATTAGTGATTTTTCCGCGAATGCAATGCTTTTAGGTTGGAGTACGACCGGTCTAGCTTATTCTTATTGCATCAAAAAAGCGAGCATTTTCTTTACCATATGGAAAGAAAATTTCATAGTTTGATTATCATCAATGTTTTGTCCATCCCACTCATACTTTTAGAAGAGATAAAAAACTTTACATCTAATAAAAAAGAGACTATGCGACCACCATATTTGGTCAAGCGAAGAAATATACGAAACTGTAAAGGACTATCCAAAGATAAAAGAAACAGGAGTATAGACTTGAACTCCAGGTAAATCGATCATTCATGATTGGTGCAAATAAAGTTTATTTTAGGAGTTACCTTGTTGGAAAGATCTCTTACTTTGACATAATATTGACGTGATATACAATGAAAAAAACGTGTTTGATGCAATTTTGAATGTTGAGGGGGAAATTAAGGATGATCAGAATTCAAGATGTGATATAGAACACTTTTGTAAGCGTCCTAAACTTCATATGAAGCCCAATGACAGTAAAAAAATCCCAACGCATGTTATACGATAGACATCAAGCAAGTAAAACTCATGCTAAAGAGGACAGAAGGACTAAGATGTCCTGGTGGGATTTCTTCTAATCTCCATAGATGTGTTGACTTTAAAAACAATAAATTCAGTAGGATGATAAGTCACGATCGCCATATCATGATGGAATATTTATTACTCGTGGTTTTCAACAAACTATTGCCCATAAAAATATGGAGTGTAATAACAGAATTATGTTTGTTTTATAAACGTCTCTATTCGATGACATTAAAAGTCGACCATATACGTAAACTTAAAGTAGAATCCCTATACTGCTATGCAAACTGGATAAAATATTTCTGCCAAGTTTCCTTAATGTAATGGAGCATTTACTTGTTCATATGCCATCCGAAGCACTTCTTCGAGGTCCTGTGCAATATAGATAGATGTATCAAATCGAGAGGTAATATTGAATATCCATAATATTAATTTTAGTTTAAAATTCAAATTTACATAAGTAAATTTAAATTGAATCAATTTTTTAGTAGGTAGTTGAATAATCTGAAGAAAAAAGTCAAAAAAAAAGCACGAGTTGAAGGTTTGATTTGCAAATCATCTTGAAGAAGAAGCTTTATTCTTTTTCTCTCATTACTTCAGTGACCATATGAACTTATCATTTGTAAGTGTTTCTCGTAATGATGAAGCCATTGAATAAGATTCTTCTCAAACAATGTTATCCATTTTTGGACAGCATGACTGACCTGTTGGAAAATGTATGAAAACATGGTTAGACGATAGAGACCACCATGTAGCATACACATGTTCTTCTTAATTGTGCTGAAGTTGCACCATTTGTTAGGTAATAATAAATTCATATTTATTTCAATAATACTTCTTGTTTAATTATAATGGGTTTCGAACTATGTTTTTGATCCAAGAAAGTGTGTCGTTGATGAAGGATTACAATATCTTAACTTGGACCCAAAAGAAATGTCAAGACTTTCCAATATTCTTCATCATTGGATTTAAATTCAACAGCAAGGATTATAGTGCAGAAAAATTAACATATAACAGCGGTATATTTGTCAAAGGTAATGATGATCTAGATGAGCATATAAATGATTTTTACATGTCTCAACATAGGTTTTAGAATTGACATAGTATATACAACCTGTAAAAAAAATTTATTCAAATGCAATTGGTTCAAGAATGTTTCTGGTTCTAGAATCAATGTGCAAAAAGATTATAAGCTTATTGAAATAAAGCATACCTCATATTACTATAAGCACGATCCTTTCGTATTAGCCAAGCAAGCATTGCAAGTTTATTTTGCTCCGAATCCATCCTTAAAAAGTGATAAGGTGGATAGATCGACTGTTGTTAAAACAAAAGCAAGATTTACGTTTGAAGAAATAATAATCCAGACGAAGCAGCTTATCAAGCGGATCTTGAGCCAAATAATGAAATAATAACAACTGAAGATATTGATTTAGGTTCATTGATTAATGAATCTAATGTTTTAACAGAAGCATCTGAGAGTACAAAGGAAAATGATATAGAGTACAAGACTGCAATCAAAAAACGACGAAGACGGATTATTCTATATATTTGTATCACTTGTTTTATAATGTATATTATGAGTTTCCACTATTATTAATGATGACTATGTTGTGTATTATTCTATTTTGTTAGTTCTATATGTATTCAGAACATCTTGTTCCATTTATGATGTTTTAATGGAAGTTTTATGTAATGATTAATCAGACATGTTTTTCAATAATAAAATAATTTGTTTTTTCATTATGTGAAATGATATGTTTGCGACAGATATGTCTTACATGAGATATTCTAGCAAATCTCAGGCTTCTCCTTCGCTTGGCGCAGCTGGCACAACACCGATTTACGTCCAAAGACGGAGGTCGTTCCGAAGAGTGCAGGGTAAATATCAAATTTATTGCATGTAGATTATTTAAAATTTATTAAATGTCTACATCAAAATTAATACAGGGGTTTTAAGGTGCAACCTTCGGACTACAATCTTCAAGTACCTAAAAAGACGTTCAAGAGACGAATGTCGGGATGTTGGGCATATTGGGGCAACATCCCAGACCATGTAATGAACGCTGTATGGTGCAACTTGATGGTAAGTCTAAATTTATAATTCATTTGAAAATTAATATATTAATATGACGTATTTAATTCAATTTAATTTCAATATGTAGGCTGCCGTACATATTGATTCGGAAGATATGCATGTTTTTACGAATCATTGGAACCAATAGATGAGGAAAAAATATAGGGACACCCTCTCAAAAGCAAAAAAGAAAATAAAAAACCCGCTTGGATGAGCGCTAATATTTGGGCTGAATTTCTACAGCTCTGTGATACTCCTAAAGTGAAAGTAAGTTATCTGATTTCATATTGTTATTATAATCTGTTTAAAGTTCGTATAATGGTTGAATTAATTTATTCATTCATATATTCAAATTTAAAGGAAATTTCAATGCGGAACACGACAAACATGAATAGAAATACTGCTATACACCGTGGCGGCTCTAAATCCTACCAACAATATCGGTGGGAATTTGTAGTTCTATAAATTATGGTTATAAATAGCTGTAACATTATTTAATCATATTGGTCATGTTGTTTATTCATATATATTATTTCAGGCCAAGGAGAAGGGCTGTGAGCCTACATTGGCAGAAGTCTTGACACAGACTCATGCCATCGAGAAGACAAATAAGGATGGCTCAGTTTCGTATACTTAGGGGATGATAAATCCCAATCCGTAATGGTAAACATGCTTAATATTTTCTTTTTTTCACATTTTATAAGCTGTAAATTGAATATTTATTGTGGAAATTTTTTGTTCCTAATCGAAGGAAAGATATGAAGCGGAGCATGCTCGGTGGTGCAGTCCATCAGCCAAGAACAGTTGACCTTTATGGAGGAAAACCTTATATGAGATGCTTTGATTGACCCACCCATTCAAAATAGACAATGTGCCTACGACAATTAAGAGGTAATGTTTACCGAGTTCAATTGCTTCACTAACAAATATATAGATTTTATTTAAAATTAAGCATAAATTATAACTTGCTATTAATTAATTTATAGGCTCTAATGTCCCAAGCCAATTTTAAGAAATTGCTTGTGGAGGAGGAGATAGCTCAACTCAAACAACAGATAGCATAGTTGAATGAGCTGATTCCTATCAGAGGAATGGCTACGTTGTTGGATGAGCAGATTACCACATATTTTGCAGAGTATGGAATATTCCTGAGGACGGGTTGGTAAATAATGATGATGAGTAGGTATGCTTGTGTTTATGAAGAACTTTGATTGTTTTGTTTTATATATTTGACATGTGTTAATAGATTTGATACTTGTTTGATGATTGTGTTGTTTGTGGATGTTCGATGGATTTGTATAGGTTTTTTTCGATGAACATGAGTATTTGTTGGTATAGTTGTGTTATTTGATGGGTTTGCGGATGTTTTGTTTGATGGACATGAGTATTCGTAGGTATGTTGTGTGAAACATTGATGTTGTTTGATGGATTGTTGATGCAAATATCGATTTTTGCGTTATATACTTGCTTATGTGTGATATGTATGAGATTATGCGATGGTTGTAGTTGTGAAATATTGATTTAAATGGTGAAGGCAATGTTTCCGATAATGAGCGAAGCCAGTGCCACCCTTCTTCATATATTATGGTTAATACAATCTGAGAAACTACTGATATGTAAATGAAAAACATGTTATTAAATCACATTGCATTGGTTTTATCCAACATCTATATAGCCGAGAGTAGCAAAGAGATTCGCAAGCAAGCACACTAAGAAAGAGAGAGTTGAAATGGATGCCTAGAAAAAGTTATGGTTGCATGATGTTCTCTATGTTGATTCATATCTGCTTTTAACTCTTGGTTCAGTAACTTCCTCGGAGTAGTTTTATGGAACAAAAGGCGAATCAAGCTCTTCTCCGTAAAGAAACGTGTTTCTTATTGCTCCTGCAAATTGATATATAAAAAGTATGAAAATGAGAAGCTTTTCCTGAAATGGGATTAGGAACTAAGAAAACGTTGTAAGGATAAAAAAATGTTGATGTTGTGATTAGAATGTACAAATGATTTTCTTACAAGATAAAAACACGTAATAAGTCTACTGATTGCGCATCCGTGCGCTAAGGAATTCAACTGTTAGAACCAAGTCTTAATCAACTACCCAGGCAAGCATTCAATTCCACAATCGGAGGTCTTAGTAATAGTTTGTCTTGGCCTTTTTTGTTCCGTTCAAACAAAAATGGTCGGCGCATTTGGATTTTTTAAAAACAATAATTTTAGAAAATGAAGTTAACACACAATATAATTATTTTGTTTATCGTATTCTAAAAAATAATAAAAACACGAAAAACAATCAATCTCCCCTATTGTCCATGCAAATGGATTAAAATTTAAAATTTTCTCATCGGCTCCTCTCATTCTTATGTTCTGTAATATATGTTGAAAATGCAAAACATAAAATACAAAATGAAACCAAACATACTTTTATTTTGAAAGAAGGACAGATACCATTGACTCGAAAGAGAGAGGCTTCCTGCTAGTGATGGGATTTAGAACCCATGCTTCTTGCATATTTGATGCTAGACAAAATATTTTGGAAAAATTACCATGGTGGTATATGGTTTGATTTTTTATTTGTTAAAAAACATTTGTATACTATAACATTTACAATTCAAATTATAGCTTAGTGATTACTTCACTTTTGGTTGTTTACGACAACCTAGGCACAAATCAAACCCAGGTTCAAAGCAATGCTGTGAACGATTTCTTACATGTAAAGCTCCTTCTCGGTTGTTCCTCCTTCATAGCCTAACTTGCCGCATTCAACTCTCAAAGTTCTTTCATCTCTCAAATAGAAGAATCTTCGCTTTCGTTGTGGAGTGACGAATCAACTTGTAGGGAATTATCATAGTATGGGTTAAATTTCGATGTTGAGACTAGAGCATATAGCAGTCTTCAAACGTTGGATAGTGTATTACTCATGGTTGTTAGGACTAAGGGGTTATGACTGATAGTTATTGGATAACCATGGAGTGACTCACTTTATAGTTTTCCGTTGGTTAACATAGCTAGTGTCAAACATAGAATTTTGAAGTGACGATATTATACAGTTCTCTCGACTTAAGAATACTATTAAACGTCAATATGGACACTCCGCTTTGATTATAGTTAAATCACGGTAGTGTGGATTGAATGACTATAGTTGGGTCAGAGTTAAAGCATTAAATGTGAAATACTATTCAATATAGAATTCGTCTCCTCGATTATATGAGTTTAGTATCACGTCAATTGCGGTTATCAAAGTCAAAGTATCTGGCTAGATTAATTCGGTTAATAATAATCGTTATAATTGAACCAAAGACTTTATGTTTGGATGATACAAGTTGAATGTTGATGATGTTGGAGTTTGACCAAAAGAAAATTACATAAGTCCTAGAGTGATATAGTTTTGATGACGAGAATTTGTGTAAATAATTGTTACTATCAAGTACAGCTTAAGAGAGTGAAATTGGATTATACTGAAAAATGCTTAAGCAATAAATTCAGCCTAATTATCACATCACTAGCTAAGGTGGTGTGTGACTGGTAGTACTCGAATTGTTCGATATCAACCGACTGAATCTACACCTTTGAGTCGCACAAATATAACAATAAATACTCAACCATACCACACAATTTAATTAATTAATAATTATTGTAAATTAATTAGATTAATTAATATTTATGAAATATTAATTATTAGGTTTTATTTGATATTTTGAATGTTATTAGTAATTAATTGAGTGTGTATATAAAAGTTCACATATCGATATGTGATATCGAAGGAAATTTAAATTTAATTTTAAATCGATTATTTATTAAATGGGCTTAGGATTCTTTGAAGGCCCATCTAGCCCTCATTTTCGTCTGCCAAGTGAGTGTGAGGACTAGGGATTCATGCTTTAAAATTTGTTTTGAATTGGTTAGCAAAGAATGAGTAAACTTAGGGGAAAGAAATTCCACTTTTACCTCTTCTCAAGTGCTACTTAAACAATGCATCCACGCTTTATTTTTTTATGATTCTTTTGCTCCATCCTTGCTCCATTTTCAACCATGAGTATTAAGTGTATTGGCTAAAAACTTCAAAAAATAAACTAAAAAAGAAATTAAATACAAAAGGTGGGGTTAGCTTCCTAGTTTTCTGCAAATTCTAGAGGTTGTTTCATTGCAAACCGAGAGTTTATTCAAGTTATTCAAGGTGCTAAACCTAGGCTTCATCCATAGGTAAATTCTGAACTCTATTTTAATCATATATATATATATATATTCATCTATATCGATTTTGAATTGTAGATTAGATCTATGTTATTACAACAAATTTATATATGTAAGTATTATCTGATTTCACACACACACAAACAGATATAAACTTTAAATAGATTTTAAAAAAAGCCCCACACATTTTCAACCATAAAAAAATTGTAACTTTTAACTTATTGTTAAATTTCAAATATGATTTTGTAACTAATGTATACATATAATATAATATTTAATTTGTAAAATCTATATACACACATAATTAATATATATATTGGAATTATAAAGAATAATCTATTTACATATATATTTTATGTATACAAATATTAAAGTTTGAATTACCAAATGTATACTAAAAATAACTTTTTAATGAAAATCCAAGCGGATTTATGTTATAATAATAATAAAAATTTACATAAATCCATATGAATTTAAGTTAATAAAATTAAAAAATAATATTATATTCAAATTCGTATGGATTTGAATTAATAAACAATGTCAATTCTTTTAATAAAATGCTTCCGCCGAAACAAAAATTATAATTTTTAATATATATGTAATTTATATTTGCAAAGTAGTATTTCATAAATAAATATTTCAAAATTAAATATAATTTTTTTAAACTTTTATTGTGTATATATCTATTTATTATATATATATATATATTTATACATATTAAACAATTGAAATTTGAATTTAAAATTCGAAGTAGTAATTTTCTTTAAATTCAGATTTGTTTTTTTAAATTTGAAATTATCTTAAGATATTTTAGATATTAATTTGAATCTATTAAATTGGTCAACATTTTTTAATAAAGAAATTAACTTATATAAATATTATACACACATATACATATGCATATATGTATATATGTGTCTGTCTATGTGTATAATGTATATAAATAATAAATTAGTTATGAATAGCAAATTTGTGTAAAAGGTACAAATTTGTTCATTATGTTGTAAATCCCAACACTTATTACAAGCACATTAAACTATGCACACTTCTACGTGTTGCACGTGCACAATACACGTTTATGTGTACTTGATACACATATACATTATATATATTATTAAATCAAATTTTTATATACACAAATTAGATAAGTAAAGAATTTATTTAAATTATTTAGTTTGAGTCTAAGATAATTTAGATTTCATAGCCTAATAAGATCTGAAATAGATTTTTTTTAAAATTCACTCATTTATTCTTTTAAGATCCGGCCAGCTCCTTCAATGGTATCATGGCCCAATAGCTTATGCAGTTTAATTTATCACTATTATGGTTAACTTATTAAATCCTACACATACAGTAGGGTGTCTAGGATTGTAGTATCGAAAGTTGAGTTTCGGTAATTAAGTAATATGCTCTTTATAGCTACTAACTGGCCTAAAATATAATAAAGTAAGCCCAACGGTTATTCCGAATATAAAGGTTTAAATTAATTTTGGGTCTAGGCTAATTTTCAAACTCTATTTTGAAATTATTAGCAATATTTTAAATTTTAAAATATTTAAGAAATTTTATAAATGTAATGAAATATTTTTTCAAAACTATTTTGAAAAATAATTAATCATTTCTAAAAATTATAATAAAAATTAGTTAGATTAATTAATTAAATTAAAAACGTATATAATGACGTAGGTAAATTTATCTTAAAATGTTTAAAGCAACTAATAATTAATTTTCAAAATTAATTAAATTCAATTAAAATTGTTTCAATTAAATAAATTAATTAAAAGTTGTCCCTTCATAGCCAATAATAAAATGGGAAGAAATTCCTCTTCTAGAAAGTTGGAAAATAGAATAAGTTATTCCTTCACAGCCAATAATAAATAATAAAATTACTATAATTATACAAAATCTTAAAGGAACCATACAAATGCAAAAGGATAATAATCCCTCTAGACCAAGTTCTAGCAAATCATATTTATCTAGAACAAAATCTTTTCACTCTCATATTTATCTTTTTAATTATATTATTGAGTCCCCCATCAAGAATGTCAACCTCTCAAATAAGAGATAATGAAAAACATCATCTGATGATGAATCTTTAAAAGATACCTCTGTTGAAAAATTATATGTGATATCCTGGAATTTCGAGAAATTTAAAATTTGATAATCTACTTATTAAATTATTTTAAATGAATAAAATTGTTATTTCCAAATATAGATAACCAAAATAATTAATAATGTGATGGTTTTAAATATAGTTATAAATGGATTTTGAAATAGAATTATTATTTTTGAATTAATAAGGTGTTTGTTTTTATATATTTGAGATTGGTTTTAAAAATGGATTTTTAAATGGGATAATTATTTTAAAATTTGATTGGTGTTGTTTTATAAATAGATTTTAAAATAGATTTTTAAGTAAAGTTATTATTTTCAAATTTAAATTGTGTTTGTTTAAAATTAATATATATTGGAGTTGAGTTTAAATTAGTTTTTAATTTGAATTTGAACTTGAATTTAAATTTAAATTTGAATTTTAATGAATATTTATATCTTAAAAATGTTTTTAAAAAAATATACGAAGGAGTTTTTATTTAAAATAAGATTTGTTGTTCCATAAAGAATATTATTTGTATAAATTTGGAAAGTGTTTATTAAATTGTAAAATAAACACAAAAGGTTTATTTTAACATTTTAAAACAGATTAAAAATATTTTATATGATTTTATTTAAATTATAATTGGTTTATACTTTATTTTCTTTAAAGATTTTATTTATATATAAATTTAGAAAGCATTTATATATTTACAAATGTACTTATTAATTAGAAAAACTAATTTACAAGGCTTTTTAGAATCTTTTAAAAATAAATAAAATGAAATTATACAAGTGTAACTCTTTAAACCATAATAAGTACACATGTAAGATAATTAGCACTTATATGTGATAAGTGTTCGCATTTATAAACAAGTGTCAAAATTTATTTTATTTTCTTTAATTTAAAATAAATCCAAATTTACATGATATAAACATATATCTTCTTCTTCTCATATCTTTTTATTTTCTCAAATTTGCTAAAGAAACTCATTCATGTTAAACCCTTCTTCCAAAAACCTAAAAGTATATGAATCGAATCTGAAACCCTTTTCAAACAAATCAGCAAACACTCCTCCAACCCAAAATCAAATAATTCAACCCTGTAATCTGTTTTGTCTCAAGCCTGTAATTCTCCTCAAACTAAAAATCCACCTCTGTTCAAATTTTTTCTCAAATCAAAATCCTAGAAGTGTTTAGCCTGTAGTAGATTTTCAAAATAAAAAACTTCAAAATTTTCAAATGCAAAATCTGTAAACAACATTTTCAAATCAATGAGCCAAACCTTAACCATTCCCAAACTCAAAGTTCAAAAACTGTAAAGGAAACCCTGCAACATTTTTCAAAATTTAGATGCCTGTAGAAGATTTTACAATGTAAACCTATATACACATTTTTCAAATATGTTAGCAAGTCTGCAACAAGCATTTAACCTAAAAGTACAAGGTCATGAAATCTTCTCGACGACATTAGCTTCAACTGTCAGTAATCAAAAGATTTTTAGTTTTAAAAGCCTTAGAAATTCCAAGTCTTCCAGTTTGCAACTTGTAGCATTTAAGTCTCCGCCTCTTTAAAAATTGGTGAGTAAACACTTTTTAAATTTATAATATAAGTAGATAAACATCTGTTTGCTTGTGAAGTCTGAAATGAATGATGTTTTGTCGCGCATATATATGAATGATCTCTGTGTTGTGAATGTTTGTAAGTGTGCATGATTGATTGTATTTTAAAAGCATCTATGTTCTTGGTTTAGGAAATAAAAGCTTGATCAAAAATGAAAATCTGATCACTCAATCTTTGTTAGGTTTAGAAATACAAACAATATATATTTGTTTAATCATAAATTTAAGTTTAAAACAATATAGGTTTGAATTTTGTCCTGGGACCAAGAAAATGCAGTAACAGTTCTAAATGCTTTTTAAATCAAGTATTAAAATTTGATAATCCAGTTATATAACCTGAAACAACTTGGAAAATATGATTTTTAAAGTAGAAATCACGAAATTTAGTTTGGGATTTTTGGTGAAACTCTAAGATGAATGGAATGTGAGTTTTTGGGTTTTTCTGGTGATCGGCAGTCGCTGAAGGGTCGAGTTTTTGTTGGGAGGAGAAAGGATGTACGTGATGTCGGGAAAAATGGTTGGAGGCCGTAAATATCGTCGTGGCATCGACGGCGAAGGGATTTAATTTTAAACCCTAGTTCTGGTTGTATTGGAAGATATGATTTCTGCATTTTCTCTGGTGCATCGAGTGGCTTGGGATTTTGGGAAATGGTAGCTTGGGGTGTCGGAATGGCATAGCCGGAGGGGTAGCAGTTCCGATGATCAGAGTCGTGGTTGCGAGCAAACTTTATGGTAGCGTTTTTGTTGCTATTTCATCTAAGTTTTTCGAATTTGATTTGAGGCTCGTGCTTGAGTTTGGATGATCAGGAATGGATGCTCGGATGATGGTCGTTGTGTTGGAGGTTACGGTGATGGTCACCATCGTCTCTGCCAACCGTGCCGGTGCACGTTGATGATTTGGTATCTGATGTTGGGTAGTGATGCGAACTCGAAGGAGAGGTCATGCTTTGAAGGTTGTGGCTCGACTATAAACTCGAGTGGTTTTTGAGTGTAGTCTGTAAGTTTTAAAACTTAAAATAAAAATTCAAATTTGAAAATAAAGGGGAGAACGTAGGAAAACTCGGGTATAGGTCTGAGTGGCCTTCGGGTAAAACCCGAAGGAACTGTTTAAATAGTTTTTTAAAATGTTTTAAAATCATATTGTTTTTGAAATTTAAAGTTAAATCAAATTTAGACCTTTATATGAACTTACTTTATACATAATAATCATTTCTTAATAATTGGTTATGAAGTTTTAAAAGTAGTTTAAATTAAATTTTGTTAAATTAAGATTAAAGTGATTTTAAACTTAAATTTTAAAATGGAAGTTTAGGATTTTTTTTATAAAGGAAAGTATAAAATCCAAATTAAAGTTGGTTTTTCAAAACCTCTACTTGATAATGTTTTAAAATATTTTAAGGAAGATAAGTTTGTTAACTTTAAATTTTAAATGATTATTTTATTTCAAATCTTAATTAATGATTTAATTAAACAATGTTAATTATGAAGATAAATTGGTTTTAAAATGTTAATGTTAATAAAGGTATTTTTAAGATAATGTTTTATCTTAAGATAATGAAGGTTTAATGTCTTGAGATTAATTAAACTAATTAAGAAAGTAAGTATAATTTATTAATTTGATTAATTAATTATAAAAGAATTAATCAAGTAACTAAGATTTGATTAATTTAGTAACTAAAGAGTTGTTAATTAAGTAATTAGAGGTTACTTGATTAATAATTAAAAATACTTAATGTGTAATTAATTTTTTATTAATTAATAATTAAGTTTATTAATTAATACTTAAAGGATGATTAATCTATAATTAAATATTAATTAATTGATTAATCAGAAGGTAATTAAGGATTAATCAAAGGTGATTAAGGATTAATCAAAGGTAATTAAAGATTAATCAAAGGTAATTAAGGGTTGATTAAATGTTTAATCAACTAGTGATTAAGGATTAATTAATTTGTAATTAAGGTTGTTAATTAATAATCAAGTTTATTGATTAATAATTAAGAGATAATTAATTAGTTAATTAATGACTGATTAATTAATTTATTAATTTTAAGTTTAATAATGGATTAATTAATTTGTAATTTAGAGATATTGGTTAATAATTAAGGTTATTAATTAATAGTTAATGGATAATTAATCAGTTAATTAAAGGTTATTTAATTGATTATAAAAGTAATTAAGGATTGATTACTTTGTATTGAAAGAGATCAATTAATAATTAAGATTTATTAATGATAATTAAAGGATAATTAGTCTGTGATAGAGATTAATTAATTGATTGATAAGGTAATCAAGGAGTGATTAATTAACTAAAAGTTGTAATTAATTAATGATTGTTTAAGCAGGATTAGGAAATTAATGCTTAGGTAATTAATTTAATTTAAATCGATTAAATTAATTATAACATGGATTAATAACTCATGTTTATGGATGGTTGTTTGTGTAGAATATCTCTATTGGATGATATCTATTGGATGATATATTGGATGGTATCTATTGAATGATATCTATTGGATTATATCTATTGGATGATATGCTGTGATATGTTGTGATATTCTGTGTTATGATATTGGGTATATCAATGATAAATGTGTGATATTTATCTATGTTAAATGCTGTGTGAATTCAAGTAATTGAATTGAATTGAATTGAATTGTTTAAACCTTTACACAACTTGGCCTTTAAGCTACATTTGGATTCGATGAGACCGGGATCGGTATCATATTTGATTATCCGAAAACCACTTCAATCCAAGTTAAACGTTAGGTCGTGAATCCAAGTGAAGATTAAGTTGAAGACTCTAAGTGTAAGAACTATTCGTCATTAAAACTCTGAGAGTGATTCCAAGATGAGTTTTGTAACGACTAGAAATTTCAAACCCGAAAATTCCAGATAGTTATGAAAAGAAGAAAGAGATAGAAGAAGAAAGAACAGAAACATTAACATCTCACATTCGCAGCGGATAAAATATAATAATAAATAATAACAGTTTACAAAAGAATACTATATTTGTCGATTTTATTTAATATACATCAGAGATTCACATATATACAGTCACTGAATATTTACAATTATCATATCTCAGATTAACAATAATATAATTACAGCGGAAATATTCTATACGCTCCTGCCATCCAGCTCGCCTCCTGAGCTCCAGAACGTACCAACTTGAAAATCTGTAATACTCGGTCTGACCCGAGCATTACACCAAAGTAACACTTGGATCAGGCTGGAAACCAGCGGGAGTAAACTCAACAAATATGGAATACCAAAGCAAAACGACTTATATAAAACCGGGTATCTCAAACCCATTTTACAAGTTAACAAAATGTTATACACATAACTTATTACACACATAAACTTTATAAATACCAAAGATTTAGATTTAAAATAGTCCAATTCCTCCAAATCACCTTACTCCAGCATATAGATTTTATATATCAATCTACACACATTCGAAGTGGTTTCGGGTATTTTCCCAATACACGACCCCCGTCTCTTCGAATCTCATGTCATTCTGACCCAATTTTATCCAAATGAAATACACAACATTTCATATCAGATATATCACTCATTCAAAGCATCCAATACCATTCGATCATCCATATGCAAATTTGATCACTTCCAAATTAATTCAATTAATTCTAATTGAATTTCAATCCTCAATCACTTAGATTTCTTCATTAATTAATTCCAAAACAATTAACTAATCAACCCTTCCCTATCCACTCATCTTAATTAATCAACTTGGATTAATTATCCTTTAATTTCATTCAAGCAATCTATCTTTAATTAACTTCACCATACCACTTATCCTCAACCAAACGATAAGTAATCTTAATTGCTTCATGAACAAATTAACGGTTTTAGTTACATTAATTCTTTATTACTTATATCTTGACTTCTCATAAGTCATTCATTTTTGATTATCACTCTTAATTAATCAATCTTTAATTACGTCATTAATTATATAAGTTATTGGTTTCCAATTATATTCAATTTACCTTAATCTAAATTAATTACATTAATTAAACCATAATATTAATCATTACTTCATTAAATAAATTAATTCTCCTTAATTAATTACCTTGATTTTTCTCTCGATTAATTACCCAAAGTAATTATATTATATTAATTGCATTAAGTAACTATTTATTAAACCACCCAATGATTCTTCTAATTTATTAAACTAAAATTAATTAACCCAAATCATCAATTAATTTAATTAATTAATTATTCATTTAAATTTTTCTACCCATTTAATGAGTCACCCATTCATCAAACCTTTATTGATTTTAAACTAAACCATTTTCTTATTTACGATTTAAGTTTAAAACCACTTTAAACCCAAATGCTTCGAGTCAAACAATAATCAACTCGAGAACCAACCAAAACCAAATTCACCAGTTTTTCAGCACACATTCAATTGTCACCATCAATCAACCAATTATTTAAATTCAACCATCTAAATCTAAATAGAAATCCAACAGAGTGAGATTTACTCACCTTTGATTTTGCAATCCAAATCCAACAAAGTGAGATTTACTCACCTTTGATTTTGCAATCCAAATCCAATCCCGTCTTGTTTATTAATCCTATTAATTAATGATTCTCTAATCACTTAATTAAAGTATTTAGTTAACAATAAATCACTTATCCCTGCTCAAGCAATCATTAAATTAATTTGAACTATTTAATTAATCATTTCTTTATTATGTTACCAATCGATTAATCAATCTTAAATTTCCTAATCAATTACCTCTTAATTATTAATTAATAAACCATAATTATCAATAAATCTTAATCACAAATTAATTAATCTCGAATTAATAGTTAATTCAATCCCTTATTATCAAGTAATTATAAAACACTTTAATTAAGTAACCATTATATTCATTTAGTTAATAAACCTTGTATTTTATCAATATTAACACATAGGTTAACTTACAAATCTAAGTTAATCAGATTTGAAACATCCCTGCTTAATTAACTTTTAATTGCACTATTAAATTTGTTTTATCAAATATTAAGTATTAATTTATAATGAATGTCACCTGATAAAATAAATTAACTTAATTACTTTGGAATATAACTTACTTAAACCCAAACTCAAATTAAAACAATTATTTAAAGGTAGGGGTTAATTTTTTTTTTTTAACAATTACTTAACTCAAATAAATACAAGGATTTAAAATAAATTATTACTTTAAAAAAAAACTCGTCCACTTAATAATAGAATCACTTAATTAAATGACTCAAATAAAATCTCAAACAAATAAACTTTAACTTCCAAATTTCTTTGCCCATGTACAAATCTTAAATAAACCTTAAATATTAAGAAAGATTTGTTTTAAAACATTTTACTTTACAACACTATGTGGCTGTTATAAATCCGTGAGAAACAATTGGTTTCGGATCCTTTAATAAATAAACCTGTTAAAGCAAGCATAGTCATTGGGCCGAAGCCCAAAACCCCAACTTAACAAAACAAAATCCTATTGTTATATTTTTTCAGCACAAATGGGCCAAAGCCCAGTACAACATCAGGATAACCGCTTCTCCCAATTCTTACCTCACAATCTCCAGCCCCATGCCCAATCTACCCAAAATTGATTCCTCATACCTGAGAAGATCAACTCCGATCAAAGCGCTGCTTCCCAAAATCAACCCCAATTTGAACGCAAACAACACGACCCCAAACGAAAAAAACAATCCACCATCCTGTTCTTCCAGCCCTGAAAACTTCCGTGTGCACACTGTACACGTGTACACACATGTTCCTGATCATCTCGCCGTCGCGGCCTTCCATCCCAATCTCCATTCACCTTCTGATCCAAACCACCCCATCGTCGAAGCCCACTGCAGCTCCAAACGAAAAATCGACCTACTCTCGATTTTCTAGAACCCAAAATAAAATAAAATAATCGACACACTTCCAAAGATCGGCGAACTGCTCTCAACTCCAATCGCTATCTCGCACACCGCCTATCTCAGATGAATGCCCACTCCAACGGCTATCTCCGAGCCAAACCTCACGCATTCCGGTTTCTCCAACGTTGCTCAGTTAGACTCCGTGTCCACCAATTCCCAAGGGCTCCACTAAACCCTAAAGTCCTTCGACTACCCAAACCAAGACCAAATCCATCAATTGGCCATGGTCGACACCTCCCTGATATCTACCAGCACCCCTTAGAACAAGCCGCAACTCCTTTCGTCGACGAAGTCGACAAAATAAATTTTTAAACGAAAACAGGTCATCTAACAATTGCACAAGATATAGATCGCTAAAAATTACAATATGACCACTAAAATTCATATTTTCATATGAGAATCAGGACTGCATGCTTAAATTCTTGAATTAAAAACATCGAATTTTCACCAAAATTGGTTATTTACTGTAAATCCTACCCTTTATCAATTATACAGCATAACTTTGTTCTCGAACTATTTTTAACCTAAACTATACTTGAAAATAAACAGATCCCTAGTTTACAATATCCTCTAATATAATCTAGATAAAAAGATATTGATTTTTGAATTACTGGATGTACACAAATAATGCAGTCACAAGTAACAGGACAGATTATTTTGTTTTTATGAGTTTATGTTTCTCACCTCAATGAAGAACAAAGGCTTGGTTTTAATGCTCTGATCTGAAAACTTGCTTTAAATGAATCCAGAAAAAGAAGACATGAGTGGATGTATAAATAAGAAAAGGAGTAGGCTGTATAGCAAGCTTGTTTATTATTATTTTGATCAGAGATTTTTCTTTTAAATGTCGGCTTGATTCACATTTTGCATGCTGACTTGATTTCATATTTTGTATGCTAGGACTAAAACTTGTCTCCTCTTTTGTTTACATACATTTATGTGAATTGATGTACGTACGCATATCTATTTGTGTTGTTTGTATATAACCTCTTTCCATATCTATCGGTTGTGTATGTTTATATATATATGTATGTATGTATGTATGTATGTATTTTTATTGTAACACACATACAAATATTTTTACTAACTTATTTTTGTCCTCATGTTCATGCATTTACATTCATACACATTGTTTTACTTCATATATTTATTCACATTATACAACTTTCCTATATTTGTATATTTATACACTTATATCTACGTATATATATTTATTTATATCTTCACAAACTTTCCTATATTTTACTTTACATGGCATATATATATATTTCAACATATAAAGTTTGCATATATTTACCTAAATATATTTATATGTACTCTATCTAAAATTTTAAATGGTGAAATATATTACTTATTTATTTACTGTAAGATTTGTCATCACCAGAGATTTCATAATTCAAAACTTATTATAGTTATAAACCAATTTATATATTCAAATACCTTATAGAACTCATTTATTCGACTTATAAAGTTAATATCCCAATGTTTAATCCAGTTAATTATCCGATTTACAGACGTTCAAAAATCCCGGTTATCACATTCCTCCCCCCTTTGAA
Source organism: Allium cepa (assembly GCA_030765085.1). NCBI lineage: Eukaryota > Viridiplantae > Streptophyta > Magnoliopsida > Asparagales > Amaryllidaceae > Allium > Allium cepa. The sequence continues at coordinate 446,298,536 of CM060935.1, read as the reverse complement.
TCTTTTCATCCTTGAAAAGAAACGATGCCATAATTTATGAAAATGCTTAAAATCAGATAAATTTTCTTTGATCATTTTTAAATTACTTTAGAAATCTATATAATATTACTAAAATAGTTTCTACAAAAATACTTTTATAACTCGATGTTTCGACTAGTCCATTCTTGTTCTCACAGAAATTCGGTCATACGTTGATTAGACGTACGACTGAAAATCTATAAGTGCTTGGCAGACCCGTTTCCAACATCCAGTGGAAATACTTGTGAAAATAATTTTATTGAAAATATAGAAAACAGTTTTTTTTTTGAAAATAGTGGAAATATCTTTGGTGAGAATGCTCTGGAAATCATCACTCCCATCCATGGTCACAGTTACATTCCAGGATTACGTTGCCGTTGCAGCAAAAGTCCATGTAACTGCAGGCTCTCCGCGGCCTCTCGATTACGCCATGGAACCCACACAACAGATCACAGTTACATCCAGGGGTTACGTTGCCATCGCAGCAAAAGTCCATGCAACTGTAGGCTCTCCACGGACTCTTATTTTCATTGTCAAAATGAAACCTCTCCACTCCTACATAGGTCGCAGTCTGCCGATATAAAATCAAACGCAGACTGTTGGCTCTCAGCGGCACACACGACTTTCGCTATGTTATACCACAGGTCGCAGTTACATCCAGGGTTACGTTGCCATCGCAACAAAAGTCCATGTAACTGTTGGCTCTCAGCGGCACACACGACTTTCGCTATGGTATACTCAACTCATAATCCTCATGAACTAGTTTTGTCCGGACTCCTCACATGATCAACTTTAGGACCCCCCTTGGGGCTCAAGGCAGCACCACCCCGTGGCACTCTTGAGAAGTTCATTTCAAGAGAGCGCCTTTTTCCCCAGAGCCATCATCAAAACACTTTATACTATACACATATAGTATCTTTCAAATCATACACCTAGTATGAATCTCATAAAAATCTCTTTTTCATAAAATCGATTATCCCAAAACCGATAATTCCCAAACTAGGCTTTTTCAAATTTCAATATTGATTTTACCCAAAAATCAAAAGCCTTTCCAAATCCAAAGGTTTCCAAAACTTTTTTCCAAATCCTCATAAGATCCTTTATATATATACATATATATATAATTTCAAAAAATTTGGATCATTTCAATCTCGTATAAAACTTCTTTTATACTTCAAACATTTTCAAAAACTCTTTTCTTCTGGCAAAAGATTCAACAAGGAAAGATTTATCTTATATAACAAAGATATATAACTTTGTTTGTTCAAAACAAATATTCAAATTTGATTTCTTTTTCTAATATCAATTTCATTAAAATCCTTATGATGTACACATATCATTCGTACGCTATACCAATCTGATCGCTCACTCGATCACACAATTTCACTTCCGAACTAGTATCGTCCACCCGACTTCCTAGTGCAGACTCAGATCTGGTTTCTTGATTAGAAACCGTCATTCTCCTTGCATAGCCATAACTATGATAGAGAATATCCAGAATCAACCAACAATCCATATCCAGGTTCGCCGTCGAAAATCGAGCAAAAAATCCCAACTCGGATCGATAAACTATCTCGAAATTCTGTGCTCGAATCTGAATCAAATCACTATGCGAATAGAATAATATACGTACATCCCACGTATTTAATTTCATTAATTATTAGCCAAATCAATTTCCTTTCCATTCACATTCACTTAAATTTTCACTCACTTATTTACAATTGCTTCAATTCCATTGGATTATCACTTCAATTCTTACCTTGGTTAGGTATTTAATCAATAACAGTTTGAACTCCGCCCAGTTTATTTTTGGAAAATAGCTTAAAAATTTTAAAAATAAATAAGTAGTTGAAAAATAATTATTAGTTTGCAAAATAGCTATAAAATAGTTAACTAATTATAGAATAGTTGAAAATAGTTAAATAGTTTCAGAAATTTTTAAATAATGGCCAAATAGTTGTAAAATAGAAATCTGTTTGTGATATAGTTGAAAATAGTAATTAGTTTAGAAAAAAGTTGAAAAATGGTTAAATAGATCCAAAAATAATTGTAAAACTAGTATAAAATAATTTGGCTTTAAGAAAGAAAGGTTGTATATATTTAGTAGCTTGGAAAAATTTATATTAAAACAATTTATACTGAAAATAGGCCAGAGTTAAAACTGTTCACTTTTCCATCAATTCAATTTAAATTTCCACTTCCATTTAAATTGACCCAATTCCAATTTAAATAACTCCAATTTCCATTGGACTTGATTTATTCCTAATTCAAGTTGAATCAATCTTGATTTCTTTCCCAATTTAAATCAAATTCCATTTGATTTTAATCCTATTCAACTTTAATTATAATTTCAAATTATTCCAATCAATTTGAATTATTATCAACATAACCCACTTCAAATTCAAATTATTTCAACATAATCCAATCCAATTCCCCATTTAAATTCTTAAACTTATTCATCTTCAATCACCAATCCAATTAATTCAAACCAAATTCAATTTTGAACTAATTCTATTTAAATCTTGAATTTAAACTATCTCGAACTATATAAATTCGAGTTAAATTCTCAAAGGTTGGTTTAACTCTTAAACCAAATTAACTTTTATTCAAAGTTTATAAACAAATTAATTTCTGAGTCCAATTCTCAAAATTCCATTTTAAATTATCTTAACTTATGTATTTCAAGGTTCAAATAAGAGTTCAATACAATTTTATTTTAAAATTTTAATTTATTATTAAATTTTATCTTCCAGTTTGAAACCGGTTCTTAAACAAGTTTATTTTACGATTCAGTTATTCAAATTTATTTTATTTATACAATACTATTATCAATTTAAAGATTTTTACTAACAATAGGATGATATCATCCAATTTATTTTAAAACGTCTATCCATTTTAAATTTTTAAATCTCAAACCCGTTTTGGGATCACACAAATTCCCAGTTCAAACTAACCATTTAACTTTCCAAGTTAAATTCCAATTTCATCTTGAAATTTCCAATTCCAGTTGCTTTTCTACACTTATTTAACTCCCCCAAAGTTAAATTCCAATTTACTTAATCCAATTAACCTTACTCAAATTGAATTCCCGCTTCAAACTTCAAAATTCTTTCCCTCTTATAAGTTCAAAACTTATATCACTTTGAGTTTTTACATTACACTTCAGGGAAAAAACCAAAACTCAACCTCTTAGAGTTTATTTCAAATTATCTTTGAAATCATGTATATCCACACATATATACATATTTATTTCTTGGCCCTCCCAGCCATATTTTAAAATTTTAAACCACCTTTGGTTTTAAATTCAAATCAATTTTCAAACAACCCATTGTTTGTACAAGTCCCAGTTATCCAAATAATACTTATTTATTATTATAATTTTTATTATTATTTTGAAACAAAATTTTCAAATTCTGGGACCAGATTTAGAATTTCATCTTCAATCAATTAAATTTTAATTTGGTTGTATTATATTACTTCTAAATTTTCATTTCAATAAATTTAGCAACCAATCGCTTTAATATTTATTAGAAGGAAATATTGCTTTATATATCAAAATATATCGTATATAAAATCATTTAAAATCTTTATATAAGAAAATAACAAGTACGCGCTCATATATATATATATATTCTCAACTCATTCTAGAGTACTACATACTCTATTAAATGAGTGATCCCCAACAGAGCCAAGGTTCTCGCTTAACCTTTCAGTTCTGATACCAAATGTAACGACCAGAAATTTCAAACCCAAAAATTCCAGATAGTTATGAAAAGAAGAAAGAGATAGAAGAAGAAAGAACAGAAACATTAACATCTCACATTCGCAGCGGATAAAATATAATAATAAATAATAACAGTTTACAAAGGAATACTATATCTGTCGATTTCATTTAATATACATCAGACATTCACATATATACAGTCACTGAATATTTACAATTATCATATCTCAGATTAACAATAATATAATTACAGCTGAAATATTCTATACGCTCCTGCCATCCAGCTCGCCTCCTGAGCTCCAGAACGTACCTACCTGAAAATCTGTAATATTCGGTCTGGCCCGAGCATTACACCAAAGTAACACCCAGGTCAGGCTGGAAACCTGCGTGAGTAAACTCAACTAACATGGAATACCAAAGCAAAACAACTTATATAAACCCGAGTATCTCAAACCCATTTTACAAGTTAACAAAATGTTATAGACATAACTTATTACACGCATAAATTTTCTAAATACCAAAAATTTAGATTTAAAATAGTCCAATTCCTACAAATCACCTTACTCCAGCATATAGATTTTATATACCAATTTACACACATTCGAAGTGGTTTCGGGTATTTTCCCAATACCCGACTCCTGTCTCTTCGAATCTCATGTCATTCTAATACAATTTTATCCAAATGAAATACACAACATTTCATATCAGAGATATCACTCATTCAAAGCATCCAATACCATTCGATCATCCATATGCAAATTTGATCACTTCGAAATTAATTCAATTAATTCTAATTGAATTTCAATCCTCAATCACTTAGATTTGTTCATTAATTAATTCCAAAACAATTAATTAATCAACCCTTCCCTATCCACTCATCTTAATTAATCAACCTGGATTAATTATCCTTTAATTTCATTCAAGCAATCTATCTTTAATTAACTTCACCATACCACTTATCCTTAACCAAACGATAAGTAATCTTAATTGCTTCATGAACAAATTAACGGTTTTAGTTACATTAATTCTTAATTACTTATATCTTGACTTCTCATAAGTCATTCATTTTTGATTATCACTCTTAATTAACCAATCTTTAATTACGTCATTAATTATATAAGTTATTGGTTTCCAATTATATTCAATTTACCTTAATCTAAATTAATTACATTAATTAAACCACAATATTAATCATTACTTCATTAAATAAATTAATTCTCCTTAACTAATTACCTTGATTTCTCTCTCGATTAATTACCTAAAGTAATTATATTATATTAATTGCATTAAGTAACTATTTATTAAACCACCCAATGATTCTTCTAATTTATTAAACTAAAATTAATTAACCCAAATCATCAATTAATTTAATTAATTATTCATTTAAATTTTTCTACCCATTTAATGAGTCACCAATTCATTAAACCTTTATTGATTTTAAACTAAACCATTTTATTATTTACGATTTAAGTTTAAAACCACTTTAAACCCAAATGCTTCGAGTCAAACAATAATCAACTCGAGAACCAACCAAAACCAAATTCACCAGTTTTTCAGCACACATTCAATTGACACCATCAATCAACCAATTATTTAAATTCAACCATCTAAATCTAAATAGAAATCCAACAGAGTGAGATTTACTCACCTTTGATTTTGCAATCCAAATCCAATCTCGTCTTTTTTATTAATCCTATTAATTAATGATTCTCTAATCACTTAATTAAAGTATTTAGTTAACAATAAATCACTTATCCCTGCTTATGCAATCATTAAATTAATTTGAACTATTTAATTAATCATTTCTTTATTACCTTACCAATCGATTAATCAATCTTAAATTTCCTAATTAATTACCTCTTAATTATTAATTAATAAACCATAATTATCAATAAATCTTAATCACAAATTAATTAATCTCTAATTAATAGTTAATTCAATCCTTTATCATCAAGTAATTATAAAACACTTTAATTAAGTAACCATTATATTCCTTTAGTTAATAAACCTTGTATTTTATCAATATTAACACATAGGTTAACTTACAAATCTAAGTTAATTAGATTTGAAACATCCCTGCTTAATTAACTTTTAATTACACTATTAAATTTGTTATATTAAATCTTAAGGATTAATTTATAATGAATGTCACCTGATAAAATATATTAACTTAATTACTTTGGAATATAACTTACTTAAACCCAAACTCAAATTAAAACAATTATTTAAAGGTGGGGGTTAAAAAAAATTTAACAATTACTTAACTCAAATAAATACAAGGATTTAAAATAAATTATTACTTTAAAAAAAACTTGTCCACTTAATAATAGAATCACTTATTTAAATGACTCAAATAAAAACTCAAACAAATAAACTTTAACTTCCAAATTTCTTTGCCCATATACAAATCTTAAATAAACCTTAAATATTAAGAAAGATTTGTTTTAAAACATTTTACTTTACAACACTATATGACTGTTATAAATCCGTGAGAAACAATTGGTTTCGGATCCTTTAATAAATAAACCTGTTAAAACAAGCATAGTCATTGGGCCAAAGCCCAAAACCCCAACTTAACAAACCAAAATCCTATTGTTATATTTTTTTAGCACAAATGGGCCGAAGCCCAGTACAACATCAGGGTAACCGCCTCTCCAAATTCTTTCCTCACAATCTCCAGCCCCATGCCCAATCTACCCAAAATCGATTCCTCATACCGGAGAAGATCAACTCCGATCAACGCGCTGCTTACCAAATTCAACCCCAATTTGAACGCAAACAACACGACCCCAAAAGGAAAGAAATAATCCACCATCCTGTTCTTCCAGCCCTGAAAACTTCCGTGTTCACACTGTACATGTGTACACACACGTTCCTGATCATCTCGCCATCGCGACCTTCCATCCTAATCTCCGTTCACCTTCTGATCCAAACCACCCCATCGTCGAAGCCCACCGCAGCTCCTAACGAAAAATATGCCTACTCTCGATTTTCCAGAACCCAAAATAAAATAAAATAATCGACCCACTTCCAAAGATCGGCGAACTGTTCTCAACTCCAATTGCTATCTCGCACATCGCCTATCTTAGATGAATACCCACTCCAACAGCTATCTCCGAGCCAAACCTCACGCATTCCGGTTGCTCCAACGTTGCTCAGTTAGACTCCGTGTCCACCAATTCCAAGGGCTTCACTAAACCCTAAAGTCCTTCGACTACCCAAACCAAGACCAAATCCATCAAATGGCCACGGTCGACACCTCCCTGATATCCACCAGCACCCCTTAGAACAAGCCGCAACTCCTTTCGTCGACGAAGTCGACGGAAATAAATTTTTAAACGGAAACAGGTCATCTAACAATTGCATAAGATATAGATCGCTAAAAATTACAATATGACTACTAAAATTCATATTTTCATATGAGAATCAGGACTGCATGCTTAAATTCTTGAATTAAAAACATCGAATTTTCACCAAAATTGATTATTTACTGTATATCCTACCCTTTATCAATTATACAGCATAACTTTGTTCTCGAACTATTTTTAACATAAACTATACTTGAAAATAAACAGATCCCTAGTTTACAATATCCTCTAATATAATTTAGATAAAAAGATATTGATTTTTGAGTTACTGGATGTACACAATTAATGCAGTCACAAGTAACAGGACAGATTATTTTATTTTTTTGAGTTTATGTTTCTCACCTCAATGAAGAACAAATGTAACAACCCAGAATTTAGAACAATTTAAAAATGAAAATATTTAATTAATTTTAAATATTCGAATGATGATTTGACATGAATTTCAGATTATCAGCATAAATTGGCGATTAAAATTTTAGAATTTAATCTAGCGAAAAGTTGAATAGAAATTGAATTTAGCTTTGAAATTGAATATTGAATTCGTATTTTTAATTCAAACTGATGACTTAGAAAAATAATTTGGATACAAGAATTATTACTTATTTAAATTAATAAAATATGGTTAGTTTTAATAACATTTTTCTTTAACTTAAATAAAATGGAATAAAATTTTAATCAATACAAAATAAATAAATAAATACACTTACTTAAAGTTTTAACAAGAAAAAATTAAACAAAACAAAAACAAAGTAAAGAAAACAATTTACAAAACAAATTGAATTTATAATGAAGAAAAAAAATGTAAAAAATATATATATAACATAAAATAAAATACACCTTACTCTTATCACGCCCAAAAACAGGGCCTTACTTTGATCACCTACAAACGCGCCTTCCATCACGCCTTAACTCGTGCCTTTCATCACGCAAAATTCACGTCCCCCTTTCTCTTTTATACCCTACCTCCTTTTCCCCTTTTTATTCGATACCCCTTTCCTCCATTTCAAAGCAGGAATCAACCGAAAAAAAAACGAATAAAATAAATTAATGGCGGCCACGAATCTTCGTTCATCCCCCTCTTCAACAGCTAGGGTTTCGTCCTTCAATCGAAATTAGGGATTGCTTCGGCTTCAATTCGATCGCGTGCTCCTCAGTGGGTCGAGTTCGTCTCCTTTCTTTGGTGAAAGGTGAGTTCTTTGCTCACGATTGGTTTTAATTCAAGTTTTTATATTTGTTTGAATTGAATGCTTGGTTGCATGCTATGTTTTGGGTGATATTTGCTATCAATTGCTCTGATAATTCGATTTTAACTGATGAAAACAGATGCTATTTGAATTGCGTTTAAACTGTTGAAAACAGATACTATAATTTTGTTTTTAAATTGATGAGAACAGATGCTATTTGAATTTGTTTTTAAACTGATGAGGACAGATGCTATAAAATTTGTTTTTAAACTGTTGAGAACATATTCTACCCAATATTTGTTTTTATATTAATAAGAACAAATGCTATTTGATATTTGTTTTTTAAAACTAATAAGAACAGAGGCTATTTGTGATTGTTTTAAACTGACAAGAACAATTGCTATTTGTAAATTTGTTTTTAAATTGATAAGACCAGATGCTATATGATATTGTTTTTTTTAACTGATGAAAACAGATGCTATAAATTTTGTTTTTTTAACTGAGGAGAATAGATTCTATTTGTAATTTGTTTTTAAATTGATAAGAACAGATGCTATACCAAAAATTTTGCTTGTTTGAACTCCAGTGCATATGTGATGTATGTATGTGTCTGTAAATAAATTTTTCCCCTCTAATTTGAAATGAATATCAGTTTCAAAGTTTAAAATATGAAGCTTTTAATGTTAAGAAAATTTTGAACCCAGTTTCATTTGTTTTGATTTGATCCTTTGCTTTGTTTCACTGGTATCTTCACTGTGTTGTTCACTTGAGTTTTTGTAACTTGTACATGCTGTGTTCATTCGAGTTGCTTCACCATTGAGTGTTTCATTTCATGAACATTTGGGTCTGGTCTCTTTATCCACACTTTGTTGATCAATATACACTGCTCAGTGTACATCTCCACTACTTCATTTTGTTGCACTGTATATTGGTCTGGATCCCTTTGTTTGATCATCATGTAGCTTACTGTGTTCATTTGAATACTTTGTATTTCCAAAATTTTGATATGTTGTCCACCTGAGTATGGGGTCTGCCTTGTTGCTATGTCATTTCTGTTGACATGTTGTTGCATTCTCTTGAGTCTGTTGGACTTGGGTCTAGTTGTGCACTTGCATTTGAGTACTGGGTCTTGTTTCATTTAGTTTGCATTGTTCAAAGTCATGTTCCAATAGTTGCTGCCCTGTCCATATAGTTGTTCAATTGACTACTGAACTGGTGCCTTTTGGTACTTGTCTGCATGTCAGTTCATCACTGATTACTTTGATTTATTTCATATTTTTGATATGTTGTCCACTGCATAGTGCATTGCCTTGTTGTTGTGAAGTTGTGCTTACACACTTGCACTTCTGGTTCTCCTTTTCAAAACTTTCTATTGCAAGTGTATGTTTCCATTCACTGTTCTGGCCATTCTTGTTGCCTCTTGCAATATTGGTTTAGATGTGCATTTGCTTTTTCATTGTTGTTCTGCCTCCATTTTAAAGTATTGTTGCAGTGATTTGTCTGATTTGTGCACACGAGTTGGCGAGGCAGTGCACATGTGTACAAATATATGTGTGCACTGCAGCCACACAGGATTGATAGATTTTTAAAAAAAAAGTAATTTAATTTAAGTTTGTTTCCCTGTTGCTTCTCTGTTCTCTGTTCATACCTGGTTACAGAGTTCTAATTGAGTTTTCAAACATGTTGCACTTCGATGTTGTTATGTTGAATCATTCACTGTCCCTGTTTCATTTGTTCAGTTGCACTTATAAATCCATGAATTGTTGTCCATTCATTTTGGGACCCTGTTTATTCATCTGTGCTTGGCCTTAATGCTTAGTTATATTCAGGCTGATGTTTGACACACTGTATTTTGGGCTGTTACCATTTATTTCAGTTCATTGCAAATTTAATTACTTGAATAAAGATTAATCCTGACTCGAGTGTTTTTGTGTTTGCAATAAACGCTCGGGTCAGACCGAGTATTTTTACAGCTTGAAGATTTTCAGGCAGCGAAGCTATAGAGAGAGGGGAAAGCACTTCACTAAAGTTTTTCTAGAAAAAAATTTCTTGTACTCAATAATAAAAGATATATTCCGCTGTATAAAAATTTAATGCATTGTACAAACTCTGATATATGTAAGAAAAATTCATTTATGAATAATATTATGATTATTCTGTGATTCTATGGCTGATTCTGTTTAAACTCTATAAACTGACTAACAATCCGTCATTTTGAACGTTTCTAGCTGGTTTAATTACCGACTAGAGGCGGTCAGAACGGCGGGTCGTTTCAAAAGTGGTATCAGAGCTTTGGTTTACACAAAGCTCAGTTTATGATGTTCAATATGAATAGTTACTAGAACCACTTTAAAGAAAAATGTTTTTCAAATCTAAAGAAGCATGAAATTGTTTTCTTTAAAACAAAAGGTATTTTGAAAATTCAAATCTTTTTCGAAAATTCCCCTCTCTAAATTTAGGATTGCGATAGTTTCTCATTCGAAATCCATTATCGAATTATTGAGACTTATGAAAAAATAAAATATAAGTGAAGTGAATTAATGAATTGGTTTGAATCAAATATTGTGAATATCTACAAAATAATAAATTGTGAAATAAAATGATATTTCAATTTAGTTATAGCCAAGAGGATAATTAAACTATAACTTGGGAATTTGATTCAGAATTCTTTAGAAAATTGATTTCAAACGTTGTGAAGAACGAGTTAATAAATAAATGGATTATAAGTATTTAACTTATAATATGAACTTTTGGTATATAACTGAGTTATATAAATTGAATTGAATTGAATTAATAAAAAGATTGTAAATCGAAGTTTTATAACTAGAAAAGGAATTTATGAAGATTGTTTATAAATTCGAAATCAATTGAATTTGATAAGTAAATTGTTGTAGCTTATTAAAGGAGTTATATTCACGATTTTGGACAGTGGATAACCCTTTAAAAATAAAAATAAGTTGAAGAAATGATGAAATTAGTTGACAAAGTATATTCACGATTTTGGACAGTGAATATATTATTGAATAAAACAGATATGTTTTAGGTAAAATGATTGAATAATCCAACCTCTGCTAATAAGAATTGCAAATATTGATAGGAAACTTCGAAAACACCTTGTTAATTATAATGGCGAAAACCGAAGCACAAAAAGCAGCACGCCGTGAACAAAGAGCAATTGCTCGTAGAGAAGCAGAAGCGACACGTGCGGAAATTGAAAGGAGATTCAGTGAAAGGCAAGCACCTGGTCCATATGATGAGGTTATTTGCTATCGATGTCATAAAAAGGGACATTATGCCATTAAGTGCCGAGTAAGGAGAAAGAAAAGGAATGTGGATGACCGGTTCGCTCGTCCTTAGATTGTGTGTTTTAAATGTCGGGAGAAAGGGCATTTTCTTAGTCATTGCCCTAAAGTGAAAAGGAAAAAGTGCGTACTTGATTTTCCCGTCGATAGATTGACAATCTGCTACCATTGTCGTCAGACTGGACATATAGCCAGAAACTGCACCGAAAGACAGCAGGGAAAGCAAGCTATAGCCCGACCAGCTAGAGCGAAAAGTGCTAAGGTGATAGATAAGGATGGAAACATCTCATATTTTTGCAAAAACTGTAAGGATTGGGGACATGTGGATTTTGAATGTGTTAATTCTCCTTTAACACAACATGAAATAGTGTCATCCGAAGATGAAAGTTTGGCAAAGATGCATACTACCGGACAAGAAGTCGATAGTCCTTAATTATTCTGTTTCTTAAACCAACCAATATATTTTGTAATACCATCTTTTGTAATCCCAAAATCTTCTGTGTACGTCTTTTAAAAGTATTAAGCTATGTAAAATTTTGTACGGAGAAAATATTTTAATGAAATAGCATCTTGGGAAGGAAATTTAATTGTTGATTTAACTGAATGAATCAAACTAAGTTTGATGCAAAGTTTATATTTCAAGTTTAAAACTATTGCCTAAAATAGTTAATATGGAAATATAGATCTAATGGAACCAATTGATGAATGGCTTACTAAAGAACTAGTTGATTATTTTTGGAAATAGAAAGTAAATGCAAAGTTCAAATAGAAATTAAATTTCAAGTTTGATGTTGTCAACATGATAATCCATTATAGGTTTAATAAATTCAGTGATGAATTTGAATTTAAACGTGTGGAAAATTAAATTAAGTGAAAAACTTAATATTGAAAAGTTTGAAATCGGTTTAAAACTAATATTATGAAAAGTATGAGGAATTCAAAATATGAATTAAGTTGAGGTTGAAATTGAAAAGTTAATAGTTTTAAAGATGTTTTAAAATGCATTAACTATCGAATACATAGATTTCAACATTCAATTGTTGAAATAGGCGTTTTCGAGAAATAAGGAAATGGTGGACTATAACACTGTTGTTATAGTAAATGGTTTTCGGAAGGAAATGTTGTTTATAGTATTGGGATTTATATATCTATTTTAAATCCGAATCCCTATACTAGTGATTTTGAGTTGTCGTAACGATGTTTTACGTAACATTCGTTTTGACTCAAATAAATGTGTTTAAAAGAATGATTTCCTTAAAGAATGGAATATATACTTAATTTTGATTCAAGTATATTGAATATTTTCCAAGAGTTGAAAATAAATGGATTTGTGAATTACTTATTATTTAATAAGTATGGAAATGTTTTCCAATATGAAATGAAAGGTTTGAAATTTTATCTTTTAAAGATAAATTGAAAAATGAATATTTGAAATTGGTTTCAAATGATTAAGTGTGAAAATTATATATCTTGTAAAGATATTATTTTGAGAAATTTGAACAATTAGTTCAACTTGAATTTTTCAAAAAAAAAAAGAGATCGAATCTTGAGTTAAATTGAGTTTAACTTTGACATCAAAAACAATATAAGTTGAGCTTTGAATTTTGGATAGTCGATTGGGATTGTATGTCTAACATTGTGAATTGATGACATAGCATTTGATCTCTATTAAATATATATCTGTGGTGGCGGAGAATTTATTCTTTTAGCTTAACATCCTTCTCTGAGACGTACGAGCTTAGAGGTTATATATCGATAGACATCAATTATGTGTTGAGAATTGACGATGTAACGTGAAATCCAAATCGAATATGAAGTCGATAATGAATTGGATTATGAATGTGAATTAGGTTTGAGATAACCTTAAATTTTCAAATCGATTTAGAGGAAAATTTTAAGTGAAATGGAAAAATTTGGAATCCTCTATTTGTGATGAATGTGAATTGAGTTTTTGTAACTTATATATGTGAATATAATAATTCGAAAACCATCAGTTTGGAAAGTCATTATTATGAAAAGTCCTGTGTAGGTTTACATAGGTATGATATGTACGAAATGTGAAATGAAGTATTATATGTATATGACATATGTTTTCTAAAAACTGAGGATATGGAAATGTACCTTCCATTTATTATTTGTGAAGGTGATTGGAACTCGGTGGAGTGTCCATTGGAAATCGTAGCTACGTAGAATTTCCATTAGTGGAATGTCCATTGGGACTGACTGGAATCCCCCACGATGGATCATCGTGTTTGGGATTAGGTGAATTGATGCTGGCGTAATTCGTGAGGCGTGATGCCTACAGCTACAAGCGATTCCACTGGGATAGTGGCGCAACCGCCGTGTAAACTGCGATCTAGAAACTGAAGCGAAATTCGAGGGGCGTGATGCCTACGGCCACGAGCGATTCTACTGGGATAGTAGCGTAACCGCCGTGTGGACCGCGATCTAAGGCGACAACCATGGCGAAATTCAGGAGAGATGAGAAATCTAAGGTTACAAGCGATTCTACTGGGATAGTAGCGTAACCGCCGGGTAAACTGTGATCCATGGGGGAACGTGCTTTCCATATCCATTTTTAAAAGAATTTTTAAAAAGTATTTTCACTGGGAGTTGAAGCAAGTATATTTAGTACTTGGAGATTTTTAGTCTTGCACCTGGCCAGCGTATGCCTAATGTCTGTAAGAACGACGATGGACTTGTTAAACTTCGAGTTATCAAGTATTTTCAAACTATGAATAGAAAATCAATAGTCTGAAATTAGAATTACATAATTCTAACTTAATGAATTAAGGAAGAAGATCTTTAAAATATCTTGAAAGCACACAGCTTTAGAAAAGATGTAATATGCAAATATTTAGCATGAAAGATTTCAAGTTTAAAAATCTGAGTTTTGTAAGTCAAAAATTTGGTAAAAAGACTTTTGTGTCTTGATTATTGAAATTGATGAACAAAACTAGTGAGATAAAATAAATGGAATGAATCTTATATTTATTTATAAGATTCGAACTTGGCAAAATTGTGTAGGGTATAAATATCGGTGAGATTTTAGCAATCGTTTTCCTAACTTATAATTTCGGGACGAAATTCTTTAAGGAGGGAAGATTGTAACAACCCAGAATTTAGAACAATTTAAAAATGAAAATATTTAATTAATTTTAAATATTCGAATGATGATTTGACGTGAATTTCAGATTATCAGCATAAATTGGCGATTAAAATTTTAGAATTTAATCTAGCGAAAAGTTGAATAGAATTTGAATTTAGCTTTGAAATTGAATATTGAATTCGTATTTTTAATTCAAACTGATGACTTAGAAAAATAATTTGGATACAAGAATTATTACTTATCTAAATTAATAAAAGATGGTTAGTTTTAATAACATTTTTCTTTAACTTAAATAAAATGGAATAAAATTTTAATCAATACAAAATAAATAAATAAATAAATACACTTAGTTAAAGTTTTAACAACAAAAAATTAAACAAAACAAAAACAAAGTAAAGAAAACAATTTACAAAACAAATTGAATTTATAATGAAGAAAAAAAAATGTAAAAAAAAAATATATAACATAAAATAAAATACACCTTACTCTTATCACGCCCAAAAACAGGGCCTTACTTTGATCACCTACAAACGCGCCTTCCATCACGCATTAACTCGTGCCTTTCATCACGCAAAATTCACGTCCCCCTTTCTCTTTTATACCCTACCTCCTTTCCCCCTTTTTATTCGATACCCCTTTCCTCCATTTCAAAGCAGGAATCAACCGGAAAAAAAAAGAATAAAATAAATTAATGGCGGCCACGAATCTTCGTTCGTCCCCCTCTTCAATAGCTAGGGTTTCGTCCTTCAATCGAAATTAGGGATTGCTTCGGCTTCAATTCGATCGCGTGCTCCTCAGTGGGTCGAGTTCGTCTCCTTGCTTCGGTGAAAGGTGAGTTCTTTGCTCACGATTGGTTTTAATTCAAGTTTTTATATTTGTTTGAATTGAATGCTTGGTTGCATGCTATGTTTTGGGTGATATTTGCTATCAATTGCTCTAATAATTCGATTTTAACTCATGAAAACAGATGCTATTTGAATTGCGTTTAAACTGTTGAAAACAGATACTATAATTTTGTTTTTAAATTGATGAGAACAGATGCTATTTGAATTTGTTTTTAAACTGATGAGGACAGATGCTATAAAATTTGTTTTTAAACTGTTGAGAACAGATTCTACCCAATATTTGTTTTTAAATTAATAAGAACAAATGCTATTTGATATTTGTTTTTTTAAACTAATAAGAACAGAGGCTATTTGTGATTGTTTTAAACTGATAAGAACAATTGCTATTTGTAAATTTGTTTTTAAATTGATAAGAACAGATGCTATATGATATTGTTTTTTTTAACTGATGAAAAAAGATGCTATAAATTTTGTTTTTTTAACTGAGGAGAATAAATGCTATTTGTAATTTGTTTTTAAATTGATAAGAACAGATGCTATACCAAAAATTTTGCTTGTTTGAACTCCAGTGCATATGTGATGTATGTATGTGTCTGTAAATAAATTTTTCCCCTCTAATTTGAAATGAATATCAGTTTCAAAGTTTAAAATCTGAAGCTTTTAATGTTAAGAAAATTTTGAACCCAGTTTCATTTGTTTTGATTTGATCCTTTGCTTTGTTTCACTGGTATCTTCACTGTGTTGTTCACTTGAGTTTTTGTAATTTGTACATGCTGTGTTCATTCGAGTTGCTTCACCATTGAGTGTTTCATTTCATGAACATTTGGGTCTGGTCTCTTTATCCACACTTTGTTGATCAATATACACTGCTCAGTGTACATCTCCACTACTTCATTTTGTTGCACTGTATATTGGTATGCATCCCTTTGTTTGATCATCATGTAGCTTACTGTGTTCATTTGAATACTTTGTATTTCCAAAATTTTGATATGTTGTCCACCTGAGTATGGGGTCCGCCTTGTTGCTATGTCATTTCTGTTGACATGTTGTTGCATTCTCTTGAGTCTGTTGGACTTGGGTCTAGTTGTGCACTTGCATTTGAGTACTGTGTCTTGTTTCATTTAGTTTGCATTGTTCAAAGTCATGTTCCAATAGTTGCTGCCCTGTCCATATAGTTGTTCAATTGACTACTGAACTGGTGCCTTTTGGTACTTGTCTACATGTCAGTTCATCACTGATTACTTTGATTTATTTCATATTTTTGTTATGTTGTCCATTGCATAGTGCATTGCCTTGTTATTGTGAAGTTGTGCTTACACACTTGCACTTCTGGTTCTCCTTTTCAAAACTTTCTATTGCAAGTGTATGTTTCCATTCACTGTTCTGGCCATTCTTGTTGCCTCTTGCAATATTGGTTTAGATGTGCATTTGCTTTTTCATTTTTGTTCTGCCTCCATTTTAAAGTATTGTTGCAGTGATTTGTCTGATTTGTGCACACGAGTTGGCGAGGCAGTGCACATGTGTACAAATATATGTGTGCACTGCGGCCACACAGGATTGATAGATTTAAAAAAAAAGTAATTTAATTTAAGTTTGTTTCCCTGTTGCTTCTCTGTTCTCTGTTCATACCTGGTTACAGAGTTCTAATTGAGTTTTCAAACATGTTGCACTTCGATGTTGTTATGTTGAATCATTCACTGTCCCTGTTTCATTTGTTCAGTTGCACTTATAAATCCATGAATTGTTGTCCATTCATTTTGGGACCCTGTTTGTTCATCTGTGCTTGGCCTTAATGCTTAGTTATATTCAGGATGATGTTTGACACACTGTATTTTGGGCTGTTACCATTTATTTCAGTTCATTGCAAATTTAATTACTTGAATAAAGATTAATCCTGACTCGAGTGTTTTTGTGTTTGCAATAAACGCTCGGGCCAGACCGAGTATTTTTACAGCTTGAAGATTTTCAGGCAGCGAAGTTAGAGAGAGAGGGGAAAGCACTTCACTAAAGTTTTTCTAGAAATTTTTTTCTTGTACTCAATAATAAAAGATATATTCCGTTGTATAAAAATTTAATGCATTAAACAAACTCTGATATATGTAAGAAAAATTCATTTATGAATAATATTATGATTATTCTGTGATTCTGTGGCTGATTCTGTTTAAACTCTATAAACTGACTAACAATCCGTCATTTTGAACGTTTCTAGCTGGTTTAATTACCGACTAGAGGCGATCAGAACGGCGGGTCGTTACAACAAAGGCCTGGTTTTAATGCTCTGATATGAAAACTTACTTTCAAATGAATCCAGAAAAAGAAGACAAGAGTGGATGTATAAATAAGAAAAGGGCCAGGCTGTATAACAAGCTTGTTTATATTATTTTGATGAGAGATTTTTCTTTTAAATGTCGGCTTGATTCAGATTTTGCATGCTGACTTGATTTCATATTTTGTATGCTAGGACTAAAATTTGTCTCCTCTTTTGTTTACATACATTTATGTGAATTGATGTATGTATGTATATCTATTTATGTTGTTTGTATATAACCTCTTCCCATATCTATCACTTGTGTACGTTTTTATATATATATATATATGTATGTATGTATGTATGTATGTATTTTTATTGTAACATGCATACAAATATTTTTACTAACTTATTTTTGTCCTCATGTTCATGCATTTACATTCATACACATTGCTTTACTTCGTATATTTATTCACATTATACAACTTTCCTATATTTGTATATTTATACACTTATATCTACGTATATATATTTATTTATATCTTTACAAACTTTCCTATATTTTACTTTACATGGCATATATATATATTTCAACATATAAAGTTTGCATATATTTACCTAAATATATTTATATGTACTCTATCTAAAATTTTAAATGGTGAAATATATTACTTATCTATGTACCGTAAGATTTATCATCACCAGAGATTTCATAATTCAAAATTTATTATAGTTATAAACCAATTTATATATTCAGATACCTTACAGAACTCATTTATTTGACTTATAAAGTTAATATCCTAATGTTTAATCCAGTTAATTATCCGATTTACAGACGTTCAAAAATCCGGGTTATCACAAGTTTGACGAAGATAGTACTTTCAGATTCGAGATGGAGTTTCAGAGTGCAAGGGTTATTGTCGTTAACTCTGAGGGTGATTCCAAAATGAGTTGAACGAGATAATGCCTTCGGTTTCATTCGAACCCGGAACGAACTTGTATGGATATGTGTCTGACATTACACTTTGAGATGTAAAGCTGGTTTCTATCAAATACGTTTCTGTTTGGTGGCTGAGATTTATTCTCTTAGCTTAACACCCTTCTCTGAGGTGTACGAGCTCAGAGGTTATGTAGTTGATGGTTACTAGTGATACATTCCTAATTTGGTAATGTGGCATATGAAGTGTGGCTGGTCTTGTGCTAAAAGGTAATCGTAGCCTCAAGCCTCATCAACCAGGAATGGATAAAACAGGGGAGGTGCAGCATAGCTAAGTGGGTAGCACCCAAGTAGGACGAGATTTACCCCTGTCAAGATGTCCCCTTTTATTCGGCTTAGTGGACAGTTGGTCTACAACCAACTGTGGGTTTGTCTTGATTGGGACTATTCAGTAAGGAATGGTTTCGGCCCTGTGTTGCAGGGGATTGAGAGTAATCCTCGGTACGGTGATCTATGTCACGTACTGTGACGGGCGGTACCCCAGTAGCCCTGCTATTGATGGAAACCCATTCTTCCTACGCACCCTTACGATTTTGATTGTATTACCCACTTTTGTGGCTAGTATGCTGAAATTTAATCATGTAACAATTTCAGCTATTTCTTATTTATTTGAAAACCCTAGTCTCTATTATAATATCACTGGATTTCCTATCAAATGTTTTAGTTAGCGTAAGGTAAAAAATTACCCGTATTTATGTGTGGAAAGTCTTACGTAATACCTTTTGTTTTCAAAGGTTTTCAAAAGTTAAGCAACTTTAGACCGTTTACTCACACCAGACCCATGTCTGACCCGAAGTTTATTTCTGTTTTTTTAGCTCTCGGGTAGTCAAATTTTTATGAGTAGCCAAGGGATTCAGGTTTTGGCTTGATGAATACTAGAAAGCATAGAGCAGGAGTCCAGACGTAGCTATATCTATTTACTTCCGCTATGTTGTGTTGAAGTCTTCGTCCGTTGTATTGGAATGTAATGGATTAGACAGAAACTTATAACTGTCTAATGTGAAATGTTGTTGTAAGCTGTATAACTCTAATGTAATGATTATGTAATATCTATTTGATATAATATATTTTGTTTCGTTCCGCTGTGAGATTCTGATATTGTTGTGTTCTTTCTTCTTTCGATTCTATTTCTACCTCTTTCTTTCTTATCGATGAAGCGTCTTTGTATGAGATGAAGGGCGGGTCATCCCAATATGTAAAAAAATAATGTTGTAAAGGGCATTTACAATAATCAAGAAGTTGACATAATCGAATCAAAATTGAATTTTTCTACTTAATGATTTGTACAACCAAAATAGATCTTAGTCCTGCTTCTCAGGCCAGACAAAGAATTAAATTTGAATTCAATCTTCCAAAATGGGAACCATTTAGAAAATGGTTTTTTGAAAGTTTCAAAAGAAGAACAAAAAGATTTCAGAATGAATTTTATAAATTTACATCTAAAAAAATGTAATGTTTTCTTTTATTCGTTTGTTTACAGCAAATTATATTAAATAATATATTTCTGTACTTGAAAGAGATTATAAACTTTCAAATGGAAATATTTTGAAGTCGACGTACCCTCCTCAAGCATCTTTTCAAGTAGAAAAGAATGGAAAATATTAAAATTTAATGCTTTTTCTATAATTTTAGAAAATGATACACTGCAAATTACTATAAGACAAATAAATCAAATATTTGTGCAATAAAATTGCACAAATCTCTATTTAACTATTATTGGTGAACAAATTACTTCTTCACATAACAAAATAGAAAAAATATTTTCTACTATTAATAATATAAAACCTACAATTTCAATTACAACTGAAGAAATAAGTGAAGTAATATCAACTTCAAACCTTCAACCGCCTCTTGAAATTATAGGATTTAAATTAAAAACAAAATCCAAATTTGAAAAGGTTTTCAAATTAAAAACAAAATTTGATTTAGAATAATTCTAAAAAGAAAGAATGAATAATTTAAGATTAGATAACCTTAATGAAGAATTTTCTCATGAAAATAATAATAACCAAACAGTTCAAGATGAAATTAATAAACTTGAAAAGTACACATATAAGCAACTTAAGAAATTATTCTATTACATAAGACCTTCTCCCATAGATACTTTACCTGAAGAGCCACAATATATTAGTAACAATAGTTATAGTTGGAAAAGTATTGGTGAATGGAATATTGACGCATTACTGAGAAACAAATTTATAATTTGGCTCATCGTATGCTAGTGTATAGCACTATTTGCAAAAACAACGCCAATAATGATGTTACTGTCGCAAAAATGATAGTTGCTGGTTTTACTAGTCAACTTAAAGGTTGGTGAGATAATTATCTTTGTCCAGCAAACAAAAGTGAAATTTATAACACTGTAATACAAAAGATGGACAAATGATCCAAAATGTAACCTATACTTTAATAGCTACCATTTTGAAGCATTTCACTGGTAGAGTGTCCAATAATATTGAAAATATTCAGACAATTATTACAGAATATGATATGTAAAACATTAACAAATTTCAGATTGGTATAAATATACATTTTTAAGTAGAGCAATGGAATTACCAGAGAGTAATAGCTCACATTGAAAATCAAAATTTATTGATGGACTCCCTTCCTTATTTGTGGAAAGGGAAAGAAAATCTTCAAGAGAAGATAAATAAATATTCCTTATGAAAGTTATACTTACGATAAACTTACTGGAACACGTATTCAAGAAGGTTTATCATTATGCAATGATATAAAACTAAATCAACAAATTATATGTCAAAATTTGACAGATAGAAATCAATTGGGACAATTTTGTAGCAAATTTGAAATGGATATTCCAGCCATTAAAAAATCTCATAGAAAGGCAAATAAATCTGGTGAATCTTTTCAGAAAAAGAAAAAGAAATTTTATTCTCAAAAAAAATTAGAGCAAAGAGCTCAAGGAGAGAAGAAAGATTTAAATAAAAGGAAAAATAAAACAATCCATTGTTATAAATGTGGAAAAGTTGGCCATTATGCTAATAAATGTAAATTAAAAAAGTAAATTAATTATTTACAAACAGCTAATGAATTAGAAGAAACATTATCAAAGCTTTTATTAAATTAGCTCTGAAAATAATTCAGAAATGGAACCTGAAAATGATTCAGATTATTCAAACACTTCCGAAAGCTTCAAGTTCTAGATGATGAATCATCAAAATTGGATAAATGTTGTGAACCTTCTAGTAAGGGAAAACCTTGTCTAAATCCAATAATAAGCGGTGTGGATGAGAAAGATGAATTTTATAAAATACTTTCACAATTTCAAGATTTAAATGTTAATTTTTAACAATAATAATATTATAGAAATTTTAAAATTAGTCAAAGACCTAGAACTAAGATTTAAAATGATAGGTCAAATGGAAGACATTTCAGAAACAGGAAAAAATAATGATACATTTACCGAAAAAATTCAAAATATTGGGTAGTTCTCAAAATCCATATTTTATGAATGAAGTTCATAGACATCTAAAAGAAAGACAAAAATTTGAATATCCTACTACTATCCAAGACCTTAATAATGAAATTCAAAACCTTAAATGGAAATTAAAACCATAAAAAATAAAATAGAAATCTTGATTATAGAATTTCTTTTATAGAACAGTCAAAACAAATTATCCGTATTGAAAATAATCAAATAAATTATTCTCAAACAAAACCTCTAAAAAAAGAAGGATTTCTTTCAAAATTAGATATTGTTATAATTAAAAAATGGTTTATCAAAATAACCCTTTTAATTGTCAATCATCTGAAAAAGGAATTAACTACACTTGTAGGTACTGTTGTAGATATGAACGTAATTCAAGAAGGAATAATTCCAACCAAATATTTTCGTAAAACCAGTAGTTCATTAAGTCATGCAGGTGGAGAAAAACTAAATATTAAGTTTAGACTAGCACATGCTCGTATATGTAAAAATAAAACATGTATTCCTTCAAGTTTTTTATTAGTAAAAAAAATATCACCAACCAGAGTATACTTGAAACACCATTTATAGATAATGTTTATCCTACAACTAATATTTGTAAAAGTGGAATTATAGGTATTTATGAAAATAAACCTATTATTTTTCAATTTATAACAAAACATTTTACAAAGGTTTTATATGAAATAAAAGATCTTTTAATACAAAAGACTTTCATTTAAATTTCCTAAAGCATGAAATAAATTCTCTTAATATAGAGGAAATAATCAAAAATCCTAAATTACAAGAGAAAACTAAAATGGTTTATAATAAATTTTCTATGGAGCTTTGTAATGATCATCCAAATGCTTTTTGAGATAGAAAGAAACATATTGTTAGTCGTCCATATGAAGAAGATTTTGATGGAAAAAGATTCCTACTAAAGCAAGACCATGTCAGATGAACTCTGAATATTTAGAATTATGTAAAAAAGAGATTGAAGCATTATTAAAAAAAGGTTTAATAAAACCATCTCAGTCACCTTGGTCATGTACCGCTTTCTATGTAAATAAACATAGCGAACAAGAAAGATGTGTATGTAGATTAGCAATAAATTACAAACCCCTAATAAAGTTCTAAAATGGATTAGACATCTAATTCTTATTAAAAAAGACCTGCTTGACATACTATATGATTATATCATATTTTCTAAATATGATTTAAGATCTGGTTACTTGCAGATCTAGATTTCATAATCTGACCAATATAAAACCACTTTTAATGTTTCAATTTGACATTATGAATGGATAGTAATGCCTTTTGGCTTAAAAAATGCTCCTTCAGAATTTCAAAAAATAATGAATGACATTTTTATTCCATATAGTGAATTTATTATAGTTTATATTGATTGTATTCTTGTATTTTCTAAAGATA
Organism: Allium cepa; assembly: GCA_030765085.1. Classification (NCBI taxonomy): domain Eukaryota; kingdom Viridiplantae; phylum Streptophyta; class Magnoliopsida; order Asparagales; family Amaryllidaceae; genus Allium; species Allium cepa. Next base: position 446,274,883 of record CM060935.1, on the reverse strand, counting down.
TTAAAGTGAATTTTAAACACTTACATATTTTTAGTAAGGTTATTTTTCAAAATGGTTTCGTAATATCAAGAATAAAAATGTCTTTATTTTAAACAAACGTAAGATTTTTAGGTTATAATATTGAAAAAGGAAAAATAATTCCTATAAATAGAAGTATAAAAATTTTCTTCAAAATTTCCATATGTAATAACAGAAAAAACACAATTGCAAAGAGTATTAGGTAGGTTAAATTATGTATATTCTTATTATGTCAATCTTGCTACAGATGCTGCTATCTTATATAATAGATTAAAAAAGAATCCAGGTCTATGGAACAGAACGACATACTCAAGCTGTTAAAATAATAAAAGGAAAGGTAAAAATCTTCCTTGTTTAACGCTCTCAATCCAAATTGGGAAAAAATAATTAAACAGATTCCTCAGACATAGGATATTGCAAAATTTTAAAATAAAATTCCCAAAGACTAAACAAGAATATCTTGTTAGATTTCTCTAAGGAAAATGGACTAATAGTCAAAAAAATTATGCAATTATAGCTAAACAAACTTGTTATAGTCAAATGTGTTTTAAAATTTCAAGATGATTTAAATAATCAAAAGTTTGTTATAAAAACTAATTATAAATCTACAAATACATGTTTAATAAAATTTCAAACATGATGTATCTAAACAAATGTTGGCAGATGGCAAGCTCACTTGGCGCCTTTTGGTTTTGAAATTACTTATAAAAAAGAAGAAGAAAACAGTCTTCCTGATTTTCTAACCCTTGAATTCTTGCAGGATTGTGATCCCTATAGGAAGGGGTAATTCCTCCTATAGAGGAAAAGGTATAGGAAATATCCTCCTGGCCCAACATGGCAATAAAAAACTATTTACTGAAAATTTTGACAGCCACTTACAGGAATAATAATCCTAATGATCCTTTATAAAAGGAACTTTTAGAATTTATGAAAAAACAAAGGGCTGATAGCAAATCTGGTTCGTCATCATATGCTAGCCCTTTTAGCCTTTCTTCCCTTTTATTATTGGATTTAAGAAAAAAGGGAATAATATTCCTAATGATCCCTTATATAATTCTATCTTACCATTTCTTTCCTCTTATTCACTCAAATTCTAGCCCTTTTAGCCATCTTATGGCCGCCCCTTTGCTGGTCTATTATGCCGATATGTACATCCCCTATATGGACTTTAAATTCATTTAAAGCACGAACAAATAATATTGCATTTAAATCTAATTTAAACGCGTATCGACATTGTATATCTATTAATATATTTATAACTATTATAAACATATTTAATAATATTTACAAAATAAAATTTTATAACTAATATTTCACGAATATTATTAGTTTATAACAATTTCAAATTAATTGAATCATTTGGTAGGAATATTCAACGGTTCAGTTGTGTGGCTCGTTAGATGTAAATTTGATCAGTGATTAATAACAACTATTCGAATATTAACGTTCGCACGTCATTTAGCAGGTGGCGTGATATTTTTTCCCAATTTATCACATGCTTGGTTTTGGTAAATTCCAAATTTACTTTCTTAAACATTACCCGATTGTGATTATTATTTACGCCAACTTTTTTCGTCAAAACTATATTACTTTGGACTTGTATAATTTGGTAATGGTCAAAATTCCAATGCCATCCATATTCAATTCTATATCCCAAATACGAAGTCCTTGGTTCAATAATAAAAGTTATTATTAACCGAAATGCTCCGGCTAAAGACTTTGATTTTGAGTTAACTTCAGTTGACCTTGTACTAACGTCATACAGCTAAGAAGATGACTCCTTTATTGAATAATGTCTCACTCCCAATGCTTCCATTCGACCTAACTATAGTTGTTCGATAGACGTCGCGTCATGATTTAACTATAATCAAAGTGAAGCTTCCACATTAAATATCAGCGGTATTCTCATGTCAACATAACTGCGTAATTTTGTTACATCAGTATTTTCTATTTAATCTTAGCTATATTAAATAACAATAACATAAAACTATCAAGTGAGTCATTCCATAGTTATCCAATAATTATCAATACGTAACCCTTTGGTGCCTTCTAACAGTAATTGTGACGATAAGGATTTTTCGCGTTCGAAAATCAACATCCATACTTTACATCGTACTCGAATGCCGCAGATTCGACCGTTCAAATCCGAGTCGTCGGAGCTTATAACACAGATAAGTAAACAACATAGCGGAAGAAAAAGAATAATACATTGATATACAGCATTGATACAATATCTGATACAACAGATGATACAATAGATATCAATATACATCAGAGATACCATAGAATAGCAGCGGAAAAGAAAATAGATAACATTAGCAACGGAACAAATAACTCCAGATAGTCTTCAAAAGAGAACTCCAGCAGCAGCTCGAACCAACATCACGATTCACCAAGACAAGCAAGTCTCGTTCACATCCAAAGACCGAACTAGCTCCAGATAGCCTACTAATCTGACTATCTGAAAAACCCAACTCTAGACTGCCTGTGTAGAAAATTTTGAGCATCCAGAGTTTAGGAAAGAAACAATAAACTCTGGATCAGTCATGGGACTGGTGTGAGCAACAAAAATAGTTTATCTTTAAAAACAAACAAAGAAATATTTTAAAATAGATTCGCAATGCTTTTAGAAAATGGAACGACCATAAGGCCTCCCGCACACACACACACAATGCAAACGCAGAATCGGAGGAGATTTCTCCTTATGATAGTCAAAGATGCTTGATACGCATTAAAAGGAAACATTTTATATTATTACTAGTGCATAGTGTAGGAAAACATTTCGAAAGTAAAGATATGAATCTTAGCCAACACACGACCATTATCGTATGCCTACTATAGCTACCATCTAAACAGTGATGATCACCATAAGTAAATGGCAGGTTCTACAACTGAAACCGTACAAGGTACGTATTGAAGTTTGGATTTCCAACAAATGGTCAGGCCAAGGAACTTCCCATTGCCACATGGGTACGCCTCTGGAAAGACGACCCGAGAAGCTAACCGGATCTCTGCCAACACAAGGCCGGGTTACCCTTCAAACTGGGTAACTACTGACACGAATATGTCATTTCCCGATCGTAACCGATCTATATACGAGGATCCTCAATTCCAACAACCACAAAGTAATAAATTTGCAGCAACAACATAGGTTAAGTATCTGGGCTCCATACCATGATACCACCTCTATCCAGAAGGAATGACATACACTAAAGGGACGCTACCCCCAATAACCTTGCCACATCCTTCCTGTTTTGACCATTTTCGGGGTGTGAGGTCCGACGAATTCTCGTCCATAAAGCTACGCTTTTCAGAAAAGCCACGCTTTGATCAACAAATAATCAGCTTCACTCAGCATGCCACATTACCAAATTGAGAATATATCACCGATAACCTTCAACTACATAACCTCTGAGCTCATACGTCTTTGAGAAGGGTGTTAAGCTAAGAGAATAAATTCTCCGCCACCAACAGAAATGTATTTGAAAGAAATCAGCTTTATATCTCAATTTGTAATGTCAGACACACAATCCATACAAGTCTGTTCTGGGTTCGAACAGAACAGAAGGCACTTCCAAAGAAGTCCTTGCAATCCGGGTATTCACAATCCCGGTCGGGCTTCCCATCACTTAGGGAATCTCTGTACCGGAGCAACTCAGTGCAGAGACGATCGATAGGTCATCCTATCGTTCTACCAAAACTCGGTCTTCACCACAAGTCTTCAAATGCTATCCACAACGTCGAATCACATATTCGGAATGGGTTATCCGACACAAAGGTCCTTTCCCGACTGACCCGAATAGTGAGCGCAACATTTAAAACATATGGATATGAGATTTCAATTAAGTCACAACTTAAAAATCCAAATTTTTTCTTTCAAATGGTTTAACAAATTACCATTTCCAATCTTTAAAAAAAAAGATTTATTTCATAAAATTCACCTAGTTTCTCAAAGATTCATTCCTGGATTTCAAAACAATTCCATTTCAATTGGATTTAATTCATTAAATCTTTAAATTAAGATTTAACTTATACCTTTCAAAGTTCGTTCCCAAATATTCTGTTTCAAAATTCGTTTCCAGATATTCATCTATAACTCGGAAGATCATTTCAGTTTAAACTTGAAATGCCTTTAATATAATTTGAAATTCATTTCTCCTATGAAAGCTTTTTATCATTTAGAAACAACAATCTTATTTCGAAAAAATCCGATTTCATTTATACAAGTTACAATCTTTGGGTTAAATCAAATTCCCAAAAGAACAATACTTTAAAAATGGTTTGACTTATAGATAACTAGTATAATATCGTTAATCCCTAGTTTCAAATCATAGAATTCAATTTTAAATATTGAATTCAAATTTAAATCAAATTATTTAAATTCTAAAACTTAATCAAGTTATTCAAAATAAATTTCATCTGTGAAATTTCATTTCAAAAGCTTTTCACTTTAAACCCAATCCCTTTCCAAAACATTTGATTTCAAATTTTATCTATTTAGAAATTATTTTCAAAAATCTGTGACTTAATCGATTTCCTCGTGGAATCCATATTAGTGTGTGTATAATGTGGTCCAGGGGTTTAACACAATAGTGCAACATCATTCAATCATCACAGATTAAAACATAAAAATATAGTTGATAAGCGATATAAACTATAACGCTTATCGTCCATTCACAGATTCACATGTAATATACAAATGTATCACAAATAATTAAATAAATCATACACAGCTCAAATCATAGAACAAAATATTATAGATCAGGTAAGACAATCAATTCAAGGCATTTCATATGATACAATCATTTATAAAGAAGGTCAAACATTCAATAAACATTTATAAGCAGGATTAATTTATTGTTTAATCCTAATTAATTCAACTTATTTTCAACTAAATTAATTATTTATGAATAATTATCCAATCCCGATTTATTAATTACAATTCATTTGATATAATCAGTTACTCAAACACTTTAATTAATTATTCTTAATTAACAAATTTATTAAATTAACCTTTAAACCAATTATAAAATTAATTAACCCCTTAATTAATTATTTTAAAGAAATAAAATCTGTAATTACTTATTTAATTAATCCAAATCATTAATTATCCTCTTTAATTAATTTAAATAATTACAAATCATTAAATCTTCATATATTTAAAGATAAAAGCATTTATCTTATTAATGATCAATTTATCAAATATAATTTTAAAATTTTATTTTAAATATAAGATTTAAAATGAAAACAATTTGACGTTGACAACGTTTGAAACATTTTCAAAACCCCTTTTAAATTCACATGTTCAAGAAAATATTTACCTTGATATAGAAGTTTAAAAGAATACAAAACCCAATTTCATTTTTTTTAAATTTAAATTAATCTAAAGATTTAGCCTATCGTTAAAATGTTTAAAAACAAATTAAATTTTAAAAACTTCTTTTATTTCAAAACTCAGATTCAAATTTGAATTTGAATCCAAGTTTAAACTTGGGTTTAAATCTCTATCTTAATTTAAAATTTTACTTTTAAATTCAACCTATTAAAACCTTTAAAGTTGTTTCAAAAAATTTAAATTTCAAAACTTTATTATATTTTAAAACTGAGATTCCAAAACCAAATTGAATCATATTTAAACTTCATTTTAAAACTCTACTTTTCATTTAAACTTAGTTTTTAAATTTTATTTTATATTTAACAGGATAACAGGTTTTCATGTGAAACCTGTAACTAAAGCATCAACTCGAAGCAACACTCCTCTGCTTTGAGTCCTACCCCTCAAAATCTCGAGTAAAGCTTCGAGTCAACACACGCGAGTTCACCCTGCTTCTTCCCCACTTCCCAAATTTTCCAGACCTCCAAACAAATACACGGTGCATGTGCACCGTGACTCTGACCAACTCTGGCAACCACCAGCCCATCCACACATCAGCGACCATCACCGAAAACGAACACGGCCCTCAGAAATCATCACCGCGACCTGAAATCAATTCGAGCACCTAGATCAAAACCTGGAAACTCGAAATCGACCCACTCTAAAAACCTGACAACTCCCCCTGCTCAATGCTCCGACCACCGGAGGCTCCCTAACTCCGGCCGTAGCCTCGTCTACATCCCTTCTACCAAACCCAACAAGCGCGAGTAACTCGATCGACGAACGGCGATGAACGAGGCGAAAACAGCAGACCGCACTAAACTAGGACACCAGGCTTCGAATGCCTCCTGCCGCCACCATGATCATCGGCCGACCACCGTGACATTTTTCCACTACTCCTTGATCGCCCCCGCATCTCCAGCCCCAGTCCCGACCTCTCCGGTCAATGCGATCGCCCACGGCGACTCGAAATGCACAAATCAGACAAACCCAAACTACTCTATGATCCCAATTCTAAAAGTTATGATTTTAACTTTAAAATTCACGTTAGAGTATAGGGATTTCGTAAAGTAAAGTGTTTGAATTTTTACAGAAACTTGAGTTTCCTGTATAAATTTTATTTCCAGAGCAAATACTAAATTGCTTTAGCTTAAATAAAATCTTAAACTAAAGCTTATCATAAAACAACCAAGTTTTATTTAATTCCTGTATCCAAATTATGCTTAGATCAAGAGAAAATGATTTTTTAAGCAAACATGAACTTGAAAATTTAAATACAGAGGTGTATTACAGGCTATAAACATGCAGGGATCATTTCATAAACACACAATCATTCAACAGTATATAAACACATTTTCATATTTAGTTTAGGCATAAATCAATCAATAATATATAAATATACTTAAGCATTTTAAATTGAAGTTACTCACCTTATTTTCCAGAAAAAAACAGAGCTTCCTTTTTTATGAATTTGCTAGCTGAAGTAAAGCCCCCCTCTTGACTCTTTGGTTTCAGTTGTTTAGTGCTTATTCAAGTTTTTAAAATGATGCTTACTTTACGTTTTCTTAGCTTGAAAATGAAAGAAACTAGAATGAAGATAATACAGGGGAAACAAGTCTACAGGTTGATATATACATAAGAATGTACAGGTTGATAATATTATCTAGTGCAATAGTGTGAACATTGATTTGTTTTGTACTAAGGCATGGCTGAAGTGTTTTTAGTTATGGCTAGAGAAACTTGCATTTATTGCCAAGTACTGCTGTGTGTTTACAACCTTACTTATTAGTACATAGATATTTTCCATTATATTTGTTTCCATGCTTGCCTACTTATCTCTTTTGTTTTCTTTGTGTTCATACTTGATTGTTTACAGCCTACATACTTCCATCTTTATTTTCTTTTACTTTGTTTAATTCTTGCCTTACTTTCTTTAACTTTGTTCTTGCCTTGCATGTATTTGCTGTCTTTTATTTCTAGTGCACATAGAAGATATTTCTTGATTTGCTTTCATGTGTACATACTTATAGTTGAATATCTTTTTATCTTATCTTTTGTCTTTGCTTTTAAATTGAAGTGAAGTCCTAGTTAACATGTTGTTAGATCTTTATTTGTTTATACATAGTTGAATATATATATATGCTAGTATCTTCTTTTACAAGTTTTATAGAAATTTACATTTGCTTTTGTTTCATACTTATCTAGATTTTATCTAATGTGGTACTCAATATTTTATAATTAATTTGTTCTTAGATATTTGTAATTTGTTTTATTTTACTTTGTATATTTTAGTTAATGTGTTGTTTTGAATGTTAACTATACGTATTTATTTTATTTACTTATGCTTGGCATTTATAAAGTTTATTTTATTTTAAAGACTTCATTTTGAATTTTCAAATCAATTTATCAATAAATTTCACCATTTTAAATCAAAATTTAATTTAATTATCAATTTAAAATTTATAAAAATCCGGGATCGTTACAGATTCCCCTCCTTAAGAAATTTTGTCCCCGAAATTCGCAGGCACGAAAACAACACAGAGATAGATAGATTCGATCTCCTATAATTCCTCAAACACAAGATATGGATTCCAAATTCAAGTCGGAATACCCCAAAATATATACCAGTTTGTCCCTCTTCGGACTTCGATCAACCCGAGAAACTATAATAGAATTTCAAATTTGGTTTTAAACGAAATCATTTTATCGATTCAATTCAAATTTATCCTTATATTTCACTAACAATTTTGACTCAATTTAAAATTTCCAATTTATTAAAAATTTCTAATTTCAAATTTCAAATTCGTATTCACTAAGGTTTAAATCCAAAACTGATAAGAAACTAATGAAAATACGAAGTAAGGGTTTTCTACAACGATTCGTAGGGCCACCATCACACCGAAACTTCCTCTTATAGTCGTCACGAAGAAATCAAAAGAAATTGGAATCGAATCAAAGGAAATTGATAAGAAAGTTGTTTCCACTATTGCAGGGTATTGACCATTTATAGTGGTTCTCCCCTGTTCCCTATCTCATCCTCTTCTTGCACTCATACTCACTATCAGCGGATAGTAAGAGAATTAACTGAGGCATTCCAACGGATAACTTAGGGATATACTCATTCTAGGGATATTTCTCCCTATCTCTAATGAGCTACTTAATATGTTATACTCCTGAGCTAAAGTTCAACCTTAGCTCTGATACCAAATGTGACGATATGGATTTTTCACGTTCGAAAATCGACATCCAAACTTTACATCGTACTCGAATGCCGTAGATTCGACCGTTCAAATCCGATTCGCCGGAGCTTATAACACAGTTAAGTAAACAACACAGCAGAAGAAAAAGAATAATACATTGATATAACAAATTTCTTCGAGTACCCGGGTTCATAAAAAAAAGAATTTTTGTTTTCATGAGTATGAAATAGAAAAGGATCTCTTTTTCTCTTTCAATTCAGAATTCCATAATAAATTACATAATACGAGAATTCAGATTTCATGGAAAAAAGAGTTTTCCTAAGTAACTTACTTCAATATGACTATTAAAATAGTAGTCTCTTAATGATATACCCAAAAATTGTTTTGAATTTAGAATTCAATGAAATATCTTATTGATACAATATCTGATATAACAGATGATACAATAGATATCAATATACATCAGAGATACCATAGATTAGCCGCGGAGAAGAAAATAGATAACATTAGCAACAGAACAAATAACTCCAGATAGTCTTCAAAAGAGAACTCCAGCAGTAGCTCGAACCAACATTACAATTCACCAAGACAAGCAAGTCTTGTCCACATCCAAAGACTGAACTAGCTCCAGATAACCTACTAATCTGACTATCTGAAAAACCCAACTCTAGACTACCCGCGTAGAAAATTTTGAGCACCCAGAGTTTAGGAAAGAAACAATAAACTCTGTATCAGTCATGGGACTGGTGTGAGCAACAAAAACAGTTTATCTTTAAAAACAAACAAAGAAATATTTTAAAATAGATTCGCAATGCTTTTAGAAAATGGAACTACCATAAGGCCTCCCGCACACACACACAATGCAAACGCAGAATCGGAGGAGATTTCTCCTTATGATAGTCAAAGATGCTTGATACGCATTAAAAAGAAACATTTGATATTATTACTCGTGCATAGTGTAGGAAAACATTTCGAAAGTAAAGATATAAATCTTAGCCAGCATACGACCATTATCGTATGCCTACTATAGCTATCATCTAAACAATGGTGACCACCATAAGTAAATGGCAGGTTCTACAACTAAAACCGTACAAGGTACGTATTGAAGTTTGGATTCCCAACAAATGGTCAGGCCAAGGAACTTCCCATTGCCACATGGGTACGCCTCTGGAAAGACGACCCGAGAACCTAACCGGATCTCTGCCAACACAAGGCCGGGTTACTCTTCAAACTGGGTAACTACTGACACGAATATGTCATTCCTCGATCGTAACCGATCTATATACGAGGATCCTCGATTCCAACAACCACAAAGTAATAAATTTGCCGCAACAACATAGGTTAAGTATCCGGGCTCCATACCATGACACCACCTCTATCCATAAGGAATGACATACACAAAAGGGGCGCTACCCCCTAATAACCTTGCCGCATCCTTCCTGTTTTGACCATTTTCGGGGTGTGAGGTCTGACGAAGTCTCGTCCACAAAGCTACGCTTTTCAGAAAAGCCACGCTTTGATCAACAAATAATCAGCATCACTCAGCATGCCACATTACTAAATTGGGAATATATCACTGATAACCTTCAACTACATAACCTCTGAGCTCGTACGTCTCTCAGAAGGGTGTTAAGCTAAGAGAATAAATTCTCCGCCACCAACAGAAATGTATTTGAAAGAAATCAGCTTTATATCTCAATTTGTAATGTCAGACACACAATCCATAAAAGTCTGTTCTGGGTTCGAACAGAACAGAAGGCACTTCCAAATAAGTCCTTGCAATCCGAGTATTCACAATCCCGATCGGACTTCCCATCACTTAGGGAATCTCTATAGTGGAGCAACTCAGTGCAGAGACAATCGATAGGTCATCCTATCGTTCTCGCAAATACCCGGTCTTCACCACCGGTCTTCAAATGCAATGCACAACGTCGAATCACATATTCGGAATGGGTTATCCGACACAAAGGTCCTTTCCCGGCTAAGCCGAATAGTGAGCGCAACATTTAAAACATATGGATATGAGATTTCAATTAAGTCACAACTTAAAAATCCAAAGTTTTTCTTTCAAATGGTTTAACAAATTACCATTTCCAACCTTTTAAAACAAAAAGATTTATTTCATAAAGTTCACCTAGTTTCCTAAAGATTCATTCCTGGATTTCAAAGCAATTCCATTTCAATTGGATTTAATTCATTAAATCTTTAAATTAAGATTTAACTTATACCTTTCAAAGTTCGTTCCCAAATATTCTGTTTCAAAATTCGTTTCCAGATATTCATCTATAACTCGGAAGATCATTTCAGTTTAAACTTGAAATGCCTTTAATATAATTTGAAATTCATTTCTCCTATGAAAGCTTTTTATCATTTAGAAACAACAATCTTATTTCGGAAAAACCCGATTTCATTTATACAAGTTACAATCTTTAGGTTAAATCAAATTCCCAAAAGAACAATACTTTAAAAATGGTTTGACTTATATATAACTAGTATAATATCGTTAATCCCTAGTTTCAAATCATAAATTCAATTTTAAATATTGAATTCAAATTTAAATCAAATTATTTAAATTCTAAAACTTAATCAAGTTATTCAAAATAAATTTCATCTGTGAAATTTCATTTCAAAATCTTTTCACTTTATACCCAATCCCTTTCCAAAACATTTGATTTCAAATTTTGTCTATTTAGAAATTATTTTCAAAAATCTGTAACTTAATCGATTTCCTCGTGGAATCCATATTGGTGTGTGTATAATGTGGTCCAGGGGTTTAACACAATAGTGCAACATCATTCAATCATCATAGATCAAAACATAAAAATATAGTTGATAAGCGATATAAACTATAACGCTTATCGTCCATTCACAGATTCACATATAATATACAAATGTATCACAAATAATTAAATAAATCATACACAGCTCAAATCACAGAACAAAATATCATAGATCAGGTAAGACAGTCAATTCAAGGCATTTCATATGATACAATCATTCATAAGTAAGGTCAAGCATTAAATAAACATTTATAAGCAGGATTAATTTATTGTTTAATCCTAGTTAATTCAACTTATTTTCAACTAAATTAATTACTTATGAATCAATTATCCAATCATGATTTATTAATTACAATTCATTTGATATAATCAGTTAATCAAACACTTTAATTAATTATTCTTAACTAACAAATTTATTAAATTAACCTTTAAACCAATTATAAAATTAATTAACCCCTTAATTAATTATTTTAAAGAAATAAAATCTTTAATTACTTATTTAATTAATCCAAATCATTAATTATTCTCTTTAATTAATTTAAATAATTACAAATCATTAAATCTTCATATATTTAAAGATAAAAGCATTTATCTTGTTAATGATCAATTTATCAAAAACCATTTACTTTCAAATATAATTTTAAAATTTCATTTTAAATTTAAGGTTTAAAATGAAAACAATTTGACTTTGACAACGTTTGAAACAGTTTCAAAACCCCTTTTAAATTCACATGTTCAAGAAAATATTTACCTTGATATAGAAGTTTAAAAGAATACAAAACTCAATTTCATTTTTTTTAAATTTAAATCAATCTAAAGATTTACCCTATCTTTAAAATGTTTAAAAAAAATTAAATTTTAAAAACTTCTTTTATTTCAAAACTCAGATTCAAATTTTAATTTGAATCCAATTTTAAACTTGGGTTTAAATCTCTATCTTAATTTAAAATTTTACTTTTAAATTCAACCTATTAAAACCTCTAAAGTTGTTTCAAAAAATTTAAATTTCAAAACTTTATTATATTTTAAAACTGAGATTCCAAAACCAAATTGAATCATATTTAAACTTCATTTTAAAACTCTACTTTTCATTTAAGCTTAGTTTTTAAATTTTATTTTAAATTTAACAGGATAACAGGTTTTCATGTGAAACCTGTAACCAAAGCATCAACTCGAAGCAACACTCCTCTGCTTCGAGTCCTACCCCTCAAAATCTCGAGTAAAGCTTCGAGTCAACACACGCGAGTTCACCCTGCTTCTTCCCCACTTCCCAATTCTCCAGACCTCCAAACAAATGCACGGTGCACGTGCACCGTGACTCTGACCAACTCTAGCCAACCACCAGCCCATCCACACATCAACGACCATCACCGAAAACGAACACGGCCCTCAGAAATCATCACCGCGACCTAAAATCAATTCGAGCACCCAGATCAAAACCTGGAAACTCGAAATCGACCCACTCTAAAAACCTGGCAACTCCCCATGCTCAACGCTCCGACCACCGAAGGCTCCCCAACTCCGGCCGTAGCCTCGTCTGCATCCCTTCTACCAAACCCAACAAGCGCGAGCAACTCGATCGACGAACGACGATGAACGAGGCGAAAACAACAGACCACACTAAACTAGGTCACTAGGCTTCGAATGCCTCCTGCCGCCACCATGATCATCGGCCGACCATCGCGACATTTTTTCCCTACTCCTTCATCGCCCCCGCATCTCCAGCCCCAGTCCCGACCTCTCCGATCAACGCGATCGTCCACGGCGACTCAAAATGCACAAATCAGACAAATCCAAACTACTCTATGATCCCAATTCTAAAAATTATGATTTTAACTTTAAAATTCATGTTAAAGTATAGGGATTCCATTTTCATACCTGAATTCATAAAGTAAAGTGTTTGAATTTTTACAGAAACTTGAGTTTCCTGTGTAAATTTTATTTCCAGAGCAAATACTAAATTTTTTTAGCTTAAATAAAATCTTAAACTAAAGCTTATAATAAAACAACCAAGTTTTATTTAATTCATGTATCCAACTTATGCTTAGATCAAGAGAAAATGATTTTTGAAGCAAACATGAACTTGGAAATTTAAATACAGAGGTGTATTACAGGCTATAAACATGCAGGGATCATTTCATAAACACATAATCATTTAACAGTATATAAACACATTTTCATATTTAGTTCAGGCATAAATCAATCAATAATATATAAATATACTTAAGCATTTTAAATTGAAGTTACTCACCTTATTTTCCAGAAAAAAACAGAGCTTCCTTTTTGATGAATTTGCTAGCTGAAGTAAAGTCCCCCTCTTAACTCTTTGGTTTCAGTTGTTTAAAGCTTATTCAAGTTTTTAAAATGATGCTTACTTTATGTTTTCTCAGCTTGAAAATGAAAGAAACTGGAATGAAGATGATACAGGGGAAACAAGTCTACAGGTTGATATATACATAAGAATGTACAGGTTGATAATATTATCTAGTACAATAGTGTGAACATTGATTTGTTTTGTACTAAGGCATGGCTGAAGTGTTTTTAGTTATGGCTGGAGAAACTTGCATTTATTGCCAAGTACTGCTGTGTGTTTACAACCTTACTTATTAGTACATAGATATTTTTCTTTATACTTTGTTTCCATGCTTGCCTACTTATCTCTTTTGTTTTCTTTGTGTTCATACTTGATTGTTTACAGCCTACATACTTCCATCTTTATTTTCTTTTACTTTGTTTAATTCTTGCCTTACTTTCTTTAACTTTGTTCTTGCCTTGCATGTATTTGCTGTCTTTTATTTCTAGTGCACATAGAAGATATTTCTAGATTTGTTTTCATGTGTACATACTTATAGTTGAATATCTTTTTATCTTATCTTTTGTCTTTGCTTTTAAAGTGAAGTGAAGTCCTAGTTAGCATGTTGTTAGATCTTTATTTGTTTATACATAGTTGAATATATATATATATATGCTAGTATCTTCTTTTACAAGTTTTATAGAAATTTACATTTGCTTTTGTTTCATACTTATCTAGATTTTATCTAATGTGGTACTCAATATTTTATAATTAATTTGTTCTTAGATATTTGTAATTTGTTTTATTTTACTTTGTATATTTTAGTTAATGTGTTGTTTTGAAATTTAACTATACGTATTTATTTTATTTACTTATGCTTAGCATTTATAAAGTTTATTTTATTTTAAAGACTTCATTTTGAATTTTCAAATCAATTTATCAATAAATTTCACCATTTTAAATCAAAATTTAATTTAATTATCAATTTAAAATTTATAAAAATCCGGGATCGCTACAGTAATGAATAGTACACGGCCCAATATTTGAAAAGCGTTACGTACTCTAGTCTCAATGGATGTATCGATATCCAGTCTCGATACATCTTGACTAGTAATATATAAAACGACATGTTTAATTTCATTGTGATTAATTGATCATGCTTACAACACATTGTAACTACTATCATAAAACATACCATTTATTGATTTTATATTAAATATGCTTTAATTTATTAATTAACAAATATAACACATTATATCAGCTATATAATAGAAAGCAAATACCTTTTATTTTGAATATGATTGATTATCGAGTTAGATATATGTAACAAATTACATAATTTTTCCTAGGGCATACCCCTAACTCTATATAAGCTAAAGACCATGGGTTAGGAATAATAGTGGTACAATCGATAAGTTATTATCCATCGCATGAGCGCCCTTGATTTGTTGATATTCCTCGAGGCTAGAATCCTAAGGCATGTGAGTCCTAACACCTGCCAGAGAAGTTGAAATACTTCTATATTTCTCTTACGGTTTTTAAAAATATAGATGTCTAATAAGAGCTTATTAGTAGAATAAAATATAAAGTTTAACCTAACTAATATTATAAGAATATTTTTTATGAATTTAATGTCCAAATCTACTAAACTAAATTTGCAGAAAAATGTCTACATAACATTTGTTTTTTGAAAACAACAAACTCACTTAATCTGGCTATGTAGACTGGTTAAGAATAATAAAAATACCACTTGCATATGAACGCTTACACTAGAATCTTGTTCCTAATGATGAATTGGGATGAAACCTCATCTTAGGTGCCATAAGGTGTGGGGCTGCCATGCATAAGTAAAGAACGTAAGCCCTAGTCAATTTGAGGTAAGATCCGTTTTATATGGTTTAAGGGTACCCTAGAGATTCACATATATTCATGTTCTAACATACTGGGGAACAAAAGATCTTTGTTTCAAGACAGCCCGCATTCTTAGAGAAGAAATTTTTGTTTAGAGAAACCACCAGTAATGAGATGGACTTGGATAGAATCAGAGATACTAATAAGGAAATATATCATGTAGATGAAACCAATACAATTGCACCCAACGAGAAACAACCTATTAGAAGATCCAATAAGGGGTCGTATGCACCATAAAAATACTACAGTTTTCTCATTGAGTAAGAAAAAAGTTTATTTCATTCATGATGATGATCCCCTCTATTAAGACAAGCCTAAGGTGTAAAGACTTTTCCATATGGCGTGATTCTATTAAATATGAGATTCCATGCACACAAACTACATTTGAACTTTGAAGGATGTACCCAAAGGGGTAAAACCAACTAGCTACAAATGGATTTTCAAGAAGATTAGCGCAAATGGAAAAGTAAAGAATTATAGAGCTATAACGGTGGCAAAATGACATCAACTCTAAGAGATGACATTATATCTCATATATACATACATGCATACATACATATGTATGTATGTATGTATATGTGTGTATCACTACTAGAGTACTTTAAAATGGGGACAGAGCCTGGAGTCGGCCGGAGTCGACTCCGTCTCCATTACGGAGTCGGCTGGGGACGACTAAAATTCTATTGAAGTTTGTGTCGGCTCGTGATGGCCTGCAATGGCCCGAGTCGACTTGCGTCGGCTATTTAATTATTTTTCCAATATAATTCTTATATACACCTATTTCGTTTGAAAAAAATAAAAAACACTACTAAAATGTCCAAAAAAATAAAATTGACATGTATGATTATTAATATTCACCCAATGAAGGGGCGTGATCAGTTAAATTGGCATTTTCGATGTTATCCCGCTTTTTGGCAAAGCCGTGATACCAAAAGATTGATCGAAAGCAAAGGACGGTTCACCTCAGAGATTGATTATACTTCACTTTGCTATGGATATCGATGAATTTTGTCCGAGTCCGGAACGGGCCAAAATTGATAGGACATGACAAGAAAGGTCGAAGGAGTCGTCATTTCAAATTTCAGGTCAATCCGAGTCCGTACGCTCAAGATATGATGGATTCAATTTGAGAGAGGTAGTCATTGTCTGGTTCGAAACCATCACCTTCGAACCCATCCAATACCCCTACCTCGAAACCATCCAGTTCGAACCCATCCACTGTCTTTGCTTCGAACCCATCTAGTTCGAACCCATCTGGTTCGAAACCATCCCAAAGCCTTCCTTCGTACCCGCCGGTCCTTCGAATCCATGACGTCACCCAGCTTCGCATCCATCCAACTAAAGCCCCTTCGTATCCTTGCTTCGAATCCATGCAAGCCCTTACTTCGAATCCATCCTCACCGGTACGTCCGAGTCCATAGAAAACCCTCTAGCTTTGAGTCCATGTCACTTCGAACCGACCCTGTTCGAATCGATCGAGTTCGAACCCATAGGGACTCCCTGATTCGAATCGGTCGCGTTCGAAGCCAGGGATACTCCTTTGTTCGAATCCACTGAGTCAGCTGGTTTGAATGACGTGTCATTCCATCGATACGAAGTCGCCATAGTTCACGGAGTCGAAGCGGTCCATTCGGAGATAAACTAGGATCGATTCGAGAGATACGCGCCACGTCACTGCAGACCCACGTGCACTCATGGATTCGAACTCAAGGGTTCGAAACTATCGGTTCGAACCACACAGCCAACCGAGAATCCTCATTTCAAACCGATCATATCTCCTAAACCACTGATCTAAATGCAACCAAATTTTCACAGTAGCTTCCATACAAGATAAAGATTGTTCCTGCCAAGTTTCAGCTCGATTGGACCATTTCTTGATGGGTTCGAAATGACTTCGAATCGATGTCAGATCGAGACGAAACTTGGTGGGGTCGGTCGCGTGGGCCCACTCACGTGCCAGAAGAGGTCTCCCGAAGTTTCAGCAAGATCTGGGCCTCCAACGCCTATAAATAGCACCCTGAAGCCTTCAGAAAGGGGGATCTTCCGAGAACTTCTGCCATTGAACACCAAGACTCTGCCGGATTTAAGTCTGCTCATCAGAATCACTGTTGTATTCAGATTTCAAAGCTATTATCAACTGTAATCCGTTGTAATCGATTTAATCAAGCAAAGCAATAAAGAGAAAACCTTCAAAGTGGACGTAGGCGCGAACGCCGAACCACTATAAATCCTGTGTTTGTGATTGTTGTTTGTGAATTACTGTGATTTGTTACTTAGAGCTGAATTCTTTATTGATTGTTGCTGAGTTCTGTGTTGATTATTATCAAGTTGAATACGTAAACGGGTGCTTTCGTGATATTGGGTGTTTGTGACCAATTTTGGCGCAAACATTTTGGTGCTTCCACCGAGAATTTGAACTCAGGAGTTCTACCAGTTGATAATTGATTCAGAGAAAGTTTGAAAGTTTAGACTTGAGAAATTATGACGAGACAATCGGGTAGAAGGCCAAGGCCAGAGAGAAGTGAACAACAAGGGAGTCAGGAGGCCTCCTCAGGAGCGAATCAACCATCGATCTACATCACTAGGGACGAGATGGAGACGATGATGAAGAAGCAAGAGGAGTTGATCCAGAGTTTATTTCAACAGATAGGACAGCTTGGAGCACAGAATAGAGGAGCCAATGGAGTCCAGAACGAAGCAGGACCATCCGGCGTCGCACCCGGATTAGGGGGCACACCCATGGAGAACGTTGGTCCAATTTCGGAGGGAGAAAGAGGAGTATCTGCGCAACCTGGAGACAGCAGAGGAATGAACGCTCAGTCAAGGGGGCAGGTTTCAGAGTTCCCTCGTGAACTCGGGGGGCAGGATGAAAGTAACGTACGAAGGTTACATCTCGGAGACACCGACAAGTTGGCAGAGATGGTTAGGCGAGCAATGAGAGGCGGTTTGGTGAACAAAGACCTAGAGGATGTTAATAGGAGTCCTTTCACTCCGGCAATCAGACGAGCTAGAAACCCACCGGATTTCAAATTACCATCGCTGGATATGTATGACGGGAGAACGGACCCCACGGTCCATCTGACAAAATATATGAGGCATATGGAAGTGCTGGGGGCATTAGAGGAGGTCATGGCCCCGTGCTTTCCACTGTATTTGGCGGATATTGCGGCATTATGGTTCAGGCAATTAGATAGTGGATCCATTGGAACATGGAATGATTTAACTGAGAGATTTATGAGGCAATTCAGGGTTCATATTACAAGACCCAAGAATGTGATGACGTTGGCGACTTTAAAACAAAAGGCTGGAGAAACATTGAGAAGTTTCTTGACACGGTTCAATGCGGCGCAGCTCCGATGGACCGGATCCATCCATGGTTATGATGGCGGCTGTGTCCGGAATAGCAGACGGAACAGAGTTCAAAAATTCATTAACTAAGGATCCACCCGTAGATCTGGGAGAATTCTATCATGAGGCAGAAAAGTTTTTACGATTAGAGGATGCAAATGCGGAAAGAGAAGAAGGAGACGGGATAGAAGTTTATGCACTCAAAGACGAAAAGCCCCCTAGAAGGGACTCGGACAAGGATAAAGGTAAAAGAAGGATTGAGAATAACGGAGACAGATCAAAGCGGCAACGGAGGGAGCCGCGATTCACCACCTACACTGAGCTGAATGAGAGCCTGGAGCGAATTTATCAGGATACCAAAGAACAGATTCCGTATCGTAGACCAATGCGAAGGGATCCAACCTCTGACGAAAGGAAATCAGATAAGTTCTGTGTATTCCATGAATTAAATGGTCATAACACTAACGATTGTAGGCATCTGAAGGACGAGGTGGAAGGGCATATCAGGAACGGTATGCTCCTTCAATATGTAAGGAGGCGAGCTCCTGTGGCGGAACCAGAACGGCCACCGTCCACATCAGCTAGAGGCGACCCTGAATCAAGGCACCGTTTGGTTATCAATTGAGTGAAATAACGATGAACAAGTTGTAAGCTTCCACTAACACAATTGAATCATTTACACATGTGCGAGATCGCGAACGATCTCCAGACATGCTCTGAGTGATCATTAACCATTTCGTAGTGGGGACTTACACTTTGACATCCATGCTTTGCTTTCGTTTCATTTTGATTTGAACATTTAAACTTTGCTTGTTTGGACATTTCTGTTTTAAAAACTCATCCGTGTAATAGATATTTGATTCTGATAACTCTGGAATGGCTAAGCTACTTACACATGTATGGGGTCGCGAACGATCCTTAGGCATGCTCTGAGATGGCGATGAACCGCCCTGGCAAACGATCCAGGAACTCACCCGAACGTGACCCTGGCATCGATAATACCAAGCCCTCCCGGGCACACAGTTCGCCTCGAACGGCACTCGACTTCGAACAGTCACAAGTCACCTCACCTCAAATGGCTCGATCGCGAACGGTCGTCACTTGAGGTCCAACACCCGACCGCGAACGGTCACAAATTCGCCTCGAACGGCACACGATCGCGAACGATCACTTTCTGCCTTGAATGGCACCGACTGCGAACGGTCATGGTTCACTAATTATAAAATCCGACCTCGAACGGTCACCATTCGCCTTGAACGGCACTTGGTCGCGAACGATCATCATTTGCCACGAACAGCAGTCGACCGCGAACGGTCCCATCTCATCATTTGCCGCGAACGGCGTCGACCGCGAACGGTCCTATTCCATCCTATGCCACGAACGGCTCGGACCGCGAACGGTCCCAATTCACCTCAAACAGCATACGATCCTGAACGATCGACGCATGGATTTATGCGCTCGACCGCGCATGGTCGCACTTCCCCTCGAATGACTCGATCACGAACGATCGTCATTTGAATTTGAGCGCTTGACCACGAACGGCCGCGCTTCATCTCAAATAACTCGATCCCGAACGATCGTCATTTGAGGCCATATGAAACTATCAAGTTCTTTGCAGGTTGATGATCGGATACGAACGTCCAACTCGAAGCATTACAAAACACACCTTCCTACCGCAAGGCATGTTTTGGGGGGCAAAATGTTATCCCACTTTTTGGCAAAGCCGTGATACCAAAAGATTGATCGAAAGCAAAGGACGGTTCACCTCAGAGATTGATTATACTTCACTTTGCTATGGATATCGATGAATTTTGTCCGAGTCCGGAACGGGCCAAAATTGATAGGACATGACAAGAAAGGTCGAAGGAGTCGTCATTTCAAATTTCAGGTCAATCCGAGTCCGTACGCTCAAGATATGATGGATTCAATTTGAGAGAGGTAGTCATTGTCTGGTTCGAAACCATCACCTTCGAACCCATCCAATACCCCTACCTCGAAACCATCCAGTTCGAACCCATCCACTGTCTTTGCTTCGAGCCCATCTAGTTCGAGCCCATCTGGTTCGAAACCATCCCAAAGCCTTCCTTCGTACCCGCCGGTCCTTCGAATCCATAACGTCACCCAGCTTCGCATCCATCCAACTAAAGCCCCTTTGTATCCTTGCTTCGAATCCATGCAAGCCCTTACTTCGAATCCATCCTCACCGGTACGTCCGAGTCCATAGAAAACCCTCTAGCTTTGAGTCCATGTCACTTCGAACCGACCCTGTTCGAATCGATCGAGTTCGAACCCATAGGGACTCCCTGATTCGAATCGGTTGCGTTCGAAGCCAGGGATACTCCTTTGTTCGAATCCACCGAGTCAGCTGGTTTGAATGACGTGTCATTCCATCGATTCGAAGTCGCCATAGTTCACGGAGTCCAAGCGGTCCATTCGGAGATAAACTAGGATCGATTCGAGAGATACGCGCCACGTCACTGCAGACCCACGTGCACTCATGGATTCAAACTCAAGGGTTCGAAACTATCGGTTCGAACCACACAGCCAACCGAGAATCCTCATTTCGAACCGATCATATCTCCTAAACCACTGATCCAAATGCAACCAAATTTTCACAGTAGCTTCCATACAAGATAAAGATTGTTCCTGCCAAGTTTCAGCTCGATTGGACCATTTCTTCATGGGTTCGAAATGACTTCGAATCGATGTCAGATCGAGACGAAACTTGGTGGGGTCGGTCGCGTGGGCCCACTCACGTGCCAGAAGAGGTCTCCCGAAGTTTCAGCAAGATCTGGGCCTCCAACGCCTATAAATAGCACCCTGAAGCCTTCAGAAAGGGGGATCTTCCGAGAACTTCTGCCATTGAACACCAAGACTCTGCCGGATTCAAGTCTACTCATCAGAATCACTGTTGTATTCAGATTTCAAAGCTATTATCAACTGTAATCCGTTGTAATCGATTTAATCAAGCAAAGCAATAAAGAGAAAACCTTCAAAGTGGACGTAGGCGCGAACGCCGAACCACTATAAATCCTGTGTTTGTGATTGTTGTTTGTGAATTACTGTGATTTGTTACTTAGAGCTGAATTCTTTATTGATTGTTGCTGAGTTCTGTGTTGATTATTATCAAGTTGAATACGTAAACGGGTGCTTTCGTGATATTGGGTGTTTGTGACCAATTTTGGCGCGAACATTCGATGATATATGTTTGTGTAATTCGAAAAGTTATTATTGTTGAAAATCTAACCCGCACGACAATTCGATGCTACTTTTAGTCGATCCATTATACAAATTCGATAAAGGTGGTTATATGTAACATTTTAAAGAATTAAAATAATTTTTTAAACCGTTGGGTAATCAATTATGAATTTTTAAATGTATTTGGTATAATAAAAATATATAAAATAAAATATGCTGCGTAAAAATAGATTCTTTGGATCTTCTGTCAATGTAAGGTATTTTGGATATGTTTCCAGAATATGGTTTAAAAAAACACGAATCTGGGGTGCCGATCTTGAATATTAAATTTATGGCCGTTTGTGGACTTTCGGACAACAAACCCTTCGTTCGAAGGCCGAACGATCTTCAAACGAGACCAAATTCGAACCAGGGTTGCTTCGTAGTGTTTTAATTGAATTCGTATGGTTGGATTCGCAAAAAAATCATCGTCTACACAATTATCCAAGAAATATGTCATTTTCGAGGAGTTAGTTATAACACTTATAATATAAGTGTTATAACTAACTCCTACAAAATGACATATTTCTTTGATAATCTTGTTTTCGATAATTTTTTTGCGAATCCAACCGTACGGATTCGATTAAAACACTACAAAGCATCACATTCAAATTTGGTCTCGTTTGAAGGTCGTTCGGCCTTCGAACGAAGGATATTTTGTCTGAAAGTCCACGAACAACCATAAATTTGAAATTCAAGATCGACACCTCAGATTCGTTTATTTTTAAACCATAATTTGGAAACATGTCCAAAATACCTTAAATCGACATAAAATTCAAAGAATTTGTTTTTACGCCGCATATTTTATTTTATATAATTTTATTATACCAAATATATTTAAAAATTCATGATTGATTACCTAATAGTTCAAAAAATTATTTTAATTCGTGAGAATGTTACGTATAACCACCTTTATCGAATTTTTGTAACAGATCAACTAAAAGTTGCATAGATTGGTCATGCGAGTTAGATTTTCAACAACGAAAATTTTCGAATTATAAGAACATATATCATTGAAATACCAATTTAACCTTTCTTGACCCGCCATTGGGTCAATAATAATAATAATAAATGTCAATTTTATTTTATTTTTATTGCAGTAGCGTTTTTTATTTTTTTAAACGAAAAGGTGTAAAAAAAGAATTTAAAAGAAAATATATACGGGCCGACCCTAGGCGACCCAACCCGTCACTAAACGGGCTGATGCCAGCCGACGCCAGCCTACGCCATATCGAGTACATAGGTTTCAGCCGAGATCTTCTTCTTCACTTTCTTTGCTTACTAAAAAAACGAGTTTTTTCTTCCCCATCACCGATTCCGACCCTCTTCAGCCGTCGCCCTCCGTCCTCGTCGCCGTAGAAGCCTAGAACTCGCCGAAACTCGCTGGAATCCCCTCTTCTTCTAGAATTTGGTAATTTTCTAAACCCTAATTTTGAATTAAATTGTTTAATTAGGTTTAAATGCATATTATTGTGATGATAATTAGGTGTAGGTATTGCTAATTTATTGTACTAGGTTATTTTTAGTATGAAATCGTTGAATTTGAAAGTGTGAATTGAGAATAATTGGATGTAGGTATTTAGAATTTGAAATTGTGAAAGTGTGAATTGAGAATTGGGAATTTAAAAGTGTGAAAGTGTGAATTTGGATTTTATTCCTGATCGATCTCTTATAGTTTATATTTGGATTGAATGAGTCAACTTGGTCGTCGAGTGTTGTTTGACTGGCATGTGCGCCATGTGTTCGGGTATTTATACCTAGAAAGTTTCATTAGCCGGTCCATTCGGGCCGTACCGATATTATACGAAGGGAGTATCGTCTCGATGCGCTACCCTTTATTTCTGGCGCCTAGGTTAAGTGACTATTTGGATGTTATTACTTTATATGCAGTAAACATCTTAATATAAATGATTTAAAGGAAATAATTTATAAATAAACTTCTTATTTATTTTAGTCTATCTCTAATTAATATAAATAATTTAAACGAAAACAAGACAGCAACAAAGCCTTTAGTCCCAAAGGCTTTGGTAAATTAGAAAATACGATAATAATCACATAAAATTTCAAATGCAACTATATGCGTATAGGAATAAAAAAGAAATGCTGTCGAAATTTCTAATATATATGTTTTTAAATTATGAAAAATGTTCAACTATCTTCTCGATCGTACCTGGATGTATGAAAGTCGAACAGGAACGAAAGGTTCAATGAAAAAACATTTTAAGGATGGTGTACATGAATTTGTTAAATTCACTAAAGCTAATAATGAAGAAGGCGGCACACAAATTCGTTGTCCGTGCCGTAAATGTTGACATTTGCATTATCGAGAACCAGATTTAGTTATTGTACATTTGTGTAAATTCGGTTTTGTGCCAAACTATTATCTCTGGGATCGTCATGGAGGTAAAATTGGTGCATCTATTTCTGTAGTGACTGAGGCTGAGGTGAATAATAATAATGTTACGACGTATCTAATAGCAGATATGGTGAAAGATGCAGTACGGTCAATGTTCCCTACTGTTCAAGTTAATGATGTAAATGTCGAAGAATAACCGACCGAGAGGGTGGAAAGAATTTATGATTTACTTGATTCTGCGAAAAGATCATTGTGGGAAGGTTGTAGTAGCGGAACGCAATTGTCATCTACTACCGAATACATTACTATGAAATCAAAATTCAATTTACAGAAGCTGGATTTACAGCATTTGTACAAGCTACGAAACGACATATGCCATCCAATAATCTGATGTGCGATAGTCAATATAAAGTGATAAAACTAATGTCTGCTTTCGATTTTCCCTACCAGAAGATAGGTACATGTATAAAAGTTTGTATGTTGTATTGGAAAGATGACATTAATCTTAATAAATGCAGAATATGTAATGAGGAAAGATAAAAACCAAGAAAAAAAGAAAAGGAAGTTCCATACAAGAGAATGCATTATTTACCCATCACTCTCAGACTTCAAAGGTTATATGCGTCGTCTGCGACAGCATCACATAGGAGATGGCACAGTGTGAGAATGCAGGAAGAGGGGACTTCGATACATCCATCGGATGGAGAAGCATGGAAACATTTCGATAAGACTTATCTTGCGTTTTCCGTAGAGAGTCGTAATGTGAGACTTGATTTATGTACAGATGGATTTTCACCATTCTCTCAATTTGGTAGTAAATATTCATCTTGGCCTATTATCGTTACACCTTATAATTTACCTCTGTGGATGTGTATGAAAACTCCATATATGTTTCTTATGATTATCGTCCCTGGTCCTGATGATCCGACACAAGGAAGCGATGTTTATCTACAGCCATTGATCGAAGAGTAGAAAACACTATGGTATGAAGGGGTGGATACATACGACGTGTTGAAAAAAAAAGAATTTCCGTATGTTTGCATCTTTGTTATGGACTATTGATGATTTTCTGGCTTACACAATGCTTTCAGGTTGGAGAACGGTTGGTCGTCTGGCTTGTCCTTACTGCATGGAAGATACACGGGCATTTTCATTAACGCATGGAAGGAAAATTTCATGGTTTGATTATCATTGATGTTTTCTCCATGTTAATCATACTTTTAGAAGAGATAAGAAAAACTTTTTAGTAAATAGAGCAGAGAACAGGCAACGATCAACGACTTTATCATGTGAAGAATTATATGAACTAGTTAAAGAATATCCGAAGATACATGAAACTGGAGTACAGATTGAAATACCAGGTAAATTGAACTGGCATAATTGATGCAAACAAAGTATATTTTGGGAGTTATCTTATTGGAAGCATCTCTTACTACGATATAATATTGATGTGATGCACAACGAAAAAAATGTGTTTGATAATGTGTTTTATACAGTTTTGAATGTCAAGGGTAAAGCTAAGGACGATCTCAATTCAAGACGTGATATAGAACAATATTGTAAACTTCTCGAACTTCATACAAACCCTAATGACAGTAAAAACCCAATGCATGCTATGAGCTGGACAACAATTAAGTAAAACTTGTGTTGAAGTGTATTGAAGGGCTGAGATGTCCTGATGGGATTTCTTCAAATCTTCGTAGATGTGTTGACTTAAAAAACAATAAATTGAGTGGGACGAAAAGTCACGATTGCCATGTCATGATGAAAAATTTCTTACCCTTCGTTTTCAAAGAACTATTGCCCGTAATAGTGTGGAGTGCTATAACAGAATTAAGTCTGTTTTATAAAGAGCTTTGTTCGATCACGTTAAAAGTTGAGCGTATTCGTAAACTTGAAAATGACATCCCTATATTGGTCTGCAAACTTGAGAAAATATTTCCTACAGGGTTATTTAATGTAATGGAGCATTTACCTGTTCATATTCCATATGAAGCTCATCTTCGAGGTCCTATGCAATATAGATGGATGTATCCATTTGAGATGTAATTTTGAATATTTGAAATAATAATTTAAATTTGAATTTGATGTAAGTAAATTTTAACCGAATTAATTTTGTAATAGGTACATGAATCATCTCAAGAAAAAAGTTAAACAAAAAGCACGAGTTGAAGGTTCGATTTGAAATCATATATCGAAGAAAAAGCTTCATTCTTTTTCTCTCACTATTTCAGTGACCATGTAAACTTATCATTCGCAAGTGTTTCGCGTAATGATGAAGCCGTTGAACAAGATTGTTCCGAATCAATGTTTTCTATTTTTAGACAGAATGGCCGAGCTGTTGGAAAATGTGTGGAAATATGGTTAGACGATAGAGATTACCATAAAGCACATACATATGTTCTTAATTGTGGTGAAGTTACACCATTTATTAGGTAAATATTGAATGATATTTCTCGATAATAGTACATATTTGCATTATTTACGAGTTACCCAATTTAAATTGATTTTGCACTTAATATACGTATACATATATTTATAGTATTTACGAATCAGATCATCCATTTGGCGATCTCAGCAAACAATTTGCTAACTGGTTTACGAAATATGTTTATGATCAAAGAAATTGTGTCAGTGATGAAGGATTGAAATACCTTGCGATAGGACCAAAAAGAAATGTCAACACTTATCCGATATTCTTCATGAATGGATTTAAATTCAACACCAAGAAATACGGTGCTGAAAAAATGACTTTAACAACGGTGTATTTGTCAAAGGGACTGATGATCCAGATGAACATATAAAGGATTTTTACGACGTCTTAATACGGGTTTTGGAATTGACATATTCTGTCCAATCTGTAGAAAAAGTATTTTTATTCAGATGCAGTTGGTTTAGCAATGTTCCGGGCTCTGGTATCAACGTGCACAAAGACTATAAACTTATTGAAATAAACCATAAATCACGTTACTCAAAGTATGATCCTTTCGTGTTAGCCAAACAAGTAGTACAGGTTTATTTTGCTCCGGATCCATCACTAAAACGAGATAAAGCAGACTGGTCGGCTGTTTTTAAAACGAAGACAAGATTTACACTTGACGGAAATAATATTCCAGATGAAGCAGCTTATCAAGCAGATCTTGAGCCAAATAATGAATTAATAATAACTGATGATCATGTTGATATAGGGCCTTTGAACGATGAATCAAATATTCTAATAGAAGCATTTGAGACTTTAGAGGGAAATGACGATATAGAGAGCGAGACCGAGTTAGAATCAGAAAACGACGAAGATTGATTATTAATTAGTGATGATGTAATGTATATAAGATGGAAATTTGTATCGTTTGTTGTATTATGTCAATTCTAAAACCTATGTTAATGTAATGGAAATTCGTATCGTTTGTTGTATTATTCTTTTACTATTCTGCTGTGAGCTATATGTATGTGATTATTAATTAGACATGTTTTCTAATTATGAAATGATATATGTTTTTTTCATTGTATGAAATGATATATATATATATATATATATATATATATATATATATGCATGTTTCTAGCAGATATTATGTCATACAACAGGCGGTCCCAAGGTTCACGAGCCCCTACTCTTGGCGAGGGTAGTAGTGGTACGGCCGATAATCGCCGGAGAGCATACTTAGTGCCGAAGACCTATGGGGGGTAAGTATTTAATTTACTGCAACTTCATTATATTATTTAGTGCATGCTACTAGTATATTTATGATTTATTAACTGACAATATCAAAATGTATTCAGGGGTTTCGATTTACAGCCGTCCGAGCTCATTCTAACTATGTCTCGCAACAGCTACCATAGTAAGATAACGGACTTATAGGAGCATTGGGATAGGATCCCACTTTATATCAGAGATGCCATATGGGCTGATCTGCAAGTAAATATAAAATTCTAATTAATTTGAGATTGACATATTTGATCTTTGAAAATTAATATACAATTTGTGTAATTCATTTAAATTTCAACATGCAGGCGTCCTTTATTGTGGATCCCGAAGATCTCGCGACGTTCAGGACGCACTAGGAGAGGAAGATGAGAAAAAACTATAGAGATACGCTCTCCAAGATGATAGAGGCCTGTAAAAAGCCAAATTGGATGAGTGAAAATTTGTTTGCACGGTTTGTGTAATATTGGAAAAGCGAAGAAGCGAAGGTACATTTTCTACTTTCATATGTCTGTAATTATAATTCGTTTAATTTTTTTATATAATAGTTAAATTATACAGGCGGTAGCATCGAGGAACTCCGCAAACAGGCTTAGGAATCCTGCAACACACCACGGTGGATCCAAGTCTATTCAGCAATATAGAGAAGAAATGGTAAATATAAAAATTGTTATTTATAATTTATTTATAACATTGTTTAGTTATATATATATATATCTGTGTGTGTGTATACATTCTTTATTCATATCTAATTTCAGACGAGTGAGAGAGGTGGTGTTGCACCATCTCGTTTGGACGTCTTCATCCAAACACACGTCATCGAGCATACAGATGAAGATGACGTGGTAACATATGAATGGTCAGACGTCAAATCAGCGAATATCCGGGTATAAACACTATAAATTTTTTCTCTTATTTAACAATACATTAAATTGAATATTCATCTTTTCAAAATTATATTTCTAAACACAGGAGAGATGCGATCAGGAGACTGCTTGTGTGCTTGCAGAGTCTAACAGGGAGCAGTTGACTGTAGAGGAGACGGACAAGATATTCACTCGTATTACCGGCCCGCCGACCAGAAATAGAAAGTATGGATATGACAATCAAGCAGTAATGTTTATTGAATTTAATTAATTCATTAACCAGTTTATAAATTTTATTGAATACTACGTATAAACTATAACAATAAATTTATTAATACACAAGCTGCGACGCAAGCCTTTTACAATAAACAACAGGCTGAAGAAACAATAGTGGCCCTGCAAGCACAAGTCATCGAGTTGAACGATTGGAGGAAGACTGCATTGAAACAGCAACTAGACGAGGCGATTGCTGCTTACTTGGCAGAGCACGGGACGAATATGCCGCCATCATAGGGATCTGGCGCTACTGACAATTGGGGAGAGTGGTAGTAAATTTTTATATATGTTTCTGATAACTTTGAATGTCTTGTATATTTGATGAACTTTTGGTTGAATTTTGTAGTGTATGCATGTATATTACATAGAAATTGTGATATAATTTTCTAATATTTTCTCCGAATATTATTATGTATTCTAATACTCATAATAATTAAAAAAAAACCTTACTTAAAATACAATACACTAATTATAACAACCTGATTTTAGGGGTAACTAACAATAAATATTTATTTAATCAAAAATGGAAGTAAAATGTTTTAAGAATGGATACTTGTTTAAGAAAAGAGAAATAAATTAATTAGAAAATTGTTTAGTATTAGACTTAAAATGAGAATAATAATGTTTGAATTTAAAAGAGTTTAAAATGTGGGAAAATTAATTTTAGAAATCTTATTGCGTGAGTAAACAATTGAGTACCGTGATTATAAAATTTTGTTGGAATTTTATGTTAATTGTTTATATGGAAAAATAGTATAGAAAGAAGGAAAAAAAAAAAGTGTGTGCACACACACTTATTTTATCATGGCCAATGCCCAATTATCCCTAGCCCAAACATATTTCCGGATCTCTCTCTTCTCCACTTTTCTTCTCATTCTATTTATACAAAAATGATCTCGTTTCTTTTGAGGGGGAGAAAATACACTCCATCACTAATCCCTATTGCACAAATAAATCAAAATGAAAATTCAGTAAATCCCTATAAATACCAAATATGATAATCTCTGTATTATATACATCACTGAGTATGAAAATTTGAAGTTTGATCCATGCTTGGAATCTTATCGTGCGTAAGGCAGGCGAAGGAAGGTAACGATAATGTTCAGGTGAGTACTTATATTCACATTTTCTATGTTTAAATTATCATTTCATCATTCTATGTGTTTGGATCTGTTAAATGAATAAATTTATGGAAAATAAATTACGTAGAGTACCTGATTATGCATGTACGCATTTATGTGTGTGGGTGAGTTGAGTTCTGCATGCGTGAGCGTGTATTTACATATAAAATTATGTGTGAACATGTAAGACAAAATATACATAAGAACATGTCACATTTTACAATGAAAACCAAACTATTTGCTTTGTTACAAAGCATAAGAAGGCCACGTACAATGAAAACAAACCATTTGTATATATGTTCCAAAGCATTAGCAGGTCATGTTTTAAAATGGGAAATGGAAAATGCATTGACCTAGGAGAGTGTGCGTTAGTGTATATGTGTGAAGATGTGTGTGTATTCTTGTGTGTATAGTTGTTGTTAATTGTTTTTGGTGCTGAAATGTTTTGTGTTAGCTTTATAAGACTGTGGGTTTTGATCTCATCAGTATATTATGTTATCATTGAAAATGTGCTGTTATATAGCTCTTGTACCTGTGTGAATTGAAAAACAATTTGTTTATCAGTGATTACAACTTCATTTTGAGTATTTACCAAGGTTCAAAGTTTCGCTTCGGTCGGTTGAGATTTCAAAATTTTTCGTTCCATTTCGAAAATTCCGACGATTCCGCTTTGATTCCGATTTGTAAATTCCGGCATTGTCTTTTTATTTTTTATGTATTGAATTTATAAGCATTAACACAAATTTATTAATAGTTTAAATGTTATATTCAAAATAGTGTTTTAACTACGTAACAAAGCCATTATAAAGCCCAATCTACAATAATAAAGCCCGACACTTTAGTTATCCAATAGTTTCATCAGCCGATCAAATTGAATCGGAAAACATAAGCCCTAATATTTCATCGTTACCTCATTCATTCAGCTCGACATGAAATATGAATTCCAAAATCACACAAACCCAAAATTGGTACAGCTATAAACATATAAAAATGCTTGTTTTAAGCTCGAGATCTGCTTGCTCGACAATGGCTGGCGTGCTCGACAAAGGAAATTAGAGGTAAAGGCAAAGTAACGAAAATAGCTTCCCATTAATAGAAACTGAAACTGACCCAAGACATATT
The DNA here is from genome assembly GCA_030765085.1 of Allium cepa. Taxonomy (NCBI): domain Eukaryota; kingdom Viridiplantae; phylum Streptophyta; class Magnoliopsida; order Asparagales; family Amaryllidaceae; genus Allium; species Allium cepa. The sequence continues at coordinate 446,243,278 of CM060935.1, read as the reverse complement.
TTGGTGAGAGTTCCATTGTAAATAGATTCAATAACGTCATGCTATAGTTGAAATGGTCGGTAATATTTAACACTTAAAATCGTAGAAGCCACGAATATTCATGATTGTTGGTTGTCTTTTTGTGAAAATTTGCTGCACATTCTTATTCCTACAAAAACTATGTTTTTGCATCCTTCCATTTCATATCTCCACTACAAATTCTTGGATCTACCAAATATTGAAACATCGACAAATGATGATGAAATGCATCAATTTTGTTGTAGATGAGTACTGCTCGATGGTAGGAGAGTTTGATGCTAGAGCTTGGTCGAAAGCTCGTCTTTGTTGATCGAAATTACGGTTTTAATCAAGGTTCAAAGTTATTCCAACTCTCGAATTCTCAATCAATCCCAACTGCTCATTTAACTCAAAATCGTCGCTTCTCTCCACTTTTCGGAATCTCGACAGTAAAATAAGTTGATTTCAGGTGTGATTTTGGCAATACGAAAATTGTTGTGTTTGATTATGTTTATTTAAGCTTCTGTATGATTTCGAAGCGATGATATGATTTTATGACAGATTTCTTCTTTGTACTTGCCGAAACCGAAAACGATATTTTCTTCCAATTTCTGTCTGGGCATTGTCGGAACGGGATCGAAGCGGCCGAAATTCCGGCGTGCCGGTCGGAAGTTGGAACCTTGGTATTTACTTCTGACGCAGCGTAGGAAGCGAATTCGACGATGTAAATCGAATCCGTTCAGGATCTCACACGATTAGCGGAAATAATCGGTGAATCGATGATAAATCGATGGATTTAAGAATACTCAAATGCCCAAATCCGTTGATCACGAAGATACCGGATTCTAGCAATCTTCGACACATTGAATGCGCACTATATCGTGAAAAAAGATCTACAATTCTTCGAACGTTGATCAAGCGCACTTGATTCCATGAATTGGCTTCAACAATCGTTGATTCGAGCGCACTCGAATGCCGAAGATGGAGATAGGAGATAACACTCGACTACCAATTTTAATGGAGGCACAAAGCACAAATCAAATTTTATTCAAAATTCAACCCCCCGTTTACAAATGACCCACCTTGCCTATTTATAGGCGTTACAACTCATCACTGACCAACCGACTTAACATAGGTCGTTAACGACCTAAGCAACATGCGACTCAACTTTACATCGGCTCACGCCATAACAATATGTACATCAATTATGCGACCTAAAATTACAACACAAAACGACTTAAAAAACAAACGACCTTACAACATAGGTACATAGCGACCTACACTCAACATCGTCACGCGACCTAAGTAATCTTCAGCAACTTTAAGCTTCATTGCGACATAAGAAATGGCAGCGACATATCCATCAACGACCTAGGGTAATTCGCGACTTAGGGAAGATCGGAATTTGGGAAGATTGCCGAGCGAGCTATAGTGGACCGCGACATAAGGATCTGGAGTTCGCGACCTTCAGGAGTTTCTCGCGCGCGACCTAAGCATTCGCCCTGCTCGCGATTTAGGCTAGATCACGATCTGGATAGGCACGACAACGATCTAGAGACGGGCGGCGAAGTTTGGTCGCGACCTAGGGTAGGGCGTGCGCGAGCTTCTTCGTTACCTCGTTCGCGACCTAGGTTGTGGAGCGACCTAGGGAAGAGAGTGGCGAAGTGACCTAGGCCTTGTTCGCGATCTGGAGTGGCGCGATTCAAGGTAAGCGCTGCATCATCCTCCCCTGCTTGAAAAGAATTCGTCCTCGAATTCACATTCTCTTCTTCAAGTATCTCCCCATAATACGGAATTAAATGTTTGACATTGAAAACATCAGAAGTATGAATATTTTCCGGCAACCTTTATTGATACGCATTATCATTGATCTTCTTCAAAACTTCTACTGGACCAAATTTCCGAGCTTTCAGCTTGTTGTAAGTTCCAGCTGGAAAACGATTTTTTGTTAACACTGCGTAAACCAAATCTCCTTCATTAAATTCAGCACTTCTTCACTTCAGATCCGCAGATCGTTTATACTTCTCATTCGTCTTCTCCAATCGTTCTTGAACGATTCTATGGCATTCTGTCAACTCATCAACGAAATCAACAGCCCGCTTAACTGTCCCCTTCGGTTGTGGCACTATCGTTAAATCCAACGGCCCCTTTGGCAAGCTTGAATATACAATCTGAAATGGACTGAAACCCGTACTACGATTAACAGCATGATTATGTGCAAATTCCTCTTGACACAACTTCATATCCCAGCTCTTCAAGTTATCTTTCATAAGACATCGTAACAAATTTTCCAACGATCTATTTACCACCTCTGTTTGCCCATCTGTTTGCGGATGATAAGCGCTACTAAAATTTAGCTTTGTTCCAACCATCTTCCACAAACTCAACCAAAAATGGCTTAGAAATCTAGTATCCCGATCAGAAACAATAGATTCAGGTAGCCCATGTAATCGATACACCTCTTTAAAGAATAATTGAGCAACTCGGACGGCATCAGCTGTCTTCTTACAGGCTATGGAGTGTGCCATCTTCGAAAACCGGTCCACCACAACATATATAGAGTCATTTCCCCGTTGAGTCCTCGGCAAGCCCAACACGAAATCCATACTTACATCCACCCACGGTTTTGTAGGAACAGGTAAAGGTATATACAATCCCGCATTTGTAGCTGTCCCTTTCGAAACTTGACAAACATGACATCTACGCACAAACTTTTCAACTTCCCGCCTCATCGAGGGCCAATAGTAAGACTGAGAAATCAACTGCAATGTGCGATCCCGACCAACATGTCCTTCTTCATGCAACTCTTTTACAATTTTCATTCTCAAGCTGCAATCCGGTACGCAAAATCGATTCCCCTTGAATAAGAATCCATATACCAACACAAATTCATCAGTACTCCCATCCTTGACTTTCTCAACAATCTTCGTAAAGTAAGGATCTTCTTCAAACAACTCTGGCAATAGTTCAAATCCTGTCACTTCAATCTTCATCGTCGTCAGCAAATGATTCCTCCTGCTCAAGGCATCAGCTACACGATTCGTCATCCCTGATTTGTGCTTTACAACAAAAGTAAACTGCTATAGATACGCGACCCATGAAGCGTGTCTGGCTGAAATTTTGTCCTGCCCTTGCAAATGTTCAAAGCTTCATGATCCGTATAAAGAACAAACTCCTTCTGAAACAGATAATGTCTCCAGTGCTTCACAGCTTGAACAATCGCGTAAAATTTCACGTCATAAGTGCTATATCTCAACTTGGCTCCAGACAACTTCTCACTGAAATAAGCAACTGGTCTTCCACTCTGACTCAATACTCCACCAATTCCAACCTTTGACGCATCAGTATGTAATTCAAACAACAACTGAAAATCCGATAAAACTAGAATTGGTGCTGACGTTAAAAGTGTCTTAACCTTCTCAAAAGCTAACTCTGCTTCCTGAACACGCCCTTGTTCTAACAACTCCTCCACCTGCCTTCTCAGCTCCTCATGCTCCTTAGGACTCATCCTGTAGTGTGGTCGATGCGGCAATACGGCTCCTGGAACAAGATCTATTTGATGTTGTATGTCCCGCAATGGTGGTAACTCCTTTGGCATCTCTTCTAGAAGTACATCTTTAAACTCTTCCAACACCGGCTTTACTTCTTCAGGAATTTCAACAGATTCAGTAGCTTCATGTCCAATCAACAAGGACACATCTGGACTCTCCTCTACTTCTACAACAAACTCCTTCAAAGTCAACAAAGTCTTCAACTCCTCAATCTCTTCTGACTTGCTCCCTCCTTGCTGTCTCTTCTTCGGAACTAAAATGATCTTAACACCTTCAAACATAAAGCTGTAACTGTTGGTTCGACCATCATGTTGCACTTCTCGGTCATACTGCCATGGTCTTTCCAAAAGCAAGTGACACACATCCATCTCCACCACATCACACCGGATCTCGTCTTTATACTTCTTCCCAATAGAAAATGGAACATGAACTCGCCTATCCACCTTCACCTCTCCTCCTTTTCTCAACCACGTTAACTTGTAAGGATTTGGATGCTTCTCCGTTTTCAACTTCTACTTTCTCACAGCTTTGGTAGAAATGATATTGTCACAACTTCCCGCGTCAATCACAAATTTACACACCTTTCCTAGTACAGTGCATGTCGATTGAAAAATATTACTCCTCAACCAACTAGCCTCTTCTTCCTGTTTCGGTGTTAAACATGATCTCCTCAACATTAGATTACATCCTTCATCTCCCGACACGATGTCATGTTCATCCTCTTCAACTGGACTAGAATGACCTTCATCAACATCCTCATCTTCAATCTCAGCAATCATTGCCCGCTTCTTCGGCTTTAGACATTCATTTCTCTTGTGGCCAAACTCTTGACAATTAAAGCACTTAATACTATTGTTGACCTTGGTCTTTGCTACCTCATTGACAACCGGTTTAGTAACAGCCTTTGAAACAGTAGTATTGCTACTAGTTCCCTTCACTTGATTGTTGGAATTTGTAAAACACCACCTCCTCGTCTTCCCTGCTTCTCCCAAGCCAACGCTTTCTGGTGCGCTTCAGCCACAGATCTAGGGTCAAACATATTTACCATGTCCTGGAACTGGATCCTCAACCCTCCAACAAATCTAGCGGTCAACTGTTCTTCCGTCTCCATGATATCATTCCTATCAATGAGTTGGTAAAATTCATCCGCATAATCATTAACTGACTTTGTCCCCTGCCTTAGATTTTGTAAGCGTTGATACATAAGAGATTGATAATTGTAAGGTAAGAAAGTAGCTTTCATTAACTTCTTCATCTTCTCCCATGAAACAATCTTTGACTTCCCCATTCTCTCTCGTGTAAGTTTAGTCTGCTGCCACCATGCCATAGCTCTCCCTCTCAATCTCGTAGCAACTAACTTAACTCTGCGATTCTCGGGAACTTCTTTGAAGTCAAAAATTTCCTCAACATTTAAAACCCAATTCAAAAATTCTTCCGCAACCATACCACCCTTGAATTCCGGAATTTCCATTTTCATTCCTGATTCCCATTTACGGTAATCTTCATATTCTCTAGCTCGACTCCACACGTGACCTCGATCTCGATAATGAACACTTCCTCTATCACCATCAAACTCCTCATCAAAATCTGACGCATATCGTTGTCGATCATGACCACCAACATCTCTAGCACCACCATTTCTTCGATCTACATTCCTATGATCACGATAATCAACATTCCTACGATTTCGTTCATCAACATTCCTATCACGATCGTCAACATTCCTACGATCATGATCTCTTCTTCTCTCCCGATCTGACTGTGGTGAAACTCTGTTTCCCCCATGACTCGATTCAGGTGAAACCCTTCTTCTACTTTGATTCATTTCAAGCATCATTCTCTCTAATCGACCAATCCCTTCATTCAACTTCTCAGTGAAACTCTCGTTGATACGTTGCTCCATTTCATCGCCTCTTCTCTTCCATAAAAGCATTAATATTGCGATGACGTTGAGCTCGTCTCGGTGGCATGATTAAACTTCAAACAAATTCAAAAAAATTCAAACGCGTTTCAAACTTTGACCCAAAATGATATGGATCGAAACTCCCAACTTGTTGCAACTTCACGATGGACACGATGAACACCAAACTTCTCAACAATTGCAAATCTGATCTCCAAACTACAAATTCTTGAAACCCAATTCTCCAAGTGATGCAAACTTCTTACAATCTAGCTCTGATACCAAACTGACGCAGCGTAGGAAGCGAATTCGACGATGTAAATCGAATCCGTCCAGGATCTCACACGATTAGCGGAAATAATCGGTGAATCGATGATAAATCGATGGATTTAAGAATACTCAAATGCCCAAATCCGTTGATCACGAAGATACCGGATTCTAGCAATCTTCGACACGTTGATCGCGCACGATACCGTGAAAGAAGATATATAATTCTTCGAACGTTGATCAAGCGCATTTGATTCCGTGAATTGGCTTCAACAATCGTTGATTCAAGCGCACTCGAATGCCGAAGGTGGAGATAGAAGATAACACTCAACTACCAATTTTAATAGAGGCACAAAGCACAAACCAAATTTTATTCAAAATTCAACCCCCCATTTACAAATGACTCACCTTGCCTATTTATAGGCGTTACAACTAACACTGACCAACCGACCTAACATGGGTCGTTAACGACCTAAGCAACATGCGACTCAACTTTACATCGGCTAACGCCATAACAATATATACATCAGTTATGCGACCTAAAATTACAACACAAAACGATTTAAAAAAAACAAACGACCTTACAACATAGGTACATAGCGACCTACACTCAACATCGTCACGCGACCTAAGTAATCTTCAACGACTTAAAGCTTCATTGCGACATAAGAAATGGCAGCGACATATCCATCAACGACCTAGGGTAATTCACGACTTAGGGAAGATCGAAATTTGGGAAGATTGCTGAGCGATCTATAGTGGACCGCGGCATAAGGATCTGGAGTTCGCGACCTTCAGGAGTTTCTCGCGCGCGACCTAAGCATTCGCCCTACTCGCGATTTAGGCTAGATCGCGATCTGGAAAGGCACGGCAGCGATCTAGAGACGGGTGGCGAAGTTTGGTCGCGACCTAGGGTAGGGCGTGCGCGAGCTTCTTCGTTACCTCGTTCGCGACCTAGGTTATGGAGTGACCTAGGGAAGAGAGTGGCGAAGCGACCTAGGCCTTGTTCGCGATCTAGAGTGGCGCAATTCAAGGTAAGCGCTGCATCAACTTCTTTGTTTTATTTCTATTATCTACTACAAATATAAAAGATAGAATACCATATTACTTTGTTCGATACTTTGATCATATAGAGATTACCCTAGGGAAGATATGGCAATAGAAACCTTGGCTAAAACCACGTCGAAAACTGTCTGAAACTTTCACCAGAAGGCTACGCAAGCAAGCAGCGAACCCAGTAATGATCTGGAAATCATTGCCTAGATTCATGACCAGTGTGTGTGTCTTAATTTTTTCTCCTTCCAATGATTGTTTTACACAATTATGTTGCCTTTGTGTTTTATATACACTTCAGTAATGGATGATATCGCATTGGAAATATGGATTACTGAAATTAGATTTGTCTTCCAGAGTTGCCAATAAATTTAAATCTTTATTTTCTTCATTTCTCTTGAATATCTTGCATTTAATGATGATTAAACTAAATACACTACATAAACAAATTATAATACACTAGAACTCAAATTTAGATTAAATGAAGTGATATTTGAAGAGGTTGGTCCCGACTTTATTTGTTTGGGCTAAGCCCATTTTAACTATTTTCAAAAAAAAGATATCGAATAATGAAAAGTATGTTCGGAACCATAATAATTTGTTCCAGCTCCTTATTTCTCCTCATATGGTTTGGATTACACTTGTGGGCTGAATTGAAGGTTTATTTTTACATCTCATAATATCACTAGGATCAAACTTTAATGCATTAGAATAAAGATTGATGAAGTTTAAAGCCTAACCTGGTATGCATTTTTCAGAAGATCGTCCCATAAGCCTTGCTCCATTTTCCTTTTTTCAAGTATCTTTTCATGACCATAAGAGCTTGCGTTAGTTTATAAATACATGAGTTTAGGTGCATGTGTGGTATCCCTGTAGACAAAACTGTAAATAGAAATGAAGTAGAACCATGCTTCTTAAGCATGGGAGCTTACGTGTGTATACATGTAGGATACGTGGCAGAGACTATTACATGTGGTTGCCTTTTTTAGAGACTGTGCATGGCTGTGAAATGTATTTGGTGTGTGCGTGTATACATGGGGGTTGTGTGTTTCCAAAGTGTATGTAACGACCCAGAATTTCTGTCATTTGAAATTCGTATATTTAATTGATTTTAAATATTAACAAGTAAGATTTGTAAGTCGAATAAATTTTTATTTCGAATATCTAGATTTAATTGGATAATTAAATCGATAATTTAATGTTTGAAATTATAGAAATAATTAGAAATTGGGTTTAAAATGATTAAAATTGATTTGTAAAGTTGTATTAAATCATATTGGAGTTAGAATGATGTTATAGAACTTTTAAAATTGAATTAAAAGTTAATTTGTGGAAATTGAATATTTTAAACATTTAATTGACGAGTAAAAATAGTCATTTTTCAAATCGGATTGACGGTTTGTCCAGGGCAAGCTAAAACGCACTGAAATCGGTTTAAGTGAATTTTAAATTTAAAATAGTCAATTCAAAAAACCTGTCTTCCAAATATGATCGAATTGGCTCCCGATATATATTCCATTGTGTTCAGAATGGGGGTAAAACATTATAAACGCCAAGCGGCACGCTTCGTTTGCAGTTCGGAAAAATTTCGAGTGAATAGTGTCGCGTATTTTTTCTATAAAAGGACGTCACAATTTCATTTTTGCATCAAAACCCTGGCTAGGGTTACAACCGCCACTTAAAGTTTTAATGGCCGAAATCTTTTCTTCTTCTTCCTCAATTTTCTTCCAATCTACAAACTTTTACGGCTCGACTTCAACCGCAAAGTTGTAGAGGGTATCGAGATCTTTGATATCAACGGTGATGATCATCTGAAACAAAGCCGATTGATGGCAAATCGCAAATGAAGTTGTCGCGTTCAAGCACGATTTTCTAGGGGAAAGGGGAGCCGAGCTCATGCGGTCTTTGGCCGTGGGCAGTGGAGTTAGTGAGCGTCGTCATGGCACTTCCTGATCGTCGTGGAGTTGCTCGAGCTTGGCGCGTTAAGCTAGGTTTAAACGGCGGCTATGGGCTGCTCGACCTGATACTTTGAACGAAGGAGAGAAGAAAAGGGGGACGGCCGAGATCTGGAGGGTTAGAAACGTGCCGCCAGATGATATCTAGGTTAAAATAAATAAAAAGAAATGTAAATTATTATATTTTAAAATTGTGTAATGTTTAAAACGCTATAACTTCTTCGTACGAGGTCGGAATTTGACGAAACGTCTTGCGTTGGGTTCGTATTCGCGAACACTACGCGATGGAGCTGGATTGGAGTTGATTGGAGCTAGTGAGAATTTTGGGTAAAATTAAACGCACGTGTAATTTTATTCGAAATAAAACACTGCAACTGTTATTGGAAGCAAGGTGAGAACTTCTCACTTAATCGAAATTGTTTCAATTTAAATTTTAAATAATTAGATTTAAAATTGCTTGATTGTGTTGATTGTATGCTTGGATGATAAATTATTATCTATGGTATTGAAATTGACCCTATACGCCGTATATTAAGCGGATGTTATTTATTTAAACACATATACCGCGATATTTCACCTTAAAGTGGAATTGGTATTATATATGTACTTGGAGTTGATTTTCCGCATTATATAGCGGATGAGACCCTATTGCGCCGCATAATAGCGGACAATATTTTATAAACCCATATACCGCAATATTCCGTCTTGAAACGGGATTGGTATTGTGCTAACATCTGTGGATGCAGGGAAACAGGTTGGAGGGATCCAACTGGATTCCTCAACAGTATTGATTTATTTACAGATATTTGCGATATATTCTGTTATCATATTGATATATGATGTTTGGATGTCGTCGTTGATTTATTGGTGTTGTTGCAGCATTGGGCCTATTTTTGGAGTTTTAAAATTGTTAAAGTAACGATTTCGAATTTAAAAGGATTTTCAAGTGATTTTTGAAAGTATAAAATTTTTTAATTTTTGGAATTGATTCATTTTAAATAAATAAACGTCATAATTTTTATGCTATAAAAATTATGATTTTTGTGAAATATGAGCAAAATGTGATTTTTGAAATAAGTAGTTGATTAATTTATAAAATGTTTTAAATTGGGATTTTTGAATTATAATAAACGGTTTATATAAATGATTTATAAAATTGATATTTTATAAATTAAAATATTGGAATTATAAAATGAGTTTTTTTTAAGTGTTAAAATGAAATATAAATGGATCTCATAAGTGAATGAAATTTATATATTTATAAATTATGAAGTTATAAAATGAATAGATTTTGTAAAATAAAAGATTTATAAGTAATTAACTTATAAATTGGATTTTGGCATTTAAATGAGATATAAATAGAATTTGTTAATTAAGGGATTTTATAAGTTGAAATTTTTATAAAATATATGTGTGTGTGTGTGTGTGTGTGAATTTATAAACGTTGTTTTATAAATCCGAAACCAATTGAATTTGATAAGTAAATATGAAAGCTTATTAAATGAGATATATCCACGATTTTGCAAAGTGGATAATCCTTTAAATTAAAATATGTAGAAGTGTTGAATTTGATAAACGATTTATATTCACGATTTTGGACAGTGAATAATATATTAAAGAAATGCTTTGGGGAAGTGATATTTTAAATAGAATTAAAACGATTTGAAGTTGTTTTAAAATGTGTTAAGGATCGAAGCCATAGATTTCAACATTCATCGTTGAAATAAACGTTTTCGAGAAATAAGGAAAGGATGTATTATAACACTGTTGTTGCAGTAAATGATTTTCGAAAGAAAATGTTTTATATAATATTGGGATTTATATATCTATCTTAATTTCGAATCCCTATGCTAGTGATTTTGGGTTGTCGTAACGATATTTTACGCAACATTCGTTTTGACTCAAATGAATGTGTTTAAGAGAATGTTTTCCTTAAAGAATAAAATATATACTTAATTGTGATTTAAGTATATTGAATATTTTCCAAATGTTGAAAATAAATAGATTTGTGAATTACTTATTATTAAATAAGTTTGGAAATGTTTTCCAATATGAAGTGAAATGTTTTGAGAATATATCTTGTAAAGATATTTTTGGAAAATAAATAATTTGGGAAATTATTTGGATAGAGGTGATGTTGTGCATATCTATTGATAGTTAAATAACCGACTATCAATATTTACCTTTAAATGGGTATTTGTTGTGATTTGCTTGAATTTGAATGTCACACTTATTTTTAAGCGCTCGTTATTCGGCTTAGCCGGGAGAGGACCTTTGGGTCATAAATCCCATTCCGAATAGCGATACGTCGTAATGGATAGCATTTGAAGACCGGAGTTGAAGACCGGATATTTTCGAAAATGGAAGGATTACCGTCGAACGTCTCTACATCGGCCGATCTCTGATATAGAGATTTATCACCCTTTGTGATGGGAATTCCGGACGTGATTAGTGAATATCCGGATTACAAGGGCTTCTTTGGAAGTGCCTTCGGTTCTGTTCGATCCCGGAAAGGACTTGTATGGATGTGTGTCTCACGTTACAATTTGAGATGTAAAGCTGGTTTCTATCAAATACATTTCTGTTGGTGGCGGAGAATTTATTCTCTTAGCTTAACACCCTTCTCTGAGACGTACGAGCTCAGAGGTTATGTAGTTGATGGTTACTAGTGATACATTCCCAATTTGGTAATGTGGCATACGAAGTGCTGCTGATCATTTGTTAATCAAAGCGTGGCTTTTATGAAAAGCGTAGCTTTGTGGACGAGACTTCGTCGGACCTCACACACTGAAAATGGTCAAAACAGGAAGAATGCAGCAAGGTTATTTGGGGACAGCGCCCTATAGGGTATGTTTATTTCCTTCTGGATAGAGGTGGTATTATGGTATGGAGCCCTGATACTTAACCTATGTGGTTGCTGCAAATTTATTTCTTTGTGGTTGTAGGTGAATCCCGGGATTTAGGTTGGTTACGACCGGCGGATGTCATACTCGTGTCAGTAGTTACCTGGCTAGAGGTAACCCGACTTTGTGTTGGTAGAGATCAGGTTAGGTTCTCGGGGCCTCTTTCCAGAGGCGTACCCATGTGGCAATGGGAAGTACCTTGGCCTGACCATTTGTTGGAAATTCAAACTCCAATACGTACCTTGTACGGTTTTAGTTGTAGAACCTGTCATTTACTTATTGTGGTCACCACTGTTTAGATGGTAGCTATAATAGGCATAGTTCGGAATGTTTATGTTGGCTAAGATTTATATTATACTTTCGAAATGTTTTCCTACACTTTGCACTTATAGTAATAATATCAAAGAAATCTTTCTGCGTATCAAGCATGTTTGACTATCATAAGGAGAAAACTCCTCTGATTTTGCATTTGTATTGTGTGTGTGTGCGAGAGGCCTTATGGTAGTTACATTTTCTAAAAGCATTGCGGATCTATTTTAAAATTAATTTCTTTGTTTGTTTTTAAAAGATAAACTGTTTAAGTTCTCACACCAGTCCCATGACTGACCTGGAGTTTATTGTTCTCTTCCTAAACTCTGGGTGCCCATCATTTTCCACACGGGCAGTCTAGAGTCAGGTTATAAGGTTATTCTGGAATTCAGGAGCTGCTGTAGAGATCTGGAGGCAAGCTGGATAGCGCGACGTATCATCTAGTATATAGTATTTCTTTTCCGCCGTTCGTTGTTGTAAACTCGGATGATGTAATGTAATGTGATGTAATGTAATTACAGATATGGTTCTTTGTTTTAAAGATTATTCATTGATATATTATATGTTGTTCCGCGGCGAAATGTGAGATTCTGTTATTGTTTCTGTTTTCTTTTTCTTTCTTTCTTCTTCTACCTCTTTTTCTTTAACAATTCGGTTTTCCGGCCTTCGATTGCTCGGCAGTTGATACAGTGAACATATTAATGTCGATTTTCGTGAGTCAAAAATCCCGAACGTTACATCTGGTATCGGAGCATTTGGTTAAGCGACAACCTTGGCTCTGTTGGGTGTTACTCATTAGAGATAGAGTCAGTAGTACTCTAGAATGAGTTTGAGTGTAATAATAGATACGATCGCGTATTTATTTGTGAATATAAAAATGTTTTATATTGCGTTTGCTTATCCGTTGAGCTGTTTATGAATTCTGGTCAGTGCGGGAAGTACAACCGTATCGATAGAGGTTTCTAAACTCTTAAACGAGATAAATTGACATAGTATCACTTTAAATTGGATAAATGAAATAATTTTACCTTGATTATATTTTATATATAAAGGAAATAATTTTTCAAAATTATTAAAGTGTATATAAATTGATTGTTTGGTTGTTGAAAATGTAAGAATGTATATAAGTTAATTAAAAGAATAAATTGTATGAGCAAAAGAATTATTAATATGGAATTATAATTAATGTGATTTACAATTGTGAAATAATCTTATATATAAGAAGTGAAACTATATGGATATATTTATAAATATGAGTTGTAAATAAAAATGAATTTGGACTATGAATTTGAAAGTTTTGAATCCCGTCTATTTTGAAAGTTTTTTTTCAAAGTTAAAGATGTTATTAAGTAAGATAAATCAATTTGGAATAATCTTATGTAAGTGAAGTGGAATAGTGAAATTCTATAAGAAAAAGACATATAAATGTGAGATATAAATAAAAGGAATTTTTTTGAAAGAATATTAAGCACTGAATTCACTACTGTTGCTGGGAAATAATAAGGGTGATGACTGCAGCATCATCAATATCGTTTTCAAGTTTCTGTGTGATGGATTTGCTACCATAGTAAATTGAAAATTGAAGTTTTGTTGTGATAAACAAATTTGAAAATTAAAATCCAAGTTGTAATTGAAGAATATAAGTGAAACGAGTTTTGAACTTATGATATGTGATAATAAATTTGGCTTTGGTAAAGAATAAAGAATTTGGGTTAGCATAATAAATATATGATTTGAAATTTAACTAAAGGAAAGTTAAATAGAATTTACTTTAGAATTGGAATCTGAATTGGATTTATAAGTGGAAATTTAAGTTAAGTTAAACAAATGATGTTTAAATGGAATATAACTTAAGTGATGTTGAATGAAGTTGATTTTGGTATCGAAGTATAAGAATAAAGTGAATTAAATGAATATGAACTTGAGTTATGTAATGAAATTCAACTTTTGTGGTTAAATGAATTAGCAATTGAATTGAACTAATGGATTGAATATTAATCAATCTAATGTAAAAGAATTGATATAGAATAATGAATGTAAGTGTTAATTCATTAAAAGGTAATGAAGTTGAAGAAAAATTGAATAATTGAATGGAAGTCAATTTAATACCACCCAATTGAAATTAAAAGTGTTAAACCAAATTGAAGTTAGACAAAGTGAATATGAATTGTTGAATGTAAATTTAATAATTTGGTTGTGTTGGTTATGATTTGGTTGTTATATGATTGTTAGTTGATTGTATATAATTCATTAAGTGTTAATGAAATTGAATTGATAAAATTGAAAGCTTTGTAATTTGATTTGAACGTGGAAGTGAACTAACTTGAATATAAATTAGTGAATATAAACTAATTGAAAATGAATAAATGAATGTTAGTAAAGTCCAATGCTAATGAATCAAATGCGATTAAATGAAAAAAAAAACCAATTCATTGAATATTAATGAGAAGTGATGTATATTGATTTGATATGGATTTGTTGCATTTATTGCTTTTTGTTGCATTTGCTATATTGGCACATATTGTTGTTGCTTCTGGTATATGTTGTATATCGATATTATTTTCTATATGCATGTTTCTCATTATTGTTGAGTGTTTAGTAGGTGCGGATTGCGTTTGCTTTGCATTTGGAGCTCGCTTTCACGCTATATTAGCCGTATATGCTCGCTAATAATATATAAGGTACATATCTCGGATTACATATCGTACTTTTACATTTTTCCCTACGGGATGCCTCATTACTTTGATGAGATGTATATTTGTGATATATATATATATATATATATATATTGCTATTTTTTTCGGATCGAGCCGCGCAAAGGAGGTTATGGCGAATTTTTTTGAAAATTTAAGGCGTTAGAATATTTTTGAGAAAATTGAATTTTTTTGAAAACTATAACTTTGATTTTGGAGTGAAAAGTTAAACGATATAGTTGGTTTTGAAAAGATAACTAAGTATGATTTGAAAACTTAGTAAAGTTATTATAAGAAGTTCAACTATTGGATTTTGGGAAAGTTAAACACTTAAGTGAATTTGAAATCTAATTGAATGGATGTTTGAAAAATTAATGGATTTTGTAACTTTTTCTTACTTGGCAATTTCGAGGACGAAATTCTTTTAAGGGGGGAAGTTTGTAACGACCCAGAATTTCTGTCATTTGAAATTCGTATATTTAATTGATTTTAAATATTAACAAGTAAGATTTGTAAGTCGAGTAAATTTTTGTTTCGAATATCTAGATTTAATTGGATAATTAAATCTATAATTTAATGTTTGAAATTATAGAAATAATTAGAAATTGGGTTTAAAATGATTAAAATTGATTTGTAAAGTTATATTAAATCATATTGGAGTTAGAATGATGTTATACAACTTTTAAAATTGAATTAAAAGTTAATTTGTGGAAATTGAATATTTTAAATATTTAATTAACGAGTAAAAATAGTCATTTTTCAAACAGTATTGGATTTCGACGAAACCAGTTTCATCGGATCTGTAATGTTATATTATTGTAAGATTTCAAGTTTCGTGTCAATCGGATTTACGGTTTGTCCGGAGCAAGCTAAAACGCACTGAAATCGGTTTAAGTGAATTTAAAATGTAAAATAGTCGATTCAAAAAACCTATCTTCCAAATATGATCGAATTGGCTCCCGATATATATTCCATTGCGTTCGTAATGGGGTAAAACATTATAAACGCCAGGCGGCACGCTTCGTTTGGAGTTCGAAAAAAATTTCGGGTGAATAGTGTCGCGTAATTTTTCTATAAAAGGACGCCACAATTTCATTTTTGCATCAAAACCCTGGCTAGGGATACACCCTTTTAATGGCCAAAATCGTGTCTTCTTCTTCCTCAATTTTCTTTCAATCTACAAACTTTTACGCCTCGACTTCAACTGCAAAGTTGTAGAGGGTATCAAGATCTTTGATATCAACGGTGATGATCGTCTGAAACAAAGCCGATTGATGGCAAATCGCAAATGAAGTTGTCGCGTTCAAGCACGATTTTCTAGGGGAAAGGGGAGCCGAGCTCATGCAGTCTTTGGCCGTGGGTAGTGGTGTTAGTGAGCGTCGTCGTGGAACTTCCTGATCGTCGTGGAGTTGCTCGAGCTTGGCGCGTTAACCTAGGTTTAAATGGCGGCTATGGGTTGCTCGACCTGATGCTTTGAACGAAGGGGAGAAGGAAAAGGGGACGGCCGAGATTTGGAGGGTTAGAAACGTGCGACCAAATGATATCTAGGTTAAAATAAATAAAAAGAAATGTAAATTATTATATTTTAAAATTGTGTAATGTTTAAAACGCTATAACTTCTTCGTATGAGGTCGGAATTTGACGAAACGACTTGCGTTGGGTTCGTATGCGCGAACGCTATGCGATAGAGCTGGATTGAAGTTGATTGGAGCTAGTGAGAATTTTGGGTAAAATTAAATCCACATTTAACTTTATTCGAAATAAAACACTGCAACTGTTATTGGAAGCAAGGTGAGAACTTTTCACTCAATCGAAATTGTTTCGATTTAAATTTTAAATAGTTAGATTTAAAATTGCTTGATTGTATTGATTGTATGCTTGGATGATAAATTATTATCTATGGTACTGAAACAGACCCTATACGCCGTATATTAAGCGGATGTTATTTATTTAAACACATATACCGCGATATTTCACCTTGAAGTGGAATTGGTATTATATATGTACTTGGAGTTGATTTCCTGCATTATATAGCGGATGAGACCCTATTGCGCCGCATAATAACGGATAATATTTTATAAACCCATGTACCGTGATATTCCGTCTTGAAACGGGATTGGTATTGTGCTAACATCTGTGGATGCAGGGAAACATGTTGGAGGGATCCAACTGGATTCCTCAATAGTATTGATTTATTTACAGATATTTGCGATATATTCTATTATCATATTGATATATGATGTTTGGATGCCGTGGTTGATTTGTTGGTGCTGTTGCAGCATTGAGCCTATTTTTGGAGTTTTAAAAATGTTAAAGTAACGATTTCGAATTTAAAAGGATTTTCAAGTGATTTTTTAAAGTATACATTTTTTTTAATTTTGGAATTGATTCATTTTAAATAAATAAACGTTATAATTTTTATGTTATAAAAATTATGATTTTTGTGAAATATAACCGAAATGTGATTTTTGAAATAAGTAGTTGATTAATTTGTAAAATGGTTTAAATTGGGATTTTTGAATTATTATAGACGGTTTATATACAAGATTTATAAAATTGATATTTTATAAATTAAAATATTGTAATTATAAAATGAGTTTTTTTAAGTGTTAAAATGAAATATAAATGGATCTCATAAGTGAATGAAATTTATATATTTATAAATTGTGAAGTTATAAAATGAATAGATTTTGTAAAATAAAAGATTTATAAGTAATAACTTATAAATTGGATTTTGGCATTTAAATGAGATATAAATAGAATTTGTTAATTAAGGGATTTTATAAGTTGAAGATTTTTTAAAATATATATATATATGAATTTATAAACGTTGTTTTATAAATCCAAAACCAATTGAATTCGATAAGTAAATATGAAAGCTTATTAAATGAGATATATCCACGATTTTGGACAGTGGATAATCCTTTAAATTAAAATATGTAGAAATGTTGAATTTGACAAACGATTTATATTCATGATTTTGGACAGTGAATAATATAATAAAGAAATGCTTTGGAAAAGTGATATTTTAAATAGAATTAAAACGATTTGAAGTTGTTTTAAAATGTGTTAAGGATCGAAACCATAGATTTCAACATTCATCGTTGAAATAGACGTTTTCGAGAAATAAGAATAGGATGGACTATAGCACCATTGTTATAGTAAATGATTTTCGAAAGGAAATGTTTTATATAGTATTGGGATTTATATATCTCTCTTAATTTCGAATCCCTATGCTAGTGATTTTGGGTTTTCGTAACGATGTTTAACGCAACATTCGTTTTGACTCAAATGAATGTGTTTAAGAGAATGTTTTCCTTAAAGAATAAAATATATACTTAATTGTGATTTAAGTACATTAAATATTTTCCAAATGTTGAAATAAATAGATTTGTGAATTACTTATTATTTAATAAGTATGGAAATGTTTTCCAATATGAAGTGAAATGTTTTGAGAATATATTTTGTAAAGATATTTTTGGAAAATAAATGATTTGGGAAATTATTTGGATAGAGGTGATGTTGTGCATATCTATTGATAGTTAAATAACCGACTATCAATATTTACCTTTAAATGGGTATTTGTTGTGATTTGCTTGAATTTGAATGCTGCACTTATTTTTAAGCGCTCGTTATTCGGTTTAGCCGGGAGAGGACCTTTGGGTCATAAATCCCATTCCGAATAGCGATACGTCGTAATGGATAGTATTTGAAGACCGGTGTTGAAGATCAGTGTTGGAGACCGGATTATTTCGAAAACGGAAGGATTGCCGTCGAACGTCTCTGCATCGGCTGATCTCCGATATAGAGATTTTATCACCCTTTGTGATGGGAATTCCGGATGTGGTTAGTGAATATCCGGATTACAAGGGCTTCTTTGGAAGTGCCTTCGATTCTGTTCGATCTCAGAACGGACTTGTATGGATGTGTGTCTGACGTTACAATTTGAGATGTAAAGCTGGTTTCTATCTAATACATTTCTGTCGGTGGCGGAAAATTTATTCTCTAGCTTAACACCCTTCTCTGAGACAAACGAGCTCAGAAGTTATGTAGTTGATGGTTACTAGTGATACATTCCCAATTTGATAATGTGGCATACGAAGTGCTGCTGATTATTTGTTGATCAAAGCGCGGCTTTTATGAAAAGCATAGCTTTGTGGACGAGACTTCGTCGGACCTCACACCCCTAAAATAGTCAAAATAGAAAGAATGCATCAAGGTTATTTGGGGACAGCGCCCCATAGGGTATGTTCATTTCCTTCTGGATAGAGGTGGTATTATGGTATGGAGCCCTGATACTTAACCTATGTGGTTGCTGCAAATTTATTTCTTTGTGTTTGTTGGTGAACCCCGGGATTTAGGTCGGTTACGACCGGGGGATGACATACTCGTGTCAGTAGTTACCTAGCTAGAGGTAACCCGGCTTTGTGTTGGCAGAGATCCGGTTAGGTTCTCGGTGCGTCTTTCCAAATGCATACCCATGTGGCAATGGAAAGTTCCTTGGCCTGACCATTTGTTGGAAATCCAAACTCCAACACGTACCATGTACGGTTTTAGTTGTAGAACCTGCCATTTACTTATGGTGGTCACCACTGTTTAGATGGTAGCTATAATAGGCATAGTTCGAATGTCTATGTTGGCTAAGATTTATATTATACTTTCGAAATGTTTTCCTGCACTTTGCACTTATAGTAATAATATCAAAGAAATTTTTCTACGTATCAAGCATGTTTGACTATCATAAGGAGAAATCTCCTCCGATTCTGCGTTTGCATTGTGTGTGTGTGCGGGAGGCCTTATGATAGTTACATTTTCTAAAAGCATTGCGGATCTATTTTAAAATTAATTTCTTTGTTTGTTTTTAAAAGATAAACTGTTTAAGTTCTCACACCAGTCCCATGACTGATCTGGAGTTTATTATTCTCTTCCTAAACTCTGGGTGCCCATCATTTTCCACACGGGCAGTCTAGAGTCAGGTTATCAGGTTATTTTGGAATTCAGGAGCTGCTGTAGAGATCTGAAGGCAAGCTGGATGGCATGGCGTATCAACTAGTATATAGTATATTTTTTTTCCGCTGTTCGTTGTTGTAAACTCTGATAATGTAATGTAATGTGATGTAATGTAATAACAGATATGATTCTTTTTTTTAAAGGTTATTCATTGATATATTATATGTTGTTCCGCTGCGAATGTGAGATTCTACTATTGTTTCTGTTTTTTTTTCTTTTTTTTTCTTATTCTACCTCTTCTTCTTTAACCCTAACAATTCGGTTTTCCGGCCTTTGATTGCTCGGCAGTTGATACAATGGACGTATTAATGTCGATTTTCGTGATTCGAAAATCCCGAACGTTACAATGCATTCCCCTGTGTGTTGTCTGATTTAACTAAATGTATATTATATACATATATATAATAAACTAAAATAAAAATATGTATTACATATACTTAATGCAATAATAACTCATACGTATATATAATATAAACTAAGGATTAGAGCCCTAGTATATCGTAGTCATGTGTTGACTTATACAAAGCCATGTATTGGCTTACATTTAGAATTATATGTTGAC
Source organism: Allium cepa (assembly GCA_030765085.1). Classification (NCBI taxonomy): domain Eukaryota; kingdom Viridiplantae; phylum Streptophyta; class Magnoliopsida; order Asparagales; family Amaryllidaceae; genus Allium; species Allium cepa. The sequence continues at coordinate 446,223,078 of CM060935.1, read as the reverse complement.
TTAGGATATGAGTACTATATGTCATCCACTTGTGTCCAGCTCCCTTTATGTTTTGAAAGTAAATCAGATTGGTCAGTATCCACTCTGACGGCCTGATCGTGGGGTCGTGCCCCAGATCCACGACATCACCGTTGGATATTATATTTTTAAGCGCATCACAAGGTTTGGGCTAGGTGATCCGTAGGGTAGATGCCCTACAACCCCTTGTGTCGCATAGGCCAGCAGTCTGTAACCTATAGGAGAAAAGCAGGGTCGTGATCGAGGCTACGCGTTGACGAGTCATAGGAGGGCAGAGGCATGATGTATGTCGAGGTAGATGAAGACTGTAGGAACAGGTCCGACTATTAGTGGGAGGCTAGTAGACCCTGGGTTCCTAGTGCATGCCGTGTTCCATCAGTCTTCCTTTCTAATTTGGGGTTATGTGTGTGTTGTGGACTGACATATATTATTCAGTATCCCATGAGGGGGCTATAATAGAGACCGCGTATCTAAATTGTAGTCAGTCTTCGTATATCCATACTATTCTAATTTATTTCTACATAAGGAGATGAGATTATATCTGGTAAGCATCTAGAGTATGATAAATCCTCATGTCATTTATTACGTATTGATAGGCAGCCTATCTTATTTTGCTATGAATTGAAGATGATACTTTTGTTATCGAATGAAATATTTTTTTTGGATATGGACGTAAGATAATGTGATGATAGCTCATTATTGATGATTTCTTGGTTTTGATGAGAACATATGAACTTGAATAATTCACCCATTGGTAGTTGATTTTGTGATTGATTTGATTTATTTTGGTATGGATGATGACGTGTGCATATATATGATTTATGATATTTGGAATTCTACAAATATATATATATGAGGTTATCTATGATATTGTGATTAAATACCTTACATGTTTTATCACATATTTAATAATGGGAAGAGTGTTTATATTATTCTATTATACTTGCACTTTGAATAATATATACGTATATGACCCGTGTGTTATTTATAATACTCGAGTTAGTCCGAGACATTTCAGTTTCAGGGGCGACTTGACCAGCTAGTATTTTATTGGGCTTCAAGGAGCTTTATATTAGGATAGTTATGACATTAATTTGCCGTATATTGTGTATTATTCTATCCTGAAGGCGGACGTATTTATTGCTTTGTACTGATACTGTGTATATATAGATGTGTTATTTATTGATGTTTTAAAACATACCTGTGTTAGTCTAAGAAAATATTCACGTGTGTACCTCATATAGCCTCATTCTCCATATTACCTAATAGTGTTACTCTTTAATACTCTTGGATAGTATGAGTATGGAGGTATGGTGTCACACTAATTTGAACACTGACTCAAATCTCAAAACAAACCCTAATAAATATTAAATATGATTTAAAATATGAAATTAAAATTTTCGATAATAACACAACATAATCCTTTGTAATTTTAGTAAAAGGAAAAATTGAAATCACCCCTTTGCCCTTGCTACTTAATGCAGCTAATCCAATAATGATCATACTTTGTCCTTTGACAATCACACGAAAATGGATTGTATTAGGATCATAGATGTATATGTGTTGAGACTCATGAAGAAAAATGCTACTCAAGAATATAGAAGAATAAAGTCACTGTACGCAATATATCGTCTCTTAAGGGAATAGTTTAATGGTTAGGTGTAGGGCTTCTCCTATATGATTCATAAGCATCAAGCCTTGAGTCCACTATTGTAGTTCGGTAAAGTCCGTATATAATTTAGTACTTGAATTTTCAAAATATTATCAAAGGTTGAGTTTCATACTTGGAAGGCTTACAACTATAAATCTTAATATTCGACTGACACTAATTTAATTATGTAATTTATAAATGATATAAATTATTATAAGGATATAACATGATGGTAAATATCAATACATTTGTTATTTAAGGACATTTTACTTTAACGAATGACTACACAAACATCATATGTTTCTTTTAACCAAATATGCCTTAAATAATATATAATAAATTAAATATAGTATTTAGTTGTAGTCAAATTAATTAAATAAATTAATTTATATTAATGTAAATTTGAGGTCCTTGTATAATGCAGGCTAAAGAGTCCAAGAAATTTTTTTAAATTAAAGGGAGAATGAATTTGCAATCAGATGAGCTTTTTGTTAAAAAATGACAACATAAAAAAGTTTCGTTTATTACCTATAGTGCCTCCGCTCTCCACACACATTTTTCTGTATCTCTTCTCTGATAAATTAAGTTCTCTTATTTTTATTTACAAAATAAAATTATAATTGAAAAAACAAATTCATGAATAGGTAAATCATTTATTAATATATTGTTCATACCATACATATTTTTTCGTCTATAAATAACAAACAATTTTTATTTTTTGGTAAAACAATTTTGATTCGATTAATTTATATATATATATATATTAGATCATATAAAAATATAAATATATTTTTTGGTTATTCTAGTTTAATTTTTTATTTTACTATTAATATTCTTTTTGAAACAGTTACTTCATTTACTAAAAGCAAACAAGGTATACAATTTATAACATGTAGAAAAAAACCCATGGTAGGAGTATTAAACATAAATCAGACTTAAAAACTATCATAAGTTTCCTATATGCTCGGGAAGAACTAAAAACAACAACAGAAATAGCACAAAAGCATCAGCCGTGCAGGACAGAAGTTTATCTCCTACCGAACATTAGTTAACTTCATTCAATGCTAAATTCCACATTCGAGCCTGAATTCGTGGTGTCTAAAGTGCTTAGCATTCCCACAAAGCTCGTCGATTTTGACACTTATCACACGAATGAGTAGATGCACTATTACTTCCCTCTTATGAAGTTAGCGCTATTGCTTACGCTGCTCGAGAAAATACGGATGATTGACTTTGTTCGTTTCATTTTCTTACCTTTTGACTTTAATTGTGATACCATATTTTGCCACGTGGAGTTATCGATCACACCATCACGTAATGTTGTAAACTCAAAAGGAATTTCTTCCTGTTCTATTTAGACCTTGAACGTGTTCCACTGTGACCATTTGAGAGCAGCATGGGGGTTCTAGACTACGAACACTTTCCTGAATAACCATCACAGTTTGTTTATCCCTTGGAATATGTATATTAATATCTTCGTTGTGATGAGATACATTGTCTATGTTGGAAATGGATTCAGAGCATTCAAGATCCATTTAATTACTGATTTGATGCTTTTAGAACAGTGGTTATCATCCACATTGTCTTGTGTATTATCTTTGTTACCATACATTTTTAAGTTTTTGCGTGATGTGTTGCAATATCATTCATTATTTCCTTGCTGGCTTATTGTGTTGCATTGCCAAGCACAGTCCCATTACTGTTTTGATGTGTGGCAGTTCCAGTCATGTTTACATATGATGTAGCTTGCGGGTGTACATTTTTTGGGTTCTGTTGTTGCACGTTCATGCTGCTATTATGCTGTGCGTCCCAAGATGCATTTATTTTAGGTAACCAATTTTTTTAAAATGTACATAGATTCAGAGGGTGACCAAAGCAACTACAGTTTGGACAGACGATGGTTTTCCATTCATACTCAATAGGTTAAGTAAACATTTCATTGTTTTCATTCACTATGTGAACTATATTTGGAAACTTGAAGTCGTTGTTAATTTCTATTAGAATTCTAGCATATGATATTTTTATCATATCTTTGGTAAAGTGATCCATTTTCAATGGAACTTCCAAAACCGATGCAGTTCTGCTTATTCCCTCTTTCGACCAAAACTGTTGGATAGTCCAGCCCACTCATAGCAATATTTCTTGCTATTCTGGACATGTTTTTGTTGGTGGGCTATATTTGTGAACTGCTTTCATCCATTTTTTTTAGGTGGTCATCCTCTTTTTCGGCCTTGTTTTTCCTGTGGAGGCTATATTGCTGTGCACACACTATTTTTAGCAGGGGGAATAATTTTCTTTATGCAGGAGCACTTTTGTCAGAGGGGACACAAAAATAAAAGCACAAAAAAAAGCATGCATACTACAAATACGGTTATATATAGCAGGTTTATTCTGGTTTTTGGAGATCTGAGATCTAGCCAAAAAAAAAAATTATATATACAACAACTGATTTAGAAATCATGGGGATCATTTTTCAAGACGATTTAATCATCTTGTGAAGCTCAGTTAGATCTGAATCTTTGCTGGCCAGAAGTGCTGTTAACAGAGTCATTTTTAAATTTTTTGTACTCTGTTTCATCTCTTATTGCATTGGATATTATTGATGGGTAGTGAATCCTTTGTAAACGGTTTTGGGGGGTCTTTTTCCCATAGTTTATCAATAAGAGAAGTATAGGGTGGACTCCTTTAACAGTCTCGTGGTTTTTATCCTTCACATCGAAGGGGTTTTCCACGTAAAAAAGTTTTTGTGTGTGTTGCCTGCAATTTTTTTTGATATACCTATTTTTGTTACTGTTCCATTGCTGTTCTTGATCTCTTGTTTTCGGATATATCTATCTGATCCTATCAAGTGGTATCAGAGCAAGGTTTAATTTATTACATTATGGAGTCAAGTTACAGCAGCTCAATGGTGAAATTGACATCAACCAACTATTCAATCTGGAGACCTGTGATAGAAGACTTGTTATATTGTAAGGTTCTACATGACCCAATAGAAACTGCCAGCAGTTCGAATGGTAGTATCTCTAAACCATCTAAACCAGATAAAATGGAAAAGAATGAATGGGTAAAAATGAAAAGAAAAACTTTAGGGACCATTAGACAATGGGTTGATATCGGTATTTTCAACCATGTGTCACAAGAATCTGACCCATATGATTTGTGGAAGAAATTAGAAAGTTTGTATGAGCGGAAAACAGCCCATAATAAAGCTTCATTGATTAAAGGGCTTGTTAATTTGAAACTGAAAGCTGGAAAGTCAGTTTTTGAACATCTTAGTGACTTTCAAGATATTATTAACAAGTTGACAACTATGAAGATTAACTTTGGTGATGAGTTGCAAGCTCTATTCTTATTGAGTTCTCTGTCAGATAGTTGGGAAACCTTGGTTGTGACTATTAGTAATTCTGCTCCAAATGGCGTGCTATCTTTGGACGTAATTAAAGAAAGCATGTTCAATGAAGAAATTAGAAGAAAGGAGATGGGAGTTGACAATTCACAAGCTCTTATTGCTGAGAACAGAGGAAGAAGCAAAAGCAAAGGACCCAAAGGCCGTGATAACTCAAGGAGTAGATCCAAGTCTAGTGATGGGAAAAATTATATTATATGCAACTACTGCAAGAAGTCTGGCCATATCAAAAAGTATTGTTTTCGTTGGAAAAAAGAACACAGAAAGAAAAATGATTTTCAGAAAGAAGGTGATGACAAAAATACTGCAGCAACAGCCTCTAAGAGTGATGATGAGGTCACTTTGATTTGTGCAACTAGTGAATGTCATCATGTTAATAATACAAACTCTGAGTGGCTTGTAGATACAGGTGCTTCATATCATTGTGTTCCTAAAAGGGAGTACTTCTTAAACTATCAAGCTGGTGATTTTGGTAGTGTTAAAATGGGTAACCAGAGCTCAGCAAACATTGTTGGGATAGGTGATATTCATGTGAAGACTAATGTTGGACGCATACTTATATTGAAAGGTGTGCGCCACATTCCAGATCTACGTTTTAATTTGTTGTCTGCTTATGTTCTTGACCAAGAAGGTTTTCGACACACCTTTGGAGATGGCAAGTGGATATTATCAAAGGGATCTATGACAGTTGCGCGGGGCGAGTTGTGTTGCTCTTTGTACAAGACATATTTGACTGTATCTTACGGTGAGCTAAGTGCAGTCGAAGAGAAGGATTCTCTTAATTTGTGGCACCAAAGACCGGGACACATGAGTGAAAAGGGTTTAAAATGCCTAGTAGGTAAATCTCTAATTCCTGTTGATACAACAATTTCTCTTGACCCTTGTGATCATTGCTTAGCAGGAAAACAACATAGAGCTTCTTTTGCCAGAAAGTCTACAAGAAGGCAAGCAAAGCTGGAGCTGGTATACTCTGATGTTTGTGGTCCTATTGAGGTGGAATCTAATGGTGGCAACAAATATTTTGTCACTTTCATTGATGATGCTACTAGAAAAACTTGGATTTACATATTGAAAGCCAAAAGTCAAGTGTTTGAAACATTTCAAAAATTTCATGTTATGGTGGAAAGGGAGACAGAAAGAAAATTGAAGTGTCTTCGTTCAGACAATGGTGGTGAGTACACTTCACATGAGTTCAAGAATTATTGTTCACAACATGGTATTCGACATGTCAAGACAGTTCCGGGCACTCCACAACATAATGGCGTAGCTGAGCGGATGAATAGAACCATTGTAGAGAAGGTGAGATGCATGTTGAAGATGTCTGATCTACCAAAGTTTTTTTGTTTACTTGATTAATCGTTCTCCATCTATTCCATTGGGTCTAGATATACCGGAGAGAGCATGGAAGGGTTGTGATCCCACATATTCACATCTTAGAGTCTTTGGAAGCAAGGCATACATGCATGTGCCGAAAGGTCAAAGATCAAAGCTGGATTCCCAGACTACTCCATGCGTGTTTGTTGGCTATGGTGATGAAAAGTATGGTTTCAGGCTTTATGATCCTGAAAAGGAAAAGGTAGTAAGAAGTAGAGATGTAGTGTTCTTTGAGCATGAAAAAGGTGCAGAACTTTTGAGTGCAAGGTATCATACTAACTCGAATTCTTTTATTGATACTACTGATGTTTCTTCGGCTCCTACTTCTATATCTATTGAACAGCTAACACATGATGGTTTTGATGCAACACATGATGATGTTGAAGAGGTACAACCTGATGATGATAATGTTGTACCACAATTTAATGATGCTCAACCAGATGAAGAAGAGGCTTATGAGCAGGGGGAGCAAACAGCCCCATCAGTGGATAATGTTCAAGTTAGAAGGTCAACTAGAGAACGTAAACCATATATGAGATATTCAAGCACAGATTATATCTTAGTTACTATTGATGGTGAGCCCGAGAGTTTTCAAGAAGTGTTGTCTAGTGAAGATAAGAATCTTTGGTTCAAAGCTATGAGAGAGGAGATGGATTCTTTGATGAAGAATCAAACTTATGAGTTAGTGAATCTTCCTAAAGGCAAGAAAATCTTGAAAAACAGATGGGTTTTTAAGAACAAGAAAGATGGTGAGAAGATAGTAAAGCGAAAAGCTAGATTGGTGGTCAAAGGATGCAACCAGAAAAAAGGCATTGATTTTGATGAGATTTTTTCACCGGTTGTCAAGATGTCCTCTATCAGAACTATTTTGGGGTTAACTGCAAGTTTTGATCTTGAGTTGGAGCAACTTGATGTAAAAACTGCATTTTTACATGGTGATTTGCATGAAGAAATTTACATGGAGCAACCGGAAGGGTTTGAAGAAAAAGAAAAAAGGGAACTTGTTTGCAAGTTGAAGAAGAGTCTTTATGGACTTAAGCAAGCACCGAGGCAGTGGTATCACAAATTTGATTCATTTATGACTAGCACTGGTTATAAGCGGACTGCTGCAGATCCCTGTGTGTATTTAAGAAAGTTCCCTGGTGACAACTTCATTATTCTTCTTTTATATGTAGATGATATGTTGATTGTTGGACAAGATTTAGAGATGATTGGCAATTTGAAGAAAGAACTGTCCAAGTCATTTGATATGAAAGATTTGGGTCCTGCAAAGCAAATCTTAGGCATGGAAATTGCTCGTGACAGGAAAGCTAGAAAGTTGTGGCTATCTCAAGAAAAATATATTGAACGTGTGCTTGAAAAGTTCAATATGAAGCATGCAAAGCTGGTTTGTACACCACTCGCATCTCATTTTAAGTTAAGTAAGCGAGACTGTCCAGCAATAGAGAAGGAAAAAACATGTATGTCTTCTATTCCTTATTCATCTGCTGTTGGTTCTTTGATGTATGCTACGGTGTGCACTAGGCCAGATATTGCACATTCTGTTAGTTTAGTGAGTAGATTCTTATCCAATCCGGGTAAGGCTCATTGGAATGCAGTGAAGTGGATTTTCAGATACTTGCGTGGCACTTCCAAACTTTGTTTGTGTTATGGAGGTGACAGACATGTTCTTGAGGGGTATACAGATGCAGACATGGTTGGAGATCTTGATGGAAGAAAATCTACCTCAGGTTATGTGTTCACATTTTCAGAGGGAGCTATTTCTTGGCAATCAAAGTCACAAAAGTGTGTGGCTTTGTCTACAACCGAGGCTGAGTATATAGCAGTAGTGGAAGCAAGTAAAGAAATGCTTTGGTTGAAGGGTTTCCTTAAAGATGTGGGTTTGCATCAAGATGAGTATGTAGTATTGTGTGATAGTCAGAGTGCTATGGATTTGAGCAAGAACTCCATGTATCATGCTCGCACCAAGCATATTGATATTCGATATCATTGGCTGCGAAATGTGATTGAAGAAAAGTTGCTGAAGCTGAAGAAGGTTCACACAAACAAGAATGGTGCAGATATGTTAACTAAAGTGGTTCCTGGAAACAAGCTTGATGTTTGTGGCAAGCTTGTGGGAATGGTTTTCAAATAGTGATTGAAACATGCACATCTTCCCCATGTTGGGCTGGAGGGGGAGATTGTTGGATAGTCCAGCCCACTTATAGCAATATTTCTTGCTATTATGGACATGTTTTTGTTGGTGGGCTATATTTGTGAACTGCTTTCATCCATTTTTTTTAGGTGGTCATCCTCTTTTTCGGCCTTGTTTTTCCTGTGGAGGCTATATTGCTGTGCACACACTATTTTTAGCAGGGGCAATATTTTTCTTTATGCAGGAGCACTTTTGTCAGAGGGGACACGAAAATAAAAGCACAACAAAAAGCATGCATACTACAAATACGGTTATATATAGCAGGTTTATTTTGGTTTTGGAGATCTGAGATCTAGCCAAAAAAAAAAAAAATACAACAGCTGATTTAGAAATCACGGGGATCATTTTTCAAGACGATTTAATCATCTTGTGAAGCTCAGTTAGATCTGAATCTTTGCTGGCCAGAAGTGCTGTTAAAAGAGTCGTTTTTAAATTTTTTGTACTATGTTTCATCTCTTATTACATTGGATATTATTGATGGGTAGTGAATCCTTTGTAAACGGTTTTAGGGGGTCTTTTTCCCATAGTTTATCAATAAGAGAAGTATAGGGTGGACTCCTTTAACAGTCTCGTGGTTTTTATCCTTCACATCGAAGGGGTTTTCCATGTAAAAAAGTTTTTGTGTGTGTTGCCTGCAATTTTTTTTTGATATACCTATTTTTGTTACTGTTCCATTGCTGTTCTTGATCTCTTATTTTCGGATATATCTATTTGATCCTATCAAAAACTCCAATCTAATTCTGCGAAAGCAAACCCGTACCGAAATGGTTTGCAGCATCTCTTTTGAAAGACTACTCAGGAGACCATCTCTTCATCGGCATAAGTTTTTTTTATCATAGAAGTAAGGGACTCATGCTAACTTTTTCTCACAATATTTCTTATTTTCAAACTGGATTATGTAAACTCCATTTTCTTTTGTGTGAACAAAACATTCACTCTTTGGTTGCCAAATCCTTTCTATGTAGGAATAGAAATAGTGATAGTACAGGCAAGAATCAACCACATAGATAACAGTAGAATTGTCCCAATAATTTCGAGCTGATGCGACTACTGACTTTGTCATTCTAGCACATGTTAATTTTCTAAATTATATTAGGATATAACATTTTAAGGGAGTGGACACTGGAATATCTTCCTCTGTGTTGACTGCCTTCCACGTTCGTGAATTTGCCATATCATTAGGTATGTTATCAGAATTAAATATTTTTTTGTTGATAGGCGAGACTTTAGAAAGTTTATTTTCCTTTATTTCCAGTCGAATCTGAGTGGATGGACCCTGCAACCAAAAATTCTTTTGATGATTATTTTCCTTAACCTGAAGATTCTGTCTTGAAATCAAATTTGAGGTTACAGTTGTAAACCCATCGTCATAAGGAGTAGCAAATTTCGACAGCATCCTAAGGTCGGCGGGGTGGACGAAAGGAGGAAGCAGGAAGTTAGGAGGATGGGCGGAAAATTCAGAGGTTGCCATAGAAGGCTACAAACCTTAGGTCCCCTGTTTGGTATCATTTTGAGTTTTGTGTTTTATGTTTTCAACATACACTATAAAATACAATAAATTGTGGGATTTTTTTACAATTCTTAGCCATCGCGACGATGGACGGAAAATGAAGAAGTTGAATTGTTTTCCATCCTTCTGTTATGTCTCAAAATACGAAAAATCAAATAAAATTGTTTTCTATTTTCTATGTTAGTTTCATTTTTCAAAATTATGTGTTTTTCTATCATACATATTAAATGCGAATTTTTATTTAGACGAAAACACAAAACTAAAAATAGCAAAACCAAACGGGGCCTAATAGGCAAAGTGGTGGTCTTATTATTAATATTATTTAATAATTGTGGAAAATAGGCATAAGCACAAACTTTAAAAAGAAATTAGGCTGAAGGACAATAAATTTCATTTTTGGGCTGATGGAAAAACATTGAAAGAAAATTAGGCTGAAGGACAATGCTAAATACAACTAGGATTTTGTACAATGTAAAACTGAATATAATGCTAGTTCTAATTAGCATTCTGTATAGTGTTTACATTATACAAAATGCTAGCTATATTTAACATTGTCCTTCAGCCTAATTTTCTTTTAAAATTTGTCATTCAGTCCAAAATGAAACTTGGTGTTCTCCAACCTATTTTTTAAAACTTTTCCTTGTGCCTAATTAGCTCTTAATAATTTATATACAATTTTATTTAAAGTGAGTATTAAATGGATGGTTGACCTTTTTTATTGATTATAATGATGCATACATTTACATACATATACATATACATATAAACATACATACTTACATACATACATGTACGTATGTGATCGGCGGCTACACCTCTTATCCTCTTGATTTTTATCAAATCCTTTGTCCGTTCTTTCGTGTCATAAACTTTTTTAATTATCTGTCACAATAAACTGATGAATTAGTGGACCTACCTGTGACGCCCCACCTCTATACTCACATTAACCAAGGACACTACGGAGTAATGCCGTCGACTAGTGTGAAAAATAAGGCTGTTGAGGAGCGACCATCTATATAACTGCTTTGTGCGAGTACCGATATGCCAGATAAAATATAACTTTCATTTCAAGAGGAAATCCGACATACCGATACAAACTCAGAACTACTACACAGTGGCTATGTGGACTTCGGAAACAAATATAAAATAAGCATAACAAAAATCAGTCACAGATATTCATATCACTAAGGCGGAAACAGATATGAATATATCATATAAAAATGTACATCAAAGTAGTGGTCATTTAAGATCCACTACATCACAAAAGAATAGGTACAAGTGCTAGACAAAAGAATATGTATACATCGTGGAGTCTCTATTTCGAATGTATAATAATAGAAACAACTAAACTAGAGTAGTTAGCCAAAAGTCAAAATCTAGTCCATGCTAAGAAGTCAAGTAGAAGCACCTGTAACACATTGGTCTAACCCAAGTATCATTTAGGAAGAAAATAATAAACGGATCAGTCTAGTTATAAATATCATATAAAATTAGATAGAATATGAGATATGCCAAAAACGTATGGTAGCAATAATGTCATGTTGTGACAAATATGCACTAGATAACAACAAAAATCATACAATATCTCGAATATACTCAAACACCAAAAAGAATGCCATATTCTTTAACATATTCACCAAACCACAAATATTGATAATACTTGTCAATATAAACCACAAAAATTGGTGAAACGCAAATTTTAGAAATCATCAATTAGAAATCCAGAAAACATAAAGGGGGAGGCCTATCATAAATGGGGGCATGAAAACTCATCAACACGTACATCACAAACGGAACGCTATTCCATGGTCGCTAACCATCAATTTTGAGCCGAGGCTCCACAAACGGCCCGAAGACCATGGGTCGCTACTCCACCAATTTTGAGTCGAAACTCCACAAACGGGGTTTAGTCCCCCCACACAAACAAAGAGACATCACACATCGCTAGTCTAAATCACAAAATGATCATCACCGATCGTCGAGAAGTGTCGATTACACTAAGCTAGTAAATAAATGAGTTTAGCTTCATGTCACATAACCACTGGCTTAACTTAAGTATTTACGAACAAATTGTAAATTCTCACTCGAAAATTGTCACAAAAGTTTCAATCGAACGAGTCTAAAAATTAACCGACAAAGTAAACTCAAGCGTTTCATACCACTTATTTTGCTAAGTTGTTTAATTTGGATTTCTCAAATGAATGAGGAAAAGGTTTGGATATACTAATAGGTTGGAAAACGATTTTATAAACGAGCTTTGTATTAAAATAGAGTTGAAATCATCTTTGTGAAAGAGTTTGAATATTTACTACTAGTATAGAAACCTTTGTATTTCAAAGCGACAAACCACAAAAATGATTGCAAAAACAATCAGTCGCCAAAAATTCACATACGAAGACGTGAAACAAATCCATAGAAATCGATACCAAATCCATCAAAATGGATATTCCCAAAAATCTCCAAAAAGAAATTATCAAAGTCAACGAAAGTGATAACAACTAATCGGATCAACAAGAATCGATTAAAAATTGAAAACCCACACAAAAAGGCAATTTGGCTGAGATAAGCATTTCAGTCGACTGAACACAATGGTCAGTCGAATGATACAGAACCCAAAAACTTTTGGCCTTCAGGTCGAGTCGACTGAACACAGTGGTCAGTCGACTGATACTGGCTCAGGAAATTTTCTTGTTTCAGGTTCAGTCGACTGACCTTACAGCTCAGTCGACTGAACTGTCAAATGTATATTTTCAGCCTAGCCCCAATAAAGGCAAAACAAAATCCTAACCGGATGTGATCGAACGAGCAACAGAGACTAGGCATTTATGCCAAGCGACAACCCAGCCTTACAGGCTCTTCAACACATCCCAAAAACATGTTCAAACATCAAAGATAGGATTTTAAAGATTTTTGACTTCAAACCACCAAAATTGGAATATTCATCAAACCAATTCAATTCAAAGGAAAATAGACAAAGAATAGATGTTAGGAGTTACTACTTAACAACAATGAAAGATATTGACATAGATGTGAGTTCAAAAACTCACGTTTTAACCCCTAAAGAACAAATGAGAAGCTATAGAACAAGTAAAGATTGGTCTCTCTTCAACAACACCTCTAGAATCTTCAATCTATTATCAAAGGTGAAGTTTTTTCTAAGTTAGATTATAGGAATTTTTGAAAACTGAAGAGGGATTGAGATTGAGAAGATGAAGAGGATGCTTACCTAAGCTTCTCCTTAATTTCTAGCATGAAGTTGATAATTCCTACGAGAATTAGGGCTTAGGAATTTCTAATTTCTTTTCTCTTCCCCCATTTTTCTTTTAGCTTGAGTGTTAGGAAATAATAAAGTGAGTGAAGAGGAGTTGGATGAAGGGTTAAGTTAATAGAAGTTAAAGGGATGAAACCCAAACCCAAAGCCTATTAGAAAAATAGAAAAATTCTAATCAACTCCAAACATATCGATGTTTATACTTAAAAAGGTCGCAAATGTCATTTTGAACTCAATGGAAGTAGTCTCGAGTCCCAATTTGACTGTTTGCAAAAAGTAGTATTTCGAACTTTAATCTGACAAACGATGCTATATTTAAATAAAAATTTAAATATACGATTGTAAAATATGCGGGTTGTCACAGACTTCCCTCCTTAAAGAAATTGCATCCTTGCAATACTTAAGAAGAAAACGAAGAGTAACAGCCATAAAAGCATATCAACACAAAAGAAAATTTGAAATAAGAAGTTCACCTTTAAGGAGCACAAGAGAGTAAGTCCGGATGCGTTCGCTCAATGAATTCTCCGGATTCCCAAGAGCAATCCTTAGGATTTGAGGATCATTGAACTTTCATAAGCGGAACATCTTTATTTTGAAGGTGTTTAACCTCTGTAGCAATGATATGAATATGATGTTGCTCATAAGTCAAATTAGGCGAAACTTCAAATTCTTCAATAACACTGGGCTCAAGAATGGAATCGGAATCTCTAAGGCATTTTCATAGTTGAAAAACGTTAAACACGTCATGAATAGCTGAAAATTGAGCCGTTAATAAAAAGCGGTAAGCCACAGAACCAATGCATTTGGTGATGGGAAATGGACCTATAAATCGAGGTGCTAACTTTCCCGATCGACTGAAACGCACAATACCCTTCATAGGTGAAACATGAATAAACACCAAATCTTCCACAGAATCCAAATTCCTTCTTCGATTATCGACATAGGATTTTTGTCTACTTTGAGCTTCTTTCATCCTATGACGAATAAGGTCAATCTTTTCTTTGGCATCATGAATAAAATCTGGACCTAAAACCAGCTTCCCACCGGCCTCAAGCTAACAAGAAGGAGATCAGCATGGCCTTCCGTAGAGCGCCTCGAAAGGAGCCATACCAATACTAGATTGGAAGCTATTATTATAAGAAAACTCAACAAGGGAAATATGATCTTCCCAACTTCCATTAAAATCAAGAGTACAAGCACGAAGAAGATCTTCAAGAGTTTGATTCACACGCTTGGTTTTTCCATCGGACTGAGGATGATAAGCGGTGCTAAAATTAAGCTTCATTTCCAAAGCTTTTTGAAGACTCTTCCAAAATCCACTAGTGAACAATGGATCACGATCGCTAACAATAGAAGTATGAACTCCATGCACTTTAACAATTTCTTTAACATAAAGTTTGGCCAAAAGAGGTACGGTCCGATTAGACAGAATGGGAATAAAATGGGCAGATTTATTAAGTCTATCCTCAATAACCCATAAACTATCATGGCCCGAACGAGAACGGGGAAGACCGTTAACAAAGTCCATGAAGACCTGATCCCACTTCCAAATTGGAATGTCCAAAGGTTGCAATAACCCACCGAGCCTTTGATGCTCGGCCTTAACGAGTTGGCAAGTCATGCAACGCTTAATGAAGTTAGCAACATCAGATTTCATTCCATCCCAATAATAAAGTCGCTTCATATCCACATACATTTTACTACTACCGGGATGAATGGTAAATTTAGATTGATAAGAATCTTCTAAAATGTCTTTTTGAAGATCACTAATATTTGGCATGATAAGTCTACCAAATTTTCAAATGCCACGACGAGCATCGATTTCAAAGTCTTTCAAACCATCGCTATTTCTATTCCAACAACTTTGGCTAAGAAGAACCAATTCGGAATCATGCTTTTGAGCTTCAAAAATGCGGTCTAAAAGAGAAGGATGAGCCTTATGGCTACATAAAACAAGAGATGAACATGAATCGGATTCACTATCTCGAATCTCACAAGTGGACAAAATCTCGAGATCATTCCATTCGAATACCATCATAGAAACAACTGCTTGTTGCTTATGGCTAAGGGCATCGACAACACGATTTCTCTTTCCGGGAGTATAAAGAATATCAAGATCATAAGATGCAAGGGACTTGAGCCAACGTTGTTGACGCAAATTAAGTTCCTTTTGAGAAAATAAATACTTCAAAGATTTATGATCGGTATAGAGAACAAATTTCTCTCTAAAAAGATAATGACGCCAAATTCTAAGGGCGAAAACAATAGCCGCGAGCTTTAAATCATGAGTGGCATATCTAGTCTCGGCAGGCTTTAATTGCGTAGAAGCATAAGCAATCACACATTCCCTTTGCATAAGAACAGCTTCCAAACCAACACGACTAACATCGGTATAAACAATAAAGTCTTGGTTCCCTTTGGGAATCACAAGAATAGGAGCATCGGAAAGGAATTCTTTTAATCTTTGAAAAGAAGCTTCACATTTGTCTGACCAAATGTACTTAACTCCCTTCTTTGTCAAACTAGTAAGAGGCATGGAAATTTTTGAAAAGTCTTTTATGAACCGACGGTAATAACCTGCCAATCCAAGAAAGCTACGAATTTCCGTCACATTCTATTGTCTCTTCCAATTTTGAATCGCTTCAATCTTTGAACGATCCACGGAAATCCCGGATTCAGAAATAATATGTCCGAGAACTTTCACACGAGATTGCCAAAAGTGGCACTTAGAAAAATTTTCTTTCAATTATTGCTCCTAAGAGTTTCCAACACAATCCTAAGATTCTTTTCATGCTCTTCCTCAGTTTTAAAATAAACAAGAATATCATCTATGAAGATGAGAACAAATCGATCGAGGAAGTCTTTGAAAATTCGATTCATAAGGTCAGTGAAATAAGCTGTAGAATTCATTAAACTAATTGGCATAACAAGGCATTTATAAGATCCATAACGAGTACAGAACAATGTTAAAGGAATACTATCACCTGCAATATGAAGCTGATGAAAACCGGTTGCTAAGTCTAACTGTGAAAAGACTCTAGCACCACTAAGTTGATCGAGCAGATCATCAATCCAAGGTAAGGGATATTTATTCTTGATGGTGAGATCATTAAGCTTGTGGTAGTTAACGCAAAGTCTAAGTGTACCATTGGATTTCTTCACAAAAATAGTCGAAGCTCCCCAAGGAGAGGAACTAGAACGAATAGACTGTTTTACTTCCAATTCGGATAATTGTTTACGCATCTCCTCATTTCCTTATTGGACATACGATAAGGAGGACGAGTTATAGGTAGTGCTCCAGGGATTAGATTAACGGTGAACTCGATTACTCGCTTAGTGGGTAATCCTAAGGCAAGCTCAAATATGTCAGGTAATTCACAAACAACGTGAATGAGAGAAATGACATCTTCCTCATCATCATTATCGTCATCATGATTGTTTGGAGAATATAAGGATGCCACCAAATTGGAATCCGAATATTTAAGAACAATAGAAATCTGCTTAACAGATTAAGGATGTCAAAGATGAATAGTCCTCTCAGGACATAGGATGTGGGCTTCATAACGATTAAGCCAATCCATTCCCAAAATCATTTCGGAGCCCAGGTAACGCATGACATGCAAATCGGCTCGGGAAGAATAATCACATAAAATAATCTCGACATCTTTACAAAGTAAACTTAGTGTTGTGGACCACCAACCGGATTTGCAATTCCCAAAGAAGTCATCAAGCCCATAACATTTAAAGAAAAGGTATCAACAAGCTCTTTTGATATAAAAGAATGAGATGCGCCCGTATAAAAAAGAACTCGAATAGGATGATCACGAAATATAATAATGCCATAAAGGATAGAATGCGAAATACCTTGACCACGAGAAGTGTTACTAGGGCATTGCACAACATCTAGCCTTCCCTCGTTCTTTCTTTGAAGTTTGGGACATGAAGTATAGTATGACCTGAACTTTTACAATAGTGACAGTAAGGGGCTTTAGACATTTTCATAATGGTCCTTAGAACCACAATTGTAGCATTACCCACGACTAGAGGTAGGAGTCTTTGCTACTGAAGTTGCTTGTTTCCCTTTCTTGTTGGAATTAGAGTTGAACTTAATAGACCTCTTCTTGTTGTTGTTGAAGTTCTGTTTGGCACCCATAACTTCAACATCGCTTTATTTATCGGCCTCTTCAAGTCGAAGAGCGATATCAACAGGCTCGTCGAAAGAAACTTCTAATTTCGTAAGTAATGGCTACTGAGGTTCTTATTCAACCCATAAACAAACCTTTGATTTTTCTTCAATGGGGTATTAATGTGCTCGACCCCATATTTAGAGAGGGATTCAAAAGATGTGACGTAATCTGTCACAGAAGATTCACCTTGAACAGGGTCATAAAAGCGTCGGGCCAAAGTTACCTTTTCAGCTTTCGGCACAAACTTTAACTCGAATCTTTCTCGGAATTACTCCCAAGTAAGATCCGCTTCGATAATCTCAGAAACCAAAGCTCATACCAATATAATGGTCTCTCTTGGATCATACTAGAAGCCACTTGGATACGATGTAAATCAATAAGATTCATGTGAGAAAAGATGCGATCGCATGTTCTAAGCCAAGGTTGGACTTCTATAACGCTTTCGGAACCCTTGAATCGCTTTCCACCCAAATCGGTATAATCACCGCACAAGCGTGCAAACCCAGATTTAGTATGAGTAGGCTCAAGAATAGATCCGACAGCTTGAGCATTCTTTAGAAGATCTAAAAGCTATTGGGCAGGCATAAATACTCCGTCCGGAGGAGTAGCGCTGGATTGATCGACGCTGGGACTGTCTGTTCTAACCGTTTCTCTTCTTTAAGAAAGAAAGAAAGAATAAGAAAAAGGTTATTCTCAAAATTAATATCAAACAATCAGGATTGATAAAACAAGGCATCATAAAAGAAAATAGGATAGAACGGGTCCAATGACTCGAATTAAATCCTAAGGCACAATTCCTAAGAGAGACTTAGGACAATGATCCTTGCTATAATATTCTACATTGTTCCGAAGTTTGGCTCTGATACCAAGCTGCGACGCCCCACCTCTATATTCACACTAGCCAAGGACACAATGGAGTAATGTCGTCGACTAGTGCGAAGAATAAGGCTGTTGAGAAGTGACCATCTGTATAATTGTTTTGTGCGAGTACCGATATGCCAGATAAAATATCACTTTCATTTCAAGAGGAAATCCGACATACACTCAAAACTACTACACGGTGGCTATGTGGACTTCGGAAACAAATATAAAATAGTGGAAATTTTCTACAAGGGACTCTTTAGCAGGTACAATTAGTTTCTAGGTCACACAACTGAAATAATTACTTTTAAGGACAACATACAAAATAATTAGTTTCTAATGCCTAAAAACTTATGAAATTATGTCCTTGAAAGTAATTGGACTGCTAATTTTGTCCTTAAAAGTAATTATTCCGCTAACTTTGGTCTAGAAATTAATTTTTGTGGATGTGTGTCCTAGAAAATAATTGGACTGTAAAGCTTGTCCTTCTAGTGAAATGCCCTTATAAAATAGGCATAACACAAATCAGTCCCAGATATTCATGCACTAAGGCGGAAATAGATATGAATATGTCACATAAAAGTGTACATTAAAGTAGTGGTCATAAAAGATCCACTACATCACAAAAGAATAGATACAAGTGCTAGACAAAAGAATATGTATACATCAAGGAGTCTCTATCTCGAATGTATAATAACAAAAACTACCAAACTAGAGTAGTTAGTCAAAAGTCAAAAGCTAGTCCTTGCTAAGAAGTCAAGTGGAAGCACTTGTAACACCTCGGTCTGACCCGGGTATTATTTAGGAAGAAAATAATAAATGGATCAGTCTAGCTATAAATATCATATAAAATGTGATAGGATACGAGATATGCCAAAAACGTATGATAACAATAATGTCATACTGGGACAAGTATACACTAGATAACAACAAAAATCATACAATATCTCGAATATACTCAAACACCAAAAAGAATGTCATATTCTTTAACATATTCACCAAACCACAAATATTGATAAAACTTATCAATGTAAACCACAAAAATTGGTAAAACGCAAATTCTAGAAATCATCAATTAGAAATTCAGAAAACTCAAAGGGGAGGCCTATCACAAACGGGAGCATGAAAACTCACCAACATGTGCATCACAAACGGAACACTATTCCATGGTCGCTAACCATTAATTTTGAGCCGAGGCTCCACAAACGGCCCGAAGACCATGGGTTACTACCCCACCAATTTTGAGTCGAAACTCCACAAACGGGATATGGTCCCCCCCCCCCCACACAAACAAAGAGACATCACACATCGCTAGTCTAAATCACAAAATTATCATCATCGATCATCAACAAGCATCGATTACACTAAGCTAATAAATAAACGAGTTTATCTTAATGTCCCATAATCACTGGCTTAACTTAAGTATTTACGAACAAATTGTAGATTCCCACTCGAAAATTGTCACAAAAGTTTCAAACAACAAGTCTAAGAATTAACCGACAAAGTAAACGCAAGTGATTCATACCACTTGTTTTGCTAAGTCGTTTAATTTGGATTTCTTGAATGAATGAAGAAAATGTTTGTATATACTAAAAGGTTGGAAAACGATTTTATAAACGAGCTTTGTATTAAAATAGAGTTGAAATCATCTTTGAAAAAGAGTTTGAATATTTACTACTAGTATAGAAACCTTTGTATTTCAAAGTGACAAATCACAAAAATGATTGTAAAAACAATCAATCACCAAAAATTCACATACGAAGACGTGAAACAAATCCATAGAAATCGATACCAAATCCATCAAATTGGATATTCCCAAAAATCACCAAAAAGAAATTATCAAGGTCAACAAAAGTGATAACAACTAATCGGATCAACAAGAATCGATTCAAAATTGGAAATCTACACAAAAAGGCAATTTAGCTGAGATAAGCAGGTTTAGTCGACTAAACACAGTGATCAGTCGGCTGATACAGAACCCAAAAATTTTTGGCTTCCAAGTTCAGTCGACTGAACATGGTGGTCAGTCGACTGATGCCGGCTTAGGAAAATTTATGGTTCCAGGTTCAGTCGACTGACCTTACAGTTCGGTCGACTGAACTGTCAAATGCAGTATTTTCTACCTAGCCCCAAGAAGGGCAAAACAAAATCCTAATCGGACGCGATCGAACGAGCAACGGAGACTAGGGATTTATGCCAAGCGATAATCCAGCCTTATAAGCTCTCCAACACATCCCAAAAACATGTTCAAAGATTTTTGACTTCAAAACACCAAAATTGGAATATCATCAAACCAATTCAATTCGAAGGCAAATAGACAAGGAATAGATGTTAGGAATTACTACCTAACAACTATCAAAGATATAGACATAGATGTGAGTTCAAAAACCCACCTTTTAATCCCCAAACAACAAATGAGAAGCTCTAGAACAACTGATCTCTCTTGAACAACACTTCTAGAATCTTCAATTTATTATCAAAGGTGTAGTTTTTCCTAAGTTAGGTTATAGGAAGTTCTGAAAATTTAAGAGGGATTGAGATGGAGAAGACGAAGAGGATGCTTACCTAAGCTTCTCCTTGATTTCTAGCTTGAAGTTGATAATTCTTAAGAGAATTAGGGCTTAGGAATTTCTAACTTCTTTTCTCTTCCCCCATTTTTCTTTTAGCTTGAGTGTTAGGAAATAATAGGGTGAGTGAAAAAGAGTTGAATGAAGGGTTAGGTTATTAGACAAGTCAAAGGGCTAAAACCCAAACCCAAAGCCCAATAGAAAATTAGCAAAATTCTAATCAACTCCAAACATATCGATGTTTATACTTAAAAAGGTCGCAAATGTCATTTTGAACTCAATGGAAGTAGTCTCGAGTCCCAATTTGACTGTTCGCAAAAAGTAGCATTTCGAACTTTAATCTGACTAACAATGCTATATTTAAATAAAACATTCAAATATACAATCATAAAATATGCGGGTTGTTACACTATCATATTTAATGAATGGCCGATGTACAAAATAAATAGTTGAGATCATCGTGGCACATATGACATGCAAGAGGGAGTACGGAATTGAACCGATCTTGATATTTGTCTAATCCCTTGATTTGTGGTTTGTCGCTTATGTGCTGACGTACATAAATTTATATTCTTTCCTTAATTTGACTCATTGATTGATCACTATGATCTCTTAGATGCAGTTTTGATCACATAGAAGTGTCTCTGTTCAGTGCTACTGCATCACCAACTTTTTCTGGTCGCTAATTATCCTTAGGACGTTACTATCTACACTTAGCTAAACTATCCCTAATGCCACTTAATAAGGAACTAAAATTAATAAAAATAAAATACTGCAAAAACCCACTTCAGCCAGTTATGCAAAACTGAGTAAAAAAATAGGCATACGATTTTGCATAATCGAACAATGTGAATGTAAAAAGGCAAATTCCTAATTATAAAACACAATAATCGCTTCCATTATCAACAATTAATAGTAAGCATACTAAAATTAATACTATAATAAGACATATTTTATAGTTTTTGAACAAACTATTGTATCAATTGATTTTTTTCTATGACTATTAAAACAATGCAAGATATTTATATGTGCTACAATCTTGTTATATTCAAGGTTGAATCAATCGACAACAGTCTTACTTTTCCAACCGAGCAATGCAATCAAATTAACTTAACCTTAGTTTTGATCTATTTGAAAATATACTAAGTTTTTGGGTGGCAAAGATTCGAGTGCATTGGAGGGAAATCAGTTCGTTTGTCATCTTTTTTTTTTAAGGAAGAGAGGTGAATAAATTTGTTCATACTTTGTGGAAGAGGAAAACATGAGAAGAGAAAATAAAAATTAAATTTGTTGATGTGGATGAATGTGTGAAATAATTTAACGGGTGTGAAGAAAAATGGTTGAGCTACGAACACACCAAGCGATCAAGCCTATTATAGTGGACCGACCCATTTGATCTACTCCATTCGTAAACACCGTTCGCATAGGAATATATTTAACTCATCTTATTAGTTTACATGTTCTAACCCAACGATGTTCAAGTGGTTTACAGATTTTTTTCCACATATCGAATGACCACACACAATGCTATTTACGGTTGGTTGGTGAATACATAATGTCAACAAAAAAAACCACCAATATACAAACGTCCAACACCATCTACGTTACCTTCCCTATCGATTATTCTACTAAATATTAGTAGAAAAAATGCCATGAACATCCCATACCATAAAACGTTAGAGACATATCAGCCACTTTACATGTATTTTTTGCATGCGGCTTTCAATAGGCTTAGGTGTCGTTTTGCCAAGATATCCCATACAAGAATTTGAGGCCATATCTCTAACTTCATCGCCTAGAGAACTATTTAAAACTATTTCACCTGGTTAGTTAACATTCCATTAGCAACTGGCATAATGCAAACAACAAACAACATTAGCCGTGTTAACCCAAAAAAAAGAATCAATACCCTGGATTGAGTGTGAAAGCACCAGTGCAGATAATCGACAGAAAAAATCTCAGATAAACAACAAATAAAACGTAGAAGTAAGAAAATAGACAAATTTTATAGTAGCTCGGCTGACTCATACCTACGTTTACTTTAATCCATCTTTATTATGATTAGACTAGTTGAATCTCTTTGGAAAATCAATCTGTGCAGTTAAAGCGCTCGACAGATTCAATTCGATGGAGGTGTAAAAAGTCATAGCGAGGATACAACGAGGATATAGCGGGATATAGAAGATGACTTTAAAATAGCATATAAAACTCGCACTTAATGTTTTAACAAATATATAAATGGTAATTAAATGAACAGTTAACATTCAATTGAATTATAATTAGTACATAAATGATTTTAAATAAAAACTCATGCAAATATACTATAAGTAAACGTAAAATTATTATATAACATAACTAAATTTAGTAGAATATTATAGAATTTTAATTTTGAAAATATATGAAAAATTCAGTTAAATAAATTAATTTCATTATTTTTATAATGTATAAATATCATTTTTCAACTCTTTTCTTTTAAAGAAAATATAGTGGAAATAGTGGAATATAGCGGGAATAACGGGATATAACGGAAATAGCGGGGCTTAAAGCGGAAAGGCTATATTTGAGGCTATATGGAAAAATCATAGCGGTAGAAATCTGCTATGAGATATAATAGGGTTATAGCGGGGTAATAGCGGAGCATTAACTGCATAGTCATCAACTAGTTAGTCCTTAAATTTAAGTTACAATGAGTTAGAATAAGTCACAAGTACAAGGGTTGACTGGAGATTCACAAGAAGCCCTTTGATGACCATTGTGAGGGAGAAGAAAGTTGAAGAAGTGAAGAAATTTCGAAAGAGTAATGGCGGCTTTCTCTTTAGAAAAGATCCATCTTTAGTTGTATGTAGGTGAGTATTTATTGGAGAATTTATTACGTACTGGGTCAGAAGTCTAAGTGCATAGAGTCCAGTTATTATGCCAAGTCATCACTGAAATCTCAAATCAATCTGAGTCATTTCTATGAATCGCTAGCTATCCACAGGGAATGGACCGCTAGATATCCATTAACTTAGTATATTTTTCTACCAAAAGCATTTACTTAGTGCTACGAAGGAGCTCGGAAAATTTGAGGACGATCCAACCTATCTTGATGTATCGCTAGCTATCCATAGGGGATGGATCATTAGTTATCCATTGGCGATGGATAACTAACTATCAATCCACTTAGAATATTTTTGTTTGATCTTAGTTTGGTTGTCTTCCTATCTTCTATTTAAGTGCCTTGTCCATGTATCAGGTTGTTTGGAGTATGTTTGATCATCCATCTTCATGGGTCATCTGGTCTAGAAGAATCGTCCATAACTTAATCAAAACTTAATGAAACTAGACAAAAATTTGCAGATACTCTTTCTAGGGTGTGTGAGACCTACCATAAAAATTTAGGCCATGGGTCCTGTTTTATATGGATCGTTAGAGTTCCATCTATTTGGGTTGCTAGCGATCCATCGAACAGCCTCCATATGATCCCCTTTTTTGTGAATCTTCTTTTATATCTTCTAAGTGTTCTTCCAAAATTTTAAGTCAATCCAATTCCGTATGAGTTCTTTAAGTCTGTCTTAAGTTAGTTACTTTTGGTCAAACAAATTGAATCAAATGTGTCTTTACTTCTTGAGCTAGATTGTTTGGCATGATGTGAAACTTGGGAAGCGTGCTTAGAAATGGTAATGAATCATGTTGCAAGAGGTTTGGACGACTGTTGATGATTCTCTATGGATTTAATATTTTGGTGGCTGGTTTTCCTTATGTCCTATTAATTTGCTCGCTTGGTTGTTTTGGTTGAGTCTCAAGTTATTCTAGCATAGTCTTAATATTCTTACTCCTATATAATCTTGATGGGTTAAAAACCTGGTTAGCACTTGCCCCTAAAGTATGCCTTATGAATGAAAGGTGAAGAACAAGTTTCTGTTTCCAGTCTTCGATAATTGAGCTTTCTAGCAGCTTTAGCCTAAGTAAATCATCCAATTCATTTGGATTCTCTTGCCAATGTCAAGTTATTCCATACCTGTTATATCCTAAGACTCTAGACTCTTCTTAAATATAATTTATACATCACAATCATTTCAAATTCATTCAGAGGTATTACATCACATATCTCTTAATTAAATCATATGTTTCCAATTACATCACATATCTCCAATTACGTCACATATCTCCAATTACATCACATATCTCTAGTTGTCTTATGTTCATTTGGGACTTACGTCACTATCAATCTTTGCTTCTCAATCAGAGTTGTCACATTATATATCAAAATCACATTATATATCAGAACACATCATATATCAAAAATCATCCGATGTTCATCTAGGATTTATTAGTTTTATTCTATTTATAAGGCAATCAAATCCTTTTATTAAATCAAATTTTTTTATGGCTCGATCTCACCTGATCGTTTAAGTTCAATGCACAATCTCTCCAGATCATTTAATGTTTTAATTTAAGGGAATGATCTCTCTAGATCATTTGTTTGTTAAGTTAAGGATGTTTAAGTAAGCTCATTCGCTCACTCTCCAATGAAGGGAATTACTTCTTGCACTACGGTCCCATCTCTCTGGTTAGGACTCTATAGCGATCAATATCGTACAAGTCCATCCACTCACTTTCTAGCAAGAAAACTTGAAACCTGCACTCCGGTCCCGTGGCGGGATTCAAAGGTGATCAATATTAGTCATCACAATCAATATGGATATTTCAAAATTCAAATATTCAAATCAAAATAAACAAGTAGAAACCAAACAAGAAGGAATCAAAACAAGTAGAAATTTTGAGACTCGACTCAGAGCATGCCTAGAGGCCAATCTGAGTCTCGTATTCGTGTAAGCAGTCTAAGGTTATCATTGTCCTAAATATTCATCTCAAGCATCCGACTCAGAGCGTGCGTAGGGATCGTTTAGCATCCCATACATGTGAAAAGCGGCCTAAGATTATTATTGTCTAAATACCAAAAGAATGTAGAAAAAGAAATAAAAAAGCAAAGCATGGGAGCCGGATCCGACTCCCATCTACCACGATCATAGTAAAATTTGTCTTGGCTCAAATCCTTGGGCGTTTCTTGGTGCATTTTCCATGGATGGTGGTTGTTATTGCAATTCTATCTTAGTTCTGTTCCTCACGTGCTGTAGCGGCTGGTTGTTCCAAACCAGTTCTATCAAATCATGAAGGTGTCGGCACTCATTTGTTTCATGCACATTCGGCTCATGGAAGATGCAAAACTTTGCAGATCTTTTCTCTCGATCAATGGGCTCCCTCCTAGCCGGCCTCCAGTAGAGGTTCTACCGCCACTATCCATGTATATCCTCTTTGGGGTTTTAGTCAGGTCAGTGTGTAAAGAAAATTTCAGCTCCTTCCATTGTAGTTTCGGCTCTCCAAAGTCATCATCGATTTTCCTTTTCCCTTTGTATTTTCCAATTCCAACTCCGGACGGTCCCCAGTCCTCCACAACATTTATTTTATCATCCACATCTTCATCCTCGGCTTTAGCGTCTTCCTGACGCAAATATCTTTCAGCTTTGTAGTGGAATTCCACAAGAACCACCGGTAGATCCCTTTTCAATGCAGCTTCCAGATACTGCTGCCATTAGGATAAATGTGTGAGAAATGCGGAATAC
Source organism: Allium cepa (assembly GCA_030765085.1). Classification (NCBI taxonomy): domain Eukaryota; kingdom Viridiplantae; phylum Streptophyta; class Magnoliopsida; order Asparagales; family Amaryllidaceae; genus Allium; species Allium cepa. Next base: position 446,196,433 of record CM060935.1, on the reverse strand, counting down.
GGATCTTAAGGCTAGCATTAACTCTAGAGAGGGGGGTGTGAATAACGTTTAAAGGATTTACTAAATATTTTTGAGTTTATGTTAATTCGAACACAAATGTATGCAATATTCAGACACAGATATGATCACATAATCAAACACAGATGCAGAAATAAAGTAAAAGCAATAAAGGAAAGAACACACTGGATTTTATACTAGTTCGGAGTTACCCTACATCCAGTCCCGCACACAAGTACGGATTTCCTTTCAAAAGAAATTGTACAATTACACCCTCGATTTCAAGGCCACGAGGTACACCACTCCAGATTCACAATCCTCGGATAGAGATACTTGATTTCACGGGCAACAAGTTCACCCAATTGATTTCACAGGATACAATCACACCTTTTCTCGCTTGATTGATTTCATAGGCTACAATCACACCTTTTCTCATTTAGTTTATTACAAAGAAACCTATAACTCTGAATAGCACTGAGACCTTGTTGAGATAGTTATAGAGAATCAAACAAGAGATTATCTAGTTAGATTCAATGGTGATTTCGGTAGAGTAATTGTAAAAATATATAAAGAAATGTGTAAGAAGAAAAGGAGTGAAATCAGAGAAAATATTAATAAAAATTCGTTTAAAACTGCCCCTATAAAATTTATAGTAGAACAATAGCTATGTCCATTCGTGAAAGGATATGACGAATAGACACTTCTTTTGAAATTCAAAATTTTGAAATCAACCGCTACCTTGTCGACAAGGGATACTTGAGGTTGTCGATATGCCAAAGGAAATTTTGGTAGTTTGTTTTTCTTTGAAAACTATTTTTAAACTTTATAAATATACTTAACTATAGTTAAAATACATAAATAAATATAGAGAATAATATTTTGATATATATAATATTTTACTATAATTTTATATTTAAATCTAAGTATAAATATTAAAAGTTAAATATATTGTTTTTAAAAGATAGTTTAAAACCAAGGATAATTTGAATTTGAAGATAAAGACTATTTTGAGGCTAGGATAGATGTTTTTGATTTTTTTAAAAGGAATGTTTGGAAATCATTTTGAAAACAAGGTATAATTTTGTAGAAACGTTTGAATAAAAGTTAGTGGATACAAAACAATGTTCCACTAGATTTTTAATAGGTTCCATCCTACTTAGGATTTCATCCGTTTAATAGGCTTGAAGTGGATTCCATTCCACGAATAAATTGGATTTTAAGATGCTAGCGCCTTTCTAGGAGTTTTAACAAAATTCCTAACTAAATTACTTGTTATTGAAATCTTGAACCCTTGATAATCTTGATACTCATTAGTCTTCAATCTTGATATATTGAATCTCTATACAGTACAGTCTTCATTCTTGGTACTTGCATGGTTAAATCCTGCAAATACATATATATGTAAACTATAATGTTGGTATTTATATTTTATAATCTTATTCTAAGGTTGTTGCCATCAAAACCATCTCCTCCGGGACTAACAGTCTCCCCCTTTTTGATGATGACAACCTTTGTTTATAAAATATTACTTCTATCCTAATAACTTCCCCTTAATCTATGCGTAACTATCCTATTTTATACTTCTCCCCCTTTGTCATCGACAAAAAACTATCCTAAAGCCATAAAACTATAAAACTCCCCTTTAAACTAATACTAGAACAAAGTATAGTAAATGGAATGTGAAAGACTTTAACATATTATATTATAATTATTCAATACATAAATATGTATAAGTATATTTCAACACACACATCAAAACCAATCATGTCAGACAAGTCAAACAAATCAATCAAGTCAAACTAGTCATCGAGTCAAACAAGTAAAATAAGTCAATTTAATCAAACAAGTCAATCAAAACATACTAAACAAATAAAAAATTAATAATCCTATATTATAAGACAATACTACAAACTCCCCCTAAATAAAATACACTCGTTATGTATACATATATGCAATATGTAGTTTGTAATGCAGTATGAAATGTATGAGATATGCAATGTAGTATGAGATGATGTGATAAATGAAGTGCAACTTGTGATGCAAATGATTATGATATTTCATGCATTGTAATTTATGATATAATATGCAATGAAATGTGATATGAAATAGGATGCATAATGATATGTAATGTGAAACAAAATGATAACGAAGTAAAAATAATAATAATATGCAGCATGATATGATGATATATATACTATGGTAAGAGATATTCAGATTATACGATAAACATGAGTGATAAGTAATATCTAATTGACAAGTATATATATATGTGTATGTGTGTATATGTATATGTATGTATGTATATATTTGCGTACGTACGTACGTATGTATGTATACATATATCAAACAATTTATTATAACTCGCTTCAACCAAACAAAGGTAATACACACCATTACTAGACTTAGGTTAAGGAAACTAATGAATGTGACTAAAAGAGTAGTAAAGACAAGAGTTTAAAAGTAATTAATGATATTAAAACTATAACATATTCATGAAAGGTAGTAATCAAACTCAATATCAAAATCAAATTGCTAAGAAATATGGATTTAAACTGTATATATGATAAAATATGGTTTTTATAAAAATTAATACCCTAATTATTTAATTTATTTAAAATATTTTTTTAACTTGGTTGATTTTTTTAAAAATCCAAACTTCCATGTTTATAAAAAACTTAACTTACTAATTAAAACCTTTATATCAAATTATTATTGATTAAAATATTTAGAAACATGTTTAAACATCTTTTAAAAAAATCATGATGGAATATTAAAAATAACAAAATTTGAAAAACTTAAATAAACATGTGTTATGTTAAGGCCTTTTTTAATTAAAATTTTAATTAATTACTAAAAATTATCTAAACATTAATTTTAAAATATTCTAATGTAAGTTAGAAAATAACTTTTAAAAAGAATAGAGAAAAATTCTTAATTTAAATATTATTTTTACGTAGTTTAAAGTTTCAAGTAGAAAACACAACATTTACAAAGTGTTGTAAAAAGTTTTTGCAGTAAAATATATTCAAAACATTATAAACATAAACCGCAGCATTTACCAAATGCCGTGAAAAGTTCCTAAAAAAAATACTGCGTTTCAAAGCACAGAAATGCTATAAAAACGTATTTGCAACATAACAAAAGCAAAGACAGCATTTCAGAAATGCTATCTAAAGTTCTAGGCCTATTTTTAACATGATTTTGCACTAATTTTACGACTAGATTTTAACGTGTAAATAATTGATTTTTGACCCAATTTTTAAAGTAGTTAATATAAATATATCACTTAAAAAAATATATAAAATTATGGAAAAAAACATATGTAAAGACGCTTGACATTATGCATGTAAAAATGCTTTTATTATAGAATAAGTATAATGACACGTGATATTTTGCATGTATGTCACTATCTACTTATATGACTGTTGGGCGAATTTTCACCCAGAAGATCTCAAGACCGAGAAGCGTCAGTTTCACCCGGGTTCGCAACCTCCATTCCATCCGGTTCCTAAGTCTGTTCGGCAGTTCAAGGGTTTAAAGCTCCATTCGGCAATGAAGGGTAAACTCTCATCCGGTTCATTCTCATTCGGCATACCTCATCCGGTAGCAAGCCTCCACTGCCGAACCAACTCCAAATCCACCTCCTTGCCGAACCAAGTGGCTATCCCATCACCACCGGTCCAACATCATTTCCCACCATCACCGGACCACCATGACCGGACCGACACCACCGAATCAACCCCATACTCCACCATCGAACGAACCTCCAAACCACCTACCACCGGTCCACTCCATCACCGGTCCAAGCTCCATGCCGAATGAAGCCTCGCCGAACCAGAACGCTACCATGCCAGATTGCTTCAGCCCGGGCCCATCAGCAGCTATATACATCCAAGACCCCTGCCCCCAACCTCACTCTATAAATAGAGGGGCAGGGGTACAACAATGGCAGACAAGTTTGAGAGCTCAAGCACGGAAGAAACTTTCAAACTACTTTCATATACTTGTACACAAAGCATTGTACTTGTAATCTGAAAGAAAGAAGATAATAACATATAAAGTGGACGTAGGCACGTTCTGGCCGAACCACTATAAATCTGTGTGTCTTTTACATTTCAGCCCCTACTTTTTTCATATTTACATAACTCATCTAAATCATTAAGAATCACATAAAACCAACTAAATCTCACGACTTGGAGGTGTTTGCCCATTTTTTGCGTAAACATTTTTGGTGATTTCACTGAGAACTTCGAACTCGAAGCTAAAGCTTCCCTCATTCAACCTTCTTTCCCAATAGCACCCTTCATTGCCTAGGAAACATGACTTCCAGGCCAAGAAAAGACGCCAACAAGGGAAAGAACGTTGCAACCAGCAGCGCTCCAAATCCAGTGGATCTAGATCAAGAGAACCATCCCACTACAGCAGCAGTGCCGCATGTAGATCAGGCAATTCCAACAGCCCCTGCCGCGGAACAACCGGTAGTAATCACTAGAGCAGACCTAGACAGAGTTGTGGTGGAAGTGACTAACCGCTTCGCATCCCAACAAGAAGCTTTGGTGAACCAACTCATGTCACGCTTGAGGGATGTCGAAGAATCCAACCGCAACACTGAATCATGGGGTGAATCTCAATCTGGAGGATCTCGGAGACAGCAAAGGTCTTCCCTCTTCGACGAAGCCATCAACAGGAACAACAATGATAAGGGCCGCGCCCGGACTCAGCCCGAACTCCGACTCGAGGAAGTGCTTGGAACCGAACCCAGTGGGGGAGGCGCCAGGCGAGGGTCGGATGTAGCTGAGCCAGTCATGCCACCTAATCATAGAAACCCCGCTGAACGGAGCCGAGCTAGAACCCAGCCCGAAGTTGACCCTATGGAAATGCTCGAAACAGAAACCCACAGGGGAAGATCAAGGCAGGGGGCAACTGTAGCTGGTCCTAGCATGCATCCGAGCAGCCAGAGGCAACCACTGGATAACGTCAGAAGTGATAGACTATACCATCCCTACAGGTCATCTGGACGAGATCGATCCCGCAGGGAAGAACCAAGTTCATTTCTATCCGCTCCAAATTCTGATGAAAGAATGGCGCGATTATTCAGAGAATGCGTCCAACGGGAGCAAAGGGACCGAGGAATAGGCGCTAGGGTCACCAGCCCCTTCACCCGCAATATCGAAACTGCCATCACCCCCGGGAATGGAAAATGCCAACCATGGAACCTTACAAGGGAACTTTCGACCCCATCGTACACTCACAGAGATACACCCAGCATATGCTCATGAGCGGAGCAACAGAAGGGGTGTTGTGTAAATGCTTTCCGCTATTCCTAGCAGATCTAGCTACCTCCTGGTTCTGCCATCTACCCCAAGGATCTATCAGCTCATGGGAGATGTTGAAAGAAAGGTTCATTAGCCAGTTCCGCATCCATGTAGAACAACCCAAGGATGCTTATTCTCTATCCAATGTCAAACAGAAATCCGGAGAGACACTGCAACAATATCTAACCCGGTTCAACGCCGCAGCGGCCGCAGTCCAGGATGCCGATGAGAAGCTCACCCTAATGGCCCTCTGTAGTGGTGTACACCCAGATACCAAGTTCGCTAGAAGACTAACTAAGGAAAAACTAGCTACTTTACCTGATTTCTTCCATGAAGCTGGAAAGTATATGAGACTTGAAGACGCCGCCACTGAGAGGCAGTCAGGGCAACAAGGTAAGACAATTTCGGACAAGGTTCCCGCTGCAGCTAAGGACACTCGAAGAAATGAATCTAGAGACAATGCTGGGGGCAGGAAGGTTGAAAAACGCCAATATCGACCAGGACCAAGATTTGACTCCTACACTCCTTTGAATGAAACAATCGAAAACATCTTTCTAGCCACTCAGGGCGAACTCGGATACAAGCGCCCCCCGCACAAGAAAGAATCTGATAACGCACTCAAGTCTGGAAAGTTCTGCCGCATCCACGAATCCCACGGACATGACACCAATGAATGCCACCATCTCCGGGACTTGATCGAAGAACACATCAGAAGAAGAAGGCTGGAACGCTATATGAAAGGTCAGAACAGGACTCCAACTCCTGCCAATGAGAAATCAAAGCGACCCCTCCCAGAAGTAGGCGGAGGGAATCGCAACACCAGTGGCTCTAGTCAAGAGAAGATAGTGGTCCATACCATCTCGGGAGGACCACACATCGCCGACAGAAGCTGGGCAGAGATGGAAAGATACGGCAAGTCACTTAGAAATACTGAAGGCTATGTTAACTCCATTATGGAAGAACGCCACCCGAAACGGAAAGAGAGTGACGACATCGTATTCAGTAGGCGTGATTTAGAAGGAAGACAGTATCCACATATGGATCCCATGGTCATCTCGGCCTGGTTCGGTCCAGCTAAAGTTTTTCGAATTCTAATAGACACAGGAAGCTCCGTAAATATCCTATTCAAGCATGCTTTCGACAAAATGAAGCTGTCAATGAAGGATGTGTCTCCCTGCAACAAACCCCTGCACGGTTTCACTGGAGATGCGAAAATGCCCCTCGGGCAACTTGACCTCTTCGTCGAAATAGGAAGTCATCTCCGCTCCGTTGTGCGAAAACAAACGTTCGTACTAATAGAAAACCACTCGGCCTACAACGCCTTCTTGGGAAGACCAGCCTTATCTGACTTCCAAATTGTCCTAGCCCCGTGGTGCCTAAAGATGAAATTCCCAACAGATAACGGAATAGGAGAAGTTGAAGGAGATCAAGACGCCGCTCGAGATTGCTATGTAACTGAACTTCGCAATAACCGTAGAAAGAATAAAGGAAAAGATGCAGAGACTACTCTCTGCATGAAAAGCTTGGAAGCATAGCAACTAAAGAAAGCCCCTCCTCTTCGATACACCAGCGATCCTTTCAATGAACTAGACCCCAGGGATAAGGAGGAGGAGGCTACCGCTGAGCCTGCAGAGGCCAGGGAATTCGTATCTGTAGACAAACATGATTCAAGTAGACTATTAAAAATAGGATCTCAGCTAAAAATAGAATTGAAGGATCAACTCATTGACTTTCTCCGCCACAACTTAGATGTATTTGCGTGGACACATGCCGATATGACAGGAATCTCCCCAGACATAGCATGCCACATGCTGAACATCGATCCCACCAAGGTACCGATAAAGCAGAAAAAGAGAAGCATGAGAGCAGAACGATCAGCAGCCCTCGATGAGGAAGTAAAGAACCTACTTGCTAATGACTTCATACGAGAAGCCATCTACCCAGAATGGATCGCTAACCCGGGTACTAGTAAAGAAAGCTAATGGGAAGTGGCGAACATGCATTGATTTCTCCAACTTAAATGACGCTTGCCCGAAAGACTGCTTCCCGCTCCCCCGAATCGATCAACTTGTGGACAGCACAGCCGGGCACGAACTTTTATCTTTTATGGATGCATACTCCGGATACAACCAGATTCCCATACACGCTCCCGATCAAGACCACACTAGCTTCATCACTGACCGGGGATTATATTGTTACAAAGTCATGCCTTTTGGACTCAAAAATGCCGGAGCTACCTATCAGCGCCTCGTCAACAAGATGTTCGAGGAATTAATAGGACGAACTATGGAAGTATATGTGGATGACATGTTGGTAAAGTCCAGGAGAGCCGACGATCATGTAAGCCACCTGGGCGAGGTGTTTCAGGTACTTCGCCGATATGGAATGAAGCTGAATCCTCTAAAGTGCTCCTTCGGAGTGTCATCGGGAAAATTCTTAGGATTCATCGTCCATGCCAGAGGAATTGAAGCAAACCCTGAACAAATCCGGGCTCTAAAAGAAATAAGGATACCTTCCACTCGAAAAGAAATTCAGAGCCTAAACGGAAAGGTGGCCGCCCTAAGCAGATTCATTTCCAAAGCAACTGACAAGTGCGTCCCTTTCTTCGAAGCTCTCAAGAAAGACAAAGGAAAGTTCGAGTGGACCGATGAATGCTTAAAAGCCTTCCTTAACCTGATCGAACACCTTCAGAGACCACCAGTACTCTCAACTCCAAAAGAAGGCGAAGAGCTATACCTATACCTCGCTGTATCATCTCATGCTCTAAGCGCTGCCTTGGTAAGAGAAGAGGACCGCACACAACGCCCGGTATACTTTATAAGTAAGAGATTTACAGGGGCAGAAGCCAGATATCCTAAACTTGAGAAATTGGCATATTGTTTATTGATCGCGTCACGAAAACTGCGACACTACTTCCAATCTCACTCCATCAGAGTTCTAACCGATCAACCACTAAGACAGGTGCTCCATCGTCCCGACACCTCTGGACGACTCCTCAAATGGTGCATTGAACTAAGTCAGTATGATGTCACCTACCATCCTCGCACCGCTATCAAGGGGCAAGCCATGGCCGATTTCATTGCCGAATTCACTACCAACGAAGGCAAGGATCAATTTGAAATAGCAAAAAACATCAAGTGGAACCTCTTTGTAGATGGAGCATCGAACGAACAAGGCTCGGGGGCAGGTATTGTGATAATCACCCCCAGGGGAAGAAAGCTGTACTATGCATTAAGGTTGGAATTCGCGGCCACTAACAACGATGCGGAGTATGAGGCAGTAATAGCGGGATTGGAGCTTGCCTTAGAAATTGGAGTCAATTCTTTATGTCTTCATAGTGATTCTCAACTTATCGTAAACCAAGTACTAGGAGAGTTCCAGACACGAGGAGAACGACTCACAGCATATCTAAAGAAAACTAAACTGCTGCTCGATCAATTGGACCATTATCTAATCAAACACATTCCTCAAGAAGATAACCAAGAGGCCGATGAACTAGCAAAGCAAGCTAGTATGAAGAATAGCACCATTTCCGGAGCACTAGCCATCTCAAGGCCGCTAGCCCCAAGTTTCGAACAAGTGAATCTGATAACGGCAATCGAAGAAGGAACTTGGATGACTCCTATCCGGAAATATTTGCAGGACGGCACACTACCAGACAAACGTGATGAAGTCAGGAGAATTTTGAGGAAAGCTCCCCACTACACAATACAAGAAGGCATCCTCTATCGGCGTGGCTTCTCTAGCCCCTTATTCAGATGCATCGCTGGAAGGGAAGCCAAGGAAATCTTATTCAACATCTATCAAGGAAGTTGCGGAGATCACACTGGAGGGCAGACTCTGGCGAAAAAGATACTCCGATATGGATATTACTGGCCCATACTAAACAAAGACGCCTTAGACTTCGTCAAGAGATGCGACAGATGTCAGAAATTTGCCAAGATTCCTCGACTACCCACAAATGAGATTACTCAAATGACTAGCCCTTGGCCCTTTGCTGTATGGGGAATTGATTTAATTGGCGAACTGCCAACGGGCAGAGGCGGAGCCAAATATGCTATAGTGGCAGTCGATTATTTCACCAAATGGGTGGAAGCGGAACCCCTAAATAAAATATCTTCAGCAAAAGTTATCAACTTCTTGATCAAAAATATTGTGTGCAGGTACGGAGTACCACTCAAGATCATATCGGACAACGGACTCCAATTTGACAGCGAAGAATTCGCCGACTGGTGCCAAGAGCATGGAATTCATAAAAGCTTCTCATCAGTAGCTTATCCTCAGGCAAACGGACAAGTCGAAGCTGTCAACAAAATTCTCAAAACCCTAATCAAGAAGAAACTTGAAAAGTCAAAAGGCGCTTGGGTGGACGAACTTCCTACAGCACTTTGGGCCTACCGCACATCTTTCAGAACATCAACGGGACATACTCCTTTCTCTTTGGCATACGGATCGGAGGCAATGCTCCCTGTTGAGACTATTGTTTCTTCCCACCGTAGGATCCACTACAATCCAGAAGAAAACGAAGAACTCCTCCTCATGTCTTTGGATCTGATTGAGGAAAGAAGGAACGATGCAACACTCAAAGCAGCAGCTCACAAACAAAAAGTGGCAGCACTATACAACTCCAAAGTCAAGCATCGCATCTTACAAGAAGGAGATCTTGTCCTCAGGCGAATCTTTCCGCGCCTCGAGGCACTGGACCCCATCTGGGACGGACCATATGTAATTCATAAAGATCTCCACAACGGAGCTTATATTTTGTCAACAGTGGACGGAGAGGTGTTCCAAAGGGCATGGAACATCCGACACCTCCGTCGATACTTTTCTTAACTTGTACTTCCCGTATGAAGTGAATTAACAAAGAGAATCAGTGGACGTAGGCATTTTCATGCCGAACCACTTTAAAAAATCTTGTCTCTTTTTAACTTGTTCCTTTATATCTTGGCTGCTTGTTAAGCTTTATCATTTTCTGTTGAACAAAATCCTATGGCATCTCCACTCAAGACGCACCACGGCCTCATCTGGACAAGGCCTAACAGGTACGCTACGATTCTATGCACTCGCCAATGAGACTCTTTTGCTCCAGCATCCCTCTGCTGCGGGTTAACTCATTGCTCGCGACTGCCCTCAAAGCCAACTGTAATGAGCCAATTATAAGTCATCATAAAGGCCGAGTATAGCCGATGACAGCTCATTACGGCGTTCGGCTCGCCGGCAACTGTGAACCTACTTTAAGCCCCAACATAAGGTGTGGCTAGCCAGGGGTAGTTCACGGCCAACGGCACCCACGCTAGCCGGCCACGGTAAATCGAATAATACCCACGATTACGGACCATAATGGTTCGGGTAGTTACCGTGCGCGATCTCGGCTCCGATGTGTCTTAAATACGGCTGTGGTAAAAAAGAAAACTCCCCGCGGAGGCGTAAGATGGGTGACAAATGTCTCCAAGACCCACAGCTAGGGAAAGTGACTACAAAACCCGTTTGCCACAAACTTAAGCACATCGACGGCCTTCCGTGACTGGAAGTTTTACTTTTCCCATATTTCCATTTCATTTAAATACTTTTCTCCTATCCTGTATAACAAACTCTAAATTACAGGAAACCAAATAGGGAGTATTCACTCATGAGAATCTAAGCCTGCGTACTGGGTGGCAAGGTACTCAGCTATATCCATGATCAGTTACACAAGACGCTCAAAGCTACCACTTGCAACTAAAACATGAAGGGCGGTACTCTCTTCTCTTGTACATAAATATGTAACTATAGTTTATTCATACGTCACACTAACATTGCAAAACATGAAATTATATTTCGAGCAACAGCTTAACATCAAACACAACTAAAATCACAGGCATATGCATACTTCTCACGCACCACATCAAAATGACAACAGCATTTAAACATAACAAAATCAGCTTATGTCATAAAATCACATAAAGTTATTCTTTGCAAATAATATTATTACAGTCACATCAATGTTTTGGACTAACATAAACAGCGATAAAGGGAAATAAAAAGGTGGCCAAATCCGGACAAGTAACCAGCTGCGTCCACACTTCGCTCTCATCCTACCAACTCCCCCAAGCCTACTTGGCCGCAGGGTCGGAGCTCCCAGCGTGTTGATCGGAAGTTCCACCTGTCCAATTCAGAAGAGGAATTCACTAAACAAACGATAAACGAACAAGTTATGGAAACCCAGAAAGAAAAGGAAAAGAGAAGAATAACTCACCAGCGTCCGTCGCTTGATCCTCATCCTCTAGTTGCACACCCGCTTCCTCCGCAGCAAGCAACCGCATCCCCTCCTTCACCGCCGCTTTCTCCTCTTTCGAGAACTGAGCAGTGACCACATCTAGACTAAAATCCACTCCACCTTCCTTACCCGCATTGACCCTGGCCTCCTCTAAAGCCCGAAGATATATCTTGGCCATGACCCGGGGATAGTCATCCATCCAAGACAAGCTGCCCTCCTTCCAAGTGCGGAAGTACATGTCCTGCAGCATCTCGTCCATCATCCCCTCATTCTCCTCAAACTCCCTCACCCGGGCCTCGGAAACCTACAACTTGGCGACAGCGACATCCCTCTCTGATCGGTATCTCAAGCAGTCAGCCTGGACAGACCTCCTCATCTCCTCCTTTAACTTGACTTGAGCCATCTCCGCGGCCTCAAGCCTCCCAGACAACTCCTCTACCTGCTCGAGATCCGCATTCCGAACCTCATCCACTGTCGCAATGGCCATGTCGATCCGCTCCTTACAGGCGGCCTCCATCTTCCGTAGTTCTGCCCTACTAGCCTTTTCCATGGTCTCTTTCAGCCGCCTGGAGGCTTCCTCGTGCTGAGAAATCTGAATGGCATGACCGGCAAGCTGTTCGGCCTGATCGGCAACCTTTAGCCGCAACCGAATATTAGCACTCCCAATCTCCTCCCCGGCCTTGACCAATTGAGCATGATGCTCCATTAACTTCTTGGTCTCTTCAGCCACCCGATCGATATTAGCTTTGGCTTCGTCTCCCATGGTAACTACCCGAGTAGTAAGCAGATCAAGATCTAGGGACTTGGCCTCATCTAGCACTCGTACCATGGGGTTGCGGGGAAGAAGGTGCTCACCTGTGGCCTCATCAAATGAAATATCCTGAGAGCTTGGATCTAAATCAGGATGACCGGCAAAGGGGTCGCGAGGCACGTCAGGACGCCTTATACGGATAATAGTGGGATTCTTAGAAGGAGGTGGAGGGGGGATAAACTCCGTGCTCTCCTCCGTGGTATCACGAGGAGGCTGAACAGGAAGCTGCGGACCATGGGAAGGCTCAAATAAGGAACGACTCCTCTTCTTTTTCTGAATGCTCTCTTCAATGACCCCAAGAAGAGGACGGTATTTGACCACGTCCCCAGGACGACCAGTAAGAGGCTTCGGCTTATCAGAAGCTCTCATCAACTTGAATTGTTCAACGCGGTGTCGAACGTCTGACGTTTTAGCCGCCTGGCCTGCCCCTGGAGTTAAAAACAAGTGTTATGAACATACGACGATCCATAATTCAAGAAACATGTTAAGTTAAAAAGAAAGAAAAAGTGAGAATGCACATCTATTATACAAACCCTGCGGAGGAGTGGGATGCTGCAATAAGTCCTGAATCTCATTCCAGGACGGAAGTGAACCATAAAATATTTCTAAGTCCCTATCGTAAATGGAATCGACAGAGGACAAAAGTTCACCTTGCACCGCCGGAGTCACCCTGGCTGAGGAGCCCTTAGGGGATAGATCGGCACCAGCCCCGACCTTGCCAGTCTCCTTCGCCTTCTCCGCTTCCGATTCTCCCTCCGATTCCCCGAAGGCCTGGCGGAGAGCCTCATCCAGTTCAGGGTCTTGCCCAGAGGTTAAGGCACCAGCACCACTACCACCCTGACCATCTCCATCTCCTCCGCCCTCCGACTCTCCTTCCATATCGCCTCCTTCGCCTTCTTCCACACCTTCCTCCTCCGGGATGATCGGGCAAGTACTAGGAGAGGGGCCCTCAGACTCCTTAAGCTTCTTGCCTCCCACGACGGGATGTTGTGCAAAGGGCTTCCTCTTGCCACTCTTCACCGTGGCCCCCTCCTTAGCTTTAGCGGCCTTCTCCTCAGCCGTGTCCCTCTGCTTAACCACGGACTGGTGCGGCTGGATCAAGTTGTACTCCAGGAGGGTAGCGTTCCTGATCAGGAACGAAGCCGACCTGTCCCGTGCGGGAATGGCCTTTATTTCAGTAGCCATCCGCACCAAAGAATCATCTTCCACGACTGCAATGCCACCTGTCGCTAGCAAGAAATAGAAGCGTGTCAGAAGAAGCACTACAGTCAAAACATGGAAAATATAAATGAAATTCATCTTACAGTCAGAAGTGAAAAGGCGGAAAGAAACAGAATCGTCCTTGATAAAAAACCATTCTTTCTTGAACATGGTAAACTTTGAATATAAGTCCAAGACCGGTTTGAAGGGCACGACCGCTTCTAGACTAATATATGGAGACCCCTTCTTGTAGCCTCTCAGGTTATACAAATATCGAATTTCTCGGTTAGAATGAGGGCGCCCGTACCTCCTCTGGAAGATAACGAAAAGGCTCACCAGAATGGCATAAGAGTTCGGCTGGAGCTGGAATGGAGCCACCTTCAAATATGTGGTAAAGCTAACTATCCAGGCATTGATAGGAGGGATAGCACCACACATGCAATGATATCTGCTGTAAGCAAAGTAGCCTTCGGGGGGATTATACGGCATCACTCCATCTCCCGTCAACAGCATGCGAGCCCTGTCTATCCCGAAGGAACGGGATATAACATCAAGTTGCTCCTCCTTTAGGGAGCTAGGAAAGCAATCGGGAGGGGAGACCAGAAGTTCCTGGGGACCGTACCCATCCACTAACGACCTCGAGGCAGGCCCATGTGGCACCGGTCTTGGTTGGGCTGGGGGCACGGAGGAGGATGACTCTCCTCTACCTTTAGATTTCTTTTTATCCGATCGGGTTTCCGCTTTGCGAGACATTTATCTGCAACACAAGAAAAACACGGTGTTAGAACAAGAAGTATAGAAACATAAACAAGCAAGTATCTAAAGCAAGCGTATAAAAGCCTAAGATTCCGCTCAAGATTCAAGTATGAAGTCTCATTCGGCCTATACTCCATTCGGTAGTATCATTCGGCCTTGGGAGTTCATCCGGTATACTTGCTCATTCGGTAACACAATTTCATTCGGCAGTAAAAAAGCCTTCGTGTTCATTCGACAGTAAAGTTCATTCGGCAAAGATATATACCTGAATCGGTAAAAGCTTGATCCGGGGGAGAGTTGGTTCGTCTAGAAATTGATTCGGCGCTCGTTGGTTCGGTAAGGAACAACTAAGGGGGGTGTAGCCCCTATATATAGACGAGGGCAGAGGCACCGGACCAACTGGTTCGGCATACCGGACCAGACAAAAAACCGAATGAAACTGTCTCTGCCAGCAAAAACCAGAAACAGGTGGCATGCAAGGCACCTCACACAGATAAGTACCGAACTCTAGGACCTACTAATAAAATAGAGATTATGATAACGATGAACAAGTCGTAAATCGCTCACTAACATAGGTTAATCATTTACACGTGTACGCGACCACGAACGGTCCATAAGCATGCTCTGAATGGCTATTAACCCTATCGTTGTGAGAATCTACACTTTGACATCCTTTTAAAATTCATCAGTTGGATGGATATTTAGCTCTGCTAATTCTGGAATGGCTAAGCTACTTACACATGTACAGGGTCGCGAACGATCCTTAGGCATGCTCTGAGCTGACGATAAACCATCTTCACAAACGATCCAGGGACCCACTCAAACGAAAACCTGGCATCAATAATGCTGAGCCCCCTCGGGGCACACCTACTCGCCTCGAACGGCACCCGACCTCGAACGGTCACATCTCGCCTTGAACGGCACAATTCACTTCGCCTCAAATATTTCGATCCCGAACGGTCGTCATTTGAAATCACATTAAAACTGTAAATTCCTTTGCAAGAAATCAACAGGATATGGACATCCAGCTCATTGCATTACAAAACACGCCTTCCTACCGCAAGGCATGAGGACACCGATAGGACATGAACATCCAGCCCATGGCGTTACGAAACGAGCTTTCCTACCATAGGGAAACAAAGCGCGACACATGCAAGCACGTGCCCCACTTTGGGGGGCAAATGTTGGGCGAATTTTCACCCAGAAGATCTCAAGACCGAGAAGCGTCAGTTTCACCCGGGTTTGCAACCTCCATTCCATCCGGTTCCTAAGTCCGTTCGGCAGTTCAAGGGTTTAAAGCTCCATTCGGCAATGAAGGGTAAACTCTCATCCGGTTCATTCTCATTCGGCATACCTCATCCGGTAGCAAGCCTCCACTGCCGAACCAACTCCAAATCCACCTCCTTGCCGAACCAAGTGGCTATCCCATCACCACCGGTCCAACATCATTTCCCACCATCACCGGACCACCATGACCAGACCGACACCACCGAATCAACCCCATACTCCACCATCGAACGAACCTCCAAACCACCTACCACCGGTCCACTCCATCACCGGTCCAAGCTCCATGCCGAATGAAGCCTCGCCGAACCAGAACGCTACCAGGCCAGATTGCTTCAGCCCGGGCCCACCAGCAGC
Source organism: Allium cepa (assembly GCA_030765085.1). NCBI lineage: Eukaryota > Viridiplantae > Streptophyta > Magnoliopsida > Asparagales > Amaryllidaceae > Allium > Allium cepa. The sequence continues at coordinate 446,180,457 of CM060935.1, read as the reverse complement.
TATATACATCCAAGACCCCTGCCCCCAATCTCACTCTATAAATAGAGGGGCAGGGGTACAACAATGGCAGACAAGTTTGAGAGCTCAATCACGGAAGGAACTTTCAAACTACTTTCATATACTTGTACACAAAGCATTGTACTTGTAATCTGAAAGAAAGAAGATAATAACATATAAAGTGGACGTAGGCAAGTTCTGGCCGAACCACTATAAATCTGTGTGTCTTTTACATTTCAGCCCCTGCTTTTTTCATATTTACATAACTCATCTAAATCATTAAGAATCACATAAAACCAACTAAATCTCACGACTTGGAGGTGTTTGCCCATTTTTTGCGCAAACAATGACAAGTGTCATATGATGTGGTGCAATCTTATTAATTGAAGAAATATATAAATAGAACCTTATGCTAACATTCTAAATTCATTCTATTAATTTCTTAAAGATGTAAAATTGGTATCTTAAAAGAAATAGAGTATGAGAAGTAAAACTAACATTAGAAAAGTTGAAATCATGAATGAAGGTATGCTTTTCTATTTAGTATAGCTGAAATAAATTAGTAGTAAGATTTTATTTGAAAGAAAACACATTTTAAAAGAATTTAGAAAAAAATTTAGACTCGTATATCGATATATATACTATGGTGTGTCGATATATGGACCAAAATATAAAAATTATAAAAGAGATAAATTTCTATACCTAACTAAATGCCTAAATATATATTCCTAAATGCAACAATAAAAAGATGAAATAATAGTAAAAAATACCAATTTTTGTGCTCCATCATTCTAACTTTATTATTCTTTCATTGTCGTGAACCACACATTTATATCTCTTAGAATTTGACAACGAGATCCGTTCTATTGTGACGGACTCGTTTTTCTAATCAACGTAGTATGTTCATTTTCTGAATTTGAAGACCGTATGAGAAAGATATAAATGATTTAGTAGATTGACCAACCTGGCGCCAAAGCTTTGAATTTGAACTTTGAATGAATGGACACTTCAACCACTATAAATAGACCCCACAGTAACCACTTTTCATAAAAATTTATCTTCTTTTTCTTCTTTCCGTTTTTTTATTTACCATCAAACTTTTAGAAGGCATATCTCCTTCGTTTCCTAGCAGAATTGGATGAAACCAGCGGCAAATCGAAGAGGAAAGCATGGGCTACAACCCAATAATAGTTTGGTGATGAATTTAGATATTATTGTGGTATAATAGGCCGAACAGTAAGAGAAATGTAGAAAATCCCGTGCATAGTTTTTTAGTTTTGGATAGCCAACTCCAAACTGTCATATCTCACTCAATTTTGATCGGAATTTGATGATCAACCCATCAAAACGACCATGAGAACAAGAACTACAATCTGGAAAAGGAGTGGGAACAAAATACTCAAAATTTTGGATGCAATTTGAAGAATACCATTGGCAATTTTGCTTTCTTTCTCTCTTTGTTCACCAAAGCTTCATTTGACCATAACTTGGTCATTTCTTGATGGATTCGCATGAAACCAGTGATATTGCGAAGTAGATAGAGAAAAGTATAGTATCATATCAAGTTGTAGATGAGAATCAGAAGCTTTGTATTGATCTGGTACCTATTTCATTGTTGATTGCCATTATATATCCATTTGTTCTTCTTGATCGATGAATGATTATATGGTATCTTTTAACCAACGATCATTAGACATAGCTCTTCTTCTGCAAAACAACATAACTTTTTAAAGAATCAAGTGACTTTTCAAAATAACTAAATATAGTTTTAAACAACAATATCATGATGATTCTGTGACATATTCATAGGAAAATAGTGTTAATAATTTTATAAAAATTGCCATTTTAAATTTTTTCAAAATTCAGATTATGAAAACTTTAAAAACTTGATTTGATACCTAATATGAGAAATGCAGAATACGGAACTTAAGGCTAGGATTAACACTAGAGGGGGAGGTGAATAGTGTTTAAAGGAATTACTAAATTCTTTTGAGTTTATATTAATTCGAACACAAATGTATGCAATATTTAGACACAGATATGATCACAGAATCAAACATAAATGTAGAAATAAAGTAAAAGCAATAAAGGAAAGAACACACCAGATTTTATACTTGTTCGGAGTTACCCTACATCCAGTCCCGCACACAAGTACGGATTTTCTTTCAAAAGCAATTGTACAATTACACCCTCGATTTCAAGGCCACGAGGTACACCACTCCAGATTCACAATCCTCTGGGTAGAGATACTTGATTTCACAGGCAACAAGTTCACCCAATTGATTTCACGGGCGACAAGTTCACCCAATTGATTTCACGGGCTTCAATCACACCTTTTCTCGCTTGATTGATTTCACAGGCTACAATCACACCTTTTCTCATTTAGTTTATTACAAAGAAGCCTATAACTCCGAATAACACTGAAATCTTATTGAGATAGTGATAGAGAATCAAACCAGAGATGATCTAGTTAGATGCAATTGTGATTTTGGTAGAGTAACAGTAAAAATATATATAAATAAATGTGGAAGAAGAAGAGGAGTGAAATTAGAGAAAATATTAATGAAAATTCGTTTAAAAATGCCCCATGTATAGTAGAACAACAGTCATGTCCATTCGTGAAAGGATATGACGAATAGACACTTCTTTTAAAATTCAAAATTTTGAAATCAATTGCCACCTTATCGACAAGGGGTACTTGAGGTTGTCGACATGCCAAAGGAAATTTTGGTAATTTGTTTTTCTTTGAAAATAACTTCTATCTTGTATTAAAACTATTTTTAAACTTTATAAATATACTTAACTATAGTTAAAATACATAAATAAATATAGAGGATAATATTTTGATATATATAAGATTTTACTATAATTTTATATTTAAATCTAAGTATAAATATTAAAAGTTAAATATACTATTTTTAAAAGATAGTTTAAAACCAAGGATAATTTGAATTTGAAGATAAAGATTATTTTGAGGCTAAAAGTATTTTAAAACCAGGATAGATGTTTTTGATTCTTTTAAAAAGGAATGTTTTGAAATCATTTTGAAAACAAGATATAATTTTGTAAAAACATTTTAATAAAAGTTAGTGGATACAAAACAATGTTCCACTAGATTTTTTCGTAGGTTCCATCCTACTTAGGTTCCATCCCCGTAACAGGCTCGAAGTGGATTCCATTCCACGAGTAAATTGGATTTTAAGATGCCAGTGCTTTTCTAGGAGTTAACAAAATTCCTAATTAAATTACTTATTATTGAAATCTTGAACTCTTGATAATCTTGATACTCATGAGTCTTCAATTTTGATATCTTGAATCTCTATACTGTACAGTCTTCATTCTTGGTACCTGCATGGTTAAATCCTGCATATACATATATATCTAAACTATGATGTTAGTATTTATATTTTATAATCTTATTCTAAGGTTGTTGTCATCAAAACCATCTCCTTAGGGACTAACAAAATGATGGATATGGCTTGTCAACCGCAGATGCCTCTGCATTGAATCTTATTAAATAACTTCTTAAGGACTCTCCAAGACTTTGTTTTACATTTAAGAGCGTAAGTACATTCTTGGTTATGAGACACGAACTCTGAACTGTCTCAAAAACTTGCTCACTAAGTCGGTCCATGTGCTTCATTTTCCAACTATTTGAACCACATTGTAGCCAAATCCGTTAAATATAATGGGAAGCACTACCCCATTTCCTCCTCAAAAGCACCCAGTACCTCCATATATTGGATGTATCTCATCATATGAATCGTTGGATCTGTCTTCCCGTCATGCATTTCCATCGTCGGAAGCTTGAAATCTAAAGGATTTCTCTCATTCCAGATATTAGCAGTAAATGAATTCTTGTTCACGTCTTCTAGACCCTGATTGGTGGTCCTCCTCTAATGAACCTTCGTACCAATTTAGCAATTCGGTTCTCACCGTCCAATGAAGGTCTCTATTCTAAACCAATACTTTGCAACCTATTTCGGTATGGGTATCTCGGGATGTACTCTTTCGACCACACCTCTATGTTCTTATTCATAACTCTAGCCTCATTCAGACCTTCGTTCCTTCGAGGAAGTTCTAGTACATATTCTTCTTTCAATTGCATCTTAATATTTGGAGTAGCTTCCGTACCACCATTTCCTGGTGTTTCAATAGTAACTCCAGCATTGGGATTGATTCCCATGTTGATTCCAGCATTGCCTTCAAGTATCGGTTGCTCCAGGCATAGGAGCAAGACATTATCTTAATCCAATCCAACTACGGTAGCTCCTATGTTATTCCTTGGAGTTTGATTTCTATTTCCTACAGATCTAGCCATCCCTTGCCACTTAATCCTCTGGAAGAAGCCGTCCATCATCTCCTGTTGTATAGCTAAGATCCCATCCTGCATCTCTTTCATTATCTTTTCCATCTCCTTTTTAATCACAAAATTAGGTTGATGAGAATTTGAGGACACCTCCTGGCTTCCCGTAGACTCCGGTTGACTTGCTATAGCTCTAGATCTAGTATTAGGCCTACTCATCGTATCTAAATCTTAGATTCAAACTTCAATTCTTTAAATATCGTTCAAGGCTCTCAATGAAAGTAACAAAATGTTAACCCAAAAAATGGATCAACACCCTAGACCAAGTGTGAAAGCACCAGTGCAGATAATCAACAACACAAATCTCAAATAAACAACAAATAAAAAGCAGAAGTAAGAAAAGAGACACAAAATTTTTATAGTGGTTCGGTCGACTATGGCCTACATCCACTTTAATCAATATTTATTATGACTACACTAGTTGATTCTCTCTGAACATCAACTAATTAGTCCTCAAATATAAGTTACAATGAGTTAGAATAAGTACCATGTGCAAGGGTTGACTGGAGAATCACAATAACCCGCTTGATGGATGTTGTGAGGGAGAAGAAAGTTGAAGAAGTGAAGGAATTCCAGTAGAGTAACGACAGCTTTCTCTTTAAATAAATCCATCTTTAGTTGCAGGTTGGTGAGTATTTATAGGTAAATTCAAGTGAAGAGTAGTCTAGTTATTATGCCAAGTCATCACCGAAAATCTCAAATCAATCCGAGTCATTTCTATGGATCGCTAGCTTTCCATGGGGGATGAATTTCTAGCCATCCATCAACTTAGCATATTTTTTCAATAGAAGCCTTTATTTGGTGCTATGAAGGAGCTTGGAAAGTTTGATGTTGATTCGACCTATCTTGATGGATCGTTAATTATCCATAGGGGATGGATTGCTAGCCATCCATAGGGAAGGATTGCTAGCTATCCATTTTTTTAGCATATTTTTGAGTGATGATAATTTGGTTGTCTTCCTATCTTCTATTTAAGTGCCTTGCCAAATATCGAATCATTTGGAGTTCGTTTGATCATCCACCTTCATGGGTCATCTAGTCCATAAGAATCGTCCATAACTCACTCAAAACTTAATGAAACTAGACGCAACTTTGCATGTACTCTCTCTTGGGTGTATGGGACCTACCATAAAAGTTTTAAGTGGTCGGCCCCATCGTACATGGATTGTTAGCGATTATCTAGTTAGGTCGCTAGCAATCCTTCAAACTACCTCCAAATGATCCCCCTTTTTTGTAAGCCTTCTTTAATGTCTTCTATTCTTTCAAAATTTCAAGTTAATCTGACTCCGCATGAGTTCTCTAAGTTCACTTTAAGTTAGCTGATTTTTGTCTAACGACTTGAATCAGACAAGTCTTCACTTCTCAAGTTAGATTGTTTGGCATGCTATGAAACTTGGCAAGCGCGCTTAGAAATGGTAATGAACCATGATGCAAGAAGTTTGGACGACTCATGCTGCTTCCTCATGGATCGCTAGCAATCCTTTACTTGGTATATTATTGGTTGATTTTCCTTGAGTCCTATTGCCCTGTTCGCTTGGTTGTTTTGGTTGATTCTCGAGTTATTCTAGCATAGTCTGAATGTTCTAACTCCTATTGAATTCCGATGGGTTAAAAACTAGGCTAACAAGCTATTGATTAATCATTGAGCTCTCCAGATGATCAAAATTATGATTTCAATTTTTAGTGTAGAGAAACCCCAACATTGACTTATGGGACCTGTTTGTATTTACACCTTAATTATAGAAATGCATGTAACTTTTTTCTATAGGTGCATCGGTGAAAATTTTCTAGCATTCTAATATCATTCGGTTTGAAAAATTTATATAAAAATATTAAAATTACAATAATCACTCAACACTGTAATATATATATATATACATATATATATATATATATACATATATATATATATATATATAAACTTTACGCCATCTCAAGTATCAACTAGTTACCAACTATTCATCTCTAGATTCGATGTTCACTCTACCTAGTGCCTCGATCAAAACACTGTAATGCCAATGAACGCATAATTACATAAAAGATTCTGCTTCACGTGCCTAAATATTTGGTCTAAGGATACACAACTTACTTGAAGATCGATATAGTGAGAAGATCGATATAGTGAAGGGTATGCCTCAAGATCAATTATGTAATTTGGTTATATAATTGTACAATTAAGGCTTATATACGAATCTTGTTCAAAATGACATTATTATTTTTTTCTTTCAGTTTCTATTGTATATGCATACATACACAGATATGTATGTGTGTGCGTAAGCAAATATGACACACATAGATGTGTGTGTGAGCTAGGATCGATAATATGCTTTATTTAGCGCACTATTTTGTAGTCTATTGATATCAGCCACAAGTTTCTATTTAAATGCTTATACTTTCTCTCTCCTGTCACATGAACCAAACTCAAATATAAACATACAACAAAATATTCCAACGAGTAAGAATTTAACCAATTGCAGCTACAAATGTATTCACAATTGTAAGTAATGATTGGTGTATATAAAAAATACTTATCTTTAAATGTTCTTAATTAAGGTGATTTGAGAAAGAGATATCTTTAAATGTTCTTAATTAAAAAATTCACTCGTAAGGAATGTCTACGTACAAGTTTGGTTCAGATCATTAGGTTGCCTTAGGTGGAAAATTTTTTTATTGTCATTTACATTAAAAAAATCAAAACCAACTGTGTATTTTTTCCTTTTATACATATCAAAACACCCAAAATATATAACATATCAAAACAAAAATGAAAACATTTTATTTATATTTGATAATAATATATTCAATGAAAACAACTCCTCGAGTTTTTAGAAGCAAGCTTATCAATTATGTCATCATATTCTAACATATCTAAATATATTTTTTCAATGGAAATCATCGCCAACCCACTTAATCTTTCTTGTGACATAGCAGTTCGACGATAAGATTTTATTAGCTTCAACTTAGAGAAACTTCTTTCAGCTGATGCCACCAAAACCAAAATAGTTAATATAATTTGGTATGAATCCAATATGTTTAGAAATCCACTCATATCATGGTAAGATCATTAGAAATGAAGGACGCTAATTGATTTGATTATTTTTGATGACAAGATTCTTCTTAGTTGTGTAAGTTCAAAATATAATCTTTTTCCATAAATGTCACTCTCTTCGTTGTGTTTCAAAAAAGTCAACGTTTTCATACAATGCTCTTTCAATTATTTATTTTCAATGGTTTTAAATTTTGTAATCCACAAATTGTTTCATAAAGCACAAATTTTTTATATTGATCCTTAAGCGAAGTAAGAGCTTGGTCTATTATATGAAGAAAGTATGCAATTTTGAAATTATCTTCCATGGATTGAGTTTCATAAGCATCGACTTCTCCATCCCCGTCAAATTTCTTCTCTCTACGAATCACTCTTTTTATTGCAAATTTTAGTTTAAAGCCAATTTCATCTGCAAGTTCTCTTACTTTGTCATCATACTTTCATATCCTTTTTATCTAAAAATTTCAAAAATTTCAACGAGTTCGTTTATTTTAGTAATTGCACCTTCAGTGTCGATTTTCTCTCTTTAAAGTATTTTGCTAATCTGATTAATATAATTCAAATAGTGTACCAATACATAAACTAATCAAGAATTCAAGATCTTCTAAAGCATTTTGACATAAACCCTTAGCTTCCGTCCTTACCATATCACCGTTAGAATTATTTGCAACATCGATTAAAGTATCTCTTAGCTTTGATGCTTGGGTTCTTATAGCCCTTATATTTCCGATATGACTTTCCCAACGAGTTGTCGATAATGCTTTCGGAATCAAACTATTTTTTTTTAAGTATTTCCCATCAATGAATTTAACCAGAAAACAAAGTATAAATCTTTTGAACATATGCAAAAAAAATCTACCTTTCACACGTAATTTTGCCATATTGGATAAAGCAAGATTTAAGCTGTGGTGTCCATATGAAATTGCTCTTGGATTTATGCCAAGAAGTCTCTTTTTACCTCTTAGTTCTTACCAATATCAAATTCAAATTATGTAAGATAAAATTAAATAACATAATTAATATGAATTTATCCATTGTCATTAAACATATCATACCTTTCATATTTGATACATTATCATAACTTTGGCCTCTCGCACTACAATGTTTGGCTTACGATCCTTTAGAAAACTTTCAAGCTTTTTAAAAACGTTAAGTCTTTTTGTATCATCAACCTTTATAAAACCAAGAAATATTCCTCTAGTTTGATAGTATATTCAACATCCACGCATCTTATTATAATTGACATTTGTTCTTTGTGACTCAAATTCGAAGTACAATCAAGAATGATTGAGTAGTATTTTACTTTTAAAACATTTGTAAGCATTTCTTGTTTGATCTTCTTAGCCGCCAAAACTATTATTTCATTTTGAATATTATGGCTAACATAATGATTGTTTATTTTATTTTTTAGCATGCGTCTAAGATAATCCTCCATGATTGGAATTTGCCTGCAAATTCTACAAGTTGACAAAAAAGTTCATCATTTGTTTCATAAATCTTTTCATTTGAACCACAAAATGGAAGATTATTTTGAGAAAGAGTTTTTACAACGCCAATTATGCGCATTAGCACCTTTTCAAATAGTACCTCTCTTGCTCAATTATAAATTCTACTCCCTTTTCAATTGTTGCCTTTCACTCAAGGTCTTTGTGAAAATCCACCCATTTAATCAAACTTTCAATATGCTCCGGAATATTTTTATGCTCCCGAAACTTTGCAAAATTGTTTTGCTACCATTAACTCCTTCATTTTCCAATTTGATTTTCTTTTGTGTACTTCTAAATAATTTGCAACAAAAAAATATTTTGTTCACTTCATTTAAGTAAATTAGCTATTGTCTTTTATGATTGAAAAATGTCTATCATCAATTTCATTTTTTGGAAAATTATCATTTTTCTTTTTAAATTTTAATAGTACCTCATTTAATGAACATTGTTCTTTTAGTATCGGTTATCCTTCTCTACAAACTCAAATCATAATTAAGGTCAACATATTTCTCAAGATCAAGCACAATTAGATCATCAAAACCACCTTCGTCCATATTATTTCGGTTAATATTTATGTCTTCTTCATTCACATTATCCTCTCTTTTACCAATAGCCGCTTCATTAACATTAGCTTCAATATTTTCATTTTCATTAATTGCTTCATTATTTACAACATTCTCATCAATATCTTCATTTTCATGACTACTTTCATCAATAATATTTAAAGTTGAATACTGAGATTTTCGTATTTTTTCTTGAAACAAAATAGAAATTGATCCAATGAATTATTTTACTAGTTCATTTTTTCCTTTAACTCTTCTATTAGCTTCAGAGTTTGGCTTTCTAAATCTATTTTAACTTTTACATCTTCGTCCTTCATCATATTTCCCATGATTTTCTTTATATGTATTTATTTTAGAATTTATTCTAGAGTTTTGAAAATCATCAACCAAAATTGAAGAATAAAAATGTCCTAGCAAAATAAAAGAAAATGCCAAATTGTTTTAGCCTTCTTCAGCTAGTTCGCATGATGCCTAGAAGTCATCATTTGTCGGGGTTCATGCACAAGACAAGTAAGCGGGGTGGTAGGTATGCAAACTTGCGGTCGTCAGTTGGTGGCGCAGGGGAAGGGTCATTGGTTGGTGGCAATAGGGATGGGTCTCGACGTCGACTATTTTTGCTGTCGCGAATTAGTTTCTAGGTATTTTTTTATTGTGTACCCAGCAGTTGCTATTGTAAGAGGGGTTAGCTTAGGTTGATATCTGATGGGCCTAGCCCATGAGCTTGGTCTATGTACATAGTGCTCTACACATGATGGACAACGATTTAATTATGATCATTGCGAACTCCAAGAGGTCACTTACTTATAGTTATTGATGATCAACTACAGAATGACCAATTGAGAATCATCATAGATTAGTTATATCGAAGTCAAAATAGAGAATCTCAAGTAATGATGTGTAATTTTTTTTGACTGGAGAGTACCCTGGATCTTATTTATCGAGACCCTACTTTGATGATAATGTAATTAAGTTTCTGTTAAGACTATAAGGTTAGATACTTGAAGTGAAAGTACCGACCCATTAATTTGACTCATTTGATATTAAAGTATTTAAAAATAATTTGTCTTCTTCTATATCACTAGTTAATGTCATTGTAATCGGTTCTAACATGAATTTAGAAATCTCTAGCTAGAGTAAATTTGGTTAATAAAAAATTGTTATTGATTGAACTAAGTAAATTTGGAGCTTAATTTTGAATTACATAAGCACATCTTTAGGATTTTAACCGATGACCTAACGCTATGTCTAAGTGACATAATTTTGATGGAAATACAAATGTGCACAAATATCGTTGCATAAGGGTGCATCTTTAAAACAATTATAAAGTCCAATTTCACCTAAATGATAGATCATAGGCTTCGACATTTAAATAGTTTAAATATTAACTAAGGACCAAAGCCTTACATATGAGTCACAATACAGAATTGTAGCATTGAAACTAAATGTTATAATATAATAACTTATATTTGTTATAAATTATTACATCGATGATTTGTGTGTATGTAAGTATATATACGTATAAATTTTTTATGTGTGTGTGTGTCGGTAATTTAATTTTTTAAGTACCAAAATTAACTTAAGAAAATATGTACAATTGTTGTATATATGTTTAATTTAATTTAAATGGGTAACTAATTAATTAAATAGGATAAGGTTATATATAATGTATGTATCTTTATGTCATAAATTAAATAGTTAATAGAGATTGATTACCTAATTTTGGCCAACCTTATATAGCAAAAAGAAAGGGACAAATGTGTTTGGTTTGAGTGGGAAATAAATGGAGTACGATATATATTAATAGTTGAATTAAACACATATAAAATTTGAATTTATATGCATACTATTGGCTAGTTAGACAAGGGTAAGAGGAATAGTGTAATAGTGAGAAGTGAATGGAGATTTAGATTTATAGCATTTATTTCCCACTATAAAAGGACCTAAAGATCTCACTTTATTTTTGATAGAAACTCTAATTAGACTTATAAAGAGAAGTGTTCTCTTCCTCGTCTCCTCTATTAGATAAATGTTTTCTTCTCCATCTCCTTCATTAGAGAAATGTTCTCCTTTCATATCCTCCATTGTAGTGTCTCAAATCAGGCGTAAAAAGGAGTTTTAGAAGGTTGATCAACAATTCTTATATCTACAACACTAGGCTTTTTCATCAAGGTAAATTCTATTTCTTCATTTTAATATGTTACTATAATTCGTATGATTATATTAAGCCATTATTCATAAAAGAATGGTTTTACATGAGATGAGTTATATATATATATGTGTGTGTGTGTGTGTGTGTGTGTGTGTGTGTGTGTGTGTGTGGGTGTGCGCGCGCGCGCGTGCACGTGTGTGTCTGTGTATGGTGTGCCAAAAAGTGGCACAACACCATAGAAGCTGGTAGATCTTTATACAGAAAGTAACATATGAAGGAAAAGAAGAACAAACAACACTTTTGTTAGTGGTTCAGCGACAACCTACGTTCACTTTAATACTTATTATTGATTGTTTTCTCTTTGGATTATAATGGATTCAATCAGATCCGACCATAATCTAGTGGATTTTGGATTTACAATGAATTTTATAGAGTTAAAGAAGAAGGAGATAACATTTAGATTTGAAAATGCCCCTCCCAAATTCAAAAGGAGAAAGTATCCCTTTAGTTGAAGTTAGGTCGCCATTTTTAGGTGATTCCCTCTTTAAATCTTGCAATTAGGCCAAAATTCATCAAAATTTTCAATGCATATCTAGGCATGATGACTAAGTAATCTAGCACGATCTTCAATTTGAAAATCAACTTGATCGAACACTTTTTGTCAGTATCGATTTGATTTTTCCATCATTCTTCAAGTTCTTCTCTATGTCTTAGCTCTCCTCGTCGACCTCTTGCCAAATCAAGTCTTCATTTCAGGTTCATGGTCATCAAAAGTGGTCGATGTCAAACTCAATCAGGTCAGTACCAACCTAAATTTCTACATCCAAAGTTCATTTTCTCTTCATATTTAGGCTCCGTTCATCCACCTAATATCATTCCAAATCTCAGAATCTAATCTGCGCCAGCTAAATCAGGTCGATACCAACCTAATTTTATTCTTCATAGTTTTGTGACTTCTGTCACACCTTCTGAGTTTCCTTATATCACCATTCTTAGTTATAATCATGTTAGAGTGAATCATGTTGATGATAATCATGAGTTTTAGGTGGGTACTGATGTGACTTGGTGTCCGACCCAAGTGTTTAGTGGCTTTGCTTCGAGTCATGACTTGGGGATGTTGAGCTTCGAGTTTTTCTCTATATGTATAGAGTCTGATCCAAGATTTTTTTGTGTCCAACCCGAGTTCAACTTGGTACCGACCTGAGACCCCGATCAAAAATGCGACTTTCCAAAATTTTCAACCTTTTCAACTATTTTTTGATATTTCCTTTTTCTTGCCATTTTATGATGTTTTCAAAGTCCTTGGGTCATTTCTTTATTGTTTGTTCATCCAATTCACTCGTTTAAGTCTGTTCGAAGAATGTAGAAAATTTGATTATAATACTCCACTCCCCCAAAGTATGCCTTATGCATGTAAGGTGTGCTTTTCTTAAGAACAAGCTTCAACAGTAGTGATCAATCATTGGTGATTGAGCTCTTTGGCTATCTATCGAAGCAAGTAGTGGTGAATCATCTTGCTCCTTCGAATTAACTTGCAAACCGATGGTCGTTCTAGACCATTATAGCTAAGAACTCTAGTCATTTTTTAAGTATTAGTCATAAATCTTACTCAGACCATTTCATTCGAAGTTATCATATCATATATCAAAATCGTCCCATGTTCATCCAGGAATTATCTATTCTAGTATAATCATAAGGCATTCGAATCGTAAGGTCAAGTCAGTGTCCATTTTAGGGCCCGATCTCTTTGGATCATTTAACATCCAAACTAGGACCTGATCTCTCCAAATCGTGTAACATCCAAACTAGGGTTCGATCTCTCCGAATTGTTTAACATCTAGTCTAGGGTTCAATCTCTCTAGATCATTTAATATCCAATCTAGGGTTTGATCTCTTCGGATCATTCAACATCCAATATATGATTCGAACTCTTTAATTTCTTACAGAGTCTGATTTGCTCGCTCTTCTGTGAAGGGAATCAATGTCCAAGAAAATACATCCACTCACTTCTAGTGAGGGAACTTACTCTCATACAAGCCTAATCCACTCGCTCTCCAACGAATGGACTTCCATCTTATGGTTATCATCCCATCTCTCCGGACAGGACTACCAAGTTCAATCAATATCATTCATCATGTTCAAGTGGTTTTCAAAAATAAAAAATCCAAATCAAAGCATCAAACAAACATCCTAAACATTCATCTCAGACATCCAACTCAGAGCGTTGCTTAAGACCAATTGAGGTCCCATACATGGATTAAGGTCATTATTGCCTTATTTATTCAAAACAAAAGGCAAAAAATAGGAATCGAACTTGACTCCCATCCATCTCGATCATGGGATTACCAATCTTGCCTAAGATACACGGTCATGTCTTGATGTATTCACCGTAGATGGTTGCTGCTCTAGCTGCAACACTGCAGTTTGGTTCCTCACCTACCATTGTAGCCGGTTACTCCAAACCAGCTCTTCTGTTAAATCACAAAGGTTCGACACTCATTCGTCTCATTCCAATCCATGTCATGGAAAAGGTAAAATCTTTTGGACCTTTTCTCCCAATCTGTAGGTTCCTTCTTAGTTGACTTCAGGTAGAGAATCTAGCCTCAATGTCTCGGTATAGCCTCTCTAGGATTTCAAGATTAGTATAAGAGGAGGAATTCATTTCTCAACTTTATCGCTTCAGCCCTCTGAAGTCGTCATGAGCCTCCACTTTCCTTTATCCTTACCATATGCTGCTTTTGACGGTCCTTCATCATCCATGGCACTAACCACAACATTGTCAGCTTCAACATCCTTTTGATGTAAATATCTCTCAAATTCATGATAAAACTCTGCGAGATCCATCGATGGATCTCTTTCCAATGCAACTTTAAAGTCATTCTTACTCACAACTCCAGACACTACCGCCATCAGTGTAGGATCGATTTCACCCTAGAGGGGGGGGGGTGAATAGGGTGATGGTGTTAATTATTAAAATTAATCGCGGAAGCTTATAAATTAATTTCAATTCAGATCACAGAATAGCAGCACAGATATTGCAGAATATAAATAACAGAATAAAACAGAACAACACAGAATTTACCCAGCTTCGGCAAAACCCTGCCTACGTGCTGCCCCCAAGGTTTCTACTAGAAATTAGATAGTCCCTCGCTTACACACGTAAACTCGCTATACACCGCTATTGACTAATCTAACTCTACGCTCAAAACCCTGCCACAACTCAATTACCGAGCTGCGAATTCTCAAGCTACACACCGCAGCTTGTACCCTAGTCACACGACTAGAAAATATAAACGGTTAAAAAGAAAATACAAATTAAAAGCAAATTTAAAATAAAACTAATTTTAATATAAACCCCTTTTATAAAAATAGTAAGGCCGGCCCCCTTTTTAATTTGACCGTCTCTTTTTATTTCTTATTCGTACGCGGCCGTTCCTCTGTCTCAATTGTTCGTTCCTCCTTGCGAAATTAGGGTTTCCTCCTTGATGCCAGTTAGGGCTTTCGAAGAGCCGACTTTTGTTCGATCGAATATATGTTTGTTCGAGAGTTGCGTTGCTCGATCGATTTGTTGTTGCTCTCTCTGGCTACTTCGAGACTCTTTGATTTGCTCACCGCGGCTGCTTCGTTGATCGAACTCCGGTATGTAATTATGTGGTTTTTCTTTTCTGATTTATGCTTTCTGGAATTCGATGCTTTGATTGCCGATGATGATTGGGTTATATATAGGATTTGATTTCCTATTTTTGCGTTCATATATTTTTGATTGAATTCGTCTTCGGCCGTTTGATTTCACTTTGATGCTTGATGATTTATTCTGACTATTTCATGTTACTTGAATCATACGGCTTTAAACTTTGACTTGTTCAATTTCCTTGACCAATACGCCGTTAATCTTTACTTGGTTCGATTTGCTGATTGACTAGGCTTCGGCTTGATTTTGACTTGTTCCAAACTTATCCACGGCTTCAGCTCCGATCATATTTCTGTTGATTTTATTCTCATGGTTTCACGAAAAATAAACAACCACTACACTTTGAAACTGCTCCTTGACTTGTGTTCACTGTGGCACTGTGTCACTGTGTTTATTTGTGTCCACTGATGCTTCGAGTCTGCGACATTTGCTTTGATACAGATGCTACACTTGTTCATGTATTCGACATTGTTTTGATGCATTTGCATGTTGTAAGTGTAAGTGTTCATTCATGTTTTGATTATGACTTCAGTGCATATAGTCATTGATACTGCTGGCTTCGACATCTTATATTCATGAGATGTTTATTGTGAAGCTTGGTTTACTGTCTGTATTCACTACAGTTTGTACATGCTTCACTGTTCTTTTGCATTTGTGAACATTGTGTTCATTTGAGTTGTCTCCACCTTCTGCCCTTGAACCTGTTGCATACATGACTGCTGTATGGTTGCATATTTGTTCAGTTTGCATCATGCTTTTGTGCATTTCTCTGTACTCAGTTGAGTTGATTGTTGCATTGTCACTATTGGGTTGATGTACATATGTTTGCATTTTCACTACTGGTTAGCCACTGTTGCATTACTATGTCTTGTGGCATGTTGTCTTTGCTATCCACTGCAGTGATGATGCTGTGCACTTTTGTGCTTTGGTTTGAACTTGCTGTTAGGTCATTTTGTACTTCTCTTATGTACACTTGCACCTGTACTTTGTTGTAACTGGAATTCCTGTAGTTTGCATTGTTGTTGTAGCTTTTTGAAGCTTGAGTTTCTGGTCACTGCACTTGTGTATATTTGGTTTCACCTTGATATTGTGTAGCCTGGTCTTTGTTCATTACTGAAACACTTTTCATACAGTTGAGTTTCAATTCATTGGAATTGATATTGTACTTCACTGTTGCCTTGTTCATCATTGTGCATTAACTTGACTGTTTGCATTAAAGTTGTATTTGTTGTTGTTGGTCTGGGCATTTGGGTTTGTTGATATTGTGGTATACTTGAGCTTCAGTAGTTGTACTCTGGTTTGCAGTAATCTGCTGGTTGCAATGCCTTGTTGTCGCAGTATTCCAGTTGGGTTGCTGTTATGTTCTGTTCATTCCTAGTTGCCTTGTTGCAGTTTGATTTTGATGTTGATCTTCGTTGCATTCAAATCATGTCGCCTTGTGTTGAATCCAGTTTCAAAAATAGGATTTGACCTTGTGCTTGTGTCGTGATTTTAAATATATTGCACGTGCGTTGAACCCGGCTTTGCATTTGGGTTTGACCTGTGCTCACCTGTCCCTGTAGCATTATCAAGTGTATATATCGGTGTGCACGGCCTTGTGGCATATACAGTGATACACTGTGTATGTCACAAGTTGTTCGTGTATGATGAATTCAAATTTAAATGATGACGAACAACCCAAATAACTGAGGCAAATTATATTTTTAAAATTCACGTTTTATTTTATACTGCAAAAATATTTCTTTTTCAATTTTACTGCGTTAGTTTATATTTTTGCAGATCGCTCAGATGCTGGATTCAAACTGGAATGAAGTTGAAGATAATTACGAGTGTGAGTGATATGTAGTGAGGTGAATTGTAAATGTGAAATGTGATGTAATTGTAATCAAAGTTGTATAGTTATAGTGAGATCTTGAAATTGTACTATTCAAAGATGTAATAAATATTTGTTTGAATAAAATATTCGTTTGAATTCAAATTTCGTGTTATTTATTTTATTCTGCAAATATTTATTTAATCTGTGAAAATAAAATAAAATAGTATATTATCAAATACATTTAAACGAATGTATATATGTTTATTATCATCAAACAAAAATCATATAAGCGCATATTCAACAATCTCCCCCTTTTGATGATAACAAACATATATTTAAGATTTTGAATATATTAAATGTATTTGATAATTTCAATTGCTCCCCCTATTTGAATGCTTCCTTTCTATATGATACTCCCCCTACATATATGACTCCCCCTACATATATGCATACAAATAAAATGTGTGAATGAGCCTATATGCAAATGAAAAATTGTTTGGCCTTTGATTGATTCTATTTGACAAAATCTTAACTTTTCTCTCCCCCTTTTGTTATCATCAAAGGAATAATAGAGTTCGAGAAAATAGAGATAAAGTGATCGATATTAATCCAACATTAAAACCCAATTGAATATAAATATTAAATTTCAATAGAAAATCAAACAAAAATCATAAAAATATTGTTAGGCGCATATTCCACTTTTAGAATGATGGAGATGATGTCATCATATAAAACCATACAATTGTGTCTATTTGTGGTATTTTTATATCAGGAATTTGAATATCTACTAATCATGCATAACCGTTAGGACTTTTAACTGAGATTAGTAGTATTCCAATTTTATTTTTAAAAAAAATGAATTCAAGTATCTTCTAACCACGCATAACCGTGAGGACTTTTAAATGGGATTAGAATCAACTTGTTTATTTTAAAAGAAAGAAAAAAATCAACTTTTGATATGCGTTCCATACATGCATAACCGTGAGGACTTTTAAATGAGCATGGAAGCACATAACAAATTCCAAGTAATTCACCCATGCATAACCGTGAGGACTTTTAAATGAGAGTGAATACTTTGGTATTTATTTATTTTTGTTTTTATTTTAATTTTTTTTTATTTTTTTTTTTAAAAAAATGTGAAAATGAAAAACGAACGATTCCTGTTTAAAATACCACATATTGACAAACTATATAGAATTTTGATGAGTGATGGTCGTTAGAAGTATGATAGATATAGAGATGGTCATGGAATTTTTACCAACAAACAGTTTTATAACTCTTGTTTAAATTTCTAAAGAAATTTATTAATTATACCATTTAGAGTTATAACATATAATCAATATCAACACTCATCACTTTTTCAATCACTATTTTTCTTTTCGATAATCATTTGGGAGTCAGATTAGTCATAATAGTCATTTAAAATCAAATTCAAAAATAATTATGAAATTAATTTTTCAAAAACGAATAATCTGAAAATATGGTCAAAAATGATTTTCTCCAGGGGGTTTTAAAAAAAAAATTCTGCTATTTGAAAATTATTTGAAATGAAGAATATGCAGATATTTTCTTTGAAAAAAAATGATGCAGCAAATGAATGTTTCAAAAATTAATCACGTTACACTAATAATTTTTCTATCAACCATATTACCAGTGTAATCTGCATCTGAATTTAAATTTCACTCAATATTCACTCGTTTAATGTCAAAGACCAGATTAAGAAATTTCAACAAATTTTCTCATGATTATTATCAACAAATTTTAAATGAAATTCTCTTAGATTTGAAATGAAAAACCGTGTCAACAAACAAACATATATTAAAGTGTCAATTTTAGAAGCCATCAAACATTATTTTTATTTCAAGGCAATTTCTTAAAAATTTCAATACTTTCAAAAAAAAATTAAAATCCTTTTTACAATTTTTAAAATAGAATTCATTAGGATTTTAAATCGAGGCCGTGTCAAAACATGAATATAGATTTAGCCAAAAATATTATAACAACAATATTATTATCCAATCAAAACACTATTTTTCTCTCAAACTTATATATCAAGTAATTCTAGAGAATTTTATAGTGTTTTTGGCATAAGAATATAAATGGCTAATCAATTTTGAATAAAGTCAGAATCAAAATCATCATTAAATCATCATCATATCATCATCGCATAATTGGCTGGTTTTATTCAGAAAATGGTACAGATTATCACATTTAATATATCGTACAAATAAATATACTTTTACCTGTCTTTACCTTTACGATATTTCTCGTCGTTGTTCATTGTGATTCTGTCACCCTTATACTAGGCTAAGGAACTTAGCTTTGTCGTCCGTTGTGTTTCTGGAGCAGCCAAAAATCCAGATAACACTATTGTTGTTCCTTAGCCCGCCACCACACCTACACGATGAAAATTTTATGTGACCTATTTGTTTTTATAGGTCCATGGTTGTTAGTGGCAGAAAATTTTGAAAAATAATTTTGTGTAGACCCAAAACTATTTATAATTGTTTCCTTTGGCACCCAAATTTGTTTAACTTTGAGAGATTTTATATTTGTGCCTTTTGGAACCCAAATCGGTATAGTTTTCACATGTTTGGGTCTATACCAACAATTATTGTGATCGTGTCCAAATTTTCTACAAATTGTGCACATAGAATTAACTTGATTAATCTTGTTTTCAACAATTTTCGAATTATTAAATCCAAGTCCTTGTCTAACCGTATTAACAGTTTGCTTTCCTAATAGCATTTTCAACGATTTTTCACTTTTTGAAAATTTATCTAAAGTCGTAGACAATTGTTGGACTTTTGATTTGAGAAATTCATTTTCGTTTAACAACTGTGTGCACTTTTTAATAGAATTCTCTCTCCTAGTATTTTCATTCTCCTTTAAAATCAGAATTTCATTTTCAAGCGATTTTATTTTAATTTCTGATTTTTTAATTTCCTTATCAAATGTTGGACACTTATCACACTTAGGGATCCTACTTTGATAGGTTTTAACTAATTGATCAAGTTGTTTATTACATTCTATCAAAGTATCTTTTTGAGATTCAAGTTTGGCGTATTTTTCCCTAAGTCGTTCAAAACAACCGTTTACTTCATGAAAATATATAAGCAACTCAGAATGGGTAAGTTTTGATACCTCACTTGGCTCGTCATCGTCACTGTCAGTTGTATCACCTCGAAGACACAATTCTGCCTTTTCGCTTTCACTGCCAGTGCTTTGATCATTCTCGTCTATTTCATCCCAAGTGGCTGCAAAACTTTTCTTTTTCGGTTTCTTTCCGTGGCTGGATTTAATTTGTGGACAATCGGGCTTGATATGGCCGGGTTTGTTGCAATTATAACAAATAAACTTTTGTTCTTCTGAGTAGTCTAGTGCTTTGGCTATTCTGCTTTTTGCCTTTTGAATTCGAGCTGAATTTCCATGTTTTTGATTCCATTTTTTGAATTTCCTTATTAACAGCTCCAATTCTGCTGCTCCATCATCTTCATCGTTATCATCATCACTTTCGGTTGTTCCTTTGAGAGCTATTGATTTCTTTTGAGTGTCACCTCCTTCACGCTCTTCTTTGAATTTCATTTCAAGCTCATAAGTGGTGAGATTTCCGATGAGTTCCTCAACTTTAAGTTGTTTTAAATCTTTCGATTCTTGAATGGCAGTTACTTTTGCTTCAAAGCTTCGTGGAAGAACTCTGAGAATTTTCCGGACTATTTCCAATTCGGTGTATGTTTTTCCGAGAGCTTTTGATTTGTATACGATATTGGAAAGTCGACCGTACATCTCTTTGACATTTTCTTCCTTTGCCATTGTAAAGTTCTCGTATTCGCTGCTTAGCATGGCAAGGCGAGATTCTTTGACTTGAGATGTTCCTTCGTGAGTCACTTCTAGTATGTGCCATATTTCCTGCGCAGTTAGACAATGTGAGACACGATTAAATTCAAATTGATCTAATGAACAGATAATAGAATTCATAGCTTTGGCATTAGTATTC
The DNA here is from genome assembly GCA_030765085.1 of Allium cepa. Classification (NCBI taxonomy): domain Eukaryota; kingdom Viridiplantae; phylum Streptophyta; class Magnoliopsida; order Asparagales; family Amaryllidaceae; genus Allium; species Allium cepa. The sequence goes on along the minus strand of CM060935.1, from coordinate 446,159,345 downwards.
TGTAATTTATTTTCTAGTTCTGTCCATTGTTCCTTTGGTTTCTCTATTTCCTGATCATCTACAGTTATAGTTGGTATTCTATAACCTGTCTCAACAATATCCCAAGCGTCAATGGTTTTCAAAAAAAAATTCATCCTATTTTTCCAAAAAGCATATTCACCATTGAACATTGGTGGTCTAACTATGGATTGACCTTCTGCAAAAGCATTATTAAAAGAAGCCATTTTAAAAATTCGAATTTTTAAACAAAAACTGATTTTTTCAAAAATAGAATTTTTAAAACAAATGTTAACTTCTATTCCTAGCTCTGATACCACTTGTAGGATCGATTTCACCCTAGAGGGGGGGGTGAATAGGGTGATGGTGTTAATTATTAAAATTAATCGCGGAAGCTTATAAATTAATTTCAATTCAGATCACAGAATAGCAGCACAGATATTGCAGAATATAAATAACAGAATAAAACAGAACAACACAGAATTTACCCAGCTTCGGCAAAACCCTGCCTACGTGCTGCCCCCAAGGTTTCTACTAGAAATTAGATAGTCCCTCGCTTACACACGTAAACTCGCTATACACCGCTATTGACTAATCTAACTCTACGCTCAAAACCCTGCCACAACTCAATTACCGAGCTGCGAATTCTCAAGCTACACACCGCAGCTTGTACCCTAGTCACACGACTAGAAAATATAAACGGTTAAAAAGAAAATACAAATTAAAAGCAAATTTAAAATAAAACTAATTTTAATATAAACCCATTTTATAAAAATAGTAAGGCCGGCCCCCTTTTTAATTTGACCGTCTCTTTTTATTTCTTATTCGTACGCGGCCGTTCCTCTGTCTCAATTGTTCGTTCCTCCTTGCGAAATTAGGGTTTCCTCCTTGATGCCAGTTAGGGCTTTCGAAGAGCCGACTTTTGTTCGATCGAATATATGTTTGTTCGAGAGTTGCGTTGCTCGATCGATTTGTTGTTGCTCTCTCTGGCTACTTCGAGACTCTTTGATTTGCTCACCGCGGCTGCTTCGTTGATCGAACTCCGGTATGTAATTATGTGGTTTTTCTTTTCTGATTTATGCTTTCTGGAATTCGATGCTTTGATTGCCGATGATGATTGGGTTATATATAGGATTTGATTTCCTATTTTTGCGTTCATATATTTTTGATTGAATTCGTCTTCGGCCGTTTGATTTCACTTTGATGCTTGATGATTTATTCTGACTATTTCATGTTACTTGAATCATACGGCTTTAAACTTTGACTTGTTCAATTTCCTTGACCAATACGCCGTTAATCTTTACTTGGTTCGATTTGCTGATTGACTAGGCTTCGGCTTGATTTTGACTTGTTCCAAACTTATCCACGGCTTCAGCTCCGATCATATTTCTGTTGATTTTATTCTCATGGTTTCACGAAAAATAAACAACCACTACACTTTGAAACTGCTTCTTGACTTGTGTTCACTGTGGCACTGTGTCACTGTGTTTATTTGTGTCCACTGATGCTTCGAGTCTGCGACATTTGCTTTGATACAGATGCTACACTTGTTCATGTATTCGACATTGTTTTGATGCATTTGCATGTTGTAAGTGTAAGTGTTCATTCATGTTTTGATTATGACTTCAGTGCATATAGTCATTGATACTGCTGGCTTCGACATCTTATATTCATGAGATGTTTATTGTGAAGCTTGGTTTACTGTCTGTATTCACTACAGTTTGTACATGCTTCACTGTTCTTTTGCATTTGTGAACATTGTGTTCATTTGAGTTGTCTCCACCTTCTGCCCTTGAACCTGTTGCATACATGACTGCTGTATGGTTGCATATTTGTTCAGTTTGCATCATGCTTTTGTGCATTTCTCTGTACTCAGTTGAGTTGATTGTTGCATTGTCACTATTGGGTTGATGTACATATGTTTGCATTTTCACTACTGGTTAGCCACTGTTGCATTACTATGTCTTGTGGCATGTTGTCTTTGCTATCCACTGCAGTGATGATGCTGTGCACTTTTGTGCTTTGGTTTGAACTTGCTGTTAGGTCATTTTGTACTTCTCTTATGTACACTTGCACCTGTACTTTGTTGTAACTGGAATTCCTGTAGTTTGCATTGTTGCTGTAGCTTTTTGAAGCTTGAGTTTCTGGTCACTGCACTTGTGTATATTTGGTTTCACCTTGATATTGTGTAGCCTGGTCTTTGTTCATTACTGAAACACTTTTCATACAGTTGAGTTTCAATTCATTGGAATTGATATTGTACTTCACTGTTGCCTTGTTCATCATTGTGCATTAACTTGACTGTTTGCATTAAAGTTGTATTTGTTGTTGTTGGTCTGGGCATTTGGGTTTGTTGATATTGTGGTATATTTGAGCTTCAGTAGTTGTACTCTGGTTTGCAGTAATCTGCTGGTTGCAATGCCTTGTTGTCGCAGTATTGCAGTTGGGTTGCTGTTATGTTCTGTTCATTCCTAGTTGCCTTGTTGCAGTTTGATTTTGATGTTGATCTTCGTTGCATTCAAATCATGTCGCCTTGTGTTGAATCCAGTTTCAAAAATAGGATTTGACCTTGTGCTTGTGTCGTGATTTTAAATATATTGCACGTGCGTTGAACCCGGCTTTGCATTTGGGTTTGACCTGTGCTCACCTGTCCCTGTAGCATTATCAAGTGTATATATCGGTGTGCACGGCCTTGTGGCATATACAGTGATACACTGTGTATGTCACAAGTTGTTCGTGTATGATGAATTCAAATTTAAATGATGACGAACAACCCAAATAACTGAGGCAAATTATATTTTTAAAATTCACGTTTTATTTTATACTGCAAAAATATTTCTTTTTCAATTTTACTGCGTTAGTTTATATTTTTGCAGATCGCTCAGATGCTGGATTCAAACTGGAATGAAGTTGAAGATAATTACGAGTGTGAGTGATATGTAGTGAGGTGAATTGTAAATGTGAAATGTGATGTAATTGTAATCAAAGTTGTATAGTTATAGTGAGATCTTGAAATTGTACTATTCAAAGATGTAATAAATATTTGTTTGAATAAAATATTCGTTTGAATTCAAATTTCGTGTTATTTATTTTATTCTGCAAATATTTATTTAATCTGTGAAAATAAAATAAAATAGTATATTATCAAATACATTTAAACGAATGTATATATGTTTATTATCATCAAACAAAAATCATATAAGCGCATATTCAACAATCAGGACTTTCGATGGATCTAGCTTGTCGACTACAGCGGCTGCTGCATTAAATCTTGTTAGATAACTTCTCAAGGTCTCTCCGGCCCTTTGCTTCATGCTCGAAAGCGTCATCACATTCTTTGATCAAGAGACATGAACTCTGAACTATCTCAAGAATCTGTCTACCAATCCTAACCACATGCTTAAAACCCATTCTATAACTACCTAAACCACAAAGCAACCAACTATATCAAGCACAATGGGAATCATCACCCCATTACCTCTTCAAATGCACCAACACCTCCATATATCAGATGCATCTCATTAGATGAATGATCGGATCCATCTTTCTATTGTATAGTTCCAACATCGGTAGCTTGAATTGGGTGGGTTCCATGCATATCAGATGTTAGGGGTAAATGGATTCCTAGTCATATCCTCCAAACTCTGATCGGGTGTTCACCTCTCACTATTTTTCTGACCATCTCAACTATTCGATCATTGTCATCTAATGGAAGTCTTCAATCCATAGCTACATTTCCCCCTACCCTATTTCTTTGGGAAAATACAGGACATATTCCTCTTGCTACAGATATTCATTCTGATATGCACCTCTAGCTTCATTGTTCCCCCGTTCCTACGGGAAAACTCTGGCACATACTCCTTTGGTTGCTAGCATTCGCATTCTAATTTGGGTTCCTAGCACCAGCATCGTCCGCTCTCGGCATCCTAGCTCATCCTAAATCCAAACCAACATCACCTCTGAGTAAATGCATCTCGATATCGACCTATTCATGTCGTAAGTGCTCGATTCCTATTGGCTCTGTCCAACTCTAGATGCTTCTGCATTGTTTCTGGTCTTTTGTTCGACATTCCAACCGCTCTAATCATTCTTTGTTAATCCAACCTTCTGAAAATTCCATCAAACATCTCATGCCGTCAAGCTATTATTCCATCTTACATATCTTTTATCATCCCTTCCATCTTTTTTGGGTAATGTAGACAGATGGATTTGAAATCGAGGACACCTCTTGGCTGCCTCCATGCTCTGGTTGACTTTGTTCTATGATATCTCACATAGAAGTCATCTTCATCCCTTCCAATCTTTAGATCTTAATTTTGGGTTGTCAAATCTAGCTCTTTCTTAGTGAAAGCACTAAAAATGTTGCACCAAAAAGTGGCACAACACCCTAGAAGAAGGTAGTTCTAGATAAAGCAAGTAATATGTGAAGGAAAAGAAGAACAAACAATACTTTTTATAGTGGTTTGGTGAATACTCCGGCCTACGTCCACTTTAATCGTTGTTATTGATTATTTTCTCTTCGGATTACAATGAATCCAATCAGATCCGACCACAATCTAGTGGCACAATCTAGTGGATCTTGGATTTACATTGGAATTTCTATGGATAAAGGAGAAGAGATGGCATTTAGATTTGAAAATGTCCTTTCCAAAGTCCAAAAGAGAGAAGTCGCCCTCTAGTTGAAGTTAGATTACTATTTATAAGTGATTCCCTCTTTAAATCTCACAATTAGGGCAGAATTCGTTCAAGTCTTCAATATCTGTAAATCCAGGCATAAGGACCAAGTCATCCAGTAGGATCTCCAAGTAGAAAATCAATTTGGTACTGACCACGTCTAGTCAATAGTGATATGATTTTTCCATTATTCTTTAAGTGTTCTTCCATTCTTAGCTCTCCTCATCGACCTTTTGCCAAAACAAGTTTTTCATTTCAGGTCAGTAGTCATCAAAAATGGTCAGTACCAATCTGAATCAGATTAGTGCTAACATTAATTTTTATGTTCAAAGTTCATTTTCTCTTCATGTTTAGGTCTCATTCATCCATCCATTGCCATTTCAAGTTTTAGAATTAGATCGACGCCAACCAAATCGAGTCGATAGCAACCTAATTTTGCTCTTCTGAATTCCTTTGAACCTTCTGAGTTTCCTCATATCACCATTCTAGGTAGTTATAATTATATTGGAAAGAATCATGTCGGTGAAAATCATGTGTTTCAGGTCGATTCCGACCTGACTTGGTGTCCGAACCGAGTGTTATATGTGTTTATTTCGAGTCATGACTTGGTGTTGCTGAGCTTCGAATTTTCCTTTGATCGCTTGGAGCCTGATCTGGGATTTTTGTGTGTCAAACTCGAGTTTATCTCGATATTGACCTAAGGATTTCGAACAAAAATGGGAATTTCCAATTTTTCAACTATTTTTTGGTATCCCCTTTTTCTTGCATTTTAATGTTGTTTTCACAGTCATTGGTTCATTTCTTCATCATTTGTTCATCTAATTCGTTGTTTTAGTCCATCCGAAGATTGCGAAAACATAAATTGCGTGCATGCACATGAAATGCATGTGCGTGCACACACACACGTAGATACACACACATATGACAATCATGTTATGAATTATATCTTATGTTTTAATCATTGTATATGTAAACATACGTCAATTTGTATAAATATATATGTATTAACACATGCGTTGATTTTTTCCTTCTTTTTCTGTACTTTACAAAAAAATTGTCATCACAAAACATTATATATAAACAATGATTTATGAACATACATTTATATACATAAACATATACATATATAATGCGATGACCCAGTATTTCGGACTAGTCAAATTCACCGAAAACCCGCCCATTCTAAAATAAACAAATGAAAACTACTAACTTAATACACATCATCATCTGATAAATATACAACACTACTAAATGTATATGATACAATTTCTGTAATACAACTTATTAGAGTAATCATTTATACTACTGGGTGTACTTTAATATATACCAAACCCAAATACTATAAATCTGTCGCTGCATAACTCTAATGTGAGAGATAGCAATACCTAATTCTACAATCTCAATAAACATGTCCATGCGGAATAAAATGGCAAGCATGAAAAATACATCAACATATGATAAATAGCAAGCGTTGAACAGGAAAATGTTTCCTAATTATTGGGGCTGCATCACTACCACTTGTGACTGCTTACGTACCCCTATCTAATTGGATACCTAATTAGATACAGGATCAAGCTAACATAATTCTCCTACCATAATTAGGACTCAAGGAGCCAACGATACAAAAACAAATATGCAGTTCCCAAACTACATAGCATAGAGCAGGTAAATATAGCTTCCAAATCTTCCCACATAGGCTTATATCCTTTGATTCATATTTATGTAATGTGATAAACTTTACTATTTTCAAAATATAATCCTTATTGTAAATAATCTCTTCGAACTAAATTTTCCATTTCATTTCAAATCCTTTTGAAATAATATATATCTTTTTTATTAAATAGTACTTTCTTCGAAATTTAAAACAAATCACTTTTGAAAACAGAATCAAATACTCTTTATAATAATAAAGTGTTGTATTTGATATATTTATAGTAAAATCCCAAATACTCTTCTATAAAATTATATCAAAATATAAGCAACCAAATTAGGAGGTTTTCTCCCATGACACGTTAACTGGGTCATAGCCCTTCAAAACAAATAAGTATGTCCCGCTATACCAAGTGTGGACTATAATAAGGGTTATACAACCCACTGCCCACTTTTTAGTTATGTGTTGCCCAAACATTGGTGACATAACAAATCATTTTATTTTTCGAAATAACAAATTATTGTGCATTAACATTCACAAATACTTTCTAAAAACAGCATTGTTTATTTTCTCAAAATCTTTGGAAAGCCATTTTAAAATCACCTGTTTTTTAGTCCTTGAAATTTTCTTTTCATTTATAAAACATATTTTTATAAATATATTTATCTAAATAACTTTTATATAAAATCATAAAATATTTATTTCTAAATATTTCTATTTTTAAAGGAAAACATTACATTTCAAAAGGCAAGTATCTTTTCCTTTTAAAATTACAATAAACATCTTTTATTAAAACTATTCCTTAATCAGTATTACTATTCCATACCTTATAATCAAATTGTGAAATTCAAATCACAAAGTGTTCGTATGTAATATATTCTCAAATTTTATGTCTACCCAACCCGTGCATAAGAAAAAGGTTATTGGTCATAAATTGGCTGAGTACAATTCAAACAACCAAATAAATAATAATAACAAACACACTATTTTCAACAGTTTACAATAAATAGCTAACACATCATCCATCCAATATTAAGTAATCCATAAATTAATTAACTTCAAAATTAATCTTTTTACTTTGCAAGCACATAATAGGGATTTATTTTTCTTAATATATGTCCAAAATAATCTATTTAATTTAATTATAGCAGATCAATATTTTATTTTCTAAATAGATATCACAAATGAAGAGTAATTATTTAATTGTGATTTTTTATTTAAATCAACGTAATTATATTTTACCGTTATTTTAAAACCATCAACGAGTTATTCCATCATATCCTAATTGTTGATACAAATCAATGCAAAAATCCATGGGTTAATCGAGTTTAAATGAATGAGATATGGATTTTTTAAGCTACCACACTTAGTTAATGGAATTAAACGACTAAATAAACCAACTAAACCTCAGCCAAACCAAACAATGCATGATTACAAGCCGAACCTGCTTTGAATAGTGACTCGCCATCTTCTTCCCAATTAAAATTTTTCTAGCTACGCGCATATGCACAATTCTGTGCATAAACAACCCAATGTCACAACCTAACATGTTCTATTCTCTAATAAGTCGCTCTTCACATTCTCACCGCGTTCCACCCATCTACGCCACGTCCGCACTTCTCCTCCGAAATCTGCCTGTTGCTCCACATCATGACAATTAAACCTCCCATTCTAGCACCGCACCTCCTTCAATGACCATTATCCACTCTCCTTTGTTCTAAAAACTTGATGCAACCATCGCCATGACCTACCACTACCTCAAGCTCCGTTAATCCCTAACCCTAGCTTCCGACCATCATCATCGACCATCACCAAACACCACCAAAACTTCACCAAAAAAATTGCTACTTCGCCATGAAGCTAATGCACCATACACCACCATTTAATTCGACTTAGATCGAGAGATTTGATTTTTTGAAGGTTATGGAAAAATTTCCCCATTTACTTTCTCGAGCAAGAACAACCACTTCGCTCGATGGAAACTCAAGCGCCATTTTTATAAAATACTAAGGATGATAACAAACAACTTTCATGTTTACACTTTTTGCAAGTTAATGATCGATTGGGAGATATGGATTTTTGAAGTGGAGAAGTGGAGTGTTTTCATTTACTAGAAAGAAGAAAAGAAGAAGAAGAGAAGATGTCCTACGTTGTCGCCTATGCTAGTTCTTATATAGGTAAATATAAGAAAAAGAAACGATGTTGTGCATAATTCTTTCCCCCTAACAAGGTATAAAGCATGACCAAAATCTTGGTAAGTATCAAGGGAAGAAAAATAAGGTAAAGAGAGGAATAAGAAGCGAGCGGAGTAAGGTGAATGTGGAGTGGTATGGTGTTTATATAATAATTTATAAATTATATTTTGTTATGGTTTACTATACTTAGCTACATAATATTATGTTCGCATATGAACCACGAATGAGAGAAATAAAAATACAATCGCGCATAACAATGTGATACGATAAAAAAACACAAAAATACATAGGGTAACTTATTATGTAAAGTTTCAAAAATACCAACGTTTGCCATAAAATGCATCAAATGATAATTTAAATATTTTTCAAATTAAAAATTAAGGAAAATATCCTATAAATTAGACTAAAAATACTATACTAAAAATCGCATCGTTGCATCCTTCCTTCCTTAATAGAATTTCATCTTCGAAATTCCATGGAGCAAATTATATAATGAAAACCTATACTTAATAAAATTTAAGCACACCAAAAATAATATCACTCATAACCTCGGTCAGAGGTACGGTACCTTATTCTATCCATTTTCATTTATCAAATTAAGGTAGTTTAGTTTAAAATTCCTAGGTTGATTTACTGATCCTAGGTGAAATTTTACTTAGGCAAATAACTTATGCTCTGATACCAACTATAACGACCTGGTATTTAGGACCTATCAAAATCACCAAAAATCTGCACATTCTAAACTAAACAATTTACAACTACCGACTTAATACGAATTATCATCTGGTAAATATACAACACTACTAAATGTATAAGATATAATTTTTATTTTACAACTTATCAAAGTAATCATTTATACTACTAGGTGTACTTAATATATACCAACCAAAAATATTATAAATCTACCGCTGCACAACTCTAAGAGACAGCAATACCCGATCTTGTAAACTCAATAAGCTTTTCAATACGGAATAAATGGTAAGCAGAAAAGATACATCAACACATGGCAAATTGCAAATACTAAACAAGAAAATGTTTCCTAGTTATTGAAGCTGCATCACTACCACTTGTGACTGCCTACGTACCCTATCTAATTAGGTACCTAATTAGATGTATGATCAAGCTAACATAGTTCTCCTGCCACAAATAGGACTTAAGGAACTTACGATGCACAAATATATGCAATTCTCAAACTACGTAGCATATAGCATGCAAATGTAGCTTCCAAATCTACCCACTTAGGCATATATCCTTTCATTCATATTTCTGTAATCTAATTAACTTTAATATTTTCAAAATATTTCCTTTTGAAAATAATCTCTTTGGACTAAATTCCCTATTTCATTTCAAATTCTTTTGAAATAATAAATATATCTTTTGTATTCAATCATGCTTTTCTTCAGAATTAAAAGCAAATCACTTTTGAAAATGGTATCAAATGATATGTATAATAATATAATACTATATTTGATATATTTATAGAAAATCCCAAATACTCTACTATAAAAGCACACCAAAATATATGCAACCAAACTGGAAGGTTTTCTCCCACAACAAGGCAATTGGTTCACTACCCTTCCAAAATAAATAACATATCACCCTATACCAATAGTGGACTATACCGAGGGTTACACAACTTTTTGCCCAAGTTATGGGTTACTCGAACATCTGTAACATAACAAATCATTTTCTTTCCCAAAGTGATCGTTGTGCACTAATATTCACAAATACTTTATAAACACAATATTATTTGTTTCCTCAAAATCTTTGGAAAGCCAGTTTCAAATCACCAGCGTTTTAGTCCTCGAAAATTTCTTTTCATTTATAAAACACATTTTTATAAATATCTTTATATAAATCACTTTTATACAAGTCATTTTAAAAAATATTTATTTTCAAATATTTCTATTTCTTTAAAGGAAAGTATTACATTTCAAAAGACATGTATCTTTTCCTTTTAAAATTATAATAAACATATTTCATTATAACTATTCCGTAATCAATATTATTACTGCACACATTGTGGTCAAACTATGAAATTCTAATCACGAAGTGCTCATATTCAATATATTCTCAAATTTTATGTCTACCCAACCCATGCATAAGAAAAGTGTCATTGCTTATAAACTGACTGAGCATAATTCAAACAACCAAACAAATAATAATAACAAACACATTATTATCAACAATTAACAACCAATAGCTAACACATCATTTATCCAATATTAATTAGTCTACAAATTTTTTAAATTCAAAAATAATCATTTTGCTTTGATATCAAAGAACAGGGATTTATTCTACTTTAAGATGTTCAAAATAATCTATTAGATTTAATTATAGTAGAATAGTGTTTCATTCTGCTAAATAGATATCACAAATGAAGTCTAATTATTTAACTATGTTAATTATTTAAATCAACGTAATTGTATTTTACCACTACTAGCTTATCACTAATTTATACTTCGTTAAAACTGTTAACAAGTTATGCCAACGTATCTTAATTGTTTATATGAATCTAGTGCAAAATTTTGTAGGTTAGTTGGATTTAAAATGAATGAGATATGGCTATTTAAAGCTACCATATTTAGTTAATAAAATTAAACAAATAAATAAACTAACTAAACCTCACCCAAACCAAACAATGTCAGAAATTCTTTACTGTTCGATCTTTCATGATTAATGATGAACAATTCAAGTAATAGCCCAAGGATCACCAATACCGAATATTTCACAAACAAAACTTAATACAATTTTTTTTGTTGTGTAAGATGACATACCTTGATTAATAGTGGAAGATGTAATGACTGTCATCTTCTTCTTCTGACTTCTAATAATTACTCTTCTTCTCAGAATTCGGTTCCTCTCTCTAACCCTATTTCTTTATGTGTTTCTTGATGGAGAAGAATACATCTATATCCTAGGAGAGAGAGGACCCAATCCTTTATATAACATTTAACACTAAATCTGGTATGTCCATCATATACTAATTCAACGCTTAAGATTAATCACAAATCTAATGTTCTAATTATAGAACGGACTATTTATGACTTAATTAATCGGGCCACATTAAGATTCGAAACGTTAAAGGTAAATGAAATGTTCTATTTATGGCCTAATTAATAGGGTCACATTAAGATTAGAAACTGCATAACGTTAAAAGTAAATGAAACGATCACAGTTTCTAATAGCAGTTTTCTAACATTCTCCCGCTGACCCATTATTCATAATATCAAGTGTTGAACATCATACTATCATAAATTGTTGAGAGTTATGGCGGTTGTGCATTATTAATTCAATGCATTCCCTTACATATACTACAATACCAGCAATCCATCATTTTATACTCATAATTTATATAAAACAGCATAATGGTCCACATAATGTCTTATATCATAATGATTAAACATAATATCTTTATAAGATTCTTTCTTGTTTAAAATTACATAAAGTACATACTACCACATTAAAACAAGAGACACATAATTGTATATCAGAAACACACAAAGGAGCTCAGAATGTCACACATCAATTATTATTAATACAACTAAGACCCATTTTTTGAACATGTTCCTTAAATTGTCTTGGCTATAACCCTTTCGTCAAAGGGTCTGCAATCATAAGTTATGTCCTGATGTGCATGATTGACACACTTTGTTTCTGAACCTCATCTTTCACAACAAGATACTTCAGTTCCATATGTTTGGCACCTTTAGAGCACTTGCCGTTTTTTGAGAAAAACACTGCTGCGGAGTTATCATAATAAATTTTCAGCGGCTTGCTAATGGTGTCGACAACCGCAAGTCGTGAAATAAAGTTCAGCAACCATAATGCATGAATTGTGGCTTCATAACATGCCACAAATTCTGCCTCCATAGTAGATGAAGCAACGATAGTTTGTTTCACACTTTTCCATGATATGGCTCCTTGAGCAAACATAAACAGGTAACCAAAAGTTGATTTTCTAGATCGATGCATCCAACAAAATCTGAATCGCTATATCCAATCATCTCCAATTCATTGGATCTACTATACATGAGCATGTAATCTTTCGTGCCTTGTAAGTACCTTAACACTTTCTTTGCAGCTTGCAATTGTTCCCCTCCTGGATTACTTTGATACCTCCCTAACATAACGACCGCAAAACTAATATCCGGTCTAGTACAGGTTTGAGCATACATTAGGCTACCAACTACAGATGCATATGGAATTGATTCCATTCCCTTTCGTTCAACATCATTCTTAGGACATTGCATGAGATTGAATTTATCACCTTTCTCTACAGGAACCTTCCCAGGTGAACACTTACTCATTCCAAATCTGTCTAGAATCCTTTCGATATATCCTTTCCGAGACAATCCCAATATTTCTTGTGATCGATCACGAAATATTTCTATTCCTATCACATAGGATGCCTCTCCCATATCTTTCATTTCAAAGTTCATTGAGAGAAATTCCTTAGTCTCATGCAACATGCTTAAATTATTTGCAGCAAGCAAGATGTCATCTACATATAGGACTAGATAAATAAACTTGCTCCCACTGATCTTTTGGTATAAACAGTGATCAACCGTATTTTCCTTAAAACCGAAAGATGTAATAATGATATTGAACTTAATATACCATTGTCGGGATGCTTGTTTAAGCCCATATATTGACTTCTTAAGTTTACACACCAATTATTCTTTACCTTTTATAGAAAAACCCTCAGGTTGATCCATATAAACATCCTCATCAAGATCTCCATTTAGAAAGGCTATTTTCACATCCATTTGATGCAATTCCAAATCATAATGTGCTACTAATGCCATTATTATTCTTAGTGAGTCCTTTTTCCAAACAGGAGAAAATGTCTCCTTGTAATCAACACCATCTTTCTGAGTGTAACCCTTAGCAACAAGTCTAGCTTTATACTGTTCGACATTACCACTAGAGTCTTATTTGGTTTTAAAAACCCATTTGCATCCGACTCTTTTACAACCATGTGGTAATTCAACGAGATCCCAAACTTCATTATGTTGCATGGATTTTAGTTCTTCTTTCATGGCATTAATCCATTCCTTTGACTCTTTACTTTCTACAGCATGTGGAAACGAAACTGGGTCCTTATTGATTCCTATATCATAATCTGATTCTTGCATATAAACCATATAATCATTAGAAATAGCTAACCTACGATCTCTTTTAGATCTTCTTAATGCTACTTGCTGTGGTTCATGCACATCAGTATTATGTAAGTCATTTCCTTCAGGAAGTACTTCATCATTTATATGTTGTTCATCATTATGTTGTTCTCCAACAGCTGGAACAACATTTGAAGTAATAGTAGATGGAGGAACTGTTGCAGGCAATGTAACATTTATCCTTGTTTCCTTTATTTCCACTATTTCTCTTCTAGTACTCCCACTGACTTCACCAATCTCAATGAATCTTGTATTACCAGTTTCTACAATTCTTGGACTATGATTAGGACAGTAAAACACATATCCTTTAGATTTTTCAGGGTAACCTAAAAAATATCCACTAATCGTTAGAGAATCTAATTTCTTTTCATGTGGATTATAAATTCTCGCTTCCGCTGGATAACTCCAATCATGCAGGTGTCTTAAGCTAGGTTCCCTGTTATTCCATAATTCAAAAGGAGTCTTTTGAACAGCTTTACTAGGAACCCTATTCAACAAATAATTAGCGGTTTTGAGAGCATACGACCACAAATTCTTAGGTAGTGTAGAATCGGATATCATACTCCTAATCATATATATTAATGTCCTATTGCGCCTTTCTGCTACACCATTTTTGCCGTGATGACCTGGCATTGTGCATTGCACACATATGCCATGACTTTCGAGGAATTTTGCAAATGGACCTGGACACTGGCCTGACTCATTATATTTGTCATAACATTCACCACCTCTATCAGACCTTATGATTTTCACATTTTTATCAAACTGCCTCTCAACTTCCTTTACAAAAGACTCAAGGACATTCACAGATTGAGATTTTCGTGAAGCAAATAGACATAACCATAGCGGGAAAAATCGTCAATAAAAGTAATGAAATACTTTTCTCCATTAAAGCCTGGAGTGTCCATAGTTCCGTAAATATCAGTATGCATTATTTCAAGAAGTTGGCTGCTTCTAGTGGCTCCTTTCTTATTATGTTTGGTTTGTTTACCTTTAATGCAATCCACACATAATTCTAGATCACTAAAGTTCAAATTTGAAAAAATTTCATTACTTACTAATCTCATCATTCTTTCTTTGGATATGTGACCTAGTCTTTTATGCCATAAGAAAGCAAAATTTTCATTCAACATGCTACGTTTGCATCCAACATTATTTATTACATTCGGCAAGGAATTCACATAAGTGTCATTCAGTTTCAATTTATATAAAACATCAATTAGAATACCAGAACCAACATTACCAGTATTCTTATATAAATCAAAAAATCAGATCCAAACGTACATCTAAAACCAGAAATATCCAACTTACTTATGGAAATAAGGTTTCTAGATGATGAAGGTACATAAAGGGTACTATATAAGTCTAATACATATCCACTTTCTAGAATTAGACGATAAGTCCCAATGCCTTTTATTGTGGATTTCATTCCGTTTCCCATAAAGAGAAAACGATCTTCATTTGGATTTATGGTTCGGATTATAAGAAATCCCAGCATATTATTGGAGACATGAGTTGTAGCACCAGTATCAAGCCACCATGTATTAATAGGAACTTCAACTAAATTTGATTCAAAACATACAGAAGATAGATGATTACCTTTCTTTTCGAACCAAGCTATCCTTTTTGGACAGTAATTTTGATAATGTCCTTTCCTTTTACAGAAATGACATCGAACATCCTTTAGTTTCCTCTTTTCCTTATCCTGCCTATTCTTAGTAGGTGCCTTTTTCTTCTTGAAATGACTTGATTTTCCATTCTTTTCTTTACCAGCTTTATTACTCACAAAACTTACTGAATGATTCACTTGATTTTTCAAACGTCCTTCTTCCTGAACAAGTCTACTGGACAATTCATTAACATTCCACTTATCCTTTATAGCGTTATAGTTAATTTGAAAAGGTCCATGTTCAGAAGGTAGCGAGTTCAGGATAAACTGGACAAGAAAAGAATCCTCTACTGTAAGTCCAAGGGGGTTTAACCTTTATGCAAGATTAGTCATCTCTATAATGTGCCCTTGCATAGTTCGCGACCCATCAAACTTCATGGTCATGAGTTCTGCCATAAGAGTACCAGCGAGTGACTTATCAGCTGAACGAAAACGCTCTTCCACAAACTGCATATATTCCTTAGCACTTTCTGTTTGCGGAATTGTTGACTTGATGTTGTTAGCAACAATAATCTTAATAAACATGAGACTCAATCTGTTACTGCGTTCCCATGCTTTATGGTGTGATTTTTCTGTCTCAGTACTAGCTGTTGTAAGAGCAACAAGTTTATCCTCAAGGAGTGCCAGGTCAAGATCCTGAACACCTAAATGGAAATTGACTTGTTCTCTCCATTCAGAAAAATTAACACCAGTGAACAATGCAATAGATGAAGCATGTGTATTCATGGGAACTACTGCAAATTAAATAAATAAATAAAAATTGAAATAACTATAAGCTCATAGCTAACGCGATTCAGATATTTACACAATAGTATAATATAACACTCCTTTGGATAGATACTATCTTATACTTAACATAATTAAATACCAAAGCATAAGTAAGTAACAAATATATTCAATTAAATAAAAATGACATCTTTGGATGATCAATATTTATTTAATCAAGATATCTATTAAACCTCATCATGTCAACTAGTTATAGAACAAGACTTTTCTTTGGGTAAGTTTTCAGGTTCTACGATTAGTGACTCCAATTTTTTTAATGGTATTATTATAACTGGCAATTTCTATCAACAATCATTATGTCACTTATGCACTAAATGATTATTCTGATTTTGACCACTTTGGTGATTAACAAAATCATAAATCTCATGTGCATAATTGACTTATAACACATACTTGATTAAACATCATGAGTAAAGCATAGAACATATCAATTGTAATCATAGGAAATATTCAGTTATTGATTGGTTGCTCTGATACCAAATGTTAGAAATTCTTTATTGTTCGATCTTTCATGATTAATGATGAACAATTCAAGTAATAGCCTAAGGATCACTAATACCTATTTCACAAACAAAACTTAATATAATTTTTTTGTTTAAGATGACGTACCTTGATTAACAGTGGAAGATGTAATGGCTGTCATCTTCTTCTTCTGACTTCTAATAATTACTCTTCTTCTCAGAATTCGATTTCTCTCTCTAACCATATTTCTTTATGTGTTTCTTGATGGAGAAGAATACATCTATATCCTAGGAGAGAGAGGACCCAATCCTTTATATAACATTTAACTCTAAATCTGGTATGTCCATCATATACCAATTCAACGCTTAATATTAATCATAGACCTAATGTTCTAATTATAGAACGGTCTATTTATGACTTAATTAATCGGGTCACATTAAGATTAGAAACTGCATAACAATAAAGGTAAATGAAATGTTCTATTTATGACCTAATTAGGGTCACATTAAGATTAGAAACTACATAACGTTAAAAGTAAATGAAATGATTGCAGTTTCTAATAGCAGTTTTCTAACAAACAATGCCCGAATGCAAGCCCAATCTGCTTTGAATAGTGACCCACCATTTTCTTCCCCGTTTCAATTTTCTGCCGTGCACAATCCTGTGCACAAACAACCCAATGTCGCAACTACCTCTCTCCTCCTATCTTCCTCTATACTTGATAGATCAACAAGCCGTCTTCTCCAACGAGTCGCTCTTTGCATTCTCTCCACGTTCCACTTCTCAACTCCACGTCCCCATTCCTCCTTCAAAATCTGCCTGCTGCTCCACACCACGACAATCAAATGTCGTACCTTCCATTCTAGCACCACACTACCTTCAATGACCACCATCCACCCGCCTTTGCTCTAGAAATTCGATGCAACCATCGCCATGGCCTATCGCTCCCTCTAGCTCCATTAATTCCTAATCCTAGCTTCTAACCATCATCATCGACCATCACCAAACACCACCAAAACTTCACCAAAAATCCGCTAGTTCGCCATGAAGCTAATGCACCATATATCGCCGTTTAATTCGACTCGGATCAAGATAATTGATTTTCGAAGTTTATGGAAAAATTTCCCCATTTACTATCATCTAGCAACCACGACCACTTTGCTCGATGAAAACCTAGGCAGTCATTTTTGTAAAATACAAGGAATGATAGCAAGCAACTCTCATGTTTACACTTTTGGCTAATTGATGATGGATTGGGAGATATGGATTTTTGAAGTGAAGAGGTGAATTTTTATTATTTAATGGAAAGAAGAAAAGAAGAAGAAGAAGAAGAAGAAGAGACGTCTTATGTTTTTTCCTGTGCTAGTGCTTATATAGGCAAAAAGAAAGCGAAAGAAACGATGATGCGCCATACCTCTTTCCATCTAATAGGGTCAAAGCATGGCCAAATTTTCATCAAGAATCAAAGGAAACATAATAAAGTGAAGAGAGGAATAAGAAGTGAGGGAGTAAGGTGAATGTGGGGTGGTACAGTCACTACAACAAAAAAGCAGTTTCACAACATTTTAAAACTGCTGCTATAATTATCCTCGGCTCTCGAGGAACGCTGCCTAAGATTCCGCTGCAATAGAACAAGAATATACCGCAGAGTTTCTGTAATGTTGCTAAAAATTTGGCTACCAAAGTTTTTCAAAAGGCTGCAATAAATTATTTTTGCAGTGTTTTTTAAACGATGCAAATCCATTTAGAAACGTTTCAAAGAACACAATCTAACAGAATGCTTCAATAGGCCACTAACGTAACAACAGTTATGAAATGCTGGAAAAATAATTAATGGAGCGTTTTAATTAATTGGTTTATCGCTGCGGTGGTTTGCCGTTATGTTTTGATAGTTGCAGCATTTTTATTTTGCTGGTTGGTTTTTCTACAGCGTCTTGTTAATTTAGTTTTATAGCTCTTTTAAAATGCTATGGTATATCAAAGATTTTGCTTTGTTTTACAATTACTGAAGCAGTTTTAAAACAATTATAACAACACATGAATAATGTAGTCCACAACAAACTGCTCAATTTATAAACATTAGATATAATCTGATATTATAAACAGTTATAGGGACAGAATAAAATCAAAACTATATCAATTTCATACACTATAAGATTTAGTCATATGCAACATTTCAAGTGACATAAAATCTTACAAAAAATGCTTGCTAAAAGAGCAGAATATAAATCGTGGAAAGTCCAAGCTCTTCTGCTTCAAAAGTCCAATATGCCTATAAGAAAAAATAATTAGACATCAACAGTACAAGAGAACAAATATGAATTTATTTAGAATCAAAAATGACACGTTGTCGTTCAAAAATGAGGTGGACAAGTGGACCAACCAAAGACTTAAAGAACAACTAGATTACAGCACCATCTATACTACAATAAGAACAACTCTATGATCTAAATCTCTACAAATGGCGCTGCCATGATGTGCATCCAAAGGATGGCAATTTACATAAAGTTCCTATTATACTAAGGTATAAAACAATTTCCAAAGGACCAGTATATCATAAACTTGATCTTATAAGGTATAGTGCATTCATTTTTAAGACTTCTATGACAAAATTTTCCCAACTTCGGTAATGTAAAGCAAAACATTTTGAACTAGGAACATTACAGATGTTCAGGTTAAGCACTTCTGACTTTTAAAGGACATACTCACAAAAATGCACATACTCACATCCTATTTCACACTATTCTAAGACAGATTTTTTCAGTAGCAACCACATTACAAAGTCACTGATATTTCCTTAACAAACCCTATAATACTAATTTTCTCAAAGAAAAGAAAGGAAAAAAAATCTATAAGGCTGCTGCAATATGCAGCAGCAAACAGAAAACATGAAAAAAAAATTGTCTTGGGTTCGTGCAGATGTACAACAGTGTGTGCGTATAAGTGTATGTGCATGTGTGTGTTTAAGTGTATGTGCGTGTGTCTTACATTAAATAAAAATAAACAAAACAAATCAATTGATAGAAGAAATAACCGATTCAAGGGCAAACAGACAGTAGTGCAAGTGGTGGCTCCTTATTAGGCCAATACCATTAGAAGTAACAAATAAACAATCATCAGAGGTGGCAGCAGCTTTTATGAACCCTAGTCATGATCCGACCCAACATTATAACATCCCACCACATGCATATGAAAATGAGGAAACTTCACAAGCAACCAAACCTTTTCCTATGTAATCACACTTCAATGCAAGCAACCACACACAACTAAATCTGGCTGCTTCTACATTAAAAGAAACAAAAGTAATTTTTTATTAGTTAGTTTCTTTTTTGTTGTTAGTTGTAATTTTTTTTGCATTAGGTCCTAGGTTTATCGTATAGATGGTTCTGAGTGTTTTAATTTGGTGTTTACTCCTCCATCTATTTGACAACCTGGATATCCAGATGTTTTTCTTTTGTAATGTTAATATACAGACATGATATGTACTCTTTTTCCTTGCAAGACACACATTTAAGTTAGGCGGTTACAAGGTTTTAACCAGGAATATTATAGAAGTATATGATTTTATTAATAAAGTACTTTTCTTCCAAAAAGTTTACTTCTATTCAATCCTCTCAAGCTAACACAATCAAATACAACTCCTATTTCGGCAATTGCATTCATTATTTCTCCTAGCAGTTTCAAAGCAATTGCTAGCCTATCTGAAGATACCACTGATTACCATCAACCTAAAGGACATCAAATTTAATTCAACTTAAAAATTTTCAACCAATACTTTATATCAACCCAACCACGCACACTTTTCATCCTCAACAGCCCATTATACCTGTATCGCCAACCAACCATGACCATAAACAGCCTTACGCTAAGATTGTCCTACCACTATACATTTTTTTCGTTATTTGGTAGACGATATAATCATTTATATACTTTTGACTTCCTACTTTATATATGGCCTTCATTATATTATTCCTTTGTCTTTTCTTATGTTTACACTTTAAAATCCTGATGCCACTTTAAAATTTTGTAACATGTCCTGGAGTCGTATTTTAAATTTCTTGTCTTTCGGTATAGCGTTTTAAACTTGTATTATAATCAATGGTGGAAGTAAAAGGTCTACATTAGTTAGATATGCCTCAACTTTAGTTAGTATTCTAGAATTGTTATTGTGAATCATTCCGCAATGTGAGCTTGCTTATTTATTATTTGTCAACGCATGTACTCTAAGCGGTCTTATCATTGAACAACATATATAGAGTTTGTTTTTGTGGACAAGGAAGATTACAAAATCAGCCGAGTCTAATATAAACACGAACCAAATTTTGGTAGCAGATTAAAAGCTTCTTTTTGAAAAGATAAGGTCTTATGGATTAAAAAACAACAAATTTTGTTTTATGTCCTTAAAATTTTTATGTCCTATGAATATTCACTTTGTGTACCTTAAAATTTATTTATATTTCTCAATTATTCACTGTTCGAAATTTTAGAAGGATCTTCAAGCTTTGATGCCAATGTTGAAAAATTTCTAGAAGAAGAAGGGAGAAGTAACTGCTAATTTGCAAGGAGAGAGAGATGAATATTTCGTAAAACTGGAAATAAACTTTATTTTTTTTCAACCTTTCTTTCTTGCCTTTCATGCACTTACATTTGCTTGCTTGCTTACAAAAAGAGAAAATATTTTTATTTATAGTTTTACACAGGCAAGGCCCATAAGGCCTTTGAATTGGGCAACTCTCTTTTATGGGGCAACATGAATGTTAATTGTTTGTTTATGCTCTAAATAAACTTCTGTCATATTAGTTTGCAACAACAGTTGTTGGTAGAGTGGTTCAAGAGTTGCAATGACACAACTTGGTGGTGTAGGTTCAATACCCAGCAATGATTAAATTGCAAATGTTTTACTTGCCTTTTTCAATTTCTTTTGTTGGAATTTAACTTGGCCTAGGGCAACCCAATGCAACGGGCCGACCCTGGTTTTACATCTCCTATATAGATGGTAGATATGAATTTAATCTTATCAATAATAAACATTCTCCATAGTTTCCTTCAACATATCCATCCACTGGGCTTCTCTCAATTTCTTTGTTAGATAACTCTAGATTTTTCTTCAGGCTAAATTCTTCAATGTGGCATAATTCTATCCATTAATACCAAAATTAATATTATCCAAAATAATTTGTTTCCTAAAATAATCAAGTTAAACCAAAATTAAATTTATTTTCAACGCCCTTTAAACCTGATTTTGTAACTCCAAACAGAATTTCTAATCTTTGTATTTTACATGTTTCAGTAGGAATAAAGATATTTTTTGAACTTTCTTAATTGTGTTGAACTTCTTGTCCAACGTCGATATCTTTGATGTAATTTCACGCATCTTTGTTGTGCTCTTTTCATTTCATCCTCCATCGTTGCCATATAATACTCTAAAAAATATACATTCTAACATCCAACTTGTTCTAGTTTCGTAAATTTTGAACAAGTTATATATGTTATATTTCCATTCTTTCTTAATTTTACTCTTACAATATTTGACCAATTCAATTTCTTTGGGCGTTTCCAAATTTGACATTGGCATGAGATTCCAAAATACATTGATTGTGAAATAAAATTATTTGAAATAGAAATGTTATAATCTTTGCTCACCACTTTGTTTTCACCGTCATAGAGCTCATCACTTGTCTTTTTGACTCCCTCTTTGATCATTTCTATTTGTACTTCTTCGGTATTATATAGTAGCATTTCTTTAAAATTTTGCTCACGTTTTAAATCTTCTTTAAACTCTTAAATATCTTCTCCTTGATTAACATCTTCTTTATATTCTTCTCTTTTGCTTTCATACTCTTCATAATTACCATCACCTTCCTTGATTTTATGCTCTTCATCTTCATCTTTTTCATTCTCTTCCATATTTAATTCCTTGGAAGTCTCCTTTTTCAGTCATTGGTTTTTGTATGTTGTTCGACTTCTATCCTTGTGAATTTCTCTTTGACTACTTTTTCGATCCTTAGTAGCTCTTTGTTTTTCATTTCATCAGTTTTCTCTTACATTAATTCTTTGATCTTTGGTAGCTCTTCTGCATTTTTCTCCTCCATATTGTTTTTCGTTTTCTCTTTACTTTCCTTTGCATCATTCTCTCTCTTCTCATCGTTTTCCTTTTCATCCTTCTAATCGGCTGTCGTATTTTCTTCTACATATTGCATATCGTTCTTGTTAGCTTCCGTATCCAAGTACCATATTTTTTCATCTTTAATTTAAACAACTTTGAGTGCACATAAAAGTGAACAATTTTCCTTGTCTTCTTCAACAAAGTTAAATCTTTCATGAAATCTAGTGATAGTTGATCTATATTAAAAATAAAAATGCCCAAATTTATTACAATTATAACATTTTATATGTGATTTATCATACTTTGGTTTCCTATTCCCTTTATGTTTTCTCCTCTTCCTCGACCTCTTGGGTATATGTATTTTGCCTTTTCTCCCTTTTATGGCATTTACTTCTTCTATAAGTTTGACCACCACTTCTTTCGCTTTGGCTCCGACTTCTTTCATTTTTAAATGTCTCATTTTTCCACAGTATGAGTTTTGTTTGAAGAGCTTTCTCCAATGGCTCTACTTTAATTTTATCTTTAATTTTTCTTTATGGACTTGAAGTGAAACCATGAGTTGATCAACAATCGTGGATCCAAGATCTTTAGATTCTTTAATTGTTATAACTATGTAGTCAAATTTTGAATCTAAAGATCATAGAATTTTCCTAGAAACCCTAGAGTCATCCATTTTTTCTCCATACCTTTTCATTTGATTTACAATAGATAAAAATCAAGAAAAATAATCATTAATTGATTCTAATGGTTTCATATGTAAAGATTTAAACTCACATCGCATAGTTTGTAAGCTAATTTTCTTCACTTTATCAATCCCTTAAAAGCATTCTCCAAAACCTTTCATGCTTCCTCACTACTTTGTGCATCGGTTATCTTCTTGAATACAGCATCATCCAAACCTTGGTAAATGAGCATAAGAGCCTTCTAATGCTTCTTCTTCAAGTTCTTCAAATTATCCCTTTCAGTTTGGGATAAAATGGAATTATCGATTGGTTCTTTATACCCATTTTCTACGATATCGCACGCATCTTACGATCCAAGCAACGCCTTCATGTGAATGCTCTAATTACCATAATTTTCCTTCTTTAATAAAGGAACTTGGAAAAGAGTCATTCTGTTTGCCATCTTCTTTGATTAGCAACAGCTCTAATATCAATGTTGGGAAATTTCTAAAAGAAGAAGAAGGAGAAGTAATTGCTAATTTGCAAGGAGATTGAGAAATGAATATTTTGTAAAATAGGAAATAAGCTTTATTTTGTAAAGGAGGAAGTAAATAAATGTCTCACCATATCTGCAGGTAATCGAGCCATCCCTTTACGACCGCATGCATGTGGCATTTGTTTGTGCCTAATAGCTTTGAATGTTTGACTTTGTGCCTGTAAAAAGAAAATAGAATACATTGACTAGTTAGTTACTATACACACAAAGGACGAACGATTCGATGTAATTTATCTAATATTTTAAACTAGTTTTCAAGTAGAAGAAATCATTCCACTCCTTCGTTTACTACCCAAGTTTTGAACTAGTTTATATACATCACAAGTTATATAATAAAATTTACTACCTTTCTGTTATAAATTTCAATGAAAAAAACTCCTTGATATGAAAATAATTTACCAAGAGAAAATTTCATGTATACGGAAAAGTTTAGACCATTGAGCATAGCCAAGTATCATGTTACAGGTTCTAGCTAAAAATTGAATTATTTATCATGTGAATAACTTCAAAATTTAGGCGAAAAGCTCTTGAAAACTTTTAGTTATAGTAATCTATAAATGAGTCCAAATTGTCTCACATTTATATAAAGTGATACATTTTTCTAATCATTTATATAAAATGATAAATGCTTTATCATTTTTTGAAAAAAAATATAAAGCTGTTATCTTTTCGTATGAAAAGAAAATTGCTTTTATCATTATGCATAATGTTGTCATAAAAGCGGATGTTTTTTAAAGAAAAATTCATTTCACCTCATTTTATGAATTATATATGCATGTATCGCTACACCAAAGGTACATAAGCATGTTTGTACATAAATTGCAAGTTTGTGGTGTAGTGATAGTTTATATATGTCAACCTATTGAATGCGAAATATCTACTTATTTAGCAAAAAATTAACCGATTTCTTCTTCTTTATTTTATTTCCTTTTTCTTTTTCTTTTTTAGAATAAGAGTAGCTCTGTACTCTAGGATAATACTCATTTGAAGGAAAATAATAATGAAATGGAATAAAAAGGTTAACTAAGAAGCGTATTATATTGCCAAAACACTAAGCATCGCTTGGAAAAATGACCAAAAGATTAATAAAGAGCTGACCGTAATTGTTCAAATGCTGTCTTGAGGTCAAAAAAAGGTATGTCGGGAACTTATTAAGTTATATAGCAGTAAATGGCTCCACCAAAAGATGTATAAAATGCAACCAAAATAATAATGCTTTTTCCTTTATGTCATTACTTGAATCGTAAAAAAACCAATGTAAAATGTCAAGCTCACTTTAAATTAGCCACAAATCACACAACTCAAGGACTACCCTAAATGTGTGTATTAGTTACAGTTGTACTCTTCGTAAGTTGATTTTGGTACATTTGAGCCTTAAAAGAGTGAAGACAAAATGGACATTGATTGAGAAATTTTCTAGGATAACAATCCAGACTATAGGTGAAGTACATTGATATGTGTATTCTAAATCTACTTCGAGTAAAGCTCGTTTCCATACTTAATATTTTTTAGATTTTAGCATTTACTCTTTTAAAAGTGTAAAATAAAGTGTGAATATATGAATTATATAGATTTTAAAACTATAATTTTTTTTGTAAAACTATCAATTAATAATGTGTCCTATTAATGGTGGAACATAGAATTAAAACTTTTACATTTATTTCGAGCAAAATAGATCCATTTTTCAACAACTATATAAATTATATAGATATTAGTTTTAAATATTATAATTTACTAAAATATATATGTAGCTTATAATTACCTTAAATATGTACGTAGCTTATTATTCTCCAGTTTTTCCATCATTTTGCTTAAAATTTTGCGTTTATCTTCTGGGTATATCAAGTGTTTAGTCTGTAGCTGGATTACAAGTATACATGGCCCTTTTGCTTTCAAAAGTATCATCTTCATGAATCATACTTTAAGATTACAATTTATAACTGAAATGATTTTACATGTAACTAAAATTCGTTCATAATCACAACAAATATTACAAAGGATGAATGCATAATATGAGTGATCTAGTGTGGAATTTGTATTTCTATAACATTTGTGAAACACATTTTTTTTAGAATTGTTTTCTTTTGATGTTCATGTATTGCTAAAGCCAATTGTCGTAAGAATTCAAGACATAACAGTAAACACTATGGACATGTTTCCTCTATCCCTTCCCAATCAAGAATAATTCTTGAACACGAGATGGATTGAAATATATTTTGATTATTATGTTTTCGGTCAAATGAGTAAGCACAAAATACACGGAGATTACACAAAACCAACCAATATGAAGATACCATTAATGTGAATAAAATATATCAAATGGCAATGATATCAGAGATTTTATTATGCCAAATTATAAGTCGGAGATTAGGTGACTACAAATAAACACGTGAATAAGAAAAAGATTATTCGACCATAATACTAGTTATCTTAAAGTGGGAGATTCCCTTGTTATTATTTTTGAAATTTAATTTTATAATAATAATAATAATAATTACAGAAAAATCATGATATCGAGCAAATTCAAATGTATATGTGATGAGTTCAGGCGTATCACCATTAGATAAGAAGAAAACTTTTATAAACCAACACCAATTAGGTAATAGTTATTGTTTACATTGTCTATTTCATAACCATATAAAACTAAAACTAAGTGACCAAAAATGTCCACATTGTGCATGCTTGAGAAATTTGACCACATATAAGCATGAAAATTTTGGGATCCATGCGTAGAACCAATAATTGCAATGCTAAGATCTTAAGCAAAAAGGGGGAAAAATATTGAAATAATTATAAAACTAAGAGGGGCTGGTAGATTTACAGTTTTACAGCTGAATAATGGACTTGTGATTGCTCGCTCTTTCCTTTATGCTTACTCAGTAGTCTTGAAAAGCTGCAATGTTTCTACTGTTATTGAAAAATATGTAGCAGTGTATGTTACAACTTCTAGTCATAGTTAAGAAAATTATAATGCTAAAACTAATTACATGAAAGACACACATTACAACCTCGTTGACTAATGTTTAGCTTGGTGCTTATGTCTAACTCAATACCACAATATGTCCGCTAGCTAATAAAAATAACAAAAGCCAACTCATTTAAAACAGCATTTTTATTATAATAAAAACGTAAACCATAAAGAGCTTACTCCCTTTGCTCCCCCTCCCCTTTCCTCCCGTTATTTCACGTAACAAAAGCAGTGTTTCAAGGTTGTTTTATTTAAATAATCCACTCAGATAATTGCAGCATTTTCCAAAATAATCCATTCAGATAATCGCAGTATTTTCAGTAAAACGCTGCCTAATAGTTCTGCGAAAAATATATTTCTCATATGGTGATTATATAATAATGTATATTATACATTATATTTTGATTCCTGGTGCTTTGGCACACAATATTACGTTCGCGTACGAACCACGAATAACAGAAATAAAAATATGATCGTGCATAACAATGTGATACGATCACAAACAACACAAAAAATACACATGTTAACTTATTCTGTGAAGTTTCAAAAATACCAACTTTTGCTACAAAATGCATCAAATGATAATATAAATTTTTTTCAAATTAAAAACTGTGGAAAACCTTATAAATTATTTTAAAAATACTACACTAAAAATCGGGTCGTTACATATAATATCGAATAATATCGGTTGTACTTTAAGTTTAAATCACCAAAAATTATAGGAATTAGATGTTGACTCACTAGAGTAATTATTTATCATGCTAAATTAAATGTATATATAATCCATATTTAATAGGAAAGACATCTAGATAATCACTACCTAAAATATATTTTATATAAAATGTAAATACAAATACATATTTTTGAAAATAATTAACTAAACACGCACACACACATATATATGTATGTATGCATGTATATTATAATTCAATGAATATATATTTCGAATAACTTGAAATAAATATGCAAATAAATAAGTAAGTAAATAATATATATTTACATTTAAATTATAGCGGAATATAATTAGTATATATATATGAATATTAAATAGGTTTTATATATACTTGTATGTATATATCTCAAATACCAAGTATAAATAAATATAGTGTTTTCTACTAATATATATACACATACAAATATATATATATATATATATATTATGTGTGTATGTATGTATGTATTATTATATATCCCAATACTGTATGTGTGTGTAAATTATATCATTTATGCATTTATCTTTATCATCATATTATTATGTTCACATGAAATTAAACCAATAATTATGTTGAGTATATTGAAACTCACATAATATAATTAAATGTATTTAATAAAATAGTTTCTAAATCAAATTGAAATGCATTTATATTAAATATGATTTAATGTAATTTGCACATGTACTCATAATAACACAAAATTGATCTTTTGGTTAATTTAATGTAAGGGTTTTTTTGATACCAACCAGTTTTCTCTTATGTGTGACCCTCTAGATCCAACAATGGAACTAGAGCCAACATATGTTATTATGTATAAAGTGACCAACATATAGGCTAACCTTATGAGAAGTTCACTAACATAGATGTCCAGGAACGGATGTTTAACTAAGGAGAAGGTTACTCTAATTAAGGAACATTCTTATGACTGGAAAACCTCCCCGCTCTTGGCACTTGCCAGGCTAGTCAAGATAGTTTATATATCGAGCATGGCTTAAGCATAAGGCCAAAATGTTTGTTCATAAGGTTGATTCTTATATGAATTTGAATTAAATATGAACCAAATTTGAAAATTATTTCAAATCTGAATTTGTAAATGTTATAAATTCTAATTTTAAAGTATTTTTAACTTTGAACCGATATTTATAATGGTTACAAATACAAATTTAAAATTATTTAAAATTAGATTTAAATATAAATATAAATTAAATCGTTAATTATTATTAATATTAAATTCGGGTTATTTTAATTTAAAACTGAGATTTAGTTAAGTTTTAATTTAAAACAAATTAGTTATAAATTTTTGTAATTAAATTAAAAATAACTTGAAAATTGTTTTGAATTCACAACTTTACTTCCAAACTAGCATTGATTCCCCGATCCTTTAGTGCGGACTCTGATCAGGCTTTTTGATCAAAGCTTTAGTTCTTCCATACATAGCTCCCAACTATGATAAAAAACTCAAGTATCTAACCACAAACCCTCATCAAGGTTCAACGTCAAGAATCGAGTGATAGATCCTTTTCAGATCGGTGCGAACACCTCAAAGTTCTACACATGAATCTTAGATTAAATCGTGCGACGAAATAATCCACATACTTCATGTCTATTTATTAACCTTTCCAAAATTGTTATGAAAATATTTCATAAAACTTCCATCTTTTATTCAAACTTTTATAAAGATACTTCTTTATACATAACCATTTTACATTTTTATTTCCAAATATTTCTACTTAAAAACACATTTCTTTTCAAAATGCAATTCAAGGGTTTAAAAACAAATGTTTCAAAAACATCGTTTACTACAAACCTAAATCATTCATTAATAACTTTAAACATTTATTTTAAAGATTAAAACATACCCATGCTTATCAATTAAGATAATACACTTTGATAAAAGTTGACAATCATCAATTAATTCATCAATTAATGATTCATATTATGATTTTTAACTTTAGAGAATTATATTGATCGAGTAACTCAAAAATGATGCTAAGATACTGGGTACTACCAATAGTATCACATGTTTTTCTAACAAGAAGGGGAATACTTAAGAGAAGCATTGACCATCCAAACACATCTCTTGTCCATTTTTAGTTACTTTCGAGCCACCCGGATCAATTAATCATAAAATATTTTTTTGTTTTCCAAAATCCCATTTTAGAAATGATACTATTACTATTCCTTTTCCAAAAATCATTTGAAATTCCTTTCAAAATTAGTGGAACATAAATTCTAAAAAAATCCTTTATAAAGCACGTTTTATTAATCCAGTTCATAAAAACACATTCATAAGATTTATTTATCTTAAATAAATTCCTTCAATAAACATTATTATTTATCGAATACCTCATAGTCAAATTGTGAAACTAAATTCCCGAGGTGTTCGTACTTAAAATTTTGAATTAAACAACCAATTAATGAATAGTAATAACCGAGTATTATCATTTCCATAGTCAAATAACTATTTAAAATAATATTCTTTATATTCAAAATATAATCTTTGGTAAAATTATTTCATTTACAAATTTTCAAAACCAAAATCATATATATCATTAGCAAATACACGTTCATATATAATACTCTCAAACTCAATCTAGAGTGTTACTAACCCTATCTCCAATAAGCTACTCATCCTAGGGTATTACTAACCCTATCTCTGATGAGACTTTACCTTACCAAAGCCAAGGTCTCACTTTACCTTGTGCTCTGATAACAAATGTGACGACCCTCCTCCTCGATCCTCGAAAATCGACACTTAGGCATCCTTGTTATTTACGTGTCGCAAATCCTAGTGTTGGAGAGGCGGATTATCATGGGTAGGAAATAAAACAAAGACAAAATAGAATCTCACACGAATGGATTAACATATATTATTTCAACATATAACCTTTACAGCGGAAATTGTAAATACGTTTATCAGAGTTAAACATGGACGGTTTAGAATATAATGATACATAAGTGTGGTGGAAATAGATAACAATCTTCAGAAGAATCTTCTAACTCCATGCTCCAAGCTCCATCTAGATTTCTTCGAACTAAACCTGACTACTAGGCTGTCCCGGAAAATTAGGGCACCTAGAGTTTAAGGGAAAAGGAAAATAAACTCCGAGTCGGTCATGGGACTGGTGTGAGAAACTCAAATTATGTGGTTTGAATAAGAAAAGGTATCTCATAAGACTACGCCGCACATAAACACGGATCGGGTTTTTACCTTATGATAACCAAAATATTTACTATGAAAAATATGGGGATATTATTTTTAATGACATTCTTTGAAAACACTTTTCAAGTAAATATATTCAGATAGCATAAATTGTTACATTATCTAAATTTGATGGCATAATAGGTTTACAATCAAGTCTGAAGGCACTTATTGAAAAATGGATTTCTGTACACTAGCAGGTAAGGGACTACCTTCCGTATAGTACATCTTTAGAGGAATGTACAAAGGATAAAAAAATAAACCTCTGCATCTGGCAAGACCAGCCTATCCTTACTTGGCACTCATACATGGCATGGACAGAACCGAGTATGACATAACCCCGGTCGTAACCGACCTATCTGAGGACCCATAGCATACACTACATACTCGACATATAGAGAGTAATATAGAAAGGTGATGATCATACCCTAATGGTTGCGAACGACATAGCCATGTGGCATACCTTGTTTAAGCCATTACCGGGTGATGAGGTCTGAGGTAGCGATTACCATTCACATAGAAATTCCACTTTGAATGCCACATTTCCATTCCATAGTCACACAAATGATTTCTACAAACGTATAACTCCTGAGCTCGTACATCTCAGGAAAGGGTGTTAAGCTAAGAGAAGCTGCCTTCCCCGCCACCAAACAGATGATACGTTCATAGAGATCAATTTGTTTAACTAGAAATGCAATCCAGGAACAGGACAAACCAAAGACACTCTCCTACCACATCGTGTCGGAAATTACCCCTAGGATTGGAAGCGAGAAGTCCTTGCATTGAAGATCTTAAATGAAGAACTACTACCATATAAAATTATATGGGAATTTCCCCCGAGGATCAGTGAAAAGCAGCCCTACATTCCATCTTTCAAATCATATCCATGTCTTCACTTCGTATACGTAAATTGGTTTGAAGTGGTCTTCAGATAGGAATTACCCAAATCCGACTCTGGTTCCTTCAAACTAATTATCGATAAAAAGACGTTTTGTGAATAGGAAATCATTCTTTAATTGATTAAGTTCTTTTAATCAAAATCTCTTCTTGAGATATGTATTTCAAAAACATTATTTTCGGTATATACAGAATCATTAAACCCCACTTATCAAATCCTTCTATTACTTTAAATCTTTTTAAACTAGGACTAATTAGAAAATAATTTCATTTTTCACTTAGGAAAATATTTCCAAATCATTTTTTTTAAATCTTAACATAACTTTCTTAATTCAGAACTCAAAATTTTAATTAAGTTAAAACCACGTTATCTAGGATGTTAATCCAAAATCAGTAAATATTAAATGAGTAGAATCTATATAAATCATCTATGTCTACTCAAAATCAATCCCCATATTCAACAAGTACAAAGGGGAATAATGGCGAAAACACCTTTTAAATTTCATAAATAGTATGAGTTCCCTCTTCGGGCTTTAACACCGAGTACAATGAGATTATCTCTATAAAATCCAAATTTATTTATATTAAGAAAATCATATCAATTATACTTTGGAAATATTTATCCAAGTAAATCGAATTTTCTATCCCATCCATTAGGTTAGTCCGGATAGCCAGGGAGAATAGAAAACTAGTTTTCCAAAACCCAAGCCTAGACACTATCTTTTTAAGGCGGTCAAGTTATTTAATCGACTCTAAATCATTTAACATATAGCCATTCCATAAATATTTCAAATAATCTTTAAAATAATATATAAATCATTTGAAAACATTTATAAGATTTGGAAAAGAATGATTTCATTTAAAACTATATTTCAAAAGTTATAGAAAAGTGCGGTAGAAAAATGCTGCAGAAAGTGCTTTTTTAGCTATATTGGTCAAAACAACTTTTTATCAGTTGAAATTTAATTTTAAGAACTCAAATCACTTTAAAACTTTTTATAAGATTTTTCGAATTTATTTCATATATTGTACAATTTTAAAATATCATTTTCAAAGACATCCTGTTATGGATTACGAATTGCAAAACCACGATTTTCTAAAAACTTGTTTTACTCATATTTTATAATTTACTCATCAAACTCTCAATTTTCTTTCTTTGTTTGAAAACTATGGATATAATAGTTTAGAAAATTCTTATCTCAAAGAATTCCGAGCTATATTCTATTATATATACTCGTTTGACTTTTATTGCGTGAAACCGCAAACTGTCGTTACGCGACGTGCCTAATTTTGAATAAATTTTCTATTTCCTTACAAACTTCACCAAAACACTTTCACATGTTTATGAAACATTTCAAACTCATTTAAAAACTTTTTAAAAGAGGTTTAACATCCCATATACACCAATTCATTAGATCAAGAAAAATGATTTCCATTGTGCTTATCGACATTTATTTCCGTGACTTGCACATATATTCAACATTCATATTAAACAACCAAACTTGATGATCAAAGAATATTAAACATCCATTGCAAACATCATATCATCATCCAAAAATATAATGCAAGGAGGAGTTTCTCACATTGATTTTCTATCGAAAAAACGCTATAGCTTCACAAACTCGCGATCCGAGCTCATGAACCCCAACAACTTGCCTCCTGGTATGCTTGGACATTCCATGCCAATAGTGGTGCTCGACAAAGCATGGGGAATAAGGTATAGAACTTTGGATTATTATCGAATTTACTGAAAACTAGCCGTAAAAATAGGTCACATTCTCTCCAGTTTTTGGACATCCTACTCTTTGAATTTGGAAAAGTTGTCAACATCAAAGTTGTAATAAATTCATGTTTCTACGGTTTCATAAAAAGTATCATCTAATTTTGTTTATTTTTGAATGAGATACGGTCAAATGAAAAAGTGGCATTCTCGAATTTACAAAAATCACACTCGAAATGGGTCTACTTCTAGCTAATTTTTGGACTAGTTACTCAAAGAATAATGAAAAGTGGTAAAAAGGAAAGTTCTTTAAAATTCTTTTATCTAAAATTTAAAGAAAATAAAAAATTTATTTTGATTTATTATGAGAAAGATATGATCAAAAGAACAAAGAGTATTCTCGGATTCATAAAAATGAAGCCCGAAAATGCATTGTAAAGAAGTGGAATTTAGACGGCGCTAAACTCAAAACTAGAAGAAGTGCAAAAAAAATTTTAGCCATTGGAATTATAAATGGTTATAAAAAATCACTTTTTTTGGATCTAATTTGGTGGAGTTACACTTGAATGAAAAAGAGGTATTTTCGGCCTTTAAAACTGGGCTCGAAAATGCTCTGGAAAAAATGGAGATTTGAGCATACATAAGCTTAGAATGAGTAGAGGTTGTCAAATAGAAAGTTGTAGCCACTAAAATTTTGAATGATTTGAAAAAATGTATTTCTCAATTTCCTTTCAGTTGTGAAGGAGATATGGAGGATGAGAAAATGAGTTGTGGAGGGGCTATTTATAGGAAAAGAGAAGGAGAAAAATATCTACCTTTACGTCATCCCCCTCATCACCACCACATGCTCCATCTCCATCGTCCATGTGCCCACTTTCCATCCATCATTTTGGCTACCAACATCCACCACCATCAACCCCCATGTGTGTGTGCTTAAGTGTGTACTTTGATTGAGTTTGAGCTTGCTAAAAGTTCGAGTAAATTAGGAATATCTTATATATTTCTTTTATATACGTATGTATATTTGTATGCATGTTTATGAATAAGTTAAAGTGTATGTTAGGGTGTGTATGTGTATGTTGTATATGTGCACATGACACAAAACAAGGTTGCAACAGTTTAAAAAAACTTTCGTTCGTCAAACCGTTGAAAATTGGGAAACCAATCCCCGTCACATTTTCACTTATATTTTAAATTACATATAAACGTAAACAAAATACGAAAATAATTTTCTTATAAATTTTAAATAATTAAATGATCATATTTCATTTATAAAACCATATAAATTAATAATAACAATTATTTATAGAAATCTCTATTATATCGATAAAACAATGTCGATTTTCCTTATAATTTAAAATTACTTTTATAACTTTATAAAACCATTATAAATCATTCATTATTACTTTATTACTAATTAAAATTAATTATTCTCATTTTAAATAAAATTATTTATATAATTATAATAATTATTAAAACATTAAATCTCGATTAAGTTAAATGAATCAATTATTAAATATAAGGTCATCAGTGATGATGTCTTAAATACATTTTATTTCCAATAATATCGAATAATTAATTTTATTTCATATTCTTGTTCAATTATAAAAATAAGCATACGTATTCAGCTTCGTGCATGAGTTTTACGATTATAGAGCTGGTTTTCGATAAAAAGGTTTTCATCCATTTTATCGATTTAAATCCCGAGGAAAAATATTTGTAAATATGTACTCAAAGTAAGATTTATTACTATTTATTATCACTCAAAACAATATTATTTGTATTATCAACCTTTTAGTGGAATAAATATAAAAATAAATATAATTTATCATAGTGATAAATTTGCGGGTCGTTACAAATATGATATAACCAATACTATGTTATTCACCATTTATGGATACCATGTTTGTTAAGCAAAATAAAGTTTGCAGATACATGACAAACAGGTCTTAACACCACTGGAGTGATTTAAAGAATTCTTACATCTTCTTTAGGTTTTAGGAAAATGTAGAAAATCTAGGGGAAATGTTGTAAAAATATGTTAAACCATTCTAATATGTATTAGAACATATGCAATCATTATTTAATGTACTTCATAAATTCGCAAGAAATCGTTACTTAAAAAATTTCATAGCTATTAATTTAGCCTTTAAAGAATGGTTTTGAAATGTAGTATAATGCTCTTCTAAACTTTTAGCTTGTTTTCGATTTAGTTCCCATATAAGAGCCGAATAATACGACCTCTATTAATACGATCAAATATTTTGAGTCTTGGACATTTGATTTTAAACTCACAATGTCATGCATTGGCTCATATGAGATAACAAAAGAGTATGGATATTCATTCCAAATTCAATCACATACATTATTATTATGGTGAAATGTCACATTTCGCAAGGTATGAGAGCTTGAAGAAATTGTTTCGTTCGAATAGCGGGAAGGATTTGCAGTGCAAGATTGCATTCTTAATATGATTAAATACATTAAGAAAATTGTTGATTTGAAATCTGACTCTAGACCAAGACCTATGGATAGTCCTTGTTCATGGATTACTAAAGAATTAGCTTGATATGTTTATATTGATGAACTTAACCAATTGCAATTTCATCAACCACCTCGAACTTCTAAGGACAATCATAAAGCACTTCTATGGAAGAAGTATGGTCAATTAATTATCTTTTGTAGAGGTTTGAGGATATAAAAGGAAGAAACCAAAGTATAAATATGATAGTAAAAAGGATATGGTTGGGAAGGAAGAGAATGGTGATTGTCACCATTGATCAAATAAGAAACAAAGGAAATGAAATTGTTTGGATTATTTTAAATAGCTTAACGAGAAGGTATGTGGTTCTCTTTCACAAAGTGTTTTTTGAAAAATTATCTTTTTATTGGTTATACTCCTTGAGTTTTAGATGCTAGATTTTTAACTCATTATCGTAATTATTATAGAAACTTATAAGTAGAAGAAACATAGTAAAAATTTTATTCGAACTTCATATTGCAAATGGTGCTATCATAGCTATCAAAGTAATGGGAGAGTACATGAAAAACATGATATTGAACACATCTAAATTTTAGCTATTTTCATTATGAAAAAATTATTTATGAGATAATTTTCATTTAATGTTTGACAAAATATGGAAATAACTTTATTTTAATGAGAATATATGAATATTCATTATAGTATAAAACTATTTTGGTAGACTAGGATAATGACATTTGAGTACTAAATAATGACGTGTCAACTATTGAAAATACAAAAGCATATACATAAATGACAATTACCTTTTGCATTGTGGACCTGACCATATTATTAAGAAATGGTTATATAAGTTGAGAAACGATCTCACTTCTTTTGATTTTATATCATAAGACATTTGTGAATTGCTTCTCAAAAGGAATATGAACAAGCACCGATTCAATATGAGCAATAAAGAGTTGTTGAGCTCTTAGGACTAACACATATAGATGTATGTAGTCAAATGTCTACGAATATCAAAACCAGATCAAATTACATCATCACATTTATCGATGAATGATACTATAGATATGGAGATGTGTTTCTTATGAAACCAAAATCTGAGATCAACATTAGAAAATTCAAAACGAAGGAAAGAACATAACATGCAAAGGAGTAAAAGATCTGAGTATCATATATATGATTCCAAGAGTAACTAAAAGAGACCGTGACTCTCTCTCAATTTACTTGTCCTCGTACTTCACAACAAACCATGGTTCAAAAGAGAGGAATTGAACCTTGTTTGACATTGTTTGATTACGATGAATGAATTTGAGCTACCTCTTCCCTTAGGAGATAGGTAGTAAAGGTTCAGTGCATTCATAGAGTATAATACCATTTAACATGCGCTTATGATTCGATACAAGATATGGATTAGGAACAAACCATATCATAAATTGCTTAAGATATTGAGTTATGTAGCCTATGTTAAAGAATGTATTCTCCAATGAACTTGAAGCTAAATAGTTTTTCATAAGTTTACAGGTTATACAAAATACCTATTTTATCATAATGTGGAGTAGAAGTCTTTGTTCTAAGACATGTCATCTTCTAAATGGAGGAATTTGTTTTTAAAGAAACTAGTGGTGGTACGACAAAATTAGATGAGATCCAAGATTGTAACATGCAAACTAATCAAGTAGCTGAGATTCATTTCATCGTACCCTAAAATCTACACCCTGTCAGAATTGTCTAATAGAAAAACTTATGCATTAGTGAGAAACCACAATTTCTTATTAATGACAAGAAAGAGGATTATACCATTCATACTGACAATCCCCTTTGTTTGCAATGAGCCATGAAGAATGTAGACTCTTTCTTATGACTTAATGTCTTAATATCCAAAATGGATTCCATGTATACTAGCAAAGTTTGGACTTTAGAAAGTGCTTGATGGGATGATACCCATCGAATGCACTGAAATATCCATTTAAGATTATTAATGAAAATAGAAAATTGTAGACTCATAGGGCAGGGTCTTTTTAGAAATAAATGATTTTTTCAAATTAAAATTATTGATTGTGATGAAAGCTTTTCATCAATCACCATGTTTAAGTCCATATGGATTCTACTTACAATTGTCGCGCCCTATGACTGTAAGACATGACATATGGATGTTAAAATGGTATAGCGAAATTATGATTTATAATTCTTGTTTCAATATTGCTGCCAAAGGTCCTCGATTTCAGTAAGAGTGACAATAAAACTTCTATACTCGTATTATCTTAAAAATGCATCTAGACATTGGAAAGGGTGTTTTTGACAAGATAATCAATACTTTGATCAGAGTCAAAACATAGAGGAAGAGTATTAATATAAGAGAAGAAGAAATAAGGTACTACGATATTTATAAGAAAAGTGCGCACAAAGGACTAAATACCGATTTAGTAATGATGTACATATCTTATGTTTGGTCAGTGTAAAGTTACTACAAAATTAATCGATATAAGATTTAGGCGGCATATCTTGAGTACAAGGTATAAAGATTTATAAAGATGGACCGAGTAGGATGTCGAGATTGTCCCAACCTAAGAAGAAAACACCATAATAATATATTTGGTATGAAATTCAAGGAAAGGAATTGTTCCCTTACTACTTCGAATTATCTTTTACAAAAAGGACTCCACATTTCGAATATGGAGAGTAGGAGCATATAAGAAGGATACCTTATGCATTGGTAATAGAATCCATCATGTATGCTATGTTATATTAGAACCCATGTAGCGTATGCACTTGGTGCATGATCGAATCTATATAAAAATAATGGGATAACTTGTAAGGATATTCAAACTCGTGATACCATAGCGACATTAATAAAATTAAAGCAACCTTCAAGTTTGAATTCAACCTCAATACAAGGATCATAGTTTGGAAAGGTTCCAAATAAGTAGCTGTAACACATTTAACTGTGAATGTTGAGTAAATCACCTTAAAAAATGCCACCAAAGAAGTAATATGTTTTACGCAAATTTATTAGAATGGTAAGGGGATTTTGTTCATTAAAGATCTGATACTTCTATATTATGGTTTCACATAAGCAATTGGACCGTAAAAAAGGAACTAATAAACTTGCAGAAATCAAGTTGCACTCACTATAAGTATCGCATGATATAAATGTGTTTATAATTTATGGAGAATTGGTCGTCGAATAGATAGATTCTAAGGATAATATTACATATCTACTCACTAAGGCACTTTCTTAGTCCACTCTAGTATGACTGATCGAAAGGTACAGTTTGAGACACGTAGTTGGTCTCAAGTTTAAGTGGAAGACTAGTAGACTTGAGGGTATGCTCTAGTGGTAGTTATGTAATTTTGATTATATAATTAAACAAAATGACATAATTGAACACTAAACTTCTACGTATGAATCTTATTTGAAATGAAAATATAGTTTTTCAGTTTATGTTTATCTTATATAAGCATATATATACATATAATTAAACATAGGTGAATACATTCTATAAATAAGTAAGAAATATCAATGTGTAAGTTTTAATTGATTACAGTAATAAATGTGTTCATAATGAATGAGTACATATAATTAAATACATATCCGTAAAAATGATTCCCCAACAAGTCTAGTATATATAATGCTCTCTACTTGATGTATAGTGATTTACTCAAAACAATTGAGGATACCAAACGGTTAATACTTGTAGTTGTTATAGGTCAACGGTAGAATGATTCATTGAGAGCCTATGTTGGTTAGTTATATCTATGTTAAAATATAGGATCTCAGGTGACGATGTGCGGGCCTTTTATCAAGAAAGTAGTGTGGATCTTGTTTATTGAAAGCGTACATTAACAATGGTTAAACAAGACATGAGTTTCCGTTAACACCATAGTTGGTTACGAGATGGATCTCAATGTGAAGAATTACTCAAGAAAAAATTGGTCTTCTTTGATATAGAAGGTTACTGTATATGTAATTGGTTCTTAACTCGAATTTAGAAACCTTTGGTCAAAGTAAATTTGGTTAATTGACTATTATTATCGATTGAACTAAGTAACTTTAGAGCTCAAGTTTGCAATTAAATATGCATATTATTGGGGTTTTGAGCGATGACCTAACCCTAGATGTCTAAGTGAATTAGTTTTGATGAACTGAAAAATATGCATAAATATCATTATATATAGGTGCTGCTTCAAAACGATTGTGAAATAGGACTTTATGTAGATGTTCAATAAGCATATGACTTATTGACCTTTACTACGCTCTAAAAAATTCGCTTTTGCTTTCACATTTAAATAGCTCAAATGTTAACTTAGGTCCGAAGTCTCACCTATGAGTTACACAATAGAGAATTATAATGTTTGACGTGCATATTGTAATAGAATAATTTATAGCTATTATAAATTATTATAAAGATGATTTTATGCGTGTATGTAACTTTATATGTGTATATATGTGAACAATTTTGATTAAATTTCCAAAATTAATTAAGTTAAATATGTACAATTGTTGTATATATGTTTAATTTATTTTAAATGGGTAATCGATTAGTAAAGGGGATAAAATAAAATGAATATAATGCATATTTCTTTGAGCTACAAATTTAGTAATTAATAGAGCTCCATTACCTAATTTTGATCGGCCCTGTATGGAGGAAAGGAGAGGCCAAATGTGCTTGGTCCAAGTGGGAAATTAGTGGAGATATAATGCATGTGATATAGTAACAACCAAGTTAATGTAACGACCCGCCTTCCATTCCATAAAAAGACACATCATTAAGAAGAAAGAGAGGGATAGAAAAGAAAGAAACAAAACAACATCAGAATCTCACAGCGGAACGAATAAATTATATTATATCACATAAGATATTACATAGTATCATATATATCAGAGTTATACAGCTAATACAAACAATCTAGACAGTTATAAACACCTGTCTAGCAATTACAACTCAAGTACATCACAAAGATAAAGATTCAATGCTAGCACAGCAGAACTCCTATATATCTACACGCGGAAGCCTCCTGCTCCATTTCTCCTCCAGAACTAGTCAAAGAAATCCTGAATCCCTTGACTACTCATACATAATATGAGTACCCAAGAGTTTAATAAAACAGAAAATAAACACTTGGGTCAGACATGGGTCTGGTGTGAGTAAACGGGTTTAAAGTTGCTTAACTTTGAAAATCCTTTGAAAACAAAAGGTATCACGTAAGACTCCCCATAAATAAACATGGAAAAGTTTTTACCTTACGCTAACCAGAATATTTGATAGGAAATCCAGTGATATTATAATAGTGTCTAGGGTTTTCAAATAAATAAGAAATAGCCGAAATGGTTACATGATTAAATTCTAGCTACTAGCCACAAAGTGGGTAATACAATCAAAACCGTAAAGGGCACGTAGGAAGAACGGGTTTCCATCAATGGCAGGGATACTGCGGTACGGCCAGTCACAGTACGGGGCTTAGATCACCGTACCGAGGATTACTCTCAATCCCCTGCAACACAAAGCCGAAACCATCCCTTACTGGACAGTCCCGAACAAGACAACCCCGCAGATGGCCATCGCCAACTGCCCACACAGCCGAATTAAAAGGGACCTCTAGATAGGGGTAAATCTCGTCCTACTTGGGCATGACCCACTTAGCCTTGCTGCACCTCCCCTGTTTTAGCCATTCCCGGTTGATGAGGCTCGAGGCTACGATTACCTTTATAGGGCACATCAATCTTAGAATGCTCATCGTCCACCTGACGATGTTCTGAAAGCATTCAATCCATACAAGTTCGTTCCGGATTCGAACGAAACCGAAGGCACTATTTCGCTACACTCATTTTGGAATCACCCTCAGAGTTAATGACAATAGCCCTTGTACTCTGAATCTTCATCTCGAACCTGAAAGTACTACCCCCGTTAAACTCGTATTGGAATCACCCTCAGAGTATTAACAACGAATAGTCCTTACACCTCGAGTCTTCACTCTTCACTTGAGATTCACGACCTAACGTTTAATTTGGATCGATGTGGATTTCGGAATTCCT
The DNA here is from genome assembly GCA_030765085.1 of Allium cepa. Taxonomy (NCBI): domain Eukaryota; kingdom Viridiplantae; phylum Streptophyta; class Magnoliopsida; order Asparagales; family Amaryllidaceae; genus Allium; species Allium cepa. The sequence goes on along the minus strand of CM060935.1, from coordinate 446,117,391 downwards.
AATTTGGAAACACGATCCCGGTCTCATCGAAATCCAAACGCCATCTTTTAGGTCCAAGTTGTTTTAAAGTTAAAACAATTCAATTCATCATTATCTATATACACACAGATAGATAATTCACTTATCACAATAGATAATCACATTTTCATCATAAACAGATAATATGTATTATCATCACAAACAGATAATCATCACAAATAGATAATCCATATTATCATACTTTAACTAAGCATCCATATCATATAGATATTACTCGTCTCATTATTGAGATCAAAACCATTCAATAAAATATCAATATCATCCATAAGCAATGATTTATTAACCACCATCTATAATTAATTTAAAATGAATTAAATTAATTACTTCTATCTCTAATTAATTTAAAGTAAATTAAATTAATTACTATATCTATAAATCCTGCTTATATATTCATTAATTAATTATAATCTAGTTAATTAATCATTCTGTAAGTATTCATCTTGATTAAACACCTTTGATTAATCATTCTCTAATTACAATAAGTAATTAGTCTTTAATTAATTTCACAAATTAATTAACCTTAATTGTTTAGTAATTAACATTTAATTACTTCATTTATTAATTAACTATAATTAATTACATTTATCCTTAATTAATTACATTAATTAATCACTTTATTATTAATTATTCCTTAATTAAACAATTCTTAATTACATCATTAATTATATTAATTAATGATCTCTAATTTATATTTAAATTAATTACATTTAGTAATTAATCTAAAATTTAAAATATAATTATTAATCACCCTTGATTAATATCAACCCAGTAATAAACTACCCTTAATTACTCATTAACAAATTAATTATTCCATAATTAATTATCTTCATTAATTAATCCCTTGATTAATTACAAAAATAATTACCCAAATTACTTCATTATGAATCCTCTTTCACTAATTACATAGTAATTATCATTTATTACTTCCCTAAGTAATTATGCTCCATTAATTACATTAAGCAATTACTCTTATTAAATCAACAAATGATTTTCTTGAATAAATTAAACTAAATTAATTAACACTACTACAAAAAGTGCATATTGTTTCGCCTCATTTGCATCGGTTGAAGTAAAAACTGATGCAAATAGAACTATTTGCATCAGTTCTATCTTAATAAAAGATGCAATTGGTACGTGGAAAGCAATAGGTAATAAAAAATGAAATTTGCATCAGTTCTCACCAACAACCGATGCAAATAGATTTAGTCGCATCGGTTTTAAAGTGAACCAATGCAACTACGTGTTGATGGCAATATGAAATTTAGGTGGGAAATAATGAAAAATTGGCTCCAAAGTTACTACTTTGCACAAATGTACTGCTTCCTCCTTAATAACCCACTCCAAAAAAAAAAGAATTCTTCTCCTCCTCAGAGTCCTCGGTGCCAGCAAATTTATTTTTTACTTCTTTTCTTCTTCAACAATTTAAACGAGATGCTAAAATGGGTTTTTTGCTGCTAATTAATGTATGCTATTGCTCTTCAAGCTAAAATTCTGCTACAACCTTGTTGGTGACCCCTTTTACTTTTCCGATGCTTTTTCTTATCGGGAATGGCGGAGGTGGGAATTAGAAAATAAATGGACCCGCGCTTCAGATCCGACTCCGGAGAAATGATCAGGATCCGATGGGTGATGCCTTGGGAGTAGGGTTTGCTGATGACATGATTAGGGTTAGCGTCGAGGACTTCTTTGGCTGAGATGGGTCAGCCGTACTCTTCGACCTCGCCGTTGATGTGGACGATCCTGATCAGATCGAGGGCGCCGCATGGCAGGACACAGGCCAAGCAACATCGTAGGTTGTTGCCCATGCTGGTAATGTTTTCTTATTTTTATTTTTAGCTGCAACACTCTTGATTGTTCCTGTCCTTTTCATTCGTCATCCTTCATAAGAAAACTAGAAAGAAGCCGAAGCCCGTGCTTCGCACAAGGGTACCTGGTGGATTGTGTTGTGGAAGGTTAATCGTTGATAGCAATTTATGAGATCGGTCGATTGATTTGAAGGTTTTTGTGTAAACAAATTTGACAGTATTTGTTTGTATTCCACGTTGAACATACACATGCTTGCCATGTTTTAGACTGTAGAAGTAATAACTTGGAATGGAATATAAAGTAAACAGAACACATTAATTATATATATATTAATTGTGTAAGTAAATCTACCATAGATTTGACAGTTATTTCTATTACAACATTAGATTGATATCAAATTCCAGTGTGTTGTCTCTGTGGTTTGGATCCAAATCAGTAGAAAAAATTGTCTCGGTTTACTAATTTGATTGAGAATTAATATCATAGCTTTGAGCGTTAAGATATATTCTCAATCTCAATATTGTCATTTTAGCCAAGTAGAAGAACGTAGCTCATATCTAACAAATTAAAACTACTAACGTGGTCAAGAAATTAGTGGTCCATGTAAAGTTATTTAAAAAACTTGAAACTTGCAAAAGCTAGTAGAAATTAGCTGAACTTGGTTTGGGAGACAAAATTTGCGGAGGAAAATATATATTCAGACAACAAATTTATGCATATTAGATTGAATTGTTGAATTGAATACCTCTGTAGTTAGATCCTTTGTACTTTGAACCCTAATGTTGATCCAAGCATCGGATGGATGAGGATGTTGTATCCACAAAAAAACTCTTAAATCTTTGCTGACTGTACATCAGATGGAGTTTGCAATTTTATGACCTTTATTCACTGTTGAAAACATAATGAAATTAAAATGGTAATCATTCCATGCTCCATCATGAGAACCTTAAAGCTCCACAAATGCCTATCATCATTGTTTGTAAATTGATGTATCGCAAAAAAAACATGTACCATTATTATTCATAATATGTCGAACATGCAATAATCGACTAACAAAAGTATTTAGCACCTTGTGATTAACTAAGCATGTATAATCACATATACTTGCTTCATGAAATGATTTGATGGTTATGGAGGGTTTTTGGTTATCAAGCGCCATATCAGTGCCAATTTTATAGTTTGTGATAATGTTTAACAATTAAACCTTTAAAGATTAATAAATATAGTTGTGAAAATGGTGTTGCACTAAAATGAACATGGATAAGTATAACCAAGTAATTACTCCTTTAAGTAGTTTTTTTATATCAGATCCTGATTTATTTAGTGCAAAAGGCAACGATGTAGCTGTTCATAATGTTCTTGATCTTGATGGAGTAACCACTTTGTGAATGTTGCATTTTCTTCAGGTGGTGCTGAGGCAAAGTCATTCATAATAAACTCATGCAAAATGGCCAGAGCTTACAGTTTTGAGTAGGCTAATGTGCTTGGTTGTTATGCCGTTGCTTGGAATAGGCAGTAGGTAATAAAAGGTAATACTATTGTTTAATGTAGTATTTATACTTGAGAATTTTGATTGGCACTTGGTTCCAAAGAGTTCGTTTCATAAATCATGAGGGTCGTTCTATACTTCCTTAGCCAAGTTTATTGTGTCATGAATTTTTTTATCAATCGAGATTTAATGTTGCTTAGAACAAAGATACTTTATCTCTCACTCTTTAACCTCATTGCCAGCATTCATGTTTAGCTATCCTACTTAAAAACAATCTTCTTACTATTTTCAAGAAGAGATGGAGATTCTAGCAACTAGAACTCTTAAAACAGCTTCCGGAAAGTACGTATCCTGCCCAAGTCCGGAACGTTCTACAATCTTCCTTTGAAAAGACAAGTTCTCTTCAGTGAACGTCCCTGCTTGTGTAGAGTGTTCCACGAACAGCTCCCTGGTGCATTTTCTTGCATCTTCAGGCTTATAGCATGAGAAGTCAAGCAAGTGTACAAGGCGAGATCGAGTCATGAAGTAGAAAGATGAGAGGAAGACGATAAGAGTTGTAGCCAGAAGGACTGATATTAGATTTATTTGAAGGGTTTCCCATAGCAAATATATATCATCTGCAGATATATGAGATAACTGTAGTGTGATGGTGGCCATGAGTGGTATGAGGACGAGATATAGAGCGTTTTAGACAAGGTTATGGTAACCGAGTTTAACGTACTTGAGCTTTACCGATTGAAGAAAATCCGGAAGTTTACTTCTTGAAGATTGCTCTGTTCTGACATTGTGCTTTTGAAAAAATAGTATTGGTGGTAGGATGAGAGGAAAAGGGAAAACGAAGGGGATTTAAAATGAGGAAAAGTTGGAGAAAGATGCAACTACCCAACGAACTTTTAATTGAGAGAGTATTTAATATGCAGCATTTTGTTTGTCTGTCTTAATGAACCTTCTAACCAATACTAAATCTTTCATTTGTTTATTCTGCTGCTTGTTTTCACTGCAACAAGTTAAGCCTTTAGCGGCAATTTTCTTTTCTTTTCTTTAATCCCCTTGTATAATTTTTGGTAGCTCGGCTGAGCTCTGTCTTGTTGGTTTTATTATTTACTTTTTAAATTTGGATAGACATCTATGAAGATAGATAGACTGTACGATTCAACATACTTTACTTGCTTATAAAGGGATTTATTTTACTGAAATTTTTTATGCACAACTGCTTTTTTACTAGCATTTGGTAACTTCTTAAAGCACTTATATCCCATAAGAAGAAATGGCTAAGGTCTGTGATAGTCAGGTAGATGGTTAATTATCTGCGTTCACATCAATTCAATTAGGTTGAAAATAAATGACTAGTGGATGATCTATCATGTGTACGAAATTTTATGACGTAGGTGGCTGAAGTTCGTTTCACTTCATATTTTAAAGTATTCAGCGATTAAGACGGTTTACCTTTACATGTGTTTTCCATAAATCGGCGATAATATAGCGTGGGGATTTAAATTTTCAGGCAGGAAATTATACAGATAATGCTACGAACACAAAATCTGTAATTGAGAAAACTGCGCAACATACAGCTTGATTGCCATTATGTCAATGGGTATAAAATGTCCAATATGATGTCCCTCAAAGCCTAGCAACAACTTAACTATACCACATCACCAATAATAATAATAATAATAATTTTAGGAGTGCTAATGATGTTTCCTTTTCATTTATAATTGTCATATTTGAACATTGCAGTACAGCACTCGCTAGTTGGTCTCATTTGCTTCTCAATGTTAAAAAATATGTATTCAAAGTTCAAACTCGTCAAGCCTTCTGATTGGCTTTGGTGTAGGAAGCAGTTGGCTGGAAAATTAATATCACGCAAGTGCAAGGCATGCTAACTGTGTAGGAATCATAAATTTCCAAACGTGTATTTCTACATAAAGAAACCTATGTATATTATATCCGAATATTTTATATTATCAACGGGCGGTGGTTAGATGTTGTTTACTTGTTTATCCCAATTTTAGATTTTATTTTTGAATTTCTAGTAAAACTCCTCTTTAATTTTATTTTTCTACTGTCATACGAAGAATGACTATGGTAGTACAGAATAGCACGGGATTAAGAAGTGTAAACTTATATACTCTTCATAATTAATTGTAACTATGAACTTAACAACAATAATCTTGTATTATTGTTATATATAAAATACCCAAACATGCACACCCAACTTTATTACTTGATTATGACTTGGATATCTTTCTCCATTTCACTAAAGTTGATTTAGTAGTTGGGGCTTCCCAACAAGTTATATATTATTTGTTCTATTATATTAATTAAAGAGTTGAGCATCTGTAATGTATGATACTTCACCTGGGCTTGACCATTGCTGGGATGAGTTGAAAGATTGAAGATTAATTTAATATGCATCTATTTATGGATCAACTAATTTTGGTTCCTTGGCTTGTTTAGGCCAACAAAGAGTTGTCATTCTTCAACTGGAAATTGTATGTTCAAATCAATTTTGTCACGTCGATGCTTTAAATGGTTGATGTTGACAAGTTGTTTATGAATTTCTTGCTACTAGAATCTACTAGTAGTAGATACTACTATATACTTGTTTTCCAGTTTTAACTTGTTGACACAAAAAGGCGCACGCAATTTTTTAACCATTTTATAAAAGAAATTATGTAATATTTGGATTTACCTGAGTACCTTATATTCTAGCCTTCATTTGTCCACTGCATTAAGCATCTAATATCCTTTTTATTATTATTCCAGGTATGAGAAGAGGCACTTAAACATACCAGCACATGTTTCTCCCTGTTTCCATGTTAAGGAAGGTGACCATGTGATCATTGGCCAGTGCAGGTGATGTGTTGATTTTGTGCTTATTTCACTTGCTGTCTTACCTTCTGTTTTTACTTGTTATATACTTAAAGTCTGGGTTAATTGTTCGTTAGAGCTTGTTTGGCAACTCTGTATAAGAAATTAATAATCAAAACTCAATTTTAAAATTTTCAAAATAAGTTTTTTTTCCTTTTTCTCTTTTATGGCGTGTTTGGATCGACTCATATAAGTTGTTTTTTGCTTTCTGGAAATCAAAACCAATTCATTTTGGCTTTCAAAAAGCCAAAAACGACTTATTTAAGTCGATCAAAACAAGAGCTTAACTTGGGCTATCCAAGATATATGTCTTTCCTTTTGATTCCTAACAGCCATACTTGTGCATTTCCCATCTGGTAGTGTTAAGTTTGTTAATTCATTCAGGTTAACATTAGAACATCAAGTAGTAGCAAATAAAAATAAGCTTCAGCTCTCTGCAGCCAGTAAAAATAAGCATTTGCTGGTACCATATTCGTGTTAGTGTGCAGAAAATGAGTGATGGTGCACAGGAAATGCATGATGTCGTTTGTGGCAGATGTCAAATTGTAGCAACTTGAAGCAGTGGTGGAGGAACTGTTGTGGAGAAGTCTGATGGCAGGCAAATAGTTATGTCGGAGGAAGGTTACTGGTTGAAAGATGAGGCAGGTTGGAGATATGGCGATGACTGTGCATTGTAGTGCAATGGTGTAGTTTAACAGGGGCAAAGCAGTGATGCGGTGGTGATACTCAAGTGCACTTGTGAATGGTATGTGAAAAGCAGATCAGTGAGACAGTTGACGTAAGGAGGTTGGCAAGGAAGTGAAGAAGTTTGATTGTGTAGACAGTGGGGTTTGAGTTGTGGCGATTGTCTGTGGTTTGTGAATGTGGTTTGTGAATCAGGGCAGAAGGCAAGGGGATGTGGTAGAAGGTAATGATGGTGGTAAGTGCACTGTTTGGTGATAGTGGGAAGAGTTGCACCGTGTCAATACAGTGGCTGCTAGGGGTGATGTATATGTGAGCAGAGGTAGGGGATGTTTGATGTCGATCAGTGGATAGGTGGATGAGAAGTGTGGCAGCAAAGGCAGTTGTTGAGCACAGTTGAAAGAGATGGAACCATAATATTGTATCCCTGTGCAAATGTATCAAAATGTTTGGTGATGATGTATGGATGACAGTGGTATATGTTATTCAGTTTAATTTGGTATTATGTTATTCAGTTTAGTTTGGTGATGATGTATAGATTATAAACACTTTAATTGATATATGTTTATTTTGGTATTATGTTATTCAGTTTGTATTTGCCATCAAATTTAATTTTGAATGATTGTAATATTTTTGCATGCAATAATTGTTTGTTATAATCAATAATAGTGGGATTAGTTTGCATCGGTTTCCAACAACAACCTATGCAACAAGTTTCTTTGTTGCATCGGTTTTCATTACAACCGATGCAACATGTTCCTTTGTTAAAACCGTATTTTGCATCAGTTGTTAGTAACAACCGATGCAAAAAGGACTGTTTTGCATCGGTTTCAGAACTGATGCAAAACTGTTAAGCCTGTTGCATCGGTTGCATGTGCATCGGTTGTAGAACTGATGCAACAAGGGGGTGAACAACCGATGCAAATGGCCTATTTTGTAGTAGTGTAACTTAAACTAATCACATTATCATAATTAATTTCAATAAGTAATTAATCCCTTAATTACTTTTATCAAGTAATTATGCTTAACAATTTACAATTGATTATGTTCAATTAATTAATCTAATTAATTATCAAAATTAATCACATTAAATAATTACTTAATAATCCTTAGATAATTATCTTCATTAACTAATAACATTTTCTTTAATTACTTTCTTAAGAAATTTATCTTAGATTAATCATTATTAATCATCTCTAATTATAAATTAATCTAAATCATTAATTTAAAATAAAATAAATAAGTCATTCCTTAATTCTCTTATGAATTAAATTCATTTATTATCTTAATTATTTCTAAGATAATTCATTTACTTTATTAATGACTTCATTAACATTCAAATGTATTTAAAACATTACACTTCTAAATTTAAATTCAAATTCCATTTTGAATTTAAGATTCAAAATGTTTAACCATTTAAACATTTATCCAAATTTAAATAAATTTATAAATCTTAAAATAAATGTAAAGAACATTCATTACTTATATAAGATACTTATATAAGAAAAAGTTTAAACTAAATTACTTAATTTTATTAAAAGAAATCAAGCTTTAAAATAAATTGAGTATTTAACTTCCAAATTTAAGTTAAACACTTCATAACTTTTCATTCAAATATTAAAGGAAACCTTTTATAAAGAATTTTATCAAGTTTAAACATTTATTTGAAAACAAATTCACTTTTAAAATCTATTTTAAAACATTTAAACTTGTTCAACATTTAAATTTACAAAACTGATTTAAATTCAAGATTTGGATTCATAGTAAACTTGAATCCATATTTAGACTTGATTTAAATCTTACTTTAAATTTAAATTTTCCATTTTAAAACTTAGGATTCAAAAGTTCATTTGAATCCAAACTTAAATTTTGAATTTAAAACCCCTGTTTTAAATCCTGGTTTAAATTTAAATTTCATTTAAATTTTAAAAACTTAACACTGTCAGGTTATAAAACCTGAAATCAACCATTGGCCCGAGACCACCTACTAATGCTTCGAGATAAAACCCTAAATGCTTCAAGTAAAATACTCGAACTACTCGAGTTAAACTCGAGTTCCATTCTCTTCTCAAACCCAAAAGTTCACCAGAACTATAAAATGCACGGTGCACATGCACCGTGGCTCTGGCAACCTCCAGCTATAATCACCACCTTCATCACGTCGCTGACCATCTCCAAACATGATCACGACCATCAGAATTCACATAGTAGCTCGAAATCAAAATCGAGTTAGCCAAAAAAACCTGGAAGTTGACACTGCAAACAATGCCCAAACCTGTCAACACCTCGTCAATTCATCTCCGACCATCAGAGCACCAGCGACTCCGGCCAAACCTTCGCCTACATCCCCTCTTCCAATCCCCAAAACCCTACAACACTCGATGCACCAGAGGAATCGAGAAGCATCAAAATTCCAACCACCAGAAAATTAGGTTTAGAAACTAAAATGAGCAACCACTATCGCCACATATCTCTAACCATCCACCTGCCATTTTTCCTCCACTCACCAATCATTCCTCCACCTCCAGGAAGAACTACAACATTCCAGATCCACTAGATCATCAGATAAACCCCATAAACATTCATCACCGAACAACTCTTAGAATTCTAAACTAAAAATCAAAAGATTTTCACTAAAATTCATAATTTGTTCAGATGAATCAGATTATATAATTTGAAATTGAAATTGTTGTTATAAATTTTTAACCAAAACTTGATTTTACTGTAATTCCAATATTTACAGTTTATTTATTAAACAATTCTACCTTAAACTATATTTAAGAACAAGAATATAATGTTATTAACAATTTCTCTTCAGTGATCAATGTCAAATTTTGATTATACAGTAAGTTATAAATTATCTTGTGATAATGATGGGTCTGTTATCAACAACAGAGCACAAAAATGTAATACTCAGAAACAAGTATGCAGGCAATATCATACTCATATACACACATTTATATTCAAACTCAAACAATCATTAGAGGCTATATTATCATACATGCAATAAGATTCATCCAGATTAAAAAAAGAACTGTTTTTTTTAAAACAGAAGTTTACTCACCTATGAAGAAGTAGAGAGCATTGTTCCTGTAACAGCTAAATTTGATTGATGAAGTTCAACCTGCTACTATTTTGAATCTATATGCAGTGGATCCAAAGAGGTTGTGCGGTAGTTGATTTAAATTTTGTAGTTGACCTCCATTTTGTTTTGCTTAGAGCTTGAGTTGACCTTCATATAGATTACAGATTTGAAAACTTCAGCAGATTTGTTGTAGTTGATATCAATTGCAATAGAATTTGTTGTTTGCAGATTTTTGAACTTGATTTGTATTTGGTTTTGAATTTCTTCTTAAAATCTAATTTTCAGTTTAGTTTTGAAGGGAAGAAATATTGAAATCACATGATTTTTTTCCAAGTTTTCTTATCTATATTTATAAATAATTATTTTCAAAAATAAATTAATATTGCCACTTATTACATTAGGTTGTAGAGTGATTTACAAGTGTCTTTCTCATGGTATAATAACCTTACACATGTTATATTTCAATATTAAAATAATTACTTAATTTTATAAATGTTTTTTAATTCATTTCTTATTTATGTTAACATGTTTTAAATGTTTATTTCCCCTTAGCCTATAATGTTTACATCTAAATTTCCTTTATACAATTACATATTTTAATGTTTATTTGTATCTTTTTTTTAAAATAACATTTTCAAAGCTAAATTTTCAGGAAAGAAAAAAAATAAAAATAAAAGGATATTGAATTATGCCTTATTTCCACAGTTAAAAAAAACATTGTACTTCAATGTATATACTAAATTTATTTCAAAAACCAATCTTTAAAAGAAAACAAAAATAAACTTTTATTGTAATATACAATTTAAACTATTATATTTTTAAACAAAATAAATATTTACGTTAATTACTTTTGAAGATATAAGATAGATTTTTTTTAAAATAAGCTTTTGAAAAGTTTCTATATTAATTTCAATCAAATTTTCCAATTCACAAGTTATACACATATATATATTATAAATTTGAAAACATTCTTATTAAGTTTAAATTTAAATTAAAATCAAACTCCCTATTTACAATGTATACACATATATACATTATAAATAAAATATCTTTTAGATTAGCTTAGAAAGATAAATTTTATCATTTAAATATTTTTAACTTTGAAAAGAATAAGATTCCCAAATTAAATTATCATTATTATAAATCTTGAAAAGATAACATTTGTCAAACTAAATAATTATTAGTTTTCAGAAGATAATTTCTGTTTGAATTAGATTATTAAATCCATATTTCACGTTTTAAAGTAATTATTAATGGAAATTATTAAATAAATATTGCCCAAATTTCCGGGACATCACATTCCTCCCCCCTTAAAAGAATTTCATCCCCAAAATTTAAAAGAAAAGATAATTCAATAATTCCATACAGATTTTAAGTTTAAAATAGAAAGCATATGCTATCAACCAAATACTAGGAACCATAGCAACCATTTTAAACAAACAATTCTAACTATCCAGACAAAATTCCGAACAGAACTTCCTAGAGTTTTCCCCAGGTACAAACACCGGGATACTCGCTCTACAGAATCTAAACTGGCTACACCATACAGATTCAGAGCTTCTATATATCTAGATCTATAATCTGAACAGGATACTGGACCACAGACAAGTCATGTTCAACTTCTAAATCTCCCGGAACTACTGGTTCTAAAACCAGTGATAAACCATACAGGTACTTCCTCAGAGATACGTGAAAAACATAACGAATCCCAACCATCCGAGCTGGCAATTCAATCCTGTAGATCAAACACTTAACCCTTAAGAGAATACAGAAAGATCCAATATTCTTTTGAGCTAGCTTCCAGTCTTACCCAATCTTATAGCTCTTACGATCGGAGAAAATTTATCCAAAATTAAATCTCCAAATTTTGAAATCCAAATCTCCGACTTCAAATTCTGATTTCCTTTGTCACTTATCCACAAATCTCTCCTGTCGATCCTAGGCTATCTTTAACCTTTTAGATCAATCCAATCTTCGCAGATGCTTTACAGAACAAATCCGGACAAAGAAATAAACGATCTCTAGATCCTACTCAACAAGATGGTTCTCCTAAAATCCATCAAAATCCACCACACAAACTCTACTACAAAAATATCAGAAGACTTCAAACATACCAATACTATTTGGAAAACAGAACAGATGCGCAAGACAACCAAGCCTCCAGATTCAAAATGAATTTCCTGTAGAAATCCTCTGATCCAAGGCAAACACAAATTTCAAATGAATCCGGGGTTGCTTCTAATCTGGAACAACTGCCACAATGCTCCCGCTGCACAACTCTGATTTGAGAATGCTGTTGATGAACACAAGCACAAACTTGATCAACCCATTCTGGAAACATTGTTCATCAAATTCCATAAAATCCTTGTGACCTATACGATTCGGTCACAAACACCACAACAAAAATTCAACCAGAAAACTAGATCCGATCAATCCTGACTGCTTCAAAAGCCTCTCTCAAGGAGCCCTCCTCTACTAGGCTGAATCACCGGTAAAACTCCAAAAACTAAGTCGATTTAGAACTCAATCTACTAATGTGGATGCAAACCTTAATTCCTTCGAAGATATCCGGAAAATATCAAACCACTTCGATAACTTTAACACCCTTTAGAGATGCTTCAATCCAAACAAAGATTACTAAGAGAACTTTTGAACCATCGCAAGTCACTTTTGCGATTCTACTTGGTTCAGATTCCAAGAAATCGTTCTCTCTTCACCAATCAGAATAGCTTAAGCCTTCTAACCAAAGAAGAAACTAGTGGTCCACCTTCAACCACAAACATCATACCCAGCTGAGCTTCCAGAAGATATGGGCAAGCTTTCACCATTTGCCTATTATATTGACATAAGAATCACAAAGATTCCTGAACCATCGAAGAACATGCCACTCTACTGCTTCCGGACTCCACTCTAGGATATAGCCAAGCCAAGAGTCTATCCTAATAGCACATTCATCACTTCCGAGCTGCTACTGCTGCCAAAGACTTTCTTATCCAAAAGCCTATCGAATCACAAAGCTATATCAGCCACTTCCACAATAGAGCCTTCAAGATAGACAGATATCTCTCAGGAAACTCGACTTCAAACCAAGCACAAATATCTTGTTAAACTGAGTCTCAAACTCCAATACAGTTAGAACTCCTTCCTAAGGTTGCCAAGATACCATCACTATTTCAACACTTCTGACTGATCCAAACTCTAGAAAATCCGCTCATACGTGCACAACCAAGCTTACAATCCAAACATGAACTCCGAACCTTGAAAAGGTTTCCTTCAGAGATCGGTGAAATCCTTCACACCAAACTGCATAACTACTCAAGATACCCAATACTGCCCTAGCAGATTCACTTCCAACCTTAATTACTCAGACTCTACCACTAGTGGTAGTTGTGCTACATACACCACTACCTCTCCTACCTCTAGAACTTATATTGGAAAATCCAAACAGGTAACCCAATCAAATAGGTAGGAATATATATATATATATATATATATATATATATATATATATATATATTCAAAATTACAAATACGCTCTATCAAGACAGACACCACTCCAAAGTCTAGGTATTCGCTCAACCAAGCGCTCTGGTACCACAATGTAACGACCCGCCTTCCATTCCATAAAAAGACGCGTCATTAAGAAGAAAGAAAGGGATAGAAAAGAGAAAAGATAGAAAAGAAAGAAACAAAACAACATCAGAATCTCACAGCGGAACGAATAAACTATATTATATCACATAAGATATTACATAGTATCATATATATCAGAGTTATACAGCTAATACAAACAATCTAGACAGTTATAAACACCTGTCTAGCAATTACAACTCAAGTACATCACAAAGATAAAGATTCAATACTAGCACAGCAGAACTCGTATATATCTACACGCGGAAGCCTCCTGCTCCATTTCTCCTCCAGAACTCATCAAATAAATCCTGAATCCCTTGACTACTCATGCATAATATGAGTACCCAAGAGTTTAATAAAACAGAAAATAAACACTTGGGTCAGACATGGGTCTGGTGTGAGTAAACGGGTTTAATGTTGCTTAACTTTGAAAAATCCTTTGAAAACAAAAGGTATCACGTAAGACTCCTTACAAATAAACATGGAAAAGTTTTTACCTTATGCTAACCAAAATATTTGATAGGAATTCCAGTGATATTATAATAGTGTCTAGGGTTTTCAAATAAATAAGAAGTAGCCGAAATTGTTACATGATTAAATTCCAGCTACTAGCCACAAAGTGGGTAATACAATCAAAACCGTAAAGGGCACGTAGGAAGAATGGGTTTCCATCAATGGCAGGGATACTGGGGTACGGCCAGTCACAGTACGGGGCTTAGATCACCGTACCGAGGATTACACCTAATCCCTTGCAACACAAAGCCGGAACCATCCCTTACCGGACAGTCTCGAACAAGACAACCCCGTAGATGGCCGTCGCCAACTGCCCACACAGCCGAAATAAAAGGGATCTCTAGACAGGGGTAAATCTCGTCCTACTTGGGCATGACCCACTTAGCCTTGCTACACCACCCCTGTTTTAGCAATTCCCGGTTGATGAGACTTAGGGCTACGATTACCTTTATAGGACACATCAATCTTAGAATGCTCATCGTCCACCTGACGATGTTCTGAAAGCATTCAATCCATACAAGTTTGTTCCGGGTTCGAACGAAACCGAAGGCACTATTTCGCTACACTCGTTTTGGAATCACCCTCAGAGTTAACGACAATGGCCCTTGCACTCTGAATCTTCATCTCGAACCTGAATGTACTACTCCCGTTAAACTCGTATTGGAATCACCCTCATAGTATTAACAACGAATAGTCCTTACACCTTGAATCTTCACTCTTCACTTGAGATTCACGACCTACCGTTTAATTTGGATCGATGTGGTTTTCGGAATTCCAAATTTGGAAACCCGATCCCGGTCTCATCGAAATCCAAACACCATCTTTTAGGTCCAAGTTGTTTTAAAGTTAAAACAATTCAATTCATCATTATCTATATACACACAGATAGATAATTCACATATCACAATATAATCACATTTTCATCATAAACAGATAATCTGTATTATCATCACAAACAGATAATCCGTATTATCATACTTTAACTAAGCATCCATATCATATAGATATTACTCGTCTCATTACTGAGATCACAACCATTCAATGAAATATCAATATCATCCATAAGCAATGATTTATTAACCACCATCTATAGTTAATTTAAAATGAATTAAATTAATTACTTCTATCTCCAATTAATTTAAAGTACATTAGATAAACTACTATATCTATAAATCCTGCTTATATATCCATTAATTAATTATAATCTAGTTAATTAATCATTCTCTAAGTATTCATCTTGATTAAACACCTTTGATTAATCATTCTCTAATTACAATAAGTAATTAGTCTTTAATTAATTTCACAAATTAATTAACCTTAATCGTTTAGTAATTAACATTTAATTATTTCATTTATTAATTAACTATAACTAATTACATTTATCCTTAATTAATTACATCAATTAATCACTTTATTATTAATTATTCCTTAATTATACAATTCTTAATCACATCATTAATTGTATTAATCAATGATCTCTAATTTATATTTAAATTAATTACTTTATTTAAATTAATTACATTTAGTAATTAATCTAAAATTTAAAATACAATTATTAATCACCCTTGATCAATATTAACCCAGTAATTAACTACCCTTAATTACTCATTAACAAATTAATTATTCCATAAATAATTATCTTCATTAATTAATCCCTTGATTAATTACAAAAGTAATTACCCAAATTACTTCATTATAAATCATCTTTCACTAATTACATTCCAGTAATTATCATTTATTACTTCCCTAAGTAATTATGCTCCATTAATTACATTAAGCAATTACTCTTATTAAATCATC
The DNA here is from genome assembly GCA_030765085.1 of Allium cepa. Taxonomy (NCBI): domain Eukaryota; kingdom Viridiplantae; phylum Streptophyta; class Magnoliopsida; order Asparagales; family Amaryllidaceae; genus Allium; species Allium cepa. The sequence goes on along the minus strand of CM060935.1, from coordinate 446,101,474 downwards.
AAATGATTTTCTTAAATAAATTAAACTAAATTAATTAACTTAAACTAATCACATTATCATAATTAATTTCAATAAGTAATTAATCCCTTAATTACTTTTATCAAGTAATTATGCTTAACAATTTACAATTGATTATCTTCAATTAATTAATCTAATTAATTATCAAAATTAATCACATTAATTAATTACTTAATAATCCTTAGATAATTATCTTTATTAACTAATAACATTTTCTTTAATTACTTTCTTAAGAAATTTATCTTAGATTAATCATTATTAATCATCTATAAGTATAAATTAATCTAAATCATTAATTTAAAATCAAATGAATAAGTCATTCCTCAATTCTCTTATAAATTAAATTCTTTTATTATCTTAATTATTTCTAAGATAATTCATTTACTTTATTAACGACTTCATTAACATTCAAGTGTATTTAAAACATTACACTTCTAAATTTAAATTCAAATTCCATTTTGAATTTAAGATTCAAAATGTTTAACCATTTAAACATTTATCCAAATTTGAATAAATTTATAAATCTTAAAATAAATGTAAAGAACATTCATTACTTATATAAGATACTTATATAAGAAAAAGTTTAAACTAAATTACTTAATTTTATTAAAAGAAATCAAGCTTTAAAATAAATTGATTATATAACTTCCAAATTTAAGTTAAACACTTCATAACTTTTCATTCAAATATTAAAGGAAACCTTTTATAAAGAATTTTATCAAGTTTAAACATTTATTTGAAAACAAATTCACTTTAAAAATCTACTTTAAAACATTTAAGCTTTTTCAACATTTAAATTTACAAAACTGATTTAAATTCAAGATTTGGATTCATAGTAAACTTGAATCCATATTTAGACTTGATTTAAAACTTGATTTAAATCTTGCTTTAAATTTAAAATTTTCATTTGAAAACTTAGGATTCAAAAGTTCATTTGAATCCAAACTTAAATTTTGAATTAAAAACCCCTGTTTTAAATCCTGCTTTAAATTTAAATTTCATTTAAATTTTAAAAGCTTAACACTGTCAGGTTATAAAACCTGAAACCAACCATTGACCCGAGACCACCTACTAATGCTTCGAGACAAAACGCTAAATGCTTCGAGTAAAATACTCGAACTACTCGAGTAAAACTCGAGTTCCATTCTCTGCTCAAACCCAAAAGTTCACCAGAACTATAAAATGCACGGTGCACATGCACCGTGGCTCTGGCAACCTCCAGCCATCATCACCACCTTCATCACAACGCCGACCATCTCCAAACATGATCACGACCAACAGAATTCACACAGTATCTCAAAATCAAAATCGAGTTAGCCAAACAAACCTGGAACTCGACACTGCAAACAATGCCCAAACCTGTCAACGCCTCATCAATTCATCTCCGACCATCAGCGCACTAGTGACTCCGGCTAAACCTTCGCCTACATCCCCACTTCCAATTCCCAAAACCCTGCAACACTCGATGCACCAGAGGAATCGAGAAGCATCAAAATTCAAACCACCAGAAAACTAGGTTTAGAAACTAAAATGAGCAACCACTGTCGCCACCTATCTCTAACCATCCACCTGCCATTTTTCCTCCACTCATCAATCATTCCTCCACCTCTAGGAAGAACTACAACATTCCAGATCCACTAGATCATCAGATAAACCCCAAAAACATTCATCACCGAACAACTCTTCGAATTCTAAACTAAAAATCACAAGATTTTCAATAAAATTCATTATTTGTTTAGATGAATCGGGTTATATAATTTCAAAGTGAAATTATTATTATAAATTTTTAACCAATACTTGATTTTACTGTAATTCCAATATTTACAGTTTATTTATTAAACAATTCTACCTTAAACTATTTTTAAGAACAAGAATATGATGTTATTAACAATTTCTCTTTAGTGATCAATGTCAAATTTTGATTATACAGGAAGTTATAAATTATCTTGTGATAATGATGGGTCTGTTATTAACAGCGGAGCACAAAAATGTAATACTTAGAAACAAGTATGAAAGCAATATCATACTCATATACACACATTTATATTCAAACTCAAACAATCATTAGAGGCTATATTATCATACATGCAATAAGATTCATCCAGATTAAAAAAAAGAACCGTTTTTTTAAAAACAGAAGTTTACTCACCTATGAAGAAGCAGAGAGCATTGTTCCTGTAACGGCTAAATTTGATTAATGAAGCTCAACCTGCTGCTACTTTGAATCTATATGCAGTGGATCCAAAGAGGTTGTGCAGTAGTTGATTTAAATTTTGCAGTTGACCTCCATTTTCTTTTGCTTAGAGTTTGAGTTGATCTTCATATAGATTACAGATTTCAAAACTTCAGCAGATTTGTTGTAGTTGATTTACAATTGCAATAGAATTTGTCGTTTGCAGATTTTTGAACTTGAGTTGTATTTGGTTTTGAATTTCTTCTTAAAATCTGATTTTCGGTTTAGTTTTGAAGAGAAGAAAGATTGAACTCACATGATTTTTTCCAAGTTTTCTTATCTATATTTATAAATAATTATTTTCAAAAATAAATTAATATTGCCACTTGTTACAATAGGTTGTAGAGTGATTTACAAGTGTCTTTCTCATGGTATAATAACCTTACACATGTTATATTTCAATATTAAAATAATTACTTAATTTTACAAATGTCTTTAAATTCATTTCTTATTTATGTTATCATGTTTTTAAATGTTTATTTCCACTTAGCCTTTAATGTTTACATATAAATTTCCTTTATACATTTACATATTTTAATGTTTATTTGTATCTTTTTTTTAAAATAACATTTTCAAAGCTAAATTTTCAAGAAAGAAAAAAAATTAAAATGAAAAAGATATTGAATTATACCTTATTTTCAAAGTTAAAAAACATTGTACTTCAATGTATATACTAAATTTATTTCAAAAACCAATCTTTAAAAGAAAACAAAAATAAAATTTTATTGTAAAATACAATTTAAACTATTATATTTTTAAACAAAATAAATATTTACTTTAATTACTTTTGAAGATATAAGATAGATTTTTTTTAAATAAGCTTTTGAAAAGTTTTTATATTAATTTCAATCAAATTTTCCAGTTCACAAGTTATACACGTATATATATTATAAATTTGAAAACATTCTTATTAAATTTAAATTTAAATTAAAATCAAACTCCCTAATTACAATGTATACACATATATACATTATAAATAGAATATCTATTAGATTAGCTTAGAAAGATAAATTTTATCATTTAAATATTTTTAACTTTGAAAAGAATAAGATTCCCAAATTAAATTATCATTATCATTATTATAAATCTTGAAAAGATAACATTTGTCAAACTAAATAATTATTAGTTTTCGAAAGATAATTTCTATTTGAATTAGATTATTAAATCCATATTTCACATTTTAAAGTAATTATTAATGGCAATTATTATATAAATATTGCCCAAATTTCCGGGACATCACAGTTAAAGACCCAAATAAGTCTAGAATTGATTTGTATATTTTTTGGCCTTCCATACAAGGATAAGAGGAAGGGTAAAATAGGAATATAGATTTATTACATTTATTTTGCACTATAAAAAGATCCAATGAATCTCTCTTTTCATTTTGACAGAAATATTAGTCGGATCTTAAAAAGGTAGAGTTCGCTTCCTCATCTCCTCCATTAGAGGAAAGTTCTCTTCTCCATCCACCCATTAGAGAAATGTTCTCTTCTCAATCTTCACCAATAGTGCACTTCAAGATAGGCCTTGCAACCCATAACCATAATCAGAAAGGAGTTTTCGAAGGTCTATCTACAATTCTAAAGCATACAACACTAGGCTCTTTCATCAAGATAAATTTTACTTATTTGTTTTAAATATGTCACCATATTTAACATGATTATAGTCGACCATTATTCAAAAAAATTATGAAATCAAGGGACTATGTTTAGGGGTTGAATTTAGGGGGCTGCCGATCCTTCCCCTATATGAGCTAGGATCAATGACACCTTTTATTTAGCACCAATTTGTGGCCACTTGATATTAGCCACAAGTTTCTATTTAAATATTTGTTATTTCTCTCTCCTGTCACGTGGACTAGATATTTGAATATAAAATTGTGTTTGATATCAAGGGGCCAAAAATATTGCTAAATGAAGGGTGTCATTGATCCCAGCTCGTACATAAAATATCATATATACATTTATCTCACTGGAATAAAGCTCCAAGTTAAACATTCCTCATTTTCAGCTATGCTCCACTTACAACCTCACTTAACCATACAAAAGCTCCGTATGTACGATCCTGCTCATCTGGTCAAGCTCCAAGTCTATAGTGGACTCACCCGGAGCAAGCCGCAAGTCATCCACTCTACGAGTGATAATGTTACCTGAGTTTCTTTCACCCCGCCCATTGGTCTATTGTTGGTATGTTGTTTTACGATATCCCACTAAAGCATCGTTTGTTTGAAAGATGAATGTTGAATTCTAAATTCTAATTGTTAAATACTTAAAATATTGTTTGTTTACATTCGGATTAGAATTTTTTTTGAATATAAATTACTACTTTGATAATATTACCTCTCCGAGTTAAAATTAATTATCTTTAGTACAACTGTCATACAAAATAAACTTAATCATCTTATTTTATGTCTTACATTAATATACTAAAAAACATCAAATGCGCACATGTGAGTATTCCAAAATCTACAAAGCACGTCAAAAATATAAAATTTGATGATGTAAATATATTTCATAAAGTTTGGTCGAGAAGAAAATATTTCATTATAATAAAATTAAAGTTTGTTTGTGTTTCGATTATCAATTAATGCTTTCAACAATATTAATATATGTGTGTGTGTGTTACTGTGTTGAAATAATTAAGTTATTATAAAAATATCAAACGATTTTGTCCACATTACTTTGTACTCCCTCGGCACTCTGGCCTACAACATCTCTCTTTCTGGTCTGCTTCGCCTCCTCCTTCCTAAGGTACCGAGCTATTTCCCATAAAAAGTTCCAATGTAGAAGGAGGCTTTCCCGCCAACCGATCGCTAAAATCAGAATCAGGGTCGACTCCCTTTATCGGTGCTATTAGTAGTGCATCATCTTTTGGATTATTGACTTCTATAACAGCCGTATTAAACCTTTTCGGATAATCTTTCAGTGGCTCCCCTGGAGCCTAGATCAAGTTGGAGAGGGATGTGACATCTTTGGAGCAAGCTGCATGAATGCAGAACTACTCTATGAACTTCCTTACTAATTCATCAAACGAAGAAATTAACCATGGTGGTAGCTTGGTGAACCACATGGTCGCACTCCTTCTAGAAAAATGGGAAAACATCTGCACTTGACTACATCTGTGGCTCGTGTAGAGTCCATGTGCCACTTGTACTTCATGAGATGCTGCCTAGGTTCGTTTTTTCCCGCATAAGGAGGCATCATGGGCATATTAAACCTCTGTGGATACTCTGTGTATAAGATGTTGTCAGCGAACGGAGTATGACTTTTGGAAAGTCCCTAATCATCATTGGTCAAACCTTGACTTTCTTTCAAAAGTTGTCTCACCATAGCCGTTAGGTCGTCGTCTGGAGAGCCGGTGCTTGGTGGTGGTTGTGAACCACCACACTTAAATGGCCCAATCCACGTCTTTGGGTACCAGCACGTTGCCTAGGCTCAGCGTTCTCCTCATGTGCCTATTGAATCGCAACCATATCATTGTCTCTCGACACTAACATATGTACCGTCTATAGCACTAACAAAGTTTCAAAAGTATGGGTAGTAGTGGTTTGAAGTTCTAATATGATCTGGAACAATATTAAATTGAGGGTCATCTGGCTTGATAATATCTATAGTGAGTAATTGTACAACATCTAAAACAAACTAAAATTGTGCAACCTGACCTTTGAAATCTTTTGCTTGTTTTTCGATTTCAGAGCGCTACAGATATAGAATATAAGAATATGGCAACCATTTCTTTGATACTAATGTTTTCTGTTGTAGTAAGACTGTAATTTTGCATCCTATTGCATAACCAGAGAAAAAGTCTTTTCATTCGAAAATATCTTTGACAGCGTTCTTGATGCCGATTTAATACGTCTTCCACCCGCATGAAAACAGTATATTCTGATGTGTGAATCCGAGCGATATTGCTTCTTTTTATATGTAAATACATTGCTATAGCGGCCACATCTAGTGCATCTTCATAGTCAAAATATGATTCCAAGTTAAACATTGTTGGTGTAGATAGAAATATGTGAAGTAGAGAGGAGATGAAGAAGGAAGAGGAGGAGAAGAGATTGTTGGAATGGTGTGGAGGAGGGTTGGTTATGTAGTTGGGGGATGAAAATATATAGATGAAGAGGGATGTATCGGATGCCAATGCATCAGTTTTCTACAATCGGGCAACGGTGCTGGGAAAGTGAAATCAAATGTTAAGGCATCAAACGCTTCGGATGCTTCGTCAATGGTCATAGAGTAAAAAAAGGCTGCAAACCATGCCTAATTCCAATCCGAAGAGATGGAACCAAAGTGCAGTATGCAAGTTCCCTCATCGAAGAGCGTACGGATGGACACGTATGATATTGATCGTATTAAATCTCGACCGTAGAGTCGGGACAGAGTGCAAGGTGTAAATTCCCTTGTTGAAGAGCGAGTAGATGGGCTTGTATGAAAAGTATGTCCCCTCACCGAAGAGTGAACAGATGGACTTGTTTGTTTGTTGGGTTCTATTTCCGAAGAGCAAGTGGACTCAACATGAATCCAAAGAGATCGAAATCCTAGATTGGATGATAGACGATCTAGAGAGATCAAACTGTAGATTGGAAGGTCAATGGTCTGACAAGACCAAGCCTCGCAGTCTATGCAAACTTCACAAATGGATTTGAACATCTTGCAATTACAAAAAGGAAGATAAGCCCTAGGAGAACATAGGATGGTTGGACATGTGAAATTATATTTAAGTTTATTCACCAAGATCAAGAATAATGAATAGCCAGAGAGCTCAACTATCGAAGACTGATTTTTGAAACTTGTTCTTGAGCAAAGCACAACTTACATTCAAAAGGCATACTTTGGAGGGTAAGTGTTAACCCGCTTTTGAGCCAAAGCTGGTTTCAAGCGGACTTAAATGATAAAAAAGGCGGTGAAACGACACGAAAATTGGCAAGCACGTTTAGATGAAATAAGGAAATAGCTCGGGAAAGTTTCACTCAACCCCCTAGTTATTTCTGCCGTTTATTTCTCCACTCCAAATTCATATGAGTTATTATCTACCTCTTTCATATGTGACCAAGTGATTTTCAAGTGTTTTGGATGATCAATTCCAGGAGTTGAAGAGATGACAGCTAAAACGGCAGAATAAACCAAGTAATGGAGGAACAGACGCCAAAATCAACGAACAATCAATGAAAACAAGATGGGACGCATCAAAATGAAGTAAGATGGATGATGCAAGAAGGTACAAGTTATTTCCCACTAAGAAAATAACTCGGTACTCAGTTATTTAGCTCGGTATGGACTTATTTTGATTACTCGATAGGACTGCGAGTTCACATATGACTTTGGGCAAATGTTTGGACTCTGCTGCAAGCAGGCTTCTGACTCATGCCTCTGTTTCTCTATAAATACCAACCTACCTGCAACCAAAAGGGAATCTAATCTCTCTATCGTTAGAGACTTCTTCTCCTTCTTTACATCTTACCTCTCTTCCATTGAAGTCGCATAGAAAGCCAGTATTTGCTGCTTTAAGACTTAGATCAGTAAATTTCTAGTACTAGTGACTCTCAAACTCTCTAGAAATATCATTGTAAATCTGATATCCACTAAATTGTGGTCGGATCCGATACAAGTAGTTGTATCCAAAGAGAGAATAATTAATAAGAAGATTAAAGTGGATGCATGTTGAAGATATGCCGAACCACTGTAAAAAAAACCTTGTGTCTCAATTTACTTTTTCTGCCTTTTCCTTTGCTTTAATAGAACCGATGCTTTCATCTTATTTCTAAGTGTTAATCCATTTTCAAGGTTAACGTAGAGCAAATAATATATATTAGTAAAACACATTTCAAAGTATCAAGCAAGAGAACACCAATCAAACTAAACTAGTTACCTGACATAAAATATAGAATGTTTCTAGTATCAAGCATAAGCATACATGTAGCTTTCATAGTGTATCTTAAACTTAAAATGAAGTAAAACTTCAATGAAATGGAAAATTTTACTAGAAAACAGTGTACTTACTATTTTATGTCTATAATAGACCCAATAATATTGTGTTATAGGGTAAAACGCTTGACAAAAAAAAATCAGCAAAACGTTATTCATGAATTTGTTTATAATGTGTATATCTGCAAAATACATCTTAGTTCTCAGCACATACAGAAAGATGCAGCCAATTTCCAGTAAATACATCATGAAATAGCAATAAGTTAGCTAATCATATGTGTTATAACTTATAAGATTATGGTCAACAGTAGCATTTATATTGATTGTGCTAAAAAGAATAAAGATGACTATGGTCTTTCAATATTTATTGCGCCAATACAGAATGAATGAACATCAGTTAGGGAACATAAATGGAGGAAGCATGATAAGGAGTTGCACTTTAAGAATTCATTAGCGTAACTACTTTGGATAATTACAAACTTCGAGTTGACATACATGTTCTAAAGCAACATTTACTCCAAAAGTCTCCATAGTCCACAAGATTTTGCCACTGTAAATTCATGGTAAAAATATTAAATGCTAGCAATATCACAACATTTTCTTCTCAATTTGAATTATAAAATTCAAAATTAGACTACCAAAATCTGAAGGAGTTCCGCTCTAATGATCAATGCAAATCTAATTTGTAGTTTCAAAAGTATACACTAGAAGCTCAATCCTTACTCAAGAATAATTTTTGGTTTGACCAATGCAAATCTAATTGATTCCTATAAAATATTAAGGTCAGATTACGTTTATTCCTGTGATATTGCTATAGAATAAGTTGCTCGATTGGGTTATCTTCGACACATTGAAATTTGTTTGTTACCGAGATTCATTTTTTCACCAATGGTGAGAATTATTGACATCTATTGATTAAGCATAAAGTGTTAGAATTTCAATATAATTTAAGACTGATTAATCAAGAAACCCTAGATCTCAATAGGCGACCCATATTGATATAATTGAAAAGAAATAGAGGAAAGTAAACGGGTTAGCGGAAGCCATACCTGAATTCATAACTGCTGTTGAAAAAGTAAATTTGGTACGGTTTTCCATATTGACACGAACCCTAGACCTTATATTAGATCTGAATTCATAGTTGCTGCTTTCATAAACTGATTAAGAGAAATAGATAGATCTAAAAGATAAGAGTTGGATCTGATCTTCTAAATTTACGTACACCCTAGATCTAAATTATTTTCATGGAAGAGATTAGGAGAATAACCGGAGCTTATGTAATTTGAGGACCATAACCCCTTATTTATAATGTTGGCATTTTCTAATTTGGCCCTTCAACAAAATAGAATTGCCCCACTATCTACATACTAATACCATGACAATTATACCTGGAAGCCTTTTAACTTTAATTCATAATTTGATTACTTTAATTAGGCTTTACACCAATATAGCATGATACATTTATTTTATATATATGGCCCACATATTGAAGTTTTCCAACAATATCCCACTGGCCCATATATGTAATAACCTTATACATGTTTTTAACTTTATAAGGTCCAACATTTTCTATTTATAACATAAGGTGTTTCTGAAAAATTCTCGTCCATTAACTATGCTAACAAAGGATCAAAGTGGCTTTCATTACCTTTAGTGTAACTAAACCAATCAATGGTCACATATACCAACACAATCAAACAACATAGATCAATCATGAATGTGTAGCATAGAAATTACATGAGATGTGATCTATACATGTTTATTTCCAGCCGGTCCTACTTTAGTGAGACTAAAATATTCAATATTTGAACAGCCTGGATTGCAAACAAAACTTTATTACTTTATTCCTGATCAGAAACTTGATATATATATGTAACCAAAGTATAGAGCAATGTGTGATATGACAGTACAATATAAATTCTCACTGAACCAAAATATTCTTACATAAAAGTTACATCAATTGAGCAAGATGCTCACGAAAGACCTTGGGTGATAATCCTTTTGTAAGTGGATCCGCCATAGTGGAGTTTGTCATAGTATGCTTTACGAATTAAAATCTATTTTGCATTCTCTCTTTATTGGAAAATAATATGTTTTTTATTGTTACAATATTACTTTATGATCTATTAATTTCTTTATTCAATAGCCCATTACTTTATGACAAAATTATACGATTATTTTCCATCGTTGGATGCCCCAAAACGAAAAATAGCAAAGAAGGCTATAAGTATCTTTATGACATCTTTGCTTATATAGCTTCATCCAAAAAATAACAACAACAACAACAAAAATAATATTATTGTTGTTTGAAGTGGATCATTTGTACTCTTGGCATCCAAAATATTCGGTATGTAATGCCTTATGATCTCCAACTAATCCATCTTGAGCATATAATCATTTGTTTCTTAAAGATATCTCATAACCATTTTGGTTACCAACAATTGATCCACTTTTAATGTCAATAAGATATCTTCCAAATAATACATGTAGTATCAATATGTGTATATGCTTTAGCATCCATTAGACTCCACACCGCAAATGCATGAGGAATATTTTGCATATCTTTAGCTTCAAGGATGTTCTTATATTACTATATAAGACAACATTTATCTATTTTGGCACAACAGAATAAATTTTCAGTTTGCATAACTAACCCTCCTTTTCTTAAAAGTATTATCTGCCAAGCCCTTTTGTGATAATCCAAATAGCACTCCATGAATGATAATGGTGTATCTGAATCCCTAATACAAAAGAGTAATTCATAAGTGGTTTTCTTAATTGTTTCATCAATGTCTCCATCTGGTAATATGACTTCAATATCCCTCCGATATTGCTTAAAATCATAATCTACAACAAGTTTCAAAATAATTCTAAAGAGTCTTTTAGTAAACTAAATAGGAAGTCTCTTTAAAAATAAAACATTGTTTTCCTCTTGAGTATAGTCTTTTCTGTAGCGAGCCTTATACCTTTCCACATTACTCACTTGATCCATTTTTATTTTGAGTAATTATTATAACCAATGATTTTGTTACCTTAAGGTGGTGGGAAAGATCTTGAACTTTATTATCCTTATAGATTTAGACTATATATTCATACCTTAAATCCATAATTCAAATCAGTACCTTATATGGATTGATGCAAGTCCAAAGAATCATCTTCACCAATCCAATATTTATCTTTATGAAAAAATACTATAAAGTCATCAGAATAGTATTTCTTCTTTGCAAGTGGATTTCCTTAGTGACCTTGCACTTTGAGTTTGTTGAGTTGGTTTTCTTAAAACAATAACCTTAATTTGAAGAAAATCTTAGTTTGACATTGTACTATTATGGTTCTTAATTTACTTCTTATTAATGAAAGGAAGCAAGTCCTATATATTATCCGAAGAAGTAACTGTAGTTGAATCAAAGATAATGATTCTACTTAAAGACAATGGTTTATAATTTATTTCTCCCCCCCCCCCAAACTCCACATCTTTAAAAATTTCAGCATTTCACATCTAATAATTTTTCCTTAGTGTGCTTTTATAAAACTTGTAGCTTTTAAGTCACTTAGAATACTAATAAATTATTTGCTATCCTTAGTGTCGTAATCTATAATTATTTAGTAAGCTGAAACAAATAATCATATTAATCACCGAATCAAAATTTGAGACTTCGTTATAAAAGGTATTTAGCACAAGTAGATACATATAAGCTATATTTTAAACTTTAAGAGCTTTAATTCCAACAATGTTTGAATTTATTCATAAATCAATCTTATTATTTCTAAATGAACAATAATAACCCAATATGTTCATATTAGAAACAGAAAACCGAGATCTATCTAAATGATAGCATAATAAACATATCAAATAAATCCAAACAATATTACCGTAATCTCAATAATATCTTAAATATATCTAATAAACTTTACTTTATATATCTGTATATATTATTAAAGAAAAATTGTAAATATATTATATGTTATTTCTTTTCTTATAGATTCTTAACGACTTCTTTATCCTTATTTATACATTTATTTACAATGCACGATAAATATGTACTTCTATCATACGATGCTTCAATCTCTCTTCTTCTTACCACAATGTGAAATTCGCTCAATAAAGGTCATTTTATTCTTAAAAAATTTATTAATAACCTTAAAATGGTTATACTGTAAATAAAGAGAGTGCAAGAAAAAATAACAATAACTTGAGTGCCTTTAACTTTTGAAGCAATAGTTTCCATATAGTATTTATTTATGTTTTCTTTATTTTGACTTTATGGAATTAAGCAATATAAAGCATGCTTGTTTCTCCTTATCATTTTAACAAAATGCTTTTCATTCTCAATAAAAAAAATTAAGATTGGTTATCCCTACGGTTACCACATTCTTGAAAGCTTCTGAAATATTTTACTTTATGATCTTTTGACTCTTTCTTTTTGAATTGTCTCATCTTTGAATGTTCTTCATGAAATTATTAGAGCATTCAACCATAATATGAGTGGGTGCGACCCTCCTAATTGTAGGAGCTAGACCAATAAAGTTAATAAAAAACAACATGTTTTCTTAATAATCCTTTGAGTTAGTCCCAAACAAGGTGATAACATTAAAATTGGCAGACACTTTATTCAAATTAGTTGAAAATTGAACAAAAATTAAGGACTGACCGTATATGCCCATATCGAAATATCAGCCATAGTAAATTCAAATAATTGGTAAGTCTCTTCTCAAGAAACCTAGAACAATACGAATATCAAGTCTTTGGACAGTAATATTAACTGTAAGTGGTACTCTTGTTGTAATGATCAAACACCGGTAATAAATTCAAATCAAATAACAATCTTCCTTTAGGCCGATCAATTATTCACTTGTAAAACCTTATAATTGTCACATATTTATCACCACGCATGTGTAAGTTATTCGGCTAAATACTAGTCTTCCTTTGGGCCAGCTAACATCCGTATGAATAAATACACACAAATATCAAACATTTTCATGAACAACTAAAATAAGAGAGGTCACTTTTGTGACATGTTATTTCAATTAGTTCACTTGGAATATAGGATATTTACAATTAATTCGCAAAGAGACACCAAAAATATATTTGAATTTATTTCTTAGTGTATGTACAATATTTCAAGTGCTAAAAATACTCCCAAAAGCATTTTAAGTCTATATGACACTTGAAAATCTCAAAATTATAACTGTGGCACAACATGTTTTAATCATAGCTGTTATAGTCTTTTACTTTAAGTATGTGGTTACATTCATGACATTTTCTAAATATGTATGATACAAGATATCATAAATAAATCACATAACCAATGTCACATATGAACGCCAGAATTAAATGCCATACAAAATTATACATAAATGACATAGTAAATGTCTTAATAAGTAACATGAATGAATGTAGTAACTATAATGTATATCTAAACCACAATATAGTTATATAGAATGCTATTGTACCACTTTATCTTTAGTTTATTATTTGGATACTTAATTAAGGTCAGTAATCCTGCATTTTGGCAAAATATGAAAAATGTCGCTCCTTTTATTTCATGAAAACCAAAGCATGAAAGTGAAACTTATTTTTAATGAGCGGACCATACATATAAAGTATCTGCATCTATCAAATATAAATTCATCAAATAATAAACAATATGTCTTTTTTATTCTAAATACAAACATGCTGCATCGTTAGATTTATTGCAACTGACGCACTTACTGCATTTATGATAATAAATTAATTTATATATTACTATAACAAACTCATTTGATGAAATTATGATAGAAATAAATTCAGTCGACCGTTTTGTGGTCCAAAATGTAAATTAGTGTAATGTTAAAATTTATTTCAATAAAAAATAGACATACACACATTAAAGGAGCATACTTTATTACCATTTAACCAAAGTTTCTGAAATAACTCAAATATCTTATATAAATATCCAAATTACTTGGTCAAAAGTTAAGTAAGGTAAAATAACCACAGAATCAGATTTATATTTCTTGCATAAATAGTTCTAAACTATATATATACCATTTATAAACATTAAAAAAATGACCGTACATATCAGATCCAAAACATTCCTCACCTTAAAATTCATAACTTGTTTATAAAACATACAATAATAAACATGTGAATGCTTTAACCAATATAAGTTGTTAAATTTAGAGAAAGTTGGATTATCTCTCATAATTTAGTGATTTCAAAATTCTAGTTATTTCATAATAACACATAGATCATTTAGATCTATCTATCTTTCTACACCAAAACAATTTCATAAATCAGCCTCTCAATACAACAAAAAATTGATGCTAAACCAAATCCCAAATCATCATCAAAAAGTCCTTGCTGCGTAGATCAAGCAGATCTGAAACTTAAGTAAGATTATTATAGGACTTCTAAAAAAAGTTTCAATCCAAAACTTATTCATAATTAAAAAAACAAAAGACAAAATTTTCAATGAAATCAATGATGGGTGGCTTTGAAACCACTTGTTAGAATTTCAATATACTTTAAGATTGATTAATCGTGTAACCTTAGATCTGAATAGGTGATCCATATTGATTTAATTGAAAAGAAATAGAGGAAAGTAAAGGGGTTAGCGGAAGCCATACATGAATTCAATAGTTGCTGTTGGAAAAGTAAATTTGGTTTGGTTTCCATATTGACACAAACCCTAGACCTTATATTAGATTTGAATTCATATTTGATGCTTTCATAAACTGATTAAGAGAAAGAGATAGATCTAAAAGATAAGAGTTGGATCTGATCTTCCAAATTGACATAAACCCTAAATCTGAATTATTTCCATGGAAGAGATTAGGAGAATAGCTGGAGCTTATGTAATTTGGGGATCATAGCCCCTTATCTATAATGTTGGCATTTTTCTAATTTGTCCCTTCAACAAAATTGAATTTCAACAGCACCTACATATTAATACCATGACAATTATACAGTAAGTCTTTTAACTTTAATTCATAATTTGATCACTTTAATTAGGCTTTACAGCAAAATAGCATGACACGTTTACTTTTACATATGTGGCCTACATGTTGAAGTTTTCCAACATAAATGATATCTGTAAAATATTAACATGGTCCTTATTCATTGTTACATATCACGTTAAGATATGGTTAACAACTACTTCAACCTCTTGAGGCACTTTCAAATTTCAAGTAGTGATTCGGAAAAAAAAAAGAAATCATAATCAATGAAATTTTCACTATTTTCTTCTCAATAGGTCCCAATGAAATTTCCATTATACATGTCGATAAAACAAATCGACAACACCTTTTATATGTGTAATCATTCATATAAATGAATTAAGGCAAAACAAAGTTGGTCTAACTTATATATCTTTACCTTCTACAAACTACTTACTAATACAAGTAGTATTATAGGATTTTCTAACTATTGTTCCAAAGATTTGAAATTGTGAATGAGAAATAATTGCCATTTTAAGAAAATTATTACCCGATATGATAATGATTTGATCCATGCATGCTTTTTTAATCCACATAGAGCCATTAATCTAAAATCGTACGATGAAATGATATAAAATTAGTCAAAATTTAAGACATATACTTACCAAGCAAACGTAAATGCTAATAAACTACATTGTGCTTCAGCTCAAACTCAATGGGATACCATACAATAGAAAAGCCTTTGATATTACAGTAGTTGGTGAAGCTTATCCAAAAGGAACATGTTCTGTATATTGCACTAGGAAAAGAGTGGAAGGACCTGGAAATGACATAAATATTATAGTAGTTATATCTGCTTCAAAACTTAGTCCACGGAAGTTCTACGATGGGAGTTGGCATTCAATATTGATCGTCCAGTTCAAACATGACTCACAAGCCATATAATCGAGTGGGAAATTACAGGTTGGTACCCATTACTTCGAAGAAGGAAATGTACGGCTTGATGCCAATAATGAATGCAAAGAGTCCACTATGTTACAATCGCCTATAGATATTACGGTTTTAGTAGCAGCAATGATTCAACACCATGAAGCTGACTACTTGTCATCTCTATAGGAGTCATATTTGAATCTACCCGATACCACTTTCAAGGATCTCAGGTGGAAGCTGCCAGTAACTAGAATTCTATTTCCATAGCATACGCTATATAATTTAATTTAACTAGAGACATTTCTAAAAAATTAGGAAACAGGAAGTAAATCTTATGACCATTGTTATGCAAACAGAATTGCAGTAAATTGGAAGTTAAAGAGAATATAGTAAGTGATAAAATCTAGTACCGTTTTCGATTGTCAGAGTTCAGAATAATCTATTTTCTTGAAAGAATATTGCTCTCTCCACAGAAATTAAGGATACCGAGCAATTATTTCTCAAAATAAAATTAACCTGACTCTGTGATGCTGCGCAATAATCACGGAGTAACGACAAGGTCAAGAGAATTTAAGTAAGAACAGAGTTTTGATAGAGAAGAAGAAGTGAAGGAAAAAACTTAGTATAATTCTCTTCCGTTTTCCTTCTGCCTACATATAGGTATGTGGAAGTGCCTGTTCGGTAATAGGTGCTTGTTCGAATGGTTGCGACAGTTGGAAAGGTTGTGACCCTTTACTAAATGAAGCAACTATTTTATTATCGTTCTTAGAAATGATTTTTTGAACAGTCGAAAAGAAAAATGTCCGGTCTGAACAACCAAGCTAATCCAATAGCCAAATGCAAAGTGTTAAGTGCCTCTAATATGACTCAAACGTCCATTAGCCCGTGCTGCGGGTGCGGATGCCGGCTCGGGCATGGGCACGCGCACGTGCATGTGGGATGGTGTGTTACATCACCCGCTAAGATGACCATGCTTTCTTTTCTCTCTTTGTCTCATAATAACTATAATAGGGACCACGGCTTATTTTATAAACATGTGATGTTTATCATGCTCTATTATGTTAGGCTATTCATATTCCAAGCCATTTAATGCGTCATATTTCCCAATAAAATGCTCATTTATTTATAATATTTCCCCACATGAATGAGTAATTACTCATTTTGTTCTTAAATTTTGCGAAACATTTATTGATCAGTTAAAGTAGCACATTGACCTTAAACTTTCCTAGTGTTTATCCTTTTGACTTACCGGCAAACCAGTGGACTTAGGTTGTCTTTGAACTGTAAGTCTTTTGTGTGAATCTAAAATAGACAATATACAATAAGCGTTCCTTATCTTCCTTGGTTCTCTGTTTGTGCTTGTATTTGCCATAAACATCAACTTGGTCTCATGAATGCCTGGAGAATTTGGTCTTACAATTCTCCTTAAAGCGGCGCCTTCGCACTCACATAGATGATTCTATAAAGGGTATTTCGCAATACCCCACTTGGTTCTTAATATTGCCAGGTATAAACATAGTTAAAAGTATCAAAACTTATAATATTCTTCAGCGAGTAGTGCACTGACTTATCAAAGGAATGGTTAGAGTGTATACCAAAGGAATGGTTAGAGTGTATACCAGTGCCTTCAAGTTTATCTTGAACTTAGTTGTCCTTTTAAACCTAGATCTTAGGATCTCCAGTTAAATACGTAGGATTTCCATTTTAGAGAAACTTTTAGTTTATGGGCGTTAACCCCATTCTCATCGATAAGATATTAAACTCTCTCTAGGTAAACCTTTTGTTAGTGGATCCGCAAGATTATCATCTTATCTTACATAATCAATTGTGATAAACCTATTTGAGAGAAGTTTTCTAATAGTTTTATGTCTACATGAAAATGTCTAGGCTTGCCATTGTAAAAGCTTACTATTGGCCTTGCCAACCGGTGACTGGATGTCGCAATGTATGCTTATTAGAGGTATAAGTTTTACTCAATTAGGAATACCTTTTAAGAAACCTCGAAGCCAGTCTACTTCTTCTGCGGCTTTATTTAAGGTAATAAGCTCTGATTCCATGGTAGATCTTACTATATAAGTTAGAGGATCTCTAAGATATTGCCCCATTTGCAAAGGTAAACACATATCCACTAGTGGATTTTGTACTTGATGAACCAATTATCTAGTTTTCATCACAATATCGTTCTATTACAGATGGGTACCTACCATAATGTAATCCATGATTTTGTGTACACCTTAGGTATTCTAATACTTGAATTATAGTTTTCCAGTGATTCTTTCCTAGGTTGCAAGTATATATACTGAGTTTACTCACAACATATGCTATATCTGGTCTAGTGCAGTTCATACGTACATAATGTTGCCCAGTATACGAGAGTATTTAAGTTAGTAAATGCTATCACCGCTATTTTTAACTCAGTTTGGTTTAAATCGACGGGTGATTTTGTTAATATTATATTGTGTTGTTTAAAATTTTCAAATATTTTTCCAATACAGTGTGGTTGGGACAACACATATTCTTCTTGGTCGGTTTTATGTATTTTTATACCAAGTATTACATCTGCGATTCCTATATCTTTCATGTCAAATATAGCGAAGAGCATACCTTTTGTAGATTTTATTATCTCCTTGCTACTATCGAAAATTAGTAGGTCACCTACATGTGGCACTTAATGAAATATCATATATTTGTATGTTTAGAATTGACACATTTGTCACATTCATTTATATGAAGTCCATTTGATGTTACAGTTTCATCAA
Organism: Allium cepa; assembly: GCA_030765085.1. NCBI lineage: Eukaryota > Viridiplantae > Streptophyta > Magnoliopsida > Asparagales > Amaryllidaceae > Allium > Allium cepa. Next base: position 446,082,692 of record CM060935.1, on the reverse strand, counting down.
ATTGTTCATGCTATTGTTAGGCACTTGTTTAACCTCATACACTGAATTTCTTAGTCTACAATCCTCACTTTCATTTTTAGATATTAGGAAGCCTTTACGTTGTCCCATATATATATCCTCTTCAAGTTCTCCATTCTAAAATGCTGTTTTTACATCCATTTGATGTAGTTCTAAATCAAGTGTGGATGTAATTGCTATTACCATTCTTATTGATGTTATCCTAGTTACTGGAGAATATGTGTCAAAAAAATGTAGGTCTTCCTTTTGTCTGAATCCTTGAACCACAAGTCGAGCCTTATACTTGTCTGTTGAACCATCAGATTTCAATTTCTTTTTAAATATTCATTTATCCTAAGGTCTTGCATCATTAAAGTAAATCAACTAATTCCCATGTATGGTTTGACATAATGGATTCAATTTCGTTGTTAACAGCCTCCTTCCAGTAAGGAGCATCAGCGGTGGACATGACTTGTTTGTACGTTAATGGATCGTTTTCTAACATAAATGTGTAGAAATCTGCTCCAAAAGTTTTTGAGATCCTTAATCTTTTGTTTCTCCTTGAATCCTCCACTCGTTGATCAACATTGTTTTGCTAAATACTGTCACTATTTTATTCAGTATCCTCAGCTGAATTAGAGACTTCAGTTTCATTGGTCTCTTTTGAGCATAACTTTCACCATCCTATTTTAAACGGTATATATGTTCTAAAAATCTAGCATTCTCGACTCAATGATGGTATTACGTGAATATGGTCAATTTCAGATCTATGTACGAAAAATCGATAAGCAGCATTATTTTGTGCATATGTAATGAATACATAATCAATTGTTTTTGGTCTGATTTTGACTTTCTTTAGTCTAGGTACCTCCACTTTTGCAAGACACCCCCACACTTTTAAGTATTCGTAGGCATGCTATTTAAAATATGATTTGCTAAAAGATTAGCTTCTCCCCAAAAGTTGTCTGGCAATCCAAAACTGATTAGTAAGGCACTCATCATTTCCTTAAGAGTTCTAATTTTTCGTTCAGTTATACCTTTAGATTGGTGAATATGGACCCGAAGTTCTGTGTACAATACTTGACGTAAAACTCCTCGAAGGGAAATTCATATTCTCCTTCTCTATCACTTCTTAAGGCTTTTATTCTCTTATTGAGTTAACTCTCAACTTCTGCTTTATAATGTTTAAACATGTTGAATACCTCCTCCTTGCTTCTAAAGAGGTACACATAATAGTACCTTGTACAATCATCAATGAAAGTGATGAAGTACCTTTTACCTCCTTTAGTTTGACACATTTTTAATTAACATACATTTGTGTATTTAAGTCTAGAGGCTCAGTTTCTCTTTCAACATGGTGAAATGAAGTTCTTATCAATTTTCCTTGCACACAAACTTGACATTTATAGTTAGAATCTATTTTGCATTTTGGTATAAAGTCTAGATTAATAAATTTTGTAGTGTATCAAAATTTACATGGTCTAATCTAGAATGCCATAGGTTATAAGTGTCAATGATAAAAAGCAAAAGATTTAATTTTATTCATATCATTATTTGGTACAATAGTGGTTATATTTTCTTTAAATAAACCATCACTTACATAACCTTTCCCTACATACACTCCATTCTTTGAATATACAAACTTACAAAATATAAATGTGAGTTTGAAGCCATGCTTGCTAAGCAGTGATTTGGAAATCGGTGCGGACTCTGGAACATGGAGAACATCTGCCAAACTTAGTTCTTTTCTAGAAGTCAATTTCAGTACAATCTTTCCCTTGTATTTGACCTTTGATACAGATGAATTGCCCATAAAAGTTTTTTGTCCTCAAAAGCAGCTTTGTAGGTTGTAAACATCCACTTATTTGCACATGTTTCGAGTAGCTCCTATGTCTACAAACCATTCCTTCGAGTTACCAACAAGGTTGCATTCAGGCACTACTATACATAACTCCATATCAAAACGCCGTTTGAAATGTCAACCATGTTTGCTTCTGTTTTTTTTCTTGGTTACACAACATTCAAAAGCTTTGTGCCCTTTCTTTCCACAATTATGACACGAACCCTGAAATCTCTTTGATTTCTTAGAGCATGCTCACATTTTCTATTGTTGGGTTTCTCTAACTCGACTACATTTGCCTTGGCAATCAGGATATGCGAAGTCTTCTTCTTAGATTTCCTGTTATCTTCTTCAATTCTCAATCGAACTAAAAGTTCCTCTATTTTCATCACCTTACGCTTGTGCTTAAGATAGTTATTGAAACCTTTCCATGATGGAGGAAGCTTTTCAATTGCAGTAGCAACCTAAAAGGGTTCACTTAAATTCATACCTTCATCATGCGGTTCATGGATAATGACTTGTACCTCTTGAATCTGGTTGACTATTGTCTTCGTATCAACCATTTTGAAGTCGAGAAACTTTCTTGCTTTGAATTTCTTTAAGCCAACATCTTCAGTTTTGTACTTCTTATCCAATGATGTCCAGAGTTCCTTGGAAGTTCAAGCAGTACAGTATACATTGTATAGACCATTGTCGAGTCCATTAAGGATGTAGTTCTTGCACATAAAATTGGAACTCTTCAAGATATTCAGTGCTTCTACTTTAGTTGCATCGGATTCCAATTCTGCGACTATGGGAGCATCTTCAGTAAGAAACTTTGCAAGATCCAATGTCGTAAGATAAAACAACATCTTTTGCTGCCAACTCCATCCCTATGAAATTTTCTAGCCTTTCTTCATGAGACAGTGCCATTATTGAAACAGCAGTTGCAGGCTACTGGTAGTTACAGTCTATGTTGGTGCGGAATTATTACTTTACCGAGACATCGTTGTCTATAGAAACAGCCAACAATCAAATTATTTCGAGTTTATTGTTCGATTTCTATGGAAAAAAAATTGCAGTAAACTGGGGTTATAGAGAATAGAATATGTAATAAAATATAGTAACGTTTTAGATTGTCCGAGTTTAGAAACTGTTATCTTGAAACAATACTGCTCCCTCTACGACGCTTAAGGATATCGAGCAATTGTTTTCCAAGATGAAAAGGACCCATCTCTATGATGTTGCATAAAAATCATCGAGCAATGACGAACTCAAGAGAATTTAAGTAAGAACGGAGTTTTGTGGAAGAAGAAGTGCAGGAAAAACTTAGTATATCTTTCGCATTTTCCTTCTACCTATATATAGGTGCGGGGAGGTGCCTATTCGATAGTAGGTGACTGTTCAGACGATAGCGACAGTTGGAAAGGTTGTGACTCTTTACTAAATGAAGTGATCGTTTTACTACTGCTGATAGAAATGAGTTTTTGAACAGTCAAAAATAAAAATGTCTGGTCTAAACAATCAAGCCAAGTCAACAGCCAACTTCAAAGTGCTAAGTGCCTCTACTATGCCTCAAATGCCCATTTTCCCACGCCGCGGGTGAGGGTGCAAGCTCGGGCTAGGGCACGGGACTGGGCACGTGCGTGCGGAGTGGTGCGTTGCACCACCCACTAAGATGGACATGCTTTCTTGTCTCTCTTTGTCTCATAGTAACTATAATAGGGACCACATCTTACTATATAAACACATGATGTTCATTATATTCTATTATGTGAGACTATTCATATTCAAAGGCATTTAATGCCTCACATTTTTTAATGAAAATGCTCATTTATTTCTAACAAAATGTTCATTTCTCCTTTGTTCATTGTATATTTTAATCATATTGGTCTTATTTTTTCCATTTACACGGATTGTTCTCATCCTCCTATAATTTAATCATGCATACATGCAGTTCAATGGTAATATAATCTCTTTAATAATCCGCTCATGCTTATATTTTAGTCCTATATTGTTGAAATTTTTTATTCTAAAATGAATTGTTAAAAATACTGGAAGGAATATTGAATACACTTCTTATTGAACAGTCTCACATTGTGGAGAAATGCAATGCTGCTAACGAAATGAAAGTGATGTTGGAAGATTCTCACACCACTACTGATGCTAAAATTGGGACTATGGATTTAAAGCTTACCTCTGGAAAGAACTTGTTGCTGAAAGATGTAATGCATACTTCAAAGACAAGGGAAAATTTAGTATCTAGTTTCTCGTTAATTAAAGCCGGTTTTACTCAAACTATTGGATCTAACTTGTATACCATCACTAAATAGTGTTTTTGTTGGTAAAGGATATATGCTACAGATGGGATGTTTAGGTTAAATATCGATTTGAATAAAGTTAATAGTTCTGCTTGTACGCTGTGTGATTTTAATATTTGGCATGCTAGACTTTGTCATGTTAATAAGCGACTGATTCATTACATGAGTAACTTAGGCTTAATCCCTAAAGTATCCATAAGTGATTTAGAAAAATGTGAATATTTAGCCAAGTTAAAACTACTAGGACTCCATGGAAATCTGTGTTTAGAGAGTAAGAACCTTTAGATTTAATACATTGTGATATATGTGAACTTGCTGGCACTCTAACTAGGGATGAAAAACACTACTTTATTACTTTTATTGATGATTTCTCTTATTTCACTTATGTTTATCCCATGAAAAATAAAATTGATGTGCTACATATGCTTAAGTTATTTGTCACTGAAATCGAAAACCAATTTAATAAGAAAATTAAGAGATTTCGAAGTGATAGAGGAACAAAATATGAATCTAGCCTATTTATTGTATTTTATAATAAATATGGTATAATACACGAGAGAACCGTACCTTATTCACCTGAAATGAATGGTAAGATGAAAAAATAGGACTCTTACCGAATTAGTTGTAGCTATTTTATTAAATTTGGATGCCACATCGCACTGGTGACAGGAAGTTTTATGAACTGTTTGTTATGTTTTATACAGAATTCCTAAATCTAAGAGCAAAATTTCACCTTTTGAGATTTTAAAAATCGTAAACCAAACTTTTCTTATTTTAAAAATTGGGGTTGCTTAACATATGTTTGTATTCCTGACCTTAAAAAATCAAATTAGCAAGTCGAGCATATGTATGCGTTTCCATTAGTTATTCCATTAATGGTAAAGCATATTTTTTTGATTTGAATGCTCGAGTTATTATTGAGTCAAATGATGCTTATTTCTTTAAAAATAAATTTCAGTTTAAACTTATGAATAGTGGATGCACATTTACCACTTATAATCCAATAATCAGAAATGATGAACATAATTAGGAAATTGAATCTGAACCTAGAAGAAGTAAAAGAGCTAAAATAACTAAAGATTTTGATCCAGAATATTATGCTTATGCACTAGAAGAGGACCATGCTAATCTAAAAGAAGCTTTGTCTTCTTCAGATTTAGACCTTTGGCAAGATGCTATAAAGGATGAAATGGAATCTCTTTCATCTAATAAAACTTGGCATACGATTGACTTACCTCCAGGTTGTAAAACTATAGGTTGTAAGTCGGTACTTGAAAAGGAGTTGAAACCTGATGGTACAACTGACAAATATAAAGCTCGTCTTATACCTAAAGGATTTAGACAAAGAGAAAACATTGACTTTTTTGATACCTTTTCACCTGTTACAAGAATAATATCAATTTGAGTATTAATTTCTCTTCCTTCACTTTATGATCTACTAATTCACCAAATCGTGTGAAAACTGCTTTTTTGAATGGTGAATTAGAAGAAGAGATTTATATGGACCAACCTGAAGGTTTTTTATACATGGTCAAGACAAGTGTATTTATTATAAATCCAAGAATAAAATTTGCACTATCGTATGTTTTACGTAGATGATTTACTTATGTTTGGTTCAAATATTCATGTTGTGAATCATGTTAAATCCATACTTTATGCCAATTCTAATATGAAAGATCTTGGTGAAGTTAGTGTAATTTTTAGTATTAAGATTACAAAGTCTGAAATGGGAATTTCTTTGGATCAATCTCATTATATTGAGAAGATGCTAAAGAAATATAATAACTTTGAATATAAACCTTTCAGTACACCATATGATCCAAGTGTAAAACTATTTAAGAATACCGGTGAAGGTTTAAGACAGTCTGAATATGCGAGCATCATTGGAATCCTTCGGTATCCCACTGATTGTACTAGACCTGACATTGCCTATGTCGTGGGATTATTTTATAGGTTTACTAGTAAACCTAGTACAGAGTATTGGCATGCTATTGAAAGGGTCATGAGATACCTTAAAAAACTATGAACCTTGGATTACACTATCAGAAGTTTCCCGCTATCCTTGAAGGTTATAGTGATGTAGATTGGAATACATTATCAGATGATTCCAAAGCCATTAGCGGACATATTTTCAATATTACAGGAGGAGGTGTTTCTTGAAAATCTAAGAAAAAGACTATTTTGGCTCAATCCATTATGTAGTCAGAAATGATAGCACTCGATATAGCTAGTGAAGAAGCAAATTACTTAAGAAATTTGCTAGCTTAGATACCGTTATGGGAAAAACCGGTATCAGCTGTGTTGATCTATTATGATAGCACCACGGCTATTGTAAAAGTTGATAACCGTTATTACAATAGAAAGGGAAAACAAATTCATTGTAAGCACGGTATTGTAAGAGATTATATCTCTTCAAGATCTATAAAACTGGATCATGTACACACTGACGAGAATCTGGTGGATCCTTTAACGAAAGGATTAGCCAGAGAGAAAGTCCTTTCTGCGTCTAAAAGATTGGGACTATTGCTCTTAGAATGAGAACTTAGAGAATGAGAAGTCACTTATAATGATAACCCAACCTGATGACCGAAGATCCCAAGAACAAGGTTCAATGGCTAATAATAAGTTATGAAGTGACATTGATTGAGCAGTTAGAAGCATGCAGCCCTGAAGCGTTAGGAGGATGAGTTTAATTAATAGTGAAATCTATACTTTATGTGGAGTGGAGTACTTAGCTATAGGAGTACTCTTGGTAGATTCACCTATGTAAGTGTGGAAATGTGGTCATTTCCTATGGAAACTTTTGGACAAAATTCCTAAAATGTTCACTAAACTGGGATAGACGTGCATGGCCTTTAAAGCATAGGCTATTGACTGCACTCTAGGAAGGTTGTGTGTGGTTTGGCGTCAGAGATAAAGTTCAAGACTATGAGTCACTCTAGTATAATATGGATCTTACCGACTATGCAAAGATTCTAATCGAAAGATACCTTTATTTAGCATGACATAATTCAGATATGATCATAGAAAAAATTCTTCTCAAGCGAATCGGCCTATCCTATGCTAGATAGGTGGATTTACATGGTGGTTGGATGCAGAGAAACATTTGATTATGGATTTCAACGTGGCGGATATAATATTATGTTGGCATGACCCCTGTGCAATGTTATAAAATCATAAATTGTTTGAGAAAAATATTTTTAAAGATTCAAGTAGGGAATTGTTGGAAATTTGACTTTAAAATGAATTGTTAAAAGTATTGAAAGGAATATAGAATACCCCTCTTATTGAATAGTCCCACATTGTGGGGAATTATTGAGTGGTCCTATTTAAATATAGGATTCACATGAGAAAGGATGGGCCCTTTAGGCACCTAATGTTTTCTCTAGTGTTGCAGAGGGAGAGCATGCTGACCTTCACAGGCGCGCCCCGACCAACCGACCCGACTCGGCCCAAACTAGGCTTGGGTTATGTGACGTAGAGCTCCTTATTTTTTGGCAGTATATTTTTAAACTGACTTTGACTTGGTAATAAGATCCATGAACTCATATTCGGTATTTTATCATGACTTAGCCTCGTTTTTTACTCAGATTTTCCCCTATATAAATCAGGCTATTTGACATAATTTTATCAGTTCAAAAACCCGAGCTTTCTTTTTTTTCTGCCTAAAATTTTTTCAGACTCGAGCATAATTTTTTCGGTGCTATTGGCTCACTAGTCTTCATGCGTATCTTAGTAAGAGAGGTCCAGTATGAAAAGATGTTGTACATATCGATTTAAGGCTGTTTTATCCTAGACGCGGTGTTGCATTAGAGACTGTCTTGCACGATTTCGACACAGTGGTGAAACGCCTTAAAGGGAGTGACCTAGTCCACGACTCCGCCACAAAGACATTGCAAATTCAAATCGAGTAACAACATATATATATACATATAGTCTTACTTTCAGTCAATCCAATCTTTAAGTAGTTAAAGCTATCTAGGTTAATGATCCGCTCATGCTGAAATTCGTGGATGCCGAAACTGGAAATGCATTCATGAGTGTTTTGCTGCAGCAAGCTTAGTTAATTACGTAAAGAACTGCTACTCACACATATGCTTACACAGTCATGCTCCAATCATCTTCAAAGTTGCAACTGTTATGCAGTTTGGTTGTTTTCTTCAATAGAGAAGATCATTGGCAATCTTGTAGTATGGAATGCAACCAAGTAAGAGAAGAAATCATTCGACATAGTATGCATCGGTCATGATGCAAATTTTTTTGGCCACGTGTTTTGCCATACTAGACACATATTAAATCATTGAATTTTGACATGAACTCGCTATTTATGATGCATAATTTGAAAATTTGTTGTTCAACCATTTTATGGGTAACACAAATACTAAAAGAAAAACGAAGCCTCTATTTGTAAAAACAATTTGCATGAGGATTAGATCACCATGTATATGATATCAAATAAATTATTGAATCTAGTTTGGAAGAGGGGCGTCTTCTCTTTTATTGCACTATCATATCCAAATATGAAATATTAATTTAGATTACTCAAATACATAATCTTTCCTACTATATAGTTATTTCCTTAAAATGAGATTTTGTATCAAGAATTACAACACTCCAACTTGATATAGAACCATATCACTCCAATACTTCATCTTAATATAATATACCATTCAATCAACGTCTAAATTAGCACCATATTCAATCAAACCACCCAATTATGGATATTTGCCAATTAAATATGCAACTATCAACCATTCAAAAATGCTTGTAGTACCACATAGACCTCCATGTAGACTTTATAGTTTTCCTTTTCTTGATCCACCTTAATTCAGATGAATTCAACTCTTCAACTCTAATTTGAAAACTTCCCACGTCCTCCATCATTTTACCAAATAATTTATTCAAATTGTTGCTTGCATGTTTTACATGTAATATCTCCCTTTTTGTCTTTTGCACCCTTGAAACTCCGCCTCGAGTTAAAAAGTTATAGCCTTTTTTTCCGACCGCCCCCATTGAAATAAGATTCCTTTTAATTTTTGAGACATGCCTAACTCCAATAAGCATCACAACCTTTTATCATCATCTTCGGCCTAATTAAACTTGTTCCTTCAACCTCCATGTCATGACTATTAGATAATTCCACCATGTCGTTTTTCTCATTGTAATCAATGAATGCATCCTTATATTTGCATATATAGAAACATGTACCTGAATAAAACACTTAATTTTTGCTTTTTCCCTTTCTTACTCATAGGTCATCGAATTCCTCACTAAAGTTCACCTCACCATCGCTGTTTTATTTTGGTCTTGTTCCAATGCCTTTATTTTTTTACTTATCTTTTTTCAGCTTACAGCAAAATTTCAGAAAATGATCTAGTTTTTAGCATTAAAAGCAACATGTATCCATTTTCATATTTGGTTGCTTACCTCTCCTTGCAAGATTTACCTCTTCACCCTGGCTGCTATTTTCCCTTTATTCTTTAACCTTTCATTCCGTTAAGTTCGTCATTTAAATCTTCTCATTTAGGAGGCTACTGACCAACAAACCCATCGAAACAATTCCATCCAAAACTGAGTTTTTTATTTCAACAACAGGTGTTTTCCAACTCTCTGGTAATGAACTCATCAACATCAAGGCTTGTATCTCATTATTAACTATGTTATTCATAGCTACCAATTATTTGACTATTGCTTGAAAATTATCTAGTGCACTCTAATTGAACCACCTTATGTAAGATTCAAATTCATTAGCCTTCTCATGAGTAAAGCTTGTTCGTTGTAGAGTTCTTTCCTTCCAACTTCTTCCAGAATACAAAAGCAAAAATTTGCTGTGACCCATAATTTCGAACACTTCAACTTTGAATATCGTAATTTTTTGAAATATAATTAAGTGTTGTAAATATTGATTTTATAACCTTATTAAACATATTTTAATTAATGAATAATGATAATAAATTTGTTTTTGAAATTTTTTTATAGAAATAAATACTTTGAAGAAATATAGATAATTTGACCAAAAATCTGTTCAGCGACAAACAGCTTTTTATCAAATATAAGTTGTTCAAACTTTTCTACATACACTAAAACACTTACGAGATCATTAATTAGTAATAAATAATTAGCACTAAGTCACTTAGGAAATGTTTTAGAAGCTTCTAGAAGGTTTGAGTAGGCTGCACAGTCTAGGGTATAGCTAACTCATGACTGGGTATATCAACTTCTATCTAGGGTATGCTTATTGATGTTACCAGCGGGAGATGTCGATACTTGGTTCCATGTGGTTTATACCAATATTCAGGCTTAGACTAACTACATTTACATTATGGTATATTTCTCTAGAAATGTACGGTGATTAGAAGGTAGTTTTGATCCTTGTCATGGATATATGCTTCAATTTACTAGAGGCATCTCCATGGAAAATCCATATGCGAATGTACCTTAGCGGTTTTAGATGTACTTCTAATACTGTTGTATTGTGAGATGCAAGCAACAAAAAAATTTCCTGATTTATATCCTACACCCTAGACATTATCTATTATACCACTATATTAACTTAATGAATGGTTGGTTTCTTTTGGGGGAAAAACTGTTATGATGATTTGTATAATCTCAAAGGCTATTGTTACATGTATGAATGTATTTTGGGTTTCTCATACCAGACTTACGTATAACGTATGGCTTTTGTTTTTTCTAAATTCCTCATGTACTCTTTCGAGTAGGCCGAGTAAAGAGGTTTTACTTTAGACACGTCATAGTTTAGGAGATGAGCCAGAGGCTATCATTATCTTTGTATTTCTATTTATGTTGCACTGTATTATGTATGTACCAACATATGAGGACGGAGAGCTATAACTGTTCAGGCTGATGATAGTACTTAGGTTTTGTAACTCTGAAATTACTCTCTATTTTGGAGTAACCCTTTGTACTGTCCTTTTGATATTATATGTTATCATTCCGCTGTGAGATTCTGATACCGTGTTCTTTCCTTTTAGTTTTGTTTATTTTTCCTTTCTAGTTATATATCTTTTTTGCACTTGCACTTGGATGCTCGGCACACAAATACCATAGATGTATTTATTTTTGAAATTTGTGGGTTGAAAAGCTAGGTCGTTATATTTGGTATTAGAGAAACAAATTAGCAATTACCTGCTACTGATTCAAGGACGCTTGATTTGCCATTGGATTGATCGCCTATAATGACAATGGTAAAGAGTTTGACTTCGATGTCTTCTTGAATAATGTTAAGACAGAAGAGGCCATAGATGGCATAAAGGAGTGGGCAGATTTGGCGATTGTAGGTGGTAGTGAGGGGGTATATAGTGTTTTGAGATGCGCCATAACCGTTTTGATTGATTTCGTTTACTTGTTTGAGTGTAATTTTAAGTGGGGGTGTGAGAATTTATATGGTGTATGGACGGGATTCAATGAGAATTATTGACGTTTGATTTATTAATTAATATAGGAATTTTCGATGAATTATTAATAATGTTTTTGATGGTGAATCATGTTCAAAAAATAATGCTTGGGGTTTGGCATAACAAAATTGTTGTGGAAACTATTCATTATCTAACGTTTGGTATGAATCTGAATGTAGGTGAACGAACAACTTGTGAGCAAACTAACCAATCAAATAACTAGAATTTTGATCTGAAATTATAGTTTTATATACAAACGTATAAATATAATTGCATTCACGGACAAATTAGATTAGATTTCAGATGTTGCAGGCTAAAGATTAAGTAGGATGTAAAAGTATTTTAATTTTCATTTTGAAATAAACAAGTAAGAACTAATTATTATCGATTAATTTTAAATAATTAAATAATTGCTATTTAATATTTAAAATTAGTAATGCAAATTGAAATTCAATTTTAACTTCAAATTCAACTACGAATGCAAAACACTCCCTACAAATTAAACCATTTCGAATGGGACTACAAATTCATTTTTCAAATTAATAAATAATTACTAATCATTAATTGATAAATTTAAAATAAATTTATCATATTTATAGTTAATAAGTAATGCTAGGAAATCGAATTGAAAAATATACTACAAATTTAAACATAGAAAATTCAAAGAACATTCAAAAAAATAACATCCGACTTATCCTAATTACAACCGACGTAACTAGTTAAATCCCGCCCAGCTATTCTATTTGAGAGTCCAAGCGCCCTCTAACTCAACAATGACGTAACTTCCACCAAATGCTTTTTCAACGGCATTTCCTATGTCCATGAACATGGCTTATATAACTATGTGATTTTATATTTATAATATAAGAAAAATAGAGCGAAGTTAAAACACATTATGTTTTTTGAGTTGAAGGATGCAGACCGAAACATACTACATTTATAAAGATTTGTGCAATCATTGTCTATTAAATGTGTTAAGCATATGAAATTCATAGAAAAATAACTCACACACGAAGAGTGTGCCGTTATCCAATGTGAAATGCATGTTGTAACACTCGTCATTATAATTATATTGTAATAGTCAACTTGTAGTATAAACGTATAAATTTACCTTTAAATTAGCGAATAATTACAAATTGCTAAAATTTTGAACCCATCCTTTTATATAGATTTAATAGAGGAAAACATATTTAGAAAATAACCCTATAAAATTATGTTTGACAATTTCCACACAACTAAGGTCTGTAAATATTAACGATTTCATTGTAAACAAAAATCAGAAAAATTACGAACCTCTCTAGGAAAACTACAATGTTTTCATGTGTAGAAACCCACACTATATTATTTTTCATTGATTTTATCAGGGGTTATTTTTCTTTTAGACATTTTGTTGAAATACACACGAAGAGGATAAAGAAAATAGTGATATTACATGTTGAATTTCATCTTCATTTCTATGATTTACACAAGTTATAAAATAGGGGTGCGACCTATAACGATTTTACTAAATGGATGAATTTTATCCATTTTTAAACATTTAAGAGATGTTTGGCAAAAGTCATCATGTACAATTTTACCATGACGGCTTGCTAGAACTCAATGGTCTGAATAATCAGTTTGAACAAACGCGTGCCACTACACCCTGATACATTAGTGCTGAATCCTACATTCTTCGTCCATGGAGGTTTTCTTACTTGTTAGGGGAAATATGTAATAGATTATGCAGTTGTGCCTCATAATTAATAAATGGGGAATTATTTTAAAGGACAAAAATTTGTATATTTTTTGCCTCAAGGACAAGACCTCAATATTTTTACCATAAGGACAAACATTTTTCTAAAAATTATTCATAAGGACAAACATTTTTCAAAATTATTCATAAGGACAACAAAACTGCTACCATGCTAAAACTGATACCTAAAAACTGCTATCGATAATTACAAACTGATACCTAAAAACTGCTATCAATAACTAAAAACTGATACCTACAGAAAGTTGTCCTTCAGGATAAAATATTGAAGCTCTGTTCTTGAGGCTAAAAAGCTGTGAAATTTTGTCCTTGACAATAATTTCCTGAATGAATAAATATATCCATCTTTCTTTAAATAGAAGATTTTGGTTTTGTTTATATTTTACATTTTTATATGCCATATCTATAAATTTAGTGTTAAAACGTTGTATGTTCCATACACTATGATAAAAGGGTGAACTTCAGAAATTCTTTGTTTTATTAGTGTTGTAGTGGACTATAAAGGAAAATGTTGCATATATTAAATACTATTTAATACATGTACATGTTTTATTTCGAGAACTTCAATTATTGTTTATTTATTTATACTAATACTAAAATTTTCTTATAATGCTACGACTATCATCATTTTAAACGGGGGAACAACTATTTTATTGTAGATAACTAGTGATATATATATATATATATATATGTAATGTATATTTATTAGGATTTATAATTACACAGATACATATGTTAAAAGCATGCATAATATACATGTATATTTGGTTTGGGTTTTCGAAATATATACATATTATCCTACACATACATACATACATATACATACATACATACATACAAATGCATGAGCGCGCGCGCACACACACACACATATATTCTCCCCTACATGAAATTAATTATAATAGTTGTTCAATTAGCATGAAGATTAAATAAAAATGTAGTAAGTGAATACGTAAAATAACAAATATTAATGTATGTGTATGTATCGATCCCATTTGTATTACATTATTTAATCATGTTAATTTTTACAAATTCAAATTAAAGATCCTAAAATACAAGCTTTTATTAGTTTAAATATAATAAGAGTCACTCGGCTAATCTGAGTGAACAACTTGGATGATCCATTAGACAATGACCACCAGCCTTATGTAGTTGACTGAACCATGTCAACTTTCATAGTATCTCCTTTTGGAATCCACCGCACACTTTTGGTCTCAAACAATTGATTGGTCAAGTAGGACCGGTTGACTAGTAGATACAAGAGTGATGTATGTTTTAATACATATATACATATTGTTAAAAAGAGATGAAAATTTTATTTTGTGGTTAACAATACATACGGCCACACACAAATATATATATATATATATATATATATATATATATTGTTGACGTCAAAAATGGATTAATACCCAAAGACTTGCAGAAATATTAAGATCCAATAGAGAGTATGTGAAAAATAGTAAGAACAAGAAGATTTTTAAAGTGGTTCCATAATGTCTGGCCTATGTCCACTATAGATTTTATTGATTATATATTTGAGTCATTAGTATAAAAGATTTACCAATCTAAATCCTAGAACAGAAAATACTAGCTTTCTAGTGACTTTGATAGAGGAGAGATATAAGATGAAGAAGACAATGATCCAAAAGTCCTTCTCCAGTTGCTATAGGGTCTATATTTATAGAAAAATAAGCCATCAAAATTGGAGGCCCATGAAATACTAGGTCCAAATCCAAACCAAAAGTGTAGAAGGAAAGATGGCCCTTGAGCCATTAGTTCTACTCGATACCAACTAGAAGTGGTACGTACCAATATGAATTTTGGACGGGTAGCTTCCCCTTCTTCTCTCCTTTGGTCTTCTATAACATCCTCTATCTGGAGGCCGGAAGCTAAGCGCTACAGATGCTGCAGTTATCCATAGTATTAACTTACGGTGACCAAATACGTTAATGTTAATGGTATCCATAATATCAGAACCACATGAATATGAAACAAAACCACAGATTTCAAAAACAACTTTTTCGATTACATTTCACAAAGCATGTTTCACATTCCATTACATAATCCCAATGTTTCGCAAGTTCAGATCAAATATAATTGTTATAATATGTCAAGAGCGATGTATGAAGATGACCCCTTGGTTGACCAGAGTACTAAATAGTCATAACTGACTTAATATAACACAGCGGAATGAAACAAACAGAATAACTCTTAAATAGCTAACATCAGCCTCCTACTCGTCTTTAGAAGCTTTATTTACCAACTTACTAAAAACCTAAAATCTTCAACCCTCAGCCTACTCAGATCAATTTTGAGCACTCGAGAGTTTAAGGGATAAAACATAAACTTTGAGTCATACATAAAGCCTGGTGTGAATAATACTATACATCTCGGTTATTTGATATTAAGTGAGACCACGTCGCGTAGCGGAACTGGTTTTCCCCTGCTATTATCCTTTTAAAACATATCTTTTGCAAATCATAATCCTGCAACCAAAACTGGTTAAAACTGTAAAGCATTATCATGTAAACAAACATATCATGTAACAAATGAACTATATAATATGGTTTTGTTTGGCTAACTACTAACCATTAGCTGACTCGGGCCTACCAAACAATATAAACAAATAATCAAACATCTGTTAGGTACTCCTCTTTTGGACGGTCTGTCCCAAACGTACTTTCTCCAGGTCAACTAATCCAAATGGTTTTGTGGGCCCACCAATAACCTATCTCTATACAAATATATTCCTTTTGTGACGACCCGGAATTTTTAACAATTTAAATTGGAATAATTAATTGATTTTAGATATTTAAAAGTTAATTTTCAACTTGAATTCCAAATATTAATATTTACTTGATAATTAAATTATTGAATTATATAATTCGAAATCGGGTAAGATGTTGAATATGGAATTTTAAGCCTGTTAAAAATAATTTGAAGGCTTCTAAAATTTATAATGATGATACTAAAGATAATAGAATGGTTGAAATTTAATTTAAAGGTGATTTGTTCAGTTTTAATAATATATCGTTTAAATCGATATTTAAAAATAGCCTTCCGAGGCACAATCTCGGAATTTGACGAAACCAGTTCCATTGGATCGGTAATAGTCAGTTATTATCGGATTTCAATTTTCGTAGCGTTTGGATTTATCGTTTTCTCGTACGGGTGAGAAACGCGTCGAAATTAAAACCGATAATTTAATATTTTAAATCGATTTAATAAGCTAACTTCCACATACGATTAAATTAGCCTCCGAAACACATTCCATTGTGTTCGGAATACAGGTAAAGCCTTATAAACGATTGACGGCATGTCTAATTAGGAGTCCGAAATTTCACGGTGCGACACGAATATTTAATTATATAATAGTTAAGCGTACGTCGGAAGCTATTCCCCCTCAATCGATATTTTATCTTCGTCCCTCTCTATCTTTCGGCAGAAATCGAACCTCATAAAAAAAGGGGACCGAATCCGTTCGTTCCCAAAATAAAAAAACGTAATTTATCAATTTCTCATGGCGAGGCAGATCTGGATGCTCGAACTCGTGCGCGCGCATCGCCTGGAGAGGGTGTAGGCGCGTTCAAGTGGTGACGCGTTCGAGTCAGGGGGGCAAGACTGCATAGGGGTCGATTCGTGTCTGAGTTGATTCGCGATGGGTGGCATGTTGCGCGTGAGGAGGATTTCGTGATTGGGGTTCGAGGCTGTTCGATTTCTTAAACAAACCAAACCCTTCGCCTTCGTTGAATCGAATGGGACGGCGCCTGCGAGATGAGCTCGAGCGCGCGATGTTGGCGAGCTTGGTGGTCAGGAGTCTATCAAGTCGCGAGTCTGGGAGGAGCGAGTGCCGCGTAGGCGGCGCGAGGTTAATGGGGGAGGGGGGCTTGGCCATGGAGTTCGTCGAAGTCGAGTTGTTGGAGTTTGGATCTACGATGGTAGAGGCGTCGGTAGTGAGGCATAAGCTCTGTAGTTTTTATATTTGCATATATTTGTGTAAGTATATAGAGAATAAGTATTTATATGCTATAAAAAATAAGTGTAAAACAAAAGTTTTATTTTTAACAGTAAGACTTAATAAGGAATTTTGTTTTAATATATGTAAATACATATATATATATATACATATATATATGTATATATTTAGAATTTATAGTTTGTTTAAATATTTACAGTTTTGTTATAAATTTTTTTTTACAGTAAACTGGAAATTTATGCAGGAGTTTATATAAAATAAATTTTAATCTATATAGATTATTTCTTATAAACATATATAAATATACATTTTAAACTTGCAAGTTATTTTAAAATAAAGGATTAAGGAGATTAACTTGTTTAAAATTAGCTTATTTAATTATTTTAGATACTAAGGAATTACTAAAGGAAAATTAGTTTAAATTAAATTTATTTAAAAAGGAAATTGATTGTTCCATTATTAAAATGTTAACAAACCGTATAATATTTATACAAGGTCCAAAATTGGGAGATAATGGTCGAGATGGAATTGGATTGCCAATCAAAAATCAAAGGTGAGTAAATCTCACTCTGTTGGATTTCTATTTATGGTTAAATTTAAATAATTGGTTAAGTGATTGAATTGATTGATCGTGCAATGATAATCTGGTGACTTTGGTTTTGGTTGGTTCTCGAGTCAATTGTTGTTTGACTCGAAGTATTCGGGTTTAAATTGTTTTAAACAAAAAACATAAATAAGAAAATGTTTTCATTTTAAAGTTAATAAGGGCTTGATGATTTGTGATTCATTTAAATTAGTAGAGTAAATAAAACAGATAATGAATTAATTTAATTAATTGATGATTTGGGTTAATTAATATAGTAATTAAGGGTTTGAATTAATTAATTAAGGATTTAAGTTAATTAATGAAGTTTAATTAAATTAGAAAAATTATTAGGTGGTTTGATAGGTAATTACTTAATGTAATTAATTAAAAATATAATTACGTATGGAGGTAATTAATAAATAATTACTGGATGTAATTAGTTGAATGATGATTTTTTAATAGAAGTAAATTGGGTATAATTACTTGTGTAATTAATCAAGAGATTTATTAAAATAATAAATTAAGGAGTAATTAATTTATTTACTAAAGTAAATAAAAAGGGTAGATAATTACAGGTTAAGATAAATCAAGAATGATAAATGTTTGCGGTTTAATTTATGATTAATTATTTAATGTAATTAATTTAGCTTAGGATAAATTGAAATAAAATTGGAAATAATATATTTATACAATTAACGATGTAATTAAAGATTGATTGATTAAGATGAATTAATCAATAATAAGTGACTTATGAGAAGTTAATTAACACAAGTAATTAAGGATTAATGTAGTTAAAATAGTTAATTAATTCATGAAGTAATCAAGATTACTTATTGATTTTGGTTAAGAAGAATTAATATCGTGAAATTAATTAAGTTAATTACTTGAATGTAATTGAAGGATAATTAATCCAGGGTGATTAATTAAGATGAATAATAAAGGGATGATTGATTGATTGATTTGAAATTAATTAATGTTAAATGAAGAAATCTAAGTGGATGAGGTTAGTAATTCAATCAGGATTAATTTAATTCAATTTGTAAGTGATCAAGTTTTGTTTACGGATGTTTGAATGGCATTGGATGCTTTGAATAAGTTGATATCTCTGATATGAAATATTGTGTAGTTCGTTTGGATAACTTGGGTTAGAATGACATGAGACTCGAAGAGACCGGGGTCGGGTATTAGGAAATACCCGAAACCACTTCGAATTTTTATAGATTGATATAAGAAATCAATAGGCTGGGATGAAATGATTTAAGTGAATTGGACTATTTAATCTAAGTTTTTGGTACTTGGATATTGATGTGTGAAATTAGAGAAGGGTATAACAAATTGTGAATTCGTAAATTGATACGAGTTACCCGGGTTCTATATAAGTTGTATGCTTTGTATTCCATGTTGGATGGGTTTACTCACGCTGGTTTCCAGCCTGACCCGGGTGTTACTTCGATGTAATGCTCGGGTCAGACCGAGTACGTTCTGGAGCTTGGGAGACGAGCTGGATGGCAAGAACGTATGGAGTGTTTTCCGCTATATTATATTGTTGCATATCTATGACATGATAATTGTGAATATTCAGTGACTGTATATATGTGTAACTCTGATGTATATAAATGTAATCGACAGATATATTATTCTTTTGTAAACTGTTATTATTTATTATTATATTTTATCCCTTGCGAATGTAAGATGTTGATATTTCTGATCTTCTTCTTCTTCTATCTCTTTCTTCTTTTTCATAACTATCTGAAATTTTTCGGGATCGAAAATTTCGGGTCGTTACAGTTGGTATCAGAGCTGAAAGGTTAAGCGAGAACCTTGGTTCTGGTGGGGATTACTCATTAAATAGAGTCTGTAGTACTCTAGGATGAGTTGAGTATATATAAATATGAGCGCGTACTTGTTATTTTCTTATATAAAATTTTTAAAATTTTTATATAAAAAAATATGTTTTGATATATAAAGCACTATCTCCTTCTAATAAATATTAAGGTGATTGGATGTTAAATCATTGAAATTAAATTAAGCAGTAATATAATACAACCAAATTGAAATCTTGAACTGGAATTAAATTAAGTGGTAATGGAAATACAACCAAACTTAAAATTTAAATTAATTGAAAAGAAATTCTAGAATTTGAACTCAGAAATTAAATTGTTTAAAACTTTAAATAAGGTTAATTTGGTTTAAAAAGTTAAACCAACCTTTGAGAATTTAACTCGAACTTATATAATTTGAGATGGTTTAAATTTAAGATTGAAATTGAATTAGTTCAAAATTGAATTTGGTTTGAATTAATTGGATTTGTGATTGAAGATGTATAAGTTTAAAATTTTAAATGAGAAATCTGAATTGGATTAAATTGAAATGATTTGAATTTGAAGTGTGTTCAGTTGATAATAGTCCAAATTGATTAGAATAATTTGAAATTATAATTAAAGTCGAACAGGATTAAAATCAAATGGAAGTTGATTTGGATTGGGAAAGAAATCAAGTTGGTTCAACTTGAATTGGGATTAGATAAATTTCGATAGAAATTGAAGATTAATTAAATTAGAATTGAGTCAATTTAAATGGAGGTGGAAATTTAAATTGAATTGTTGGGGAAGTGAACAGTTTTGACTCTGGATTATTTTAAATATAAATTGTTTTAATATAAACTTATTTTCCCAGCTATTAAATATATACAACCTTTCTTTTAATATAAACTTATTTTTCCCAGCTATTAAATATATACAACCTTTCTTTTTAAAGCCAAATTATTTTATACTTGTTTTAGAATTATTTTTGGAACTATTAACCACTTTTCAACTATTTTATAAACTAATTACTGTTTTTCAACTATTTCATAAATTAATTACTATTTTACAACTATTTTGTAGTTATCTAAGATTTCTGAGATTATTTAACTATTTTCCAACTATTTTAAAATTAGTTAACTATTTTACAGCTATTTTGCATACTAATAATTATCTTTCAACTACTTATCTATTTTTAAAAATTTCAAGCTATTTTCTAAAAATAAACTGGTCGGAGTCCAAACTGTTATTGAGTAAATACCCAACCGAGATAAGAATTGAAGTGATAATTCAATGGAATTGAAGAAATTGTGAATGTGTGGATAGAAATTAAAGGAAATATGAATAGAAAGGAAATTGATTTAGTTAATAATCAATGAAGTTAAATACGTAGGATGTACATATATCATTCTATTCGCATAGTGATTTGATCCAGATTCGACCACAGAATTTCGAGATAGTTATATCGATCTGAGTTGGGATTTTTCACTCGATTTTCGACGGCGAACCTGGATATGGATTGTTGATTGGTTCTGGATATTCTCTATCATAGTTATGGCTATGCAAGGAGAATGACAGTTTCTAATAAAGAAACCAGATCAGTGTCCGCACTAGGAAGTCGGGTGGACAATACTAGTTCGGAAGTGAAAATGTGTGATCGAGCAAGCGATCAGATTGGTATAGCGTATGGATGGTAAGTATACATCGTATAGTTTTGAATGAAATTGATATTGAAAAGAGTAATCAAATTGGAATATTTAATTTTGAATAAACAAAGTTATATACCTTTGTTATATAAGATAAATCTCCCTTTGTTGTATCTATTGACGAAAGAAAAGGGTTTTGAAAGTGTTTGATGTATAAAAGGAGATTTATACAAATTTGAAATGATACAAAGTTTTAAAAAAAAATTATATATATCTGTATATATATAAAGGATCTTATGAGGATTTTGGAAAAAGGTTTTGGGAACCTTTGGATTTGGAAAGGCTTTTGATTTTTTGGTAAAATCAATATTGAAATTTGAAAAGCCTAGTTTGAGAATTATCGATTTTGGGATAATCGATTTTGTGTAAAGGAGATTTGTATGAGATCATACTAGGTGTATGATTTGAAAGATACTATATGTGTATAGTATAAAGTGTTTTGATAATGGCTCTGGGGAAAAAAGGCATTCCCTTGAAATGAACTTCTCAGGAGTGCCACCGGGTGGTGCTGTCTTGATCCCTAAGGGGGGTTCTAAAGTTGATCATGTGAGGAGTCCGTACAAAACAAGTTCCTGAGGATTATGAGTAGAGTATACCATAGCGAAAGTCGTGTGTGTCGCTGAGAGCCAACAGTCTGCGTTTGATTTATATCGGTAGACTGCGACCTATGGTAACATAGCGAATGTCGTGTGTGCCGCTGAGAGCCAACAGTCTGCGTTTGATTTTACATCGGTAGACTGCGACCTATGTAGGAGTGGAGAAGTTTCATTTTGACAGCGAAAGTCATGTGTGCCGTTGAGAGCCAACAGTTACATGGAATTTTGCTGTGATGGGAACGTAACTCTAGAATGTAACTGCGATCTGTTGTGGGTTCCATGGCGTAATCGAGGGGCACGGAGTGCTTACAGTTACATGGACTTTTGCTGCGATGGCAACATAACCCAGGATGTAACTGCGACCATGGATGAGGGTGATGATTTCCAGAGCATTCTCCCTAAAGATATTTCCTCTATTTTCAAAAACTGTTTTCGATATTTTCAATAAAATTATTTTTCAAGTATTTTCACTGGATGTTGAAAATGGGTCTGCTAAGTACTTGTAGATTTTTAGTCCAACGCCTGATCAACGTATGACAGAATTTCTGTGAGAACAAGGATGGATTGGTTGAGACATCGAGTTATAAGAAATATTTTTATAAAGAGCTATTTTAATAGTATGAGGTGAATTTAAAAGCGTTTTTAAAATTTTAAAATAAAAGGGATGGAATTTTGGAAAATGAAAGAAATCCAAACTGGAATTATAAATAAAATTTAACTCAGGAAAATTTAATGAAGTGATTTTTTGTAATAAAATCGAATATTGATTTAAAAGTTGGAGGTAAGCTTATTAGCTAAGTAATTATTTAGTAGAGTATATTAATAGAATTTAACCTGGTTAAATAAATGGATTGTAAGTAATAATGGAGTTTGGAAATGAATTCAAATTGTAAATAGAATTCGTCTTGGATTTGATAATGAATTAAATAAGAAGAGATGTTGTAAAAATAAAAATAAAATGGAGTTGGATCAAAATAGTGATGGTTTGAATTACAAATAAAATTCAAGTGTGATATGAATAATATTTAACGAAATTTACAAGTAAATTAGATATAAGGGAAGTGTTGTCGAATGAAATGAAATTGAATTATAATGGACATGGTTTGAATTGAAAACAAAACCCAGGTAGGTTGAAATAAATTGAAAATGGCCTTGTAATTAGTTAATTGAGTCGTGAATGAATTGAATTTGGAGTTTGATTTATAATAATTAATCAAATAAATTTGTAGATTGAAATGAAATTTGTTTGAAACAGAATCAAGCTAAGGTGAAAAAGAAAATTTATTTGCAAATAATGTGAGCTTAAGTTATGAAGTTGAAAAAATTTGAAGAAGGTAAATTAACTTAAGTATAAAATTAATAGAAGTTTGGCTTCGAGCAAAAGTGAAAGATCATAAAAGTCTGGGTTAAATTAAATTGGAAATGGTTATTAATTTATAAGTATTGAATGTGCCAAGCTTAATAAATTGTTTTGAATGGAACAATTGCGGAAATGAAATGAAATGCAATGAATGGTTAGTGAATAAATTAGAAATGAAATGGAATTACATACAGAATGAGTTGAAATTAATTTGAAGTAGTTATAAATTAAAATGGATACTCTATTAAGCAAATATCGCCAAATATACATAAAATTAGTTGTCGTTTGACGTAAACAAAGGTAATTAAATTTTATGAGTTGATAAAGATTAAATAAATTGGTTTTAAAATTAATTGAAGTGAATATGAACTTGTTTGGATTAAAAATAAATTGAATGTAACAGCCCGCAAATCCGTACCCCTTGAGTCAACACTATTTTACAACAATCAACTCAAGTTGCACAGAAATACGAACCATTTTGGTTTAAGAAGAAGAGGTAGAAGAAGAGAAAACAAAATCAACATCAGAATCTAACCATCGCAGCGGAATAAAATATAATAGATAATAAATAATCTTTACTCAAAATCAAATATATCAGTTTACACATATTACATCATCAGAGTACATCAGTCACAGCTCACATCAATAACATACACTAGATACACAACAACTCAACAGCGGAATATATATATAAATAAACAAGTACGAATGTACGTATCGTCAATCCAGCTCGTCTCCTGAGCTCCATGGCATTTCCCGTATCCTATAATACTCGGTCTGACCCGAGCATTACAGTTAAATAACACCCGAGTCAGTCTGGAATACCAGCGTGAGAAAATCACACCCAATTGATTATTAAAGTTTCAAAAATCTTTTGAAAATAAAAGCATCTCGTAAGACCATGCCACAAATAAACATGTCGGGTTTTTACCTTACGATAGCTAAAACAATTTTTATAGAAATCCTCTGATATTATAATAGGGTCTATATACAAATACTTATAAAATAGCCGAAATTGTTACATTATTAAATTCCAGCTACTAGCCACAGAGTGGGTAATACAAACAAAACTCGTACAAGGCTCGTAGGGAGAATGGATTTCCAACTAATGACTAGGCACTGGGGTACCACCTGTCACAGTACGGGGCCTAGATCACCGTACCGAGGATTACTCCCTTCATCCCCTGTAACACAAGGCCGGAACCATTCCTTACTGAACAGTCCCGAACAAGATAAACCCCGTGGTTGGCGCGACCAACCACCAACTAAGCCGAAATATATAAGGGACATCTAGACAGGGGAATTATCTTGTCCTGCTTGGGCATGACCCACCTAACCTTGCTGCATATCCCCTGATTTTCAGTCATTCCCATTTGATGAGGCTTGAGGCTAAGCGTTACCTTTAGAACGTTTTCACTTAGAATGCCCATCGTCCACCTGACGATGTTTCGCAAGCATTCGTCCATACAAGTCCGTCCCGGGTTCGAACGGAACCGAAGGCACTACCCTACTACATCCATTTTGGAAATATCCTCAGGATTAGTAGCGACTAGCCCTTGCACTTCACTGCTCCATCTTCGACTCCGAACACGTTTTTCGCACGAAACGTACAAACCGGATCGAAGTGGTTTTCGAGAAATAAATCTCGATCCCGGACTCTTCGAAACGATCAACGCAGTTGGCCAATATTGATAGTCGGTTATTTAACTATCAATTAATATTCACAATCAACCATCCAACAATAAATAATTTCCCAAATTATTTGTTACCCTCAAAATATCTTCACAAGATATATTTACACTTTTCAAACCCTTTTGAAAACAGTTTTAAAACTATCTTCCTTTCTCAGAATCAATTTCCCAAATAGTTTCTATTTCCATTGAAATCGCTAAGCACAAAACTTAAGATTTTTAAAATAATTTTAAAACACTTTACTTTGAAATTTATTTTAAAACATTCATTTTAAAAACTACTTCAATAATTTACTAAAAATACACACAATATGATTTTTGAAAATAAATTTACTTTATAAAATATAAAACTAGGTTTTCACTCTTAAAAATAAAATACTAAGTCACATTTAAATAGTTATTACAATAATAGATTTGAAACATATTTACTTATGAATTTTAAACATTCAGAAATAATAAAATTCCTAAAATATGCTTTTTAAAACCACATTAAACTTTTATCTTATATTTAAATTTTCTTTTAAAAAAAACGTACTTGGCTATCCAGGGAAATATACTTCCCTTCACATTCTTCTTGAAATTCTAATTTCTATCACTTGAATCAATTTCCAAATTGAATTCCAATTTTCTTCCTTTCTATTTCAAAATCTATTAATTTTAGATTTTATTTCCTTAATTATGAGTTAAATTACTTTTAACTGAAAATACCAATTCTTAGGTTTCTCAAGTTACTTCTTTATTCTTTAAATACATTTAAACTTTAAATTTTAAAATAATTCTCTATTCTTTTGTTGATATAACTTAAGTTTACAATTCATCAATTTCATTTTATTCAAAATTCTTTCTCTTCATTCTCGAAGTCATTTATTATTATTTTCATATTACTTCTATTTTTCTCAATTCACTCTTAATTTATTCAAATTTCCTATAATTACTTTACTTACAAATTCATTTCTTTTATTTTCTTTCCAAAATCCAATCCATATAATTTTGGTAATTCATTATACCACAAATATATCCGATCAACCATAACATTCAATATTCCAATATAACTCATTATAGAATGTCAATATTCACAGCAGAGAAAATTAAATAATTTAAATAAATGTTGAGGGATCCAGTTGGATCCCTCCAACCTGTTTTCCCTGCATCCACAGACGTTAGCACAATATAGTACACCAATTACAAAATATCATACTATATCACATCGGCCAATTCAACCATCCAAACAATTATTTAAATTTTATCATTTAAAATTTAAACTGAGTGAGATTAACTCACCTTTGATTTTATTTGTAATCCACTTCTTTATTGCCTTGGTTTTCCCATTTTTTTGACCTAGAATAAACAATTCATATGATTTATCGAACAATCAATTTCCTTTCAATAGATTTAATTAATTAACACCTATAATTTGAACCAGTCTATTGATCATTTTCCTATTAGATAGATTTAAATTAGCCAGATTATTCTATCAACTAATTTTCCTCATAATAAATAAAATTTTACGTTACAAAAATAATTAATTAAGCTAAACTCCTGAATGCACTACTTTAAAACAATCAAGTAAATTTAAGATGTATATTTATTTTTGTTCTGTTAATTTCTGTATATATATATATACAAACTTAGAATCTGCATAGATATATCCTACTGCGTATATTTTCTGCTGTTCATTTACATTCATTTTTTATTTATTTAACACGTATATATCTCAAATCAAAGAAAGTACCTCACTGATACGACACGCTCGAAACCAGCCAGGCTTCACTGTTCGCCGAACTCGAGCTCTACGTCGAGCTCCTCCCAGAAGTTGTGTAGCCTCCGAACACCGCGAGTACCACCACCCCTCAATCGGATCGCGGGCCGCCTCACACGCGCGCCTACATCGATGCCACCAACTTGCCTACGCCTTCCACTTTCCCAATCGCCCCCTACAACCACGAAGATCCCAAACCCTAACCCAAAGACAATTCGACCTTTCCACTGCCGATCCCCAAGACAAGTGCCGCCATCCATCCATACTACGAACTTCGAGTTCGACGTCGAACATCATATCGCAACCGCTATTGCTCAAAGAAATCCATAGACTCGAACGTCCACCATCTCCCCTCGCGTTCAAACGAACTCGGCAATTAAATTTTCGATCTAAAGTGAGAGGAGGGGAGGATGAAATTCGATTTGGATGAAAACTGGGTCTAGAAATTTGAAAGCAGAAGTCTCGATTCCCTTTTTTTTATGATGGATTTGGTTTTAGGCTTCGGCCATGATAATTTTTCTGATTTTATTTTCGAACGAGAATGAAGCATCTCGATTTTCTTTTTGAAAGAATGAGGAAGTGTGTTCGAGAAGGCAAAGGAAGCATGTTTGAAAAAAAATATCTAGCTACAGTAAGATGAGGGTTGACTGGTCAACACATATCCTTTCTATTCAAATTAAAATTTAAACCGTCTCAAATAATTACTAAGCGTTTATACACCGTACACTCATACAACAACTCCGATCAATACGAAATTTGAAATCCGATAATAATTCAATATTACGGATCCAATGGAATTGGTTTCGTCGAATTCCGAGACTGCGCCTCGGAAGGCTATTTTTAAATTCAATTTAAACGATTTAAATTTCAAGAATGAACAAACAACTTTCAAATTCAATTCTAACATTTTTACTATCTTCACTATCATCACTATAAATTTTATAAGCCTTCAAATTAAGTTTTTTTTTTAAACGGACTTAAAGTCTCAGATTTCATATCTTATCCCAATTCAAATTATTTAATTCAATAATTAAATTATCAAATAAATTTTGATATTCGTAAATCAAGTTAAAATTACTCTATTGAATATTTAAAGTCAATTAAATATTCCAATTTAAATGCTCCAAAATTCCGGGTCATCACATTCCTCCCCCCTTAAAAGAATTTCGTCCCCGAAATTACTAGTTAGGAAGAATGGTCCCAAAACCCGTTACCTTTCCAAAACCAAACAGCTTCTAACAATTCAACAACTTACCAACTATCTTTTATAAAAGACCATTATCATTCTTATTAACTTTCCAAACCTTTCCCTAGTTTGCAACAATCTATTTGCTCAACCCTTCCAGTTTTAATCTTAAAACCAATTTTGAATTATCAAAATTTTCTCAAAATTTTTCTAACTCTCTAAATTCCCAAAAAATTTCGCCAGCGTTTCCTTTGCGCGGCTGACTCGGTACAACTACAATATGGCTCTACGGCCTCCCAAATCCAAAAAGAAAACAAAAGGCCAAATGGCTCAATCCAAATCCAAATCCCAATCAAATTTCATACCAAATTCAAATACATACCTTTTGTCGGGCAATTCAAATTTATCTCTTGAAATCAAATCCAATTTCTTTTCCCTTTTATAATACCTGCATATTCTGCTTAGTACTAATATCCAATCACAACATTCCAAAAACATATTATCAACTTTCTCACCAAATGTCACTATTCATTCCAATATTGTCTTAAATTATATTTGTAATGTCAACTTTTCATTTAAGAATTTACCATCCCTTTCTTAAGTTTTGTTTAAGTATTTTATATGCTTTTTATATTCATTTTCATCTTTCACTTTAGTTTATATCTATTTCTATTCAACTTGATTCTTTCAATTTCATACGAATTCAATTTATTCCCAACTCCAAATGTTAAATTTTATTTTTCATTTATAACTAATTCATGTCATTATTTTAATTAGTTTCATTCACTAACTTATTTCAATTCCTAGTTTGAAATTGTTTTGTCGTTAATAAATTTTCCAAAAATTTTCAAATTTTTTTTTTCTAACTCCCAAAATTTCCGAAATTTTTTGGCAGAGTCTCCTTTGTACGGAGGAGCTTTTGCAATTTGAAAAAAGAGATAAATATATATACATCGACCCACACGGTCGGAAAAACCAAAAACAGTTCATATTCCCTATTCTATTTGTGTAGGCGTACCTTATTTAACATTTTAAGCAAGCGGCTTATTATTTTTAGCAAATAGCGCAACCCAATCCAGCCTCACGGCTTCCAGGTACCTGTACTTACTCAATTTAAACATGTAAGTGCCAAATATATGAAGTTTAACAGTATATCACTTATTCACACTAGTTAAAACATATGAATTTTAAAAGAAAATTCACCAAACATTTTCCGTAAGCAATTTTTTTTTTTACAACCTCCATAGCAATTCAACTATTTCAATTAATTTACAAACCATTTTCATTCAAATTTGAATGGTTTAAAACTCAATCGCTTACATTTAATTTATTCTTAAGCCAGCTGAACTCATATTTAATTCAATTGCTTTCAAAATTAATTTATTTTACTTCTATCAACTCATAGAATTTTAATTACTTCCATTTACATCGAATGACAATTTATTCTATGCAATTTTGACAAAATTTATGTGAATAAATAAGTATTTATGTTTATAACCAATTTCAATTAACTTCAACTCAATTTATACTTAATTCTATTCCATTTTCAATTTATTCACAACCCATATATTCTCAGTTTCATTGCATTTCCATTTTATTAACCAAACTAGTTTCATTATCAAACAAGTTCCATTTTAAACCATTAACAATTTAGGTTCATCTTATTGCCAATTAAACTTCCCTTTTATTTTAATCCATTCACTTATTCAATATAATTAACTTATCCACTCAATCCATTCCGAATTTCCCATTTTCTTAAATATTATTTCAACCTATCCAGTTTTATTTCAATCCATATTTATTTTTACTTGATTCAGATTTAATTCAACATCATTAAACTTGGTTTGAGTTGAATTAAATTCAACTCTCTTCGATTTATTCATCTTAAGTCAATTTACTTCAAAAAAAATTTCGAATTTATACTTAAACTCATTTTCATTTTACAAGTAAATTTTCTCTTTTATACTCAGCTTAACTTAATTGATTACAAGGCCATATCCAATTTATTTCTACATATTTGGATTTTATTCACAATACAAACTATCCCATTACTATTTTAATCTAATTACATTTTTATTCAATATATTCCCAATTATATTAAATTTGTTAACACTCCAAGTTAAATTTTTAATCGATAACTCAAGTTCTGGATCCATAATCATTTTCAATTTGCCACCAAATTTCATGAACTCACAATTCAGTTACGTTTACTTTACTGACAATTTAAGTCGAATTCAAATTATAACTTGAGTTCTATTTCCAATCTTCATTATAAACTCACAATTCACTTTCATTAACTAATTTATTATCTAATTAGTTCTTCCCTTGTTTATAATCCAACACTTGAATTTGTTTTCATTCCAAATATCAATTCATTTATTTTTCTAAGTTCAATATACTTTACAATTCAAGTTTGGATTTTATTCTATTATCTAGAATATCAAACAATATTTATTTTGGAATTTCTATTCTACTCCCAAAATCGATAAGGCACAACTCATTATTTACACAATTCCATTGATTATAGGCTTGAATATATTTATCTTTTATTCTAACCCAAGCCCTCTATTTATTTATAGCCCAAGCATATTTCGTTCTATGGACTTTCAATTCCCTTATAAGTTATTCTGATTTATTTATTTCAATTCAATCCTATCCAATTTATTTTCCATTTGTTCAGGCAAGAATTTAATTGCATTCATTAATTCAATTGAATTCTCATTACAATTCAATTCTATTTTAATTCAGTTTTATTTAACCCAATTCGATTTCAACTTAATTTGTATACAACCGGATATTAATTTCAGCTTATCCAATTAATTTCAATTCAGTTAAATTTTTATTTTCCAATTCATGTTAAATTCCATTTTTAACTTTTCCCTTTAAATTTAAATCCCAACATCCAAAGCATATATTTCCCTGATTTAAAATCATCTTAATTTATAAGCTTACAATTTATCTCATCAGGATTTTATTTTATTTTAACACCCGGCTTTGGTTTCAAATTATTTAGAAATCGCCAACATCTCATAATCACATTTCTCAAAATTTAAACCAATCCTGGTTTTATTCCCAACAAATTTCTTTTGAGACTTTCAAAAATAACTAGCTTTTAGAACAAATCAATTTGGTAGCAATCCGTCACTTAGAAATTCGAAAATGAATACTGATCATGCGGCCGTCATCATCAGAATTATTTTCCAATAATCCAAGTGATTTCAATGCTATATCACTTTCAAAATCCATTCAAAACAAATTTCTATTCAGAAATATCTCCAAAACAATGATGCCATCATTTATCTTTAAAAATACTTCCAAATCCCCGGGATTTAAATTTCCAAGTCCTGCTTAAATCAGCTTTAACTATAATTCATTTGTATAGTCTATGCTTATACAAATTCTCATGTAATGTTATTTCAATTGATAAATTACATTCATAATTTATATTTATAAATTTCAATTTATAATGAATTTATCCCCTTAACTTTAGTTATACTTCAATTTCTAGTTAAATTTTCACTTAACAATGATAATAATTTAATATTATCATTCCTAACATCCAAACAACCATATAATAGCTATATAGTTTACCAAAAACTTTCTTCATATCAAAAATATATTTTTGGGTAAAATTATTTCATTTACCCATATTGAAAACAATACCGTGTCGATTGTTCTATTCAAGTGTTTAGAAACCCTTTCGATACAGTTGCCCAGACTGTGCCGACGAAAGTTCATATACCACTCAATAAACCGATCAACGCAATATTAAAACAATTTATATTCACTAACAAATACGCGCTCATATTTATTAATACGCTCAAACTCATTATAGAGTACTACGGCCTCTATTTTAAATGAGTAATTCCCACCAGAGCCAAGGTTATCACCAACCTGTGCTCTGATACCAACTGTAACAGCCCGCAAATCCGTACCCCTTGAGTCAACACTATTTTACAACAATCAACTCAAGTTGCACAGAAATACGAACCATTTGGGTTTAAGAAGAAGAGGTAGAAGAAGAGAAAACAAAATCAACATCAGAATCTAACCATCGCAGCGGAATAAAATATAATAGATAATAAATAATCTTTACTCAAAATCAAATATATCAGTTTACATATATTACATCATCAAAGTACATCAGTCACAGCTCACATCAATAACATACAATGGATACACAACAACTCAACAGCAAAATATATATATATAAACAAGTACGAATGTACGTATCGTCAATCCAGCTCGTATCCTGAGCTCCATGGCATTTCTTGTATCCTATAATACTCGATCTGACCCGAGCATTACAGTTAAATAACACCCGAGTCGGTCTGGAATACCAGCGTGAGAAAATCACACCCAATTGATTATTAAAGTTTCAAAAATCCTTTGAAAATAAAAGCATCTCGGAAGACCACGCCACAAATAAACATGTCGGGTTTTTACCTTACGATAGCTAAAACAATTTTTATAGAAATCCTCTGATATTATAATAGGGTCTATATACAAATACTTATAAAATAGCCGAAATTGTTACATTATTAAATTTCAGCTACTTGCCATAGAGTGGGTAATACAAACAAAACTCGTACAAGGCTCGTAGGGAGAATGGATTTCCAACTAATGACTAGGCACTGGGGTACCACCTGTCACAGTACGAGGCCTAGATCACCGTACCGAGGATTACTCCCTTCATCCCCTGCAACACAAAGCCGGAACCATTCCTTACTGAACAGTCCCGAACAAGATAAACCCCATGGTTGGCGCGACCAACCACCCACTAAGCCGAAATATATAAGGGACATCTAGACAGGGGAATTATCTTGTCCTGCTTGGGCATGACCCACCTAACCGTGCTGCATATCCCCTGATTTTCAGTCATTCCCATTTGATGAGGTTTGAGGCTAAGCGTTACCTTTAGAACGTTTTCACTTAGAATACCCATCGTCCACCTGACGATGTTTCGCAAGCATTCGTCCATACAAGTCCGTCCCGGGTTCGAACGGAACCGAAGGCACTACCCTACTACATCCATTTTGGAAATATCCTCAGGATTAGTAGCGACTAGCCCTTGCACTTCACTGCTCCATCTTCGACTCCGAACACGTTTTTCGCACGAAACGTACAAACCGGATCGAAGTGGTTTTCGAGAAATAAATCTCGATCCCGGACTCTTCGAAACGATCAACGCAGTTGGCCAATATTGATAGTCGGTTATTTAACTATCAATTAATATTCGCAATCAACCATCCAACAATAAATAATTTCCCAAATTATTTATTACCCTCAAAATATCTTCACAAGATATATTTCCACTTTTCAAACCCTTTTGAAAACAGTTTTAAAACTATCTTCCTTTCTTAGAATCAATTTCCCAAATAGTTTCTATTTCCACTGAAATCGCCAAGCACAAAACTTAAGATTTTTAAAATAATTTTAAAACACTTTGCTTTGAAATTTATTTTAAAACATTTATTTTAAAAACTACTTCAATAATTTACTAAAAATACATACTATATGATTTTTGAAAATAAAGTTACTTTATAAAATATAAAACTAGGTTTTCACTCTTAAAAATAAAATACTAAGTCACATTTAAATAGTTATTACAATAATAGATTTGAAACATATTTACTTATGAATTTTAAACATTCAGAAATAATAAAATTCCTAAAATATGCTTTTTAAAACCACATTAAACTTTTATCTTATATTTAAATTTTCTTTTAAAAAAACGTACTTGGCTATCCAGGGAAATATACTTCCCTTCACATTCTTCTTGAAATTCTAATTTCTATCACTTGAATCAATTTCCAAATTGAATTCCAATTTTCTTCCTTTCTATTTCAAAATCTATTAATTTTAGATTTTATTTCCTTAATTATGAGTTAAATTACTTTTAACTGAAAATACCAATTCTTAGATTTCTCAAGTTACTTCTTTATTCTTTAAATACATTTAAACTTTAAATTTTAAAATAATTCTCTATTCTTTTATTGATATAACTTAAGTTTACAATTCATTAATTTCATTTTATTCAAAATTCTTTCTCTTCATTCTCGAAGTCATTTATTATTATTTTCATATTACTTCTATTTTTCTCAATTCACTCTTAATTTATTCAAATTTCCTATAATTACTTTACTTACAAATTCATTTCTTTTATTTTCTTTCCAAAATCCAATCCATATAATTTTGGTAATTCATTATACCACAAATATATCCGATCAACCATAACATTCCATATTCCAATATAACTCATTATAGAATGTCAATATTCACAGCAGAGAAAATTAAATAATTTAAATAAATGTTGAGGGATCCAGTTGGATCCCTCCAACCTGTTTTCCCTGCATCCACAGACGTTAGCACAATATAGTACACCAATTACAAAATATCATACTATATCACATCGGCCAATTCAACCATCCAAACAATTATTTAAATTTTATCATTTAAAATTTAAACTGAGTGAGATTAACTCACCTTTGATTTTATTTGTAATCCACTTCTTTATTGCCTTGGTTTTCCCCTTTTTTGACCTAGAATAAACAATTCATATGATTTATCGAACAATCAATTTCCTTTCAATAGATTTAATTAATTAACACCTATAATTTGAACCATTCTATTGATCATTTTCCTATTAGATAGATTTAAATTAGCCAGATTATTATATCAACTAATTTTCCTCATAATAAATAAAATTTTACATTACAAAAATAATTAATTAAGCTAAACTCCTGAATGCACTACTTTAAAAACAATCAAGTAAATTTAAGATGTATATTTATTTTTGTTCTGTTAATTTCTGTATATATATATATATATACACAAAATTAGTCTGCATAGATATATTCTACTGCGTATATTTTCTGCTGTTCATTTACATTCATTTTTTTTATTTAACACGTATATATCTCAAATCAAAGAAAGTACCTCACTGATACGACACGCTCGAAACCAGCCAGGCTTCACTGTTCGCCGAACTCGAGCTCTACTTCGAGCTCCTCCCAGAAGTTGTGTAGCCTCCGAACACCGCGAGTACCACCACCCCTCAATCGGATCGCGGGACGCCTCACACGCGCGCCTACATCGATGCCACCAACTTGCCTACGCCTTCCACTTTCCCAATCGCCCCCTATAACCACGAAGATCCCAAACCCTAACCCAAAGACAGTTCGACCTTTCCACTGCTGATTCCCAAGACAAGTGCCGCCATCCATCCATACTACGAACTTCGAGTTCGACGTCGAACATCATATCGCAACCGCTATTGCTCAAAGAAATCCATAGACTCGAACGTCCACCATCTCCCCTCGCGTTCAAACGAACTCGGCAATTAAATTTTCGATCTAAAGTGAGAGGAGGGGAGGACGAAATTCGATTTGGATGAAAACTGGGTCTAGAAATTTGAAAGCAGAATTCTCGATTCCCTTTTTTTTATGATGGATTTGGTTTTAGGCTTCGGCCATGATAATTTTTCTGATTTTATTTTCGAACGAGAATGAAGCATCTCGATTTTCTTTTTGAAAGAATGAGGAAGTGTGTTCGAGAAGGCAAAGGAAGCATGTTTGAAAAAAAATATCTAGCTACAGTAATATGAGGGTTGACTGGTCAACACATATCCTTTCTATTCAAATTAAAATTTAAACCGTCTCAAATAATTATTAAGCGTTTATACACCTTACACTCATACAACAAGTCCGATCAATACGAAATTTGAAATCCGATAATAATTCAATATTACGGATCCAATGGAACTGGTTTCGTCGAATTCCGAGACTGCGCCTCGAAAGGCTATTTTTAAATTCAATTTAAACGATTTAAATTTCAAGACTGGACAAACAACTTTCAAATTCAATTCTAACATTTTTACTATCTTCACTATCATCACTATAAATTTTATAAGCCTTCAGATTAATTTTTTTTTAAATAGACTTAAAGTCTCAGATTTCATATCTTATCCCAATTCAAATTATTTAATTCAATAATTAAATTATCAAATAAATTTTGATATTCGTAAATCAAGTTAAAATTACTCTATTGAATATTTAAAGTCAATTACATATTCCAATTTAAATGCTCGAAAATTCCAGGTCGTCACATTGAATGTAAGCACTTGAGTTGTAAACCATTAAAATTGAATGAAATGGCATATAAATTTGGTTGGAAGCAATTGGATTAGCTTTAAATCGTATAAATCGCTTATGGTAAGCGTTTGGTGTTTGTTGCTTTTGAAATGCTTGTGTTTAGCCATTAAAAGTAAGTGAAATGCAAATAGATT
Source organism: Allium cepa (assembly GCA_030765085.1). Taxonomy (NCBI): domain Eukaryota; kingdom Viridiplantae; phylum Streptophyta; class Magnoliopsida; order Asparagales; family Amaryllidaceae; genus Allium; species Allium cepa. The sequence continues at coordinate 446,046,438 of CM060935.1, read as the reverse complement.
TTCTATATATGGCACTTACATATTTAAATTGAGTAAGTACGGGTACCTAAAGGCCGTTTGGCTGGATTTGGTTGCGCTATGTAACGTACGGGATTTTCGAATCTCGAAAGTCGACATTAATATGTCCACTGTATCAACTGCCTAACAATCGAATGTCGGAAAACCGTACCATTAGGGTTAAAGAAGAAGAGGTATAAGAAGAAAGAAAGAAAGAAAAAGAAAACTGAAACAATATCAGAATCTCACAATCGCAGCGGAACAACATATAATAGATAGATAAATAATCTTTAAAACAAAGAATCATATCTGTTATTACATTACATCACATTACATTATCAGAGCTTACAACAACAAACAGCGAAAAAGAAATACTATATACTAGTTGATACGCCATGCCATCCAGCTTGCCTCCAGAGCTCCACAGCATCTCCTGAATTCCAGAATGACCTGATAACCTGACTCTAGACTGCCCGTGTGGAAATTGGTGTGCACCCAGAGTTTAGGAAGAGAACAATAAACTCCAAGTCAGTCATGAGACTGGTGTGAGAACTAAAAACAGTTATATCTTTAAAAATAAATAAAGAAATATTTTAAAATAGATCCGCAATGCTTTTAGAAAATGAAACTACCATAAGGCCTCCCGCACACACACACAATGCAAACGCAGAATCGGAGGAGATTTCTCCTTATGATAGTCAAACATGCTTGATACGCAAATTTCTTTGATATTATTAGTATAAGTGCAAAGTGTAGGAAAACATTTCGAAAGTATGATATAAATCTTAGCCAACATAGACATTCTAAACTATGCCTACTATAGCTACCATCTAAACAGTGGTGACCACCATAAGTAAACGGCAGGTAATACAACTAAAACCGTACAAGGCTCATATTGTTTCTTTGGATTTCCAACAAATGGTCAGGCCAAGGAACTTCCCATTTCCACATAGGTACGCCTCTAGAAAGACACCCCGAGAACCTAACCGGATCTCTGCCAACACAAGGCCGGGTTACCCCTAGCTGGGTAACAACTGACACGAGTATGCCATCCCCCGGTCGTAATCGACCTAAATCCCGGGATTCACCAACAACCATAAAATCATAAGTTTGCAGCAACAACATAGGTTAAGTATCAGGGCTTCATACCATAATACCACCTCTATCCAGAAGGAAATGAACATACCCTATGGGGGCGCTGTCCCCAAATAACCTTGCTACATCTTTCATGTTTTGAACATTTCCGGGGTGTGAGGTCCGACGAAGTCTCGTCCACAAAGCTACGCTTTTCATAAAAGCCATGCTTTGATCAACAAATGATAAGCAACACTCAGCATGCCACGTTACCAAATTGGGAATATATCACTAGTAACCATCAACTACATAGCCTCTGAGCTTGTACGTTTCAGAGAAGGGTGTTAAGCTAAAAGAATGAATTCTCCGCCACCAACAGAAATATAGTTGGTAGAAACCAACTTTACATCTCAAACTGTAACGTCAGACACACATCCATACAAGTCCGTTCCGGGATCGAACAAAACCAAAGGCACTTCCAAAGTAGCCATTGCAAATCCGGATATTCACTAATCACGTTCGGAATTCCCATCACAAAGGGTGATAAAATCTCTATATCGGAGATCAGCCGATGCAGAGTCATTCGACGGTAATCATTCCATTTTCGAAAATATCCGGTCTTCAACTCCGGTTTTCAAATGCTATCAATTACGACATATCACTATTCGGAATGGGATTTATGACCCAAAGGTCCTCTCCCGGCTAAAACGAATAACGAGCGCTTATTTTAAAATAAGTGTAACATTCAAATTCAAGCAATTCACAACAAATACCCATTTAAAGGTAAATATTGATAGTCGGTTATTTAACTATCAATAGATATGCACAATCATCACCAAATTCCAAATAATTTCCCAAATTATTTATTTTCCAAAAATATATGTACAAGATATATTTTCCACACTTCAAAATAGATCAATGTTTATTTTCAAACAAATTTCTCTTTCCTTTATAAATTCCATGGTGAATTTAAATTTTCAAATATCCACTGATATACGATTTTCAAATCGATTTCAAATATTCACTTTCAATTTATCTTTAAAAAATAAAATCTCAAAACATTTCATTTCATATTGGAAAACATTTCCATACTTATTTAATAACAAGTAATTCACAAATCTATTTATTTTCAACATATGGAAAATATTCAATATACTTAAATCACAATTAAGTATATATTTTATTCTTTAAGGAAACCATTCTCTTAAACACATTTATTTGAGTCAAAACGAATGTTGCGTAAAACATCGTTACGACAACCCAAAATCACTAGTATAGGGATTCGAAATTTAGGTAGATATATAAATCCTAATACTATATAAAACATTTCCTTTCGAAAATCATTTACTATAACAATAGTGTTATAGTCCATCTTTTCCTCATTTTTCTCGAAAACGTCTATTTCAACAATGAATGTTGAAATCTATGGTTTCGTTCCTTAACATATTTTAAAACAACTTCAAATCGTTTTAATTCTATTTAAAAGATCACTTCCTAAAACATTTCTTTAATATATTATTCACTATCCAAAATCGTGAATATACTTCGTTAACCAAATTCAACCTTTCTACACATTTTATTTAAAGGATTATCCACTGTCCAAAATCGTGGATATGCTTCCTTTAATAAGCTATAATAATTAACTTATCAAAATAAGTCGATTTCGGATTTATAAAACAACGTTTATAAATTCACATTTATATAATTTTATAAAAACTTCAACTTATAAAATCCCTTAATTAACAAATTCTATTTATATCTCATTTAAATGCCCAAAATCCAATTTATAAGTTAATTACTTATAAATCTTTTATTTTACAAAATTTATTCATTTTATAACTTCACAATTTATAAATCTATAAATTTCATTCACTTATGAAATCCATTTAAACTTCATTTTAACACTTATAAAAAATTCGTTTTATGATTCCAATATTTTTAATTTATAAATATCAAATTTATAAATCTTTTATATAGCTGTTTATATTAATTTCAAAACTCTCAATTTAAACTATTTTATAAAATTCATTAACTCCATATTTCAAAAATCACATTTCGGTTATATTTCACAAAAAAAAATTTATGACATAAAAATTATAACGTTTATTTATTTAAAATGAATTAATTCCAAAATTTTAAATAAAATGTATACTTTCAAAAATCAAAAAATCCTTTTAAATTCAAAGTCCTTACTTTAACATTTTTAAAACTCCAAAAATAGGCCAAAGCTGCAACAACACTAAATATAACAATCACGGCATCCAAAACATCATATATCATATGATAACAGAATATATAACAATATCTGTAAATAAATCAATACAGGTGAGTAATCCAGTTGGATCCCTCCAACCTGTTACCCTGCATCCACAAATGTTAGCACAATACTAATTTCGTTTCAAGACGGAATATCGCGGTACATGGGTTTATATAAAATATTATCCGCTATTATGCGGCGCAATAGGGTCTCATCCGTTATATAATGCGGGAAAATCAACTCCAAGTACATATATAATACCAATTTCACTTCAGGGTGAAATATCGCGGTATATGTGTTTAATAAATAACATCCACTTAATATACGGCGTACAGGGTCTATTTCAATACAACTGATAGCAATTTATCATTAAATCACACAATCAAGCAATTTAAATTTAACTATTTAGAATTTAAATCAAAACAATTCGATTGAGTGAGAAGTTCTCTCCTTGCTTCAAATACTGTTGCAGTGTTTTATTTCGAATAAAATTAAATGTGCGTTTAATTTTACCCAAAATTTTCACTAGCTCCAATCAACTCCAATCTAGCTCCATCGCGTAGTGGTCGTCAATACGAAGCCAACGCAATTCGTTTCGTGCGAAACAGACCTCGTATGAAAAAGTTATAGCTTTTTAAAGTTTGAACGATTAAATATAAATCAATTTACAATTTAATTATTTATTTTTAAACCAAGAATCAATCCAGGCCGTTCGTTCCATAAATGCAGATCTCTGCCACGCACTTCATCTTCTTCCCCATCGCGTTAATACGCGTTCAACAAACCCATGGCCGCCGTTTTCAACCAATTATCGAGCAATCATCACGCGCCTAGAAGTTGATCAGGGACCGCCAAACGAACGGCCACCATGAGAGCTACCTACGGCCACAACATCAGGGAGCTCGGTCGTCCATCCTCCTCAATAAACGCACACGAAGTTCGACCGTTCAAACGTCGATTGCCTCCAATCCGTAGCTCCGTTTCCGATCACAACCGTTGGATATGCCGATCGTGCCGAGCTCTACAAGTTTGTAGTTGAACGTTTGTCGTAAATGTTTATGGATTTAAAGAAAATGAGGGAGGAAGAGTTGAAATTTTCGGCCATTGTTTATAGAAGGAGACGGCTAGACCTAGTTACTTAGGGTTTCTGAAAAAAGAAAAAAGTGGAGGGCTTTTATAGAAATTCTCACGACACTATTCACCCAAAAAATTTCCGAACTCCAAACGAAGCGCGCCGCCTGGCTTTTATAATGTTTTACCCCCATTCCGAATGCAATGGAATATATATCAGGAGCCAATTTGATCATATTTGAAGGATAGGTTTTTGAATCGACTATTTAAATTTAAAAATTCACTAAAACCGATTTCTGTGCGTTTTAGCTTGCCCCGGACAAACCGTAAATCCGATTGACACGAAATTTGAAACCTTACAATAATATAACATTATGGATTCGATGAAACTGGTTTCGTCAAAATCCGAGACTGTTTGAAAAATAACTATTTTAACTCGTCAATTCAATATTAAAATATTCAATTTCTGCAAATTAACTTTTAATTCAATTTTAAAAGTTCTATAACATCATTCTAACTCTAATATGATTTAATACAACTTTATAAATCATTTTTAATCATATTAAACCCAATTTCCAATTATATCTAAAATTTCAAATATTAAATTATCGATTTAATTATCCAAGTAAATCCAGATATTCGAAATAAAATTTATTCGACTTACAAATTTTACTTGTTAACATTTAAAAATCAATTAAATATACGAATTTCAAATGACAGAAATTCTGGGTCGTTACACGCTAAGTGCTAAAATAAATAAGCTGTTTGCTTAAAGTGATAAATAAAGGTACGCCTATGCAATAAAAATAGGAAATATGAATTATTTTTGCTTTTCCGACCGGGTGGTCGACGTATATATATTTATTCTCTTGTCAAATTGCAAAAGCTCCTCCGTACAAAGAAGAATCTGCCAAACTTTTCGAAAATTTTGGGAGTCGGAAAATTTTTGAAAATTTTTGAAAAAATTTTGTTAGCAATAAAATGATTTCAAATTTAAAACCAAAATAAATTAGTGAATGAAACTAATTTAAAATAACGATATGAATCAGTTATAAAAAGGAAGATAAAATTTGATATTCGGAATTGAAGACAAATTGAAATCATAGGGAAATGGGATAAACTAATTTGAAATAGATATGAAACCTTTGTCAGGAAATGTATAAAATGATTGAAAAGGTTACGATTGGATATTATTGCTAAGTAAGATATGCAGGTATTATAAGGAAAAAAGAAATTGGATTTGATTTCAGGAAATAATGTGAATTTCCCAACAAAAAGGTATGTATTTAAATTTCTGTATCAAATTGGATTGGATTTTTGATCTAGCCACTTGGCCTTTTGTTTTCTTTGGAATTTGGGAGCCCGTAGAGGCATTTTGTAGTTGTACCGAGCTAGCCGCGCAAAGGAGACACTGGCAAAAAATTTCGAAAATTTAGAGAGTTAGAAAATTTTTGAGAAAATTTTGTTAATTCAAAATTTGGTTTTAAATTGAAATTTGAATGATTGAGCAAAAAAAAGGTATTGTTTGACAACTATAGAAGAGTTAAGGAAGTTAGTAAGAATGATAAGGGGTCTTTTATAAAAGATAGTTGGTAGGAAGTTGAACTGTTGGTTTTGGAGGAAAAGTAAACGGGTATTGGATCATTCTTCGTAACTAGTAATTTCGGGGACGAAATTCTTTTAAGGGGGAGGAATGTGACGACCCGGAATTTTTAACAATTTAAATTGGAATAATTAATTGATTTTAAATATTTAAAAGTTAATTTTCAACTTGAATTCCAAATATTAATATTTACTTGATAATTAAATTATGGATTTATATAATTCGAAATTGGGTAAGATGTTGAATATGGAATTTTAAGCCTGTTAAAAATAATTTCAAGGCTTGTAAAATTTATAATGATGATACTAAAGATAATAGAATGGTTGAAATTTAATTTAAAGGTGATTTGTTCAGTTTTAATAATATATCGTTTAAATCGATATTTAAAAATAGCCTTCCGAGACACAGTCTCGGAATTTGACAAAACCAGTTCCATTGGATCCGTAATAGTTAGTTATTATCGGATTTCAATTTTCGTAGCGTTTGGATTTACCATTTGCTCATACGGGTGAGAAACGCGTCGAAATTAAAACCGATAATTTAATATTTTAAATCGATTTAATAAGCTAACTTCCACATACGATTAAATTAGCCTCCGAAACACGTTCCATTGTGTTCGGAATATGGGTAAAGCCTTATAAACGATTGACGGCATGTCTAATTAGGAGACCGAAATTTCACGGTGCGACACGAGATATTTTCACTAATTAATTATATTATAGTTAAGCGTACGCCGGAAGCTATTTTCCCCCAATTGATATTTTATCTTCGTCCCTCTCTATCTTTCGGCAGAAATTGAACGTCATAAAAAAAGGGGAGTGAATCAGTTCGTTCCCAAAATAAATAAAAAACGTAATTTGTCAATTTCTCATGGCGACGCAGATCTGGATGCTCGAACTTATGCGCGCGCATCGCCTGGAGAGGGTGTGGGCACGTTCAAATGGTAACGCGTTCGAGTGGGGGGGGTCGCGACTGCATATGGTTCGACGACGTGTCTGGGTTGATTCGCGATGGGTGGCAGGTTGCGCGTGAGGAGGATTTCCTAAAGGGGTTTGGTGATTGGGGTTGCTCGAGGCTGTTCGATTTCTTAAACAAACGAAACCCTTCGCCTTCGTTGAATCAAATGGGGCGGCGCCTGCGAGATTAGCTCGAGCGCGCGATGTTGGCGAGTTTGGTGGTCACGAGTATATCAAGTCGCGAGTCTTGGAGAAGCGAGTGCCGCGTAGGCGGCGCGAGGTTAATGGGGAGGGCTTGGCCGTGGAGTTCGTCGAAGTCGAGTTGTTGGAGTTTGGATCTGCGATGGTGGAGGCGTCGGCAGTGAGGTATAAGCTCTGCAGTTTTTATATTTGCATATATTTGTGTAAATATATAGAGAATAAGTATTTATATGCTATAAAAAAAATAAGTGTAAAACAAAAGTTTTATTTTTAACAGTAAGACTTAATAAGGACTTTTGTTTTAATAGATATAAATACATATATATATATATATATATATATATTTATTTAGAATTTACAGTTTGTTTAAAAATTTACAGTTTTGTTACGAAATATTTTTTTTACAGTAAACTGGAAATTTATATAGGAGTTTATATAAAATAAATCTTAATCTATATAGATTATTTCTTATAAACATATATAAATATACATTTTAAACTTGCAAGTTATTTTAAAATAAAGGATTAAGGAGATTAACTTGTTTAAAATTAGCTTATTTAATTATTTTAGCTACTAAGGAATTACTAAAGGAAAATTAGTTTAAATTAAATTTATTTAAAAAGGAAATTGATTGTTCCATTATTTAAAATGTTAACAAACCGTATAATATTTATACAAGGTCCAAAATTGGGAGATAATGGTCGAGATGGAATTGGATTGCCAAACAAAAATCAAAGGTGAGTAAATCTCACTCTGTTGGATTTCTATTTAAATTTAAATGGTTAAATTTAAATAATTGGTTGAGTGATTGAATTGATTGAATGTGCACTGATGATCTGGTGACTTTGGTTTTGGTTGGTTCTCGGGTTAATTGTTGCATGACTCGAAGTATTCGGGGTTTAAATTGTTTTAAACAAAAAACATAAATAAGAAAATGTTTTCATTTTAAAGTTAATAAGGGCTTGATGATTTGTGATTCATTTAAATTAGTAGAGTAAATAAAATGGATAATGAATTAATTCAATTAATTGATGATTTGGGTTAATTTAAATAGTAATTAAGGGTGTGAATTAATTAATTAAGGATTTAAGTTAATTAATGAAGTTTAATTAAATTAGAAAAATCATTGGGTGGTTTGATATGTAATTAATTAAAAATATAATTACGTATGGAAGTAATTAATAAATAATTACAGGATGTAATTAGTTGAATGATGATTTGTTAACAGAAGTAAATTGGGTATAATTACTTGTGTAATTAATCAAGAGATTTATTAAGATAATAAATTAAGGAGTGATTAATTTATGGGGAAATTAATTTAAAGGACAAAAATTTGTATATTTTTTGCCTTAAGGACACGACCTCAATATTTTTACCATAAGGACAAACATTCTTTTAAAATTTATTCATAAGGACAAACATTTTCAAAAATTATTCATAAGGACAACAAAACTGTTACCGAACTAAAAACTGATACCTAAAAACTGCTACCGATAACTACAAACTGGTACCTAAAAACTGCTATCAATAACTAAAAACTGATACCTACAGAAAGTTGTCCTTCAGGATAAAATATTGAGGGTCTGTCCTTGAGGCTAAAAAGCTGTAAAATTTTGTCCTTGACAATAATTTCCTGTAAAAAAAAACATATAGAAATGTATAAATGCATAGCAAATTTTCGCCCGATAAATGATTGCATGGCAAATATTTACCATGTAATTGTTTGCTAGGAATATATATATGTCGAACAAATGTTTAAATAATATTAACATACTGAAGTATCAATTTCAGATATAAAAAATAATTCAAGTTCATATATTATATTCCAACATTCTTACCGTACTAGATACTAATATAATTTACCTACTATTATACATGAGGTTGTGTACTATAACTTGGACAAAGTCATCGAAATAAGGTGAGTCAATATATTAAATATGCTATTTAATAGATTTATTGACACATTGGTATATAAATCAATATAATATTATTAACTTAAAATAACTAAACTAATATATACAATCTAATTTCTATGTGGATTATAAACTGGTACTCAACAATTAAACTGAAGCCAAATCACAAAGACATCGTATACTTAAAATCCTATGTAGCTGTATGAAATATTTTAAATTGCAAATAAATATTACTAGAAAGTTTGGAAGCTAATTAATATGTAATTATAGGTATTGATGATTCAAGACTAGAAACCAACATATGAATCATTGGTAGCCAAAGTGTTGGAAGAAGAAGCTATGAGTTGCAGAAAAATAAGGATACCACTACATCACAAAAATCATTATACGCTGTTGGAGTTCAATGTAGTTGACAAAACCTGGACACATTATGATTCCCAAAGACCAAGAAAAAAAATTACTTGTGCAAAAATAGTGGTGAATATTTTAAATAACTACTTGTGACAAACATAGTGGTAAATTTTAAATGTTTTGATAAGTACTTGTGGCAAATATTTACCTTGTAGCAAATATTTATTCACTTAATTGACATGATTATTTTTTGTAGAAGGACAGAATAATAAATGTTCTGAAGTCAACTTTTGCAAAAAGGGGAAATATCATAAGAAAGAACGTCATGACAAACCAATTAACTTTGTGAATAGTCCACAACAAAAGTACTATTTGTAAGTATAAAATTTTATATAAAAGTAAATTTAATAACATTAAAAAACTTTTTTAAACTAATGCAGGTTATTTTGCAATATTTGTTATGCGATATATGGAAAACCTATCCAATAACATACAAATAGAAGGAAAAGAAAATTTATATGAAGATGAAGAAGTGCAGAGACTAAGACTTCACATCCTATATGAGATCATCATAGACAAAGATCCTGGCAAGAAATCAAAACCTAACATTGTCAACTGTATTAAAGACTGTATAGACACGGGAAATTTTGATTAAATTATCACAATTTATATAACTGAAAGTATTAAAACTTATATGATAAATGATGGATGCTAGATACATAATCTTACTTGTTCATGTTGAATGCTTAAAAAACACTTTTGGATGATTGTAAGAAACTTTATCAGAATGTAATGTAAAGTATTTAATTTTTAAACTATAATGTCCTATATAGAAAATGTGGTTGGTGTAATATATAAATTTGATCTTTAACTCAACTATGTTGGATGTTTAATTCTACATACTTTTAACATGATGCAATGTACAACATTTTATATTTGAAATGTAATTTACAATATTCATACGAAATTTTGTTATTCTCATAAAGTTTAATATTGTTTATTCTCTACACTAAACCCAAATATCCGGCAAACATTTGCCTTGTCAGACAACAATTACACAAGCAATAGAAGTAACGACACTAAACATTATAATATTAATTAACCAAGGTTATAGCCAACGACACAACATATTCAACTACATACTCTAATCGAATTTCTAAGAAAAATTATATAATTAAGATATATTGTTCGACCAAACAAACCACCAAACGTAAAAGCTTAGTAGAAGCAGAACTTAATCCAGTATGTAAGGATTCAAGAGCTAACCAACTGCCAAACAATTGTCAAACTTAATTGGGTACGTATGGTTGCAAAAGCCAACCAAATGCCAAACAATTGTCAAACATAATTAGGTATGTATGGTTGCAAAAGCCAACCAAATGTCGAACCTAATTGGTTACATACGGATTCAAATGCCAACCGAATGCTAAGCCTAAACAATTATGGGTTCGATTATATGCTTGGTCATGAGCTCGGTCATGGTCCTAGTCATGAGCTCGGTTATGGGCTCTTTCATGGACTTGGTCATAGGCTCGGTTAGGGGCTCGATCATGGGCTACGTATGGAAGCAAAAGCCAACCGAACGCCAAACCTAATTGGGTACGTGTGGATGCAAAACCCAACCGAATGCCAAACCTAATCGGGTACGTATGAATGCAAAAGTCAACCGAATTCCAAACCTAATCGTGTATGTTTGAATGCAAATGCTAACCGAATGTCCTGGAGTTTCAGTCTGTACTCTAGTTCCATATATCTTTAGACAGTCTTTATAATTTCATATATTTCTTCGCTTGACCAATTCTTTGGCGCTCGGATAGTCTCTTCTCTATTAGATGTAAAAAATAATCATCTCTTCTAAAAGTATGATTGAGATAGAGAAAATACCGATAATAATCAAATCATGAAATTTTCTTTCCATGTAGTAAAGAAAATGCTTATGTTTTTTCCATGCAATAAGGATAAGCTAGATGACCAGCCATGCTCCAACCTGAAGGCATTGCATACCCAGAAAAATCGCTAATAATCCATAACAAAGAAGAAAACACAAGTAATTTTTTTTTTAAATGTCTTATGTTTCAACTCCTTCATGCCATAGTGTTTCAAATCTTCAACCAAATGGTTGTCAATAAACATCGATTCCTTATATCGAATCGTCAGGACTAGAGACGATAATAGTGAGAAACATATATGTAGTTTTCATACGCATCCACGAAGGTAAATTATAAAGCGTAACGATAATAGGAAAATATGAATTTTTACTACCAAACCGAGAGAATGATGAAAATTCATCCATACTTAAACTAAGTCTGACATTACAGCTCTCTGTTGCAAATGCAGGATAAGTCTTATTAAAATGTTTTCATGCCTCTCCATCAGATGGATGTGTCAAAGTCCCCTCTTCTTGTGTTCTCATACTGTGTCATCACATATGACATGTGTAATGACCTGCCCTCTCGACCCTCGAACGTCGACACTAATACATTCACGGTATTCATGTGGCTAGTATCCAAGTGCCGGAAGGACGAATTATTAGGATGAAATAAAAAAATAGAATAAGGAAGAAGGAACACAATATCAGAATCTTCAAACGAAACGATAATATATAGTATCAAAGGAACGGTACAAAGAGTTACTCCGATACAAAAATTTCGAAGTTATAAAAATATAGGTACTACCATCAGCCTGCACAATTATAACCATATGTCCTCACAAACGCTGATAATGACAATACAGTAATGCAGTGGAAATAAGAATACTACGGGAGGTGAAACATCTCAGCTCATCTTCTCCAGATCTAATGAACATCAACAAAAACCTTCCTTTCTCAAGCTATTTGAAAGAGCACACGAAGAATTTAGGGAAAATAGAAACAAAGCGTCACTACACATTGTAGGACTTTAAAAATGCTATAAAAAGTTTCATACTTTTAGTAGCATGTTGTATCACAGTGTTTACCAAAATGCTACTAAAAGTTTTGACACCATTTTCTCGACGCTACGAAAATCGTATCACAACCATTTATATTTATTTTTATGGCATTTTGTAAAACGCTGCTAAAATTTATTAATTGTTTTGCAGCATACTTTACGTGCTACAGTTTCTTGTTAGTGGCTTATATCATTTCTAACCATCACTCGCATAATAGTCTTATTAAAACCAGCAATCAATCGTATAATCGTCGTATTCAAACCAACAATCTGTAACGACCTGTAAGATTTTAATAAACTTTATCGTTTTATTAACGTATTTAATTGGATTATGGTGAAATTTTTAAATAAATTAATTTGCAAATAAAAAGTTAATATATGGATTACGTCCAATTAAACATAGCAGATGGCAAAATTTCAATTTATTTTATGAAAATTTATTTATTATGTAATTCTATTAAATTCAAGCTAGCTAATAATTGTTGATAATAAAAAAAAAAAATTCTAATGCAGAATATTTTACATAGAAAAATTCTAAATCCTCATCTGAGAAAGGCGTCATCTCTAGTTTTTCAAAATCCGGACTTCTATAGCTTCGTCGTTCTTATTTTCTGCATTCTACTGCATTTTTTTTTCTACTAGTGAAAAATTCGAATTTTTATAACTCAATCATACCACTGATAACTGTATACCATTGTGAACGCCTCGTCGTGCTGATCTCAAAAGTATATTTATTTCTGTATTTCGGAACCCGGTGTACAACGGAAGCAATAAATTTGTTCGTTTTAATGACACCATAAATTGTGCCTCCTTAGCTTCTCCTTATTTCGTTTCGATTTAAACCGTGCTACCCAATATAAATTTATTACTTTAAATTTACAGCTATAAACATTATTTGACCGTTTCTCTTACATTCATTTCACTTAAGAGATACGTTTCTGGTAGCTCTAAGTTCATTTCTCTTTTGGCTTCTATTCCAATAGCATACGTTACTTTTATAATTTCCTATTTATAATACATTGTTTTATAACTCCCAATTCAATGCTAACGTTATGTGCTTTATTTCAAACAGCTCAATTGAACTTTTGAATTCTCTGTTCATTCAACTCATCGCCGTTTTGCTATTAGTATTTGTTTCCTGATTTCATCATCAAACGTTTCCACTCCTAATTATTAGTAAATTTAGAATCAACGTTTGTTGCTTAATTTATGGCATACGTTCTAATCTTTTGCTTTTATCATTTAGAAATCGAAACGTTTCTTTTGCTTTTGAATTTTGTAACGTTTGATAATAATTAATCTCCATAGTATAATTGCCTACGTATTGGGACCTAGGAAATAAATAAAATTAAGAAAACGTATAACTTGCAAGAAACAATAGATTACTTTATTTGTTTATCTGGTTTCAAACGAGTGACCATTTATTTCGGGAGAAACCGTTTCTTTTGCATGTGTAAAAATCTACCATCATCTTTCTAGATCTGTTCATATATTTTTTCCTTCCGCCTCCTTTTATTTTGCTCTCAAATTTCCACCATCTTCTTTCCAGAACTCTCCCATGCAAACAAATCCATTTATTACTCGACCTATATATATATAACTCTATGGATTCACGCACCTTTCCTTCTCTGTTTTAATATAACTCTTCATTTCTTTTTCTCTCTCTCTTCTTTATTTCTATTTATAACTTTGTCAGAAACGTATGTGTCTATATAATTTATTTATTCCTTTCTCTGTTCATTTTCTTGCTTTCAAAATGTCCTTTCCTTTGTTATTCCCTTAATTTTAGTGCGTTACTTTACACCACTACAGGACATTTATTTATGTACGTTTCACTATGTTTCTTATATAATTTGATAAGCTGCACTTTTCTCTCCTTAATTTCTTTCTTCCATCATGATTCTAAAGACTTCTGCAAAAATATATATATATATATATATATATATATATATATATCACAGCATCTCTACATTCCTACTTTCTTTCTTCATTCTATAAACATATTTTTCCCTTACCTGAAGCCTCTCAGATCTGTTCTTCTCCTACAAAAAAAAAAAACACACACACATAAGAAACGCATAAAATAACAGGCAGCAGCCGCCTTCCATCCCTCTATCCTCTCTAGTTCATCACCTCCGCACTCTCACCTCCGCCTCGGGTACCACTGCATCTCCCACTTCAACTGGTGAGTAGCCACCTTTATTTGTATGCACAATTTTTTTAAATGCAATTATTTGAACGTATGCGTGCTTAGTTAGGATAACATATGATTAGTTTGGGTTTAGGTCACGTTAGTCTTATATATATGAGTATAGAATGTCTGCATATATTTGTGTAGTAAATTGTTTGCATATTTTACTTAAATAATTTTAAAGTATCAAATTGTTTTTCCTTCAAAGATATATATATATATATATAGGTTAGTTATAGACAAAAGTATATGTATATGAGCTTTATGAGATGTACGTCTACGTAAGTTTTAAAGTATACATTATACATATACGCACAGCTGTTATATTTTAAAGTGGTATTTTATATAGATTTTTTTTTTTTAGTAAATTTTCGTTCTGATTAAATTTTATACATGTTGATGTTCACGTAATTTATAGGTTTTAAGATGTATAAGTTAAGTTATATATATATGACTTTATTTACGCATATAAAATTTTAAAAGTGGTATGGTCTGTTTATACGCATGGTTAGTAAAGGTGATTTATTTATTTATAATATATTGTTTTGCCGTTTATATATGTCACAGTTTTTAAAAATGGAGGAAAGGACAGTACATGTGTTCATTTGAAGAAGTCTGTGTCTATTTTGTTAGTACGCATATAATTTAAGTATGTTCATATAGGTGGAGTACAGACTTGCAGTGCATTATAATAACAAAAATTTTATGGATTATTTTATAAGTTGTTATATAGTTTTGTTTTATAAATATGTTATTTACGTATGTAAGTATTTTTTTAAAAAAATGTAAGTATTTTTTAAAATTGTAAGTATTTTGTATAAATACATATTTTATAAACTAAGTTTACATTAGTTTATATGTGTGAGTATCGGCTGTTAGTTCATATATGGTATAACAATAAGTAATATAATATGGTTGATGTTATAATAAGTTAGGTTACTGTAAGTGTATTTGTGTATGTACATTGAGTTACATTTTATAGAATATGTCCTTAAGTTATTAAGTATTTAGGTCGTGTCTGCATATCAGATTTGTTCAGTACATGAATTATAAAAGTTCGCTTATACCATTTATCTTCATCGTTTCAGTTCTGATCTGATCCGTTTCAATTAGCTTTGATCGAATTCGTGCCGATTTTGTTTTGCTTGGATTTGAAATTTAATTTCAGTATCCGTAGCAGTGTGCATATCCGTATCACCTTCTGTATTCTCGTTCATCTCTAGCCTTGAAAGGTGAGCAATCACTCACGATTAACGTTCTTTTATTTATTAAATTTGATTCAATTGAAACGTCAATTGAAATATGCTGCTGTTAGTTGTTTACTGTTACGACTGCTATCATCTGTATCTGTTCACCTATGACACCTGACACCATTATCGGTTAATTATTTATGTGATAATAATACAGATTGGTTGAAAATTTACTGATTGATTGATTGTCGTTTAAATTGGATGTTAATTACTATTGTTAAATGATAACTAGTTTGCTAGTAAGATTTGAGGTGGTATAGTTTACAAAGAAAACGGATTATATACGATGGACCTTGATTGATTAAACCTGACCCCGCCATATGTAAATTTGATTAGTTTAATTTGACCCATTAATTGTCGTAGGAATTGATAAGTTATACTTTAAAGCTTTGAACATAGTTTGGATTAACTGTTGTAATACTAAACTGAAATTGAAATGGAACGACAATTGAAAAACTGAAATGTAATAATCTGTAATCTACATGAAATGATAGTGTAGATTTTAGAAATAATTATAAAAATAACAATGCGAATTAATAAGATCATTTCGGAGTTATTTGATTTAATCTATTGAATTGTTATTGATTGTTGTTATTGCTTGTTTACTTACTTTGACACTATCCCTGTCATCACACTGCAAGTTCCCTTTGTTATGTTTGATTTTTGAATTAAAATGGGTTGAAAAATAGGCCCAAGCGGGTTTTGTTTAATTAAATTTGGGATTACGGGTTGAAATGCTATCCACCCGTATACATTTAGTGTACGTATTGAAATGATAATAGCCATAACACTTTGACCATATGAAAAAAAAATCTATGGTCTTATTAAATGTAAATTCTTAAATACATCTATAAAGGGTAATGATAAATATAGAGTTAATTATATCTAGTTAATCAAGATTTGATTAAATACATAAATTATGATAAATAATTTATGTAAATTTTATTCGGATAAATGTTGCAATAATATTGAAAAATTAAGGTTGAGAAATAAATTTGGGTTATTGTAAAATGATGTTTAGATAAGGATTTATTTATTTAAATCAATTTGAAATTTATCGAATGAGATATTTCACGTTTAATAAAATTTGAGAAATCTTGAGAAAGATGTAATTTAAAGTCACTAAAATGGTATTGA
Source organism: Allium cepa (assembly GCA_030765085.1). NCBI lineage: Eukaryota > Viridiplantae > Streptophyta > Magnoliopsida > Asparagales > Amaryllidaceae > Allium > Allium cepa. The sequence continues at coordinate 446,029,510 of CM060935.1, read as the reverse complement.
ATAAGGGAAGGTTCAAACTAAATAATAATGATGTAAAAACCAAGAATCTATATGAAACTGTTAAATTTAACATCTAAGTATTTAAGCCATGAACTGTATTGAAATTAAATGGTTTAGAAATTTGGTATGTATTTGGGACCAAGATAGTTGAATTTGTTATGTAGATAACTAATTGAATTTAATGGAAATTGAGGTTGAACGAAGTCTGGAAATTTGTATTTAGAGAACTAGATTGGGAAATTTAGGGGAAATATTAAATACTTAAAGTATGGAAACATATTGAAATGGAAAGGGTAATTAGGATATCAAATCCAGATTTGAGATTTATAATTGAGATTGAATTTAATTTAAATGGAAAGGTCAGGTTGATGTGAACGATTTGTTAAGTTAAGGAAATTGCAAGTGCTTTAGCATATACAGCATTTAATATATATAAATACTATTTGGGGAAATATAATTATTCGAAGTGAATTTGACATTTGGGTTTGAAGTATAAATTAAGTGAATGACCACGATGTAATAGTGTATATTTCTACCCTGTAGATAGTTCTATGGACCCTTAGAGGATGGTCATCCCAAACATCCTTTAAGTTATTTGTATTTCAGTTGATATTTCACTTGAGTTGGATTTATTGATATACGAATGTTAATCCTGACTCGAGTGTTTTGTGTTTTGCTTTACGCTCGGGTCAGACCGAGTAATACAGCTTTAGAGACTCACCTTTGGAGATTGGAGCTTCATTTGGAGATCCAACTATCGTTTCAGCTTTCAGTTTTCTAGATTGACTGGTTCAGAGAAGTCATCGGCTCGTACTGAAGACTTTTCTGTATTCCAGAGATTCTGATGTATTTTATTTTAAACTCTGATGTATATAGTAGCTTCATGAACTACTATTTTTCTATTCCGCTGCATTATATTACTCTGTGTCTGTGATCTGTGATTGGTTTATTTACTGTATATTTTAGGTTTTGCCAAATTAAATTAACAATTCGGTATTTTGAATTATTCAAGTCGTACATGTACGGTTTTAGTGTCGATTTGAATGGTCCAAAATAGCGGGTCGTTACAGTTGGTATCAGAGCTTTGGCTCAAGTCAAAACTTAGCATATATGGTAAATTTATTACAGAATCACTTTCATTCGAGTTGAATCTCTTCCTTTTTGACTCGATTTCCTTTGAATTTTGGAATGTCCCTCAGTTTCGAAATTCATTCTTGTCTCTCCCTATTTATATTCGTTCGATTCTGGAGTATTCCATAACTTCACTGAATGATTTGTAAAAGGGGTGAATCTCCTTTTCAGTTGGCATTGATTCACCGAAGATTCATGTATCCTCGGTTTACAATGCTGCTATATCTAGTTATGCCGAATTCTATATCGGGCGATCGAATGTCGATTTGCCTTAGAATTCCGCATCAATCATATTCCTGAAATCACGATTGACCCGGTTAAGGTCGCCCGCGATTTATAGAAGTATATCCATCTTCTATTTTGTAATTTAATTATCTCATCTTCGATCGAGTCTATCTTCGAATCAGAATTCTATGGATTGGAGTTCCTCTAATTCAAATCTCTATCTTTGTTTTGAAATCCATTCTTAAAATTATCCTTTGAAAATCGGGTATGTTTGCATTTTGAAATTTGTTTTAAATATCGAAATTATTATTTTGATAACTATGATTTTATTCTATATATAAAAGTGAAAATGTTTTCCATAAGGATTATATACCTATATACAAAACAAATAAGAAATGTTATTCTATATATAAAAAAAAAAAGGTTTTGAAAGGATTTGAAATTTTGAAAAATTATAAGAAATTGATTTATATAAAAATGATTTATAACTGAAGTGTTAAATTTGAAATTCGAGAATTGAATTCCGGTATTTTGAAATTGGTTTTAAGATTTTGGAAAATATATATAAATAATACGATTTAAAATTATTTTTTTTGAATAAGGAATGTTTCAAATAAGCTCAAATGAATTCCAATAATTTTAAAGAAATTTCAAAGAAGTTTCCAAGAAAATAGAAGTCCAGAACTCACTTATGTCGCTTGAAAATAATTTCGGTGATGAGTGCACGCATCATCGACATTGATTTTCGAGTTTCAGAGTGAGGGAGAGGCCACTTTAATAGCTTCGCTATGCAAGTGTTTTGTAAAACCGATTTTGATTTCAAATTCCGAAGTATAATTTGATATTTTAGAAAGATATAAGTATATATTTGAAACAATTTAAAATGAGACCGGTATTCAGTCCTCGAGTTTCGGATTTAATAATTGGTTTATTGATTTATTGTTGATTTTCAACTCTTGAATTGAAAATTTGATTTCCCTAATTATTTTGAAGGTTCGAACACTTCCAAGTCAAGGTCTAAAGTTTTAAAAACTAAGAAATTTCGAAGAGTATAAAATGTTTGATAAAGAATATAAATTTAGTTTGAAATGTTTTGAAAAAAAAAATAGTTTTGAATAATGGTTTTCAGAAAGGTAAATTGAATATTTCAAATAGAAATAGATAGTTTAAAAGTTTAAAGGGATAAATTATAAATTTGGAAACCATTTTGAGTAATTGATTTTGAGGAAAATATTTGGTTTTGAAATTAAATTGGAATTAAAAACCAGTACTTATATGGTGATTTTGGAAATGTATTTGTTTGACTTTAGATATTTAATTTGGAAGAAAATTGGTGAAATCATATATGATTTTGAAACTGAATTGATAGTGAAATAATTTGAAATTGAGAATCTTAGATTATTAAGTACTTGATTTGGGAGTGGTCGAACTTATATAAAATGGATTTGTATAAGTATGAAGTTGATTTGAAATCTATTGATTTGAAAGTTACTCAATTTGGAAAGAGATTTTATATAATCGAAGTCTATATGAGTATGATTTGATATACTATTGATTTGGAAAGTATTCGTTTGAAAATGGAATCCTATATATATGGACTTTATATAAGTACAATATTTGAAAGTGATTTGAAAAAGGTACTATATGATATATATTTTCCAAATAAAGATATGGAAAGTGCCTTCTGCTTGATATCCGCTTTGTGGCCACAGCGTGGATTCATTCTATCGTTATTATTCTCTCTGATTTTGGTTTTCCGGATGTAATACTCGAGTGTTCCCACCGTGACGTGTCCCACGGTTTCTTTTTCTCTCGTGAATGCACAGCGAAATTGCCTGGCTGAGTCTTGCCTAGGGGTACGGATTGTTTCCTGGGGGAACCAGGCGTAACCATTGTGTATCCTGCAATCTGTGTAGGTCGCGAATAGTAGTGCAAGTGCCTGGCTGAGTCTTGCCTGGGGGTACGGATTGTTTCCTGGGGGATCCAGGCGTAACCATTGTGTATCCTGCACTCTACTAGTCATCATGGCGTAACTCGCAGGGCTGTGAAAGCTTACGGATATGGATTGTTTCCTGGGGGAACCAGGCGTAACCATTGTGTATCTGCGAACCATGATCGGACAAAGGTTTTGGTTTGATTGTTTTGTTTGGATCGTACTTTCCATATCTATTTTAAAAGGTTTTTCAAGTATTTTCACTGGGTGTTGAAACAAGTCTACTAAGTACTTGAAGAATTCTAGCTTTGCGCCTGATCAACGCATGGCCAGAGTCTGCAAGAACGAGGATAAACTTGTTAAAACATTGAGTTATAAAAGTATTTTCGAAAGAAAAATTGGTTTTGATATAAAAGAATTTTATTATAAAGGTATTGCCAACAAAGAAATTTTGTATTAATATTTGAAATTTAAATTCTTATGGTTTGAAATAAATTATTCGGACCCGATTCTTTCTTTTGAATCTACCTTATCTGCTCAGCTTATTTGTTCATCTTGATTTTGTTTTCGAAATCTACCTTCCTTCCTTGTTGGATTTATCCTTTGAAAATTTTGTCTAATTATATACTACATTGTTTAATATAAAATTTTAAGTGTTATGAATAGTTTGAAGTTATTAATTTCGGATTTAATATTTTCAATAAACTTTGTAAAAATAAGGGATAGTGCAGGTAATTGTTTTCATAAGAGTTGAAAGTATTATAGTATTATAGAAAATTTGAATTTCAAATGAAGTTTCAAATAAAGATTTCAAATAAATTTGGGTAGTTTTAAAAATTTGTTGTTTATCTTATCTTTCAATCTATAAATTTCCGGCTGTTTTATTCTCCTACCTCCTTCCTTTTCGGGGACGAAAAGTTTTGAGTGGGGGAGAGTGTAACGACCTGTAAGATTTTAATAAACTTTATCGTTTTATTAACGTATTTAATTGGATTATGGTGAAATTTTTAAATAAATTAATTTGCAAATAAAAAGTTAATATATGGATTACGTCCAATTAAACATAGCAGATGGCAAAATTTCAATTTATTTTATGAAAATTTATTTATTATGTAATTCTATTAAATTCAAGCTAGCTAATAATTGTTGATAATAAAAAAAAAAAAAATTCTAATGCAGAATATTTTACATAGAAAAATTCTAAATCCTCATCTGAGAAAGGCGTCATCTCTAGTTTTTCAAAATCCGGACTTCTATAGCTTCGTCGTTCTTATTTTCTGCATTCTACTGCATTTTTTTTTCTACTAGTGAAAAATTCGAATTTTTATAACTCAATCATACCACTGATAACTGTATACCATTGTGAACGCCTCGTCGTGCTGATCTCAAAAGTATATTTATTTCTGTATTTCGGAACCCGGTGTACAATGGAAGCAATAAATTTGTTCGTTTTAATGACACCATAAATTGTGCCTCCTTAGCTTCTCCTTATTTCGTTTCGATTTAAACCGTGCTACCCAATATAAATTTATTACTTTAAATTTACAGCTATAAACATTATTTGACCGTTTCTCTTACATTCATTTCACTTAAGAGATACGTTTCTGGTAGCTCTAAGTTCATTTCTCTTTTGGCTTCTATTCCAATAGCATACGTTACTTTTATAATTTCCTATTTATAATACATTGTTTTATAACTCCCAATTCAATGCTAACGTTATGTGCTTTATTTCAAACAGCTCAATTGAACTTTTGAATTCTCTGTTCATTCAACTCATCGCCGTTTTGCTATTAGTATTTGTTTCCTGATTTCATCATCAAACGTTTCCACTCCTAATTATTAGTAAATTTAGAATCAACGTTTGTTGCTTAATTTATGGCATACGTTCTAATCTTTTGCTTTTATCATTTAGAAATCGAAACGTTTCTTTTGCTTTTGAATTTTGTAACGTTTGATAATAATTAATCTCCATAGTATAATTGCCTACGTATTGGGACCTAGGAAATAAATAAAATTAAGAAAACGTATAACTTGCAAGAAACAATAGATTACTTTATTTGTTTATCTGGTTTCAAACGAGTGACCATTTATTTCGGGAGAAACCGTTTCTTTTGCATGTGTAAAAATCTACCATCATCTTTCTAGATCTGTTCATATATTTTTTCCTTCCGCCTCCTTTTATTTTGCTCTCAAATTTCCACCATCTTCTTTCCAGAACTCTCCCATGCAAACAAATCCATTTATTACTCGACCTATATATATATAACTCTATGGATTCACGCACCTTTCCTTCTCTGTTTTAATATAACTCTTCATTTCTTTTTCTCTCTCTCTTCTTTATTTCTATTTATAACTTTGTCAGAAACGTATGTGTCTATATAATTTATTTATTCCTTTCTCTGTTCATTTTCTTGCTTTCAAAATGTCCTTTCCTTTGTTATTCCCTTAATTTTAGTGCGTTACTTTACACCACTACAGGACATTTATTTATGTACGTTTCACTATGTTTCTTATATAATTTGATAAGCTGCACTTTTCTCTCCTTAATTTCTTTCTTCCATCATGATTCTAAAGACTTCTGCAAAAATATATATATATATATATATATATATATATATATCACAGCATCTCTACATTCCTACTTTCTTTCTTCATTCTATAAACATATTTTTCCCTTACCTGAAGCCTCTCAGATCTGTTCTTCTCCTACAAAAAAAAAAAACACACACACATAAGAAACGCATAAAATAACAGGCAGCAGCCGCCTTCCATCCCTCTATCCTCTCTAGTTCATCACCTCCGCACTCTCACCTCCGCCTCGGGTACCACTGCATCTCCCACTTCAACTGGTGAGTAGCCACCTTTATTTGTATGCACAATTTTTTTAAATGCAATTATTTGAACGTATGCGTGCTTAGTTAGGATAACATATGATTAGTTTGGGTTTAGGTCACGTTAGTCTTATATATATGAGTATAGAATGTCTGCATATATTTGTGTAGTAAATTGTTTGCATATTTTACTTAAATAATTTTAAAGTATCAAATTGTTTTTCCTTCAAAGATATATATATATATATATAGGTTAGTTATAGACAAAAGTATATGTATATGAGCTTTATGAGATGTACGTCTACGTAAGTTTTAAAGTATACATTATACATATACGCACAGCTGTTATATTTTAAAGTGGTATTTTATATAGATTTTTTTTTTTTAGTAAATTTTCGTTCTGATTAAATTTTATACATGTTGATGTTCACGTAATTTATAGGTTTTAAGATGTATAAGTTAAGTTATATATATATGACTTTATTTACGCATATAAAATTTTAAAAGTGGTATGGTCTGTTTATACGCATGGTTAGTAAAGGTGATTTATTTATTTATAATATATTGTTTTGCCGTTTATATATGTCACAGTTTTTAAAAATGGAGGAAAGGACAGTACATGTGTTCATTTGAAGAAGTCTGTGTCTATTTTGTTAGTACGCATATAATTTAAGTATGTTCATATAGGTGGAGTACAGACTTGCAGTGCATTATAATAACAAAAATTTTATGGATTATTTTATAAGTTGTTATATAGTTTTGTTTTATAAATATGTTATTTACGTATGTAAGTATTTTTTTAAAAAAATGTAAGTATTTTTAAAATTGTAAGTATTTTGTATAAATACATATTTTATAAACTAAGTTTACATTAGTTTATATGTGTGAGTATCGGCTGTTAGTTCATATATGGTATAACAATAAGTAATATAATATGGTTGATGTTATAATAAGTTAGGTTACTGTAAGTGTATTTGTGTATGTACATTGAGTTACATTTTATAGAATATGTCCTTAAGTTATTAAGTATTTAGGTCGTGTCTGCATATCAGATTTGTTCAGTACATGAATTATAAAAGTTCGCTTATACCATTTATCTTCATCGTTTCAGTTCTGATCTGATCCGTTTCAATTAGCTTTGATCGAATTCGTGCCGATTTTGTTTTGCTTGGATTTGAAATTTAATTTCAGTATCCGTAGCAGTGTGCATATCCGTATCACCTTCTGTATTCTCGTTCATCTCTAGCCTTGAAAGGTGAGCAATCACTCACGATTAACGTTCTTTTATTTATTAAATTTGATTCAATTGAAACGTCAATTGAAATATGCTGCTGTTAGTTGTTTACTGTTACGACTGCTATCATCTGTATCTGTTCACCTATGACACCTGACACCATTATCGGTTAATTATTTATGTGATAATAATACAGATTGGTTGAAAATTTACTGATTGATTGATTGTCGTTTAAATTGGATGTTAATTACTATTGTTAAATGATAACTAGTTTGCTAGTAAGATTTGAGGTGGTATAGTTTACAAAGAAAACGGATTATATACGATGGACCTTGATTGATTAAACCTGACCCCGCCATATGTAAATTTGATTAGTTTAATTTGACCCATTAATTGTCGTAGGAATTGATAAGTTATACTTTAAAGCTTTGAACATAGTTTGGATTAACTGTTGTAATACTAAACTGAAATTGAAATGGAACGACAATTGAAAAACTGAAATGTAATAATCTGTAATCTACATGAAATGATAGTGTAGATTTTAGAAATAATTATAAAAATAACAATGCGAATTAATAAGATCATTTCGGAGTTATTTGATTTAATCTATTGAATTGTTATTGATTGTTGTTATTGCTTGTTTACTTACTTTGACACTATCCCTGTCATCACACTGCAAGTTCCCTTTGTTATGTTTGATTTTTGAATTAAAATGGGTTGAAAAATAGGCCCAAGCGGGTTTTGTTTAATTAAATTTGGGATTACGGGTTGAAATGCTATCCACCCGTATACATTTAGTGTACGTATTGAAATGATAATAGCCATAACACTTTGACCATATGAAAAAAAAATCTATGGTCTTATTAAATGTAAATTCTTAAATACATCTATAAAGGGTAATGATAAATATAGAGTTAATTATATCTAGTTAATCAAGATTTGATTAAATACATAAATTATGATAAATAATTTATGTAAATTTTATTCGGATAAATGTTGCAATAATATTGAAAAATTAAGGTTGAGAAATAAATTTGGGTTATTGTAAAATGATGTTTAGATAAGGATTTATTTATTTAAATCAATTTGAAATTTATCGAATGAGATATTTCACGTTTAATAAAATTTGAGAAATCTTGAGAAAGATGTAATTTAAAGTCACTAAAATGGTATTGAATAAGGGAAGGTTCAAACTAAATAATAATGATGTAAAAACCAAGAATCTATATGAAACTGTTAAATTTAACATCTAAGTATTTAAGCCATGAACTGTATTGAAATTAAATGGTTTAGAAATTTGGTATGTATTTGGGACCAAGATAGTTGAATTTGTTATGTAGATAACTAATTGAATTTAATGGAAATTGAGGTTGAACGAAGTCTGGAAATTTGTATTTAGAGAACTAGATTGGGAAATTTAGGGGAAATATTAAATACTTAAAGTATGGAAACATATTGAAATGGAAAGGGTAATTAGGATATCAAATCCAGATTTGAGATTTATAATTGAGATTGAATTTAATTTAAATGGAAAGGTCAGGTTGATGTGAACGATTTGTTAAGTTAAGGAAATTGCAAGTGCTTTAGCATATACAGCATTTAATATATATAAATACTATTTGGGGAAATATAATTATTCGAAGTGAATTTGACATTTGGGTTTGAAGTATAAATTAAGTGAATGACCACGATGTAATAGTGTATATTTCTACCCTGTAGATAGTTCTATGGACCCTTAGAGGATGGTCATCCCAAACATCCTTTAAGTTATTTGTATTTCAGTTGATATTTCACTTGAGTTGGATTTATTGATATACGAATGTTAATCCTGACTCGAGTGTTTTGTGTTTTGCTTTACGCTCGGGTCAGACCGAGTAATACAGCTTTAGAGACTCACCTTTGGAGATTGGAGCTTCATTTGGAGATCCAACTATCGTTTCAGCTTTCAGTTTTCTAGATTGACTGGTTCAGAGAAGTCATCGGCTCGTACTGAAGACTTTTCTGTATTCCAGAGATTCTGATGTATTTTATTTTAAACTCTGATGTATATAGTAGCTTCATGAACTACTATTTTTCTATTCCGCTGCATTATATTACTCTGTGTCTGTGATCTGTGATTGGTTTATTTACTGTATATTTTAGGTTTTGCCAAATTAAATTAACAATTCGGTATTTTGAATTATTCAAGTCGTACATGTACGGTTTTAGTGTCGATTTGAATGGTCCAAAATAGCGGGTCGTTACACAATCAGTCAATCACATAATCATCATATTCAAATAATCGAAACAGCACGTTAATCACTTAATCAAATATGATATCCATAAACATTTCGATAAAATGAGCAAATTCACATATAATCCATGACCATTCATAAACAAGCTTACATAACAAGCACTAACAAAATGTTATAATGTATATAACAATTAAAGCATGTTTATTACTTGAGTACCCATAACTCTTTGTTGCAACTAGTATTTACTTCTAAAAAGCTAATTACCGTAGACAGGTTTAACAGTCAACAAATAATTATGAAACTGTTTTGCAAATTTAAAATATATCATACATCCTTAGTTAAACTTTTATTAAATTTAAATAATTTTCTTAAAACTTAGTTAATTTAGTTATATTTTTATTAAACATAGTTAATTTTTATAATAAACTTATTTAATTTTTAAAGCTTATTAACTTAGTCAAATTCTAGTAAAACTTAATTAATTTGTATAAATTTATTTAATTTTTATGAAACTTAGTTAAATTGTAATAAACTCGGTTAGTTTTTAAAATTTTGTTTAATTTTTACAAAAATTAGTTTAATTATTAGAAAAATCGGTTAAACTTTATTAATTTTATCAAACTTAGTTTTATTATTGTTATTATTAAAAAATTATTAATTTTTATAATTCTTAGTTAATTATGAACATATTTTTTTTGTAAAACTATTGTTTATTTTTATTGTTATTATTAAACTAATAAATTATCTCAACTGCTAAGACTTAAAATGTCATAACTTATATTTTAATTAACTTAAACATATAAATTATCTCAAACTTAGACTTTATTAACTTAGTTAATTTTTATAAATTATCTCGAACTTATAAATTTTTTTATAAACTTTGTTATTTTATTATTATCATTATTGTAAGCTTAGTTAATTTATTGTTACTAATATAAACTTATTTAATTTCCTAAAATTTAGTTAACTTAGTTAATTTTTATAAACTTAATTTTTATTGTTATTGTTATTGTTATTAATTATAAAACATAGTTGACTTAGGTAATTTATTATTATTATTATATTATAAACTTACTTATTTTTTTACCTCATTATAGTTTATTATTACTATTATTGTTATAAACTTAGTTTATTATTATTATTATTATTCATATGCTAAACTTGTTTCCAAGACTAATATAGTGTTTATTTTAAATCTCCATTCAATTCTGCAATAAATATGATGTCCAAATAAGAAAACCAATATAGAGCTTAATAGGAAACAATTAATTACAAACAAATCAAGGGAAATTGTGTGCACTATAATTGGATGCTCATTGAAATGACTACAACATTTGGGGTTGATTTCAATAATCGATCATGTTATCCACAAAAACACTGTTACAGTTTCTTAAATTGACTCCAGATTATCCACATTAATGCATATACTTTTCATCTATAAGCTAAAACTTTTCACAACTAGCAATTTATTCTAGATTAATAGAATATAAATCATCAAATCAAATCATGCACAAACCAATGAAACATAACTAGCGTTAGCACCAAAGCCTAGAAACTAAGAAAACGGAAAAAAAGGATACAATTTACATTACCAAATTCAGAACATTGCCAAAGATCATCTCCTTACCTACCAGAACCTATCGACAATTTCACCATAATCCTGAGTTGATCTTTCATCAAACAAATCTACAACAAGTTTATTCGAACAAGCTTGACTTAGCCGCCAAATCCCGCTTTTCCTTCTCCTTCCTCCTCTCAAAGTCAACAATTATTGCCTCCTTCATCAACCTCCACCATGCTTACTCTGCAAACGAGTATTGATTTTTGTATTGCATTCTCAATTTCTTTATACATTACTTCTAAGTTAGATCAAATAAGACCTCTTAAAAACATAGTGGGCTGAGTTTTTCTTTGCTAGTCTTGTTTTCATCACAGATTTCGTCAAATATAAATGTAAAATTAGCTGTAGATATTGGATTGTTTACATCCCACTGTCTAAATTTTGGCAAAGCTAGCCCATTATTTTGCATACATTATGCGTAAATGTAGACGAACGTGTATCAGTAGCCAATAATCAAGTTCAAGGCCAAAACTACCGATTGACTGTATGGATTTTTCTTTATATAACGATACACATCGAAAAGTTATAAATAAAGGTTTTACCTTACAGATAAGATGTAACTTATGCAAAAGCCACATTTTGTTGGTATTTTTCTGTAAAATTTTGAATTAAGTTAAAGGACAAAGATTTGTATATTTTTTGCCTCAAGGACACGACCTCAATATTTTTACCACAAGGACAAACATTCTTCTAAAAATTATTCATAAGGACAAACATTTTCCAAAATTATTCATAAGGACAACAAAACTGCTACCGAGTTAAAAACTGATACCTAAAAACCGCTACCAATAACTAAAAACTGATACCTAAAAACTGCTATCAATAACTAAAAACTGATACCTACAGAAAGTTGTCCTTCAGGATAAAATATTGAAGGTCTGTCCTTGAAGCTAAAAAGCTGTGAAATTTTGTCCTACATAACAATTTTCTGTTAACTTTAAAGAGGCATATGGACACCAATGATAATGATTATACTCTTAGATATATAGCTCATCATCATCATCAGTTAAGTAATAAGGGAGTACTTTTGTTTATCATATAATGGCTAGGTTTTACATCTAGTTCAAATAAGTAGCATTAGCCACTATAGTATTTCAATTTTAATTTTAATTTTATTTTACTCTATTTTATTTTATTTTTTATAATATCATTATTGACAATTGATGATGTTGCTTATCCAATGGCATTTAAGTAGCAATTTGATAATCCAATGATATTAAAAGTGAGTCATGTATGTATTGAAATCTCAAATGTGTTTAACTTTGCAATAAATTTGAAAAAGCGACTTCAGTATGATAAACAGAAAAAAGAAGAAGCAATAAGATACCGCTATTATGATAAGCAAGTGTGTGCCTATTTTAGAGCACCGAGGCACTGACTGAGAAAGGAAATGATGAATCCAAAAGGTAAAGCTGTGAGCCCAATGCACACGCACTATCACTGTCTTCTCTCTGTGTTTGACAAACCTTTTCTGCTCTCTCACATGTCTACCTAAATGCATATCTTAGTCATTTAAAGTGTTCGTCACATTTTATAATTTATGCAAAACTATCTACTTTTGGTTGATTATTAAATGCTAATAAATGGTTTATTGGTTAAACAACCTATTGACTTTGTTATTTTTGAATGTTTCACGTTCGGTATATTTTTGAAGCAGGTGTTATGGAGGTTAAGGGTGGAATAACAGAGTTTTTTTCCAAATCAAAATCTCATTAAATTTTGTAATGGTGATAAATTTTGCAGCCAGTAAACATGATTTCAGAACCTTATCCTTGTATATGGTTGAAACTCTTAACACCTTGGATTGAAAAAAAATTGCACAAATAACTCTATGAAGAGTGATCCTTTAACCATATTCTGATTCAAATAAGATGACGGCTTTTTTATTAAATCATTCATGCAATTTTGTAATTGAAATTATTGCGCAAAGGCGTTGTAGATAACCTATAAGCCTAGTGCATTTCTTAAACAAGCAAATCGACGGAGATCTAGGAAATTATTGTCAAGGACAAAATTTTACAGCTTTTTAGCCTCAAGGACAGACCCTCAATATTTTATCCTAAAGGACAACTTTCTGTAGGTATCAGTTTTTAGTTATTGATAGCACTTTTTAGGTATCAGTTTGTAGTTATCGGTAGCAGTTTTTAGGTATCAGTTTTTAGTTCGGTAGCAGTTTTGTTGTCCTTATGAATAATTTTTGAAAATGTTTGTCCTTATGAATAAATTTTAAAAGAATGTTTGTCCGTATGGTAAAAATATTGAGGTCGTGTCCTTAAGGCAAAAAATATACAAATTTTTATCCTTTAAATTAATTTCCCTTTTTTTATATATTTGCATTTTTTATTTTAATGAAATAGATTATCAATTTCCATCTACTTCATAAAAAGCATTAAGCTCATGAAATTATTCATCCATGAGCCTATTTTTCAAAGCTTGTTTTTTTGCATCAGCTTCTTCTTTTATTTCAAACCTATCATGATCAAATTCTGTGCATTCGTCTGATACATATTCAGGTTGGGGAGTTTCTTCACCTTTTTTGTCAACTGTGCTTTTAGCCGCTTTCTTTTGGTATGCTCTTTTTTTTCAGTTGGATATTGGAAATCTAAATCTCTTCTTTTTATACTCGTTTTGAGGGTGAAGGAGGAGATACTTTTGGCTTTCTCTTCTCCTTTTCAAGCTTGATTTTGAAATCAACGGACACTTTTTATCGAATGTTTTCTGATTTCTGCGTTAATATTTGGCTGCTTTCTAGACTTTCGCTTGGTGGTGTTAGTAAGTAGAATGTGATGTTGTATATATTAAGTCCGTCTTTCTTTGAATCATGTGTTACAATTATATATTTAGCATATATCAAATATTTAAAATATATTATTTTATATACAATAATGAATTATGTTTTAAAATATACACCTTTTGTTTTTTTCCCGATGTCCTTCTGCGATCAAATCTTATTATTTATCAACTGGTTTGTCAAAAAATTCAATTATTAAATATTTTGTTTGCTAGCATATAAATGAAAAATGTTTGCATGGCGAATATTTGCTTGGCTGAATTTTTAAAAGTAAGCTGTAAATATTTACCTTTCGTGCTTTCTTTTTTTTCTTCGGTAGTGTTTTTTGTTCATCGCTTTTTACAGCCTTTGGTATGACAGCTATTTTAAATTGGCTTATTGGTTGGTCATCAGTGTCATCGTCATCATCTTTGTCAGTAGCATCATCTTTATCCTGGTCATCACTATCATCATTTTTCCTTTGATAATCATTATCTTTTCTTTTCTCTGCATCATCACCATCATCTTTTATTTTCTTTGCACTACCAACAACATCTTTATCATCATCACCACCACCACCACTTATATCATCACCACCACCATCAGCTCCACCATCAACATTACCATCACCACCAGCTCCGCCTTCAACGTCACAATCACCACCACCATCATTTCCACCGTCAACATTATCATCACCACCACCACTATCAGAACCATGTTTGTCATCTACAAGTTCAGCTTTAGTTTCATCTTGGTCGTCGTCATCGCTATCTTTAGGCCTATTTTTATCATCACCATATTTTTTCTTTATCATCATCACCATCTTATCCATCATCATAAACATTAGTAGCATTATTATCTTTGTGCTTATCATCATCTATTATGTTTTTCTCAGCACCATCAGATTCACCAAACTTGTCTTCATTAAGACCATCAACATCAGCATCTATAACTGCATCATCATCATCGCCATCTTCATTTTTATCGGTACCATCGCCATCATCCTCTTTATCGATGCCAATATATTTACCTTTGTCGGCACCATTTTCATCTTCGATTTTCTTTTCATTTTGTTCATAATTATCATCATTATCATATATTGTTTCATCATCATTAATTTGATCGTTATCAACTTCTTCGTCATTATCATCTTCTTTTTGTCTCCTTTTATCAAATCTTTATTTTCTTTTTTGAAAAGCAGGTTCTCTTTTTTAGAAATGCATTCTTATTTTTCAGCTTCTTTATTTTCAACTTTGCATCTTTCAGATGGTTGTTGATATTTTCGTATTTTTTGTCGACAACTGAAGTTTTTTCATTAGAAGATTTAGCTTTGATAGATTTTAGCTCATTTTCCTTTTTTGTTTTTCTTCTTTTCACTACAAATTGAACAAAACTTAATTTTGTATATGCTCGGCATGTATTAAGCAGGCAAATATTTGTCAAGCAAATGTTTGCCTAGGAAATATGAAATATTTATCATTCACATTTTATAACAACATTTTGTGTTTTGTTATATGATTTACCTTTTTGTCAAAAAAGCACTTCATTTTGTTTGATATAACTTCCAGTAGTGTCCATTAAAAAAGGTCGGTCTATTTTGTTGATAACTTAATTTTGGAGGTTCTAACATATCACAGAATCAATATTGCATAAAGAGGTATTAGATATTAGTTTAGTTTATAATAGACATAAGAAAAATTAGTTATTAAAGTTTACCATATTTTTTTGAATTGTCTTTATTTTTCCCACTTACTCTTGCCAAGAAACAGTTTTCATTTGCTTCAATCCATGAACATATGGTAGCAGCTACTTCTATAGCCTTTCGAATTTTCTTTTGGCTCTTTTTTTCGAATTTTCCTTGGCACTTCTTTTTTCTGTTTCTTTGAAGGTAACTACTACTTGTTGCTGGTGTTTTGCTCTTGAGGAATGAAAGATGAACATCATCTTCTGATGGTACATATTCTGAAGACTCTGATGTTGGAGTTGCTGGAGTTTTCGAATTTGAGAATTTAGTGTTATGAAGTGATTCGGCTTTGCGAGAAGATTCAAGTAATTTACAAAAAAATTGGCTTTTAATGGTAGTATTCTTATTTTTGTTGCGACTTTGTGTCTTCGTTGTTGTACAAATGTGATAAAATTATCAAATTAGTCACATACATAAGTAGCAAATATGGACATGCAAATATTATTTGCAGGCAAATATTTTCCTGGGTAGTACATCCCATAATCTCTTTTTTATTGCACTTTAATCTACATTTTATTCATTCTTTTTACTCATTCTAAGTTAAAGTTTTATGCATCTTTTCCAGCATCTTGAAGATTTGGAAAACAACCCTAATTTAGATGAAAATGAAACATTGGAGTAGTTTAGCAAATCACATGGGTGTCTTAGTTGTTTCACATGCATGTTGGGTAATATCCATTTGATCAAGTTTGTTCAAATTCTTTTTCAAAACAAATAGCGTATGTTTTTCATTTAAATGTATATATACTAAAATTTAAATTTACCAAAAATATAAACTTTGTTTTACGAATATTTCCACAAAATTACAATAATAAATTGTTTGAAAATTTTTGCCATCCTTATTTGTGTCAAAGGTTTTTGTAATATATATTCTATTTTAAAAATAAATTTATTAATGCAAATAATTGCTATGCTCACTTCATCATTTGACTTTACACTACAGTTCGAACCTACCATCAATCAAAAACTATAATTATGAGTTATTAGACATTTTTAGTACCTGTATAAAAATATTTTAATATTTGCCAAGTTAATACTATGGAAAATATTTGCCAGATAAATATTTCCACTGGTAATTAATTCATTATCACCCCGTATCGATCCTATAATATTTTCCAAGTAAATATCATGGTAAATTATTTGCAATTATTTAACCAGATAATCTACATATATAAGCGGTTATTGACAATATCTTATGGCAAATATTTGCTAGAAAAATATCTGTCATTTTTCATTTCATTGTACATGAATCTACAATTCCAATATATCTAGTAACAAAATAATGTATGTCAAATATTTGTCATTTGTCCTTTTTATTTCATAGTATATGAATCTTCAATTCCAATCACTCTAGTAACAAAATAACGTATGTCAAATATATGTCCTTTTCATTTCGTTGTCATACTATCAAGTACCAGAATAATGTGTCAAATATTTACCATAAATTCCCTATTGCTTATATACACAGTATAAATACAGCAAATCGAAATTCAAATTACCTTTTGTACTTCATTCTGGATTTTTAATTTGAACCGATGTTGTTCATCACAATAGTTATCTTTGATTGCAACATTCGAATATTGAAGATCCTTTTCTACAAATCTGCATATGTTTTCCATTTATTTGGGAAACAACTTCAATTTCATTTCGCTTGGACTCATTGCTCGATTGAAACTACAATCGGCTAGTTTTACTTCTATAACGTCGATCAAAAGTATAAAGAAAACCTAGTTTAGAAACTAGGTATTTTGTTCAATTTCAAGCTTTCCCTTTTTTTGTTCGATCGAATGATTGAAGAAAGCGGGTAAGTTTATATGGATTCCTGTTTTCTAATTATTAAAAATAGAGATATAGATTACAATTTGTAGATGGAAAGGATGTGGACCTAATAGTTTTCAAATGGAGGGATGTAAACCAAAATTTCCTTTTATAAAACTAAGTTAAATGTATAAACTTAACTATCTTTATAAACTTAGTTAATTATACAAACTTGTCTAATTTTTATAAAATTTAGCAAATTTTATTAACTTTATAAAAATTAGTTAATTTTTATAAATTTTATTAAATAATTATAAAAATTAGTTAATTTTTTATCCATAGGTCCTACTCTTGTGGATGCGCTAGGTCTTCTCTAGTTTTGGGTTGGCCTCCTCTGATGCTGATGAGATTCTACTGTTGGAGCCATATTTTGGTTCATGCTTTTTGGTTTTGTATGATTCTTGCAATTGAGTGCTGTTGTGTTTTATATCTTGTGGGTTGGACTTGGACATGTCTAGTGGTTGTAATGTGTATCTTGTTCTAGTTTATAAGTTCTAAGCTTGGAATGCATTAGTGCATCTTGTATGTTGCTTGCATCCTACGTGGTGTTGGGACTGCCTACCACAACATGTGGTCGTAAGCACCCTGCGTGGTGATGTGTAGCTAGTAAACTGCCTAGCTCCGACTCTATGAGCTAGTCTAGTTGTTTCTTTTAGTCACCGAGGAATTTTCCCCACGCCATTATTTTAATTATTAGATGGTATGACCATTATAAAACCAGCTTACATGTGCAAAATAATAATACTTTATTTTGTCTACAAACAATTATAAAACATGGTCTACTTAGTTAAATTTCTATAAAACTTAGTTAATTTTTACAAAACTTAGTTAACATAATTACTTTTTATAATACTTAGTTAACTAATTTAATTTCTACAAACTTAGTTAATTTTTATAAAACTTAGTTAATTTTTAGAAACTTATTTAATTTTTATAAAACTTGGTTAACTTTGCCAATTTCTATAAAACTTGTATGAATTAGTTAAAGTTTATACAAATTAGTTAATTTTTGTAAACTCGGTCAACTTGGTTAAATATCTATAAAAGTTGATTAATTTTTATGAACTTAGTTATCTCTCACAAGGCTTACTGAAAGTGGAAGAAGCAGTTGTATTAAACAAAATCTTGAAAAATAAGAAAATAATTTGGAAAAATTTGAAACTGAATGATAAAAGAAAATTACTAAATCAACTCAACGCGATGAAAACAGATGAATCAAAATTTGTTTTATGTTTTTGAAAAGTTGGTTAAACTGGTAAAAAAAAGCCTAAAGATAAAAGATAATGAACTTACTACTACACTAGAATATTGCCGAGCAACGTAAACAATCAACTCAGGTTCGAAAACCTTCACAGAAGGAACAACCAACACATTCGTAGCATAAACATACTCCTCATCTCCAGTTCCATTCGACAAAGGGACATTCATATTAAATCCAAACCCTTCACCAACTCCAAGTTCACCAGTACCGTTTTGCATATGTAAAAGACACATTCATATTAAATCTAAGTCCCATTCTACATATGTAAAAGACCACATGAACCATGATCCATATGTAGCGATATTGTAAGAACCTTGTTCAATCTATAAAAGCAAGCAATACCATTTCAACAATGTACATCAATATCGATAGCAGCCACATTTCTGTAACCAAAATTTAGAGCAAATTGGATTGCAAAAGCAGCACTGTTTAGGAAACAATGGTCCTCAGCTTTGGAAGGCTGGGAGTGATGACCTAGTGGGCATACTAATGCATAAGTGAGACTGCCATGGTTCTGTAGGATATGATGCAAGAATAGTTCCCATGTGTCCATTATCTAGAGAAGGAAACACTAGAATAACAAAGTACAACTATAATATAAGCAACCAAACTACTTTCCCACATGGGTTTGGTTGATTTTTTTCCAGGAGTTTAAGGAATTGTTTCTTGGATCTCAAGCGCCACACTATTTCTTGCAAATATATATCCTATGATACCAAGTGCATTGAATCAAGGTATCAAAGTCCGGCCGACACGCGAAGTTCCGACCATCTCGGCCCGGTTCCGGCGTGGGCCGGACCGAACCAAAACAACCATAGAAAACCAGTTTCGATCGGTTTTCGTCTTCTGAGAAAAAGAAAAGAATAGAGAAGAAAAGAAAACCAACAAAATCAAAGAAATGCATGTGAAGCATACCAACAAAATCAAAACTTTATTCTAATAAATCAAAGTTTTGTCTGACATATACAAATTCAATCGAACAAATTCACATGAACAAGAATCAAATTATGCTCTATAAAACCAAAGACGATTCATACACTATATAGGCAGTAAAACTAACCTCCTCATTTACAACGGCTCTGACGATCCTTGATCGAGTTAGGCAGTGGCAGAAACGAAGGCGACAGAAACGAACGCAGTAGATCGAGCTTGGCAGCACCTGTTCATGGCAGAAACGATCCTTGCTCGAGCTCTGACGATCCTTGCTCGAGCTTGAGAGCGGCGACCAGGTTTTTCCCCCCTTTCATCTATTTGATTTGCGTCTGTTTTTATGGTAGGGCAGAAATGAACGTGGGTGGAAGATAGGTTAATGGGCCGGTTGTTATTGCCCTATAAGGCAGAAATGAACGTGAGAACTGATGTTTCGTCTTTGTATTTATATGATTATTACTCTCTACTAATAATGCAAACAGATGGTTATTGGTTTTCTCATGTATATTTATCTTCCAAAATCATTTTTTTCACAAACAAATCAGACATTTGAATTAAGCCATGACATAGATTGCTTGTGCCTTGTCATTCATTCAATTATGTAATTTAGAATTGCCTTTAAAAAATACGGATATAACACGCAATTGCTAAAGCTAAAAGTAATTTTGAAAATATTCTTTGATAAAAATTATTATGCAAAAAAAAAAATATTGGTTACTTTAATTTTATAATTGAACAACTATGAATCGAAGTTCTAGAATGCAAATAATATATTGTTTAATTTGCATTAAATTGTATTAGCGTTAAGTAATGAAATATTAAATTATTTTGTTCCCTATTTAGGTGGAGGATTATGACAAATCGTGATATCGTTTGGAATTATTGTACGGCGGTTATGCTGAAAAAAGAAAAAAGAAACGTAATTATTGTCATAAAATAATTTCTGTTGGTGGTATAACACGTATGAAAGAACATTTAGCAGGACAAACAGACGATGTGATAGTACGTCCGACTGTTCCCAGAGAAGTCAGGAAACTTATACGAGAACATCTGAATAAAAAGAGAAGTAAGCAAAATCAAGGGAAGCTCGAAAAATAACGTGTGCAAGAAGAGCTAATGAGCATGTCCAAACAACAAAATGAAGATACCGACAGTGATGGAGGTGAAGATGAAATAGAGCTACGATGCACCTTGCAAGAAAGTAAAGAAAGTTATATGAACTCAGATGTAGGATCTAGTGGAACAGGTATAAAATCTAGCAGACTAAAGCGCAATGACTGTTCTAAATCTATCAGAATATATGACAATTTAGCAACATCGACAGCTGGAAGGATTGATCCCTATGTACAAAAATGAGGGGTAGAACTCAACCTTCTATTAGAACTGTAATAAAAGGCATTAAAGATGCCAAAAAACACATAGGTCGTGCAATAACAATTTTTTTACTTTAATTATATTCCATACAATGCTGCTAATAGTTCTTACTATGAAGCTATGGTAGAAGCCATTCAAGAAACTGGTCCTGGAATTAAAGGACCCACAGCACATGAATTATCAAAAATATATTTAGATTTAGAGTGCACTGAAATCAAACAACACATCGACACTTACTTCAACTTTTGGGATAAGTATGGTTGTACGTTGATGTGTGACGGTTGGAGCGCACAAAATAAAAGAAAAATCATAAATTTTCTTGTGTATTCTACCCAAGGAACTGTCATTCTTAAATCTGTAGATGCTACCGACAAATTTCAAAGTGCTGAGTATATTTGTGGTTTAACTGATAATGTTGTTAATTTTATTGGAAAGATAGAACTGTGAAAATAGTAAGTGACCGTGGAGCAAATTGCAAAGCTGTTGGCCAACTACTGATGGAAAAAAGAAGGAAACAATATTGGACACTATGCGCAACACATTGTATCGATTTGATTCTTGAAGATATTTCAAAAGAAACCGAGTTCAAATCGATAATTTTAAATTGTCAATCAACAAAAAAGATTCATATACAATCATAGTTGGTTGCTTACCATAATTAAAAAAGAAACCAATAATAAAGAACTGATTCGGCCAGCAATAACCAGGTTTGCTACTCACTTTATTGCATTGGAATCCATATACACACATAAAGAGAATCTAAGAAGAATGATTTCTTCGAGGGAGTGGAGCGCAAAGATTCCTAAAATCGGTCCTAAAGACAAAAAACTGCAATTCTTATGTATAATTTGATCCACGGTGATAAATTTTGGGCCAACGTTGCTGCTATTATTCTCGTGTTTGGTCCACTTGTAAAAGTTTTAAGAATGGTGAACAATGATGATAAAGCAGAGATGTGATATCTATATGAAGCAATGGATCGAGCGAAGAAATCAATTAAGAAAAATATTGGTGTAAGACAGTGTCAAAAGTGATGGAATATAATCGATAAAAGATGGAAATGATAATTGCATCGACCTATTCATGTAGCAGTTAATTTTTTTAATTATTGCACAATTATAAAAGTACATATCATGTCAATGTTTCTTTGAACTATCAAATTTTTTTAGGTTGTTTTCTCAATCCTCATATACAATACAGAGATAATGCAACAAACGATGGTGAGACTTTAAATGGATGGACAAATGTTCTTGAAAAAATAGTACATGATATTGCTATGCAAATTGAAATTTCAAAAGAGCTAATAAACAAATTATTAAACTACTCATGATTCTTGCTATTATGTTTAGCGCAAAGAATAACTTGGTTTATTATGAATGATTCGTAGGTTGAAAAATATAGGATGAAACTTGATGTGTTTGGTTCTGCAAAAGCGAAACATGCAGTTAAGTCGTGTCTTCCAGCTGTGTCGTCGTCAATAATTGGTGAGAAAGCTGCTCCAAATTTAACACACATAGTTATACGTATTCTTAGCCAAACAGTTTCTTCTTTAAATTGTGAGAGAAATTGGACAATATTTGCAATGATTCACACAAAGTTAAGAAACAAAATAAAAATGGAGAACTTAGAAAACAGGTATTTGTACATTATATTATGCGATTAAGAGTACGACTGCTAAACGCCAACAAACAACTGACCAACTTATTGTAGATTACATCTTTCATGAGGAGGATGCACTTGCAGAATGGACTATAGAAGCTGAGAATCTACTACTAGATAATGCAAGTGATAATCCTTCGTCGGACAATGATAAAGTATCTACAGAAAGTACTGAAAATGATAGTTCATCAAATGATGATTCAAGTAATGCTGGTGGTGATGGTATTGGTTCTAGTGGTTTTTGCTTTGGTTTCACTTTTTATGAGTCTCAAAGACATATCCAAAATTATGAAGCAGATGACTATAGTCGACGAAGAGATAGAAATTTAAACATTGTACATGAAGATCAAGGAGATTATGATGACAGATATACTTCTAACAATGTTTCTAGTTTTAGGCATTCTACGTCTAACTATACCGGAGGTTATTCATATTGGGGGTTAAATCAACCGTATGCTGCTAAGCCATCAAGTAGCCAAGATTAACCCTTACCCTTTGATAACATCATAACGACATTTTTAAGTTCGGATCAGATACAGCAGTATGTTTTTCCAGTATATTATAATCCGACACAAGATGAAGAGAGCGATGGACAAAATTTATATGATGCTCAGAAAAACAACTTTTGGTATTAAATTTTTGTGTTGTATGTTTTGTAACTTCTATGTTACTTGAATAATCTATTATAATTGACGATCAGTATTGCATATTTATTTGCGTATTTATAACAAAAATGTACCAGAATTCACAAACCGGATTTAAAACGGAATTTCTGGAAATCCCGAAACGGAACCAAAATTTTGAATTTTTCAGATGAACGGAAATGGAGACCGAAACTTCGAACCTTGAATTGAACACATCTAACATTATATCAAGAGTGATAGTTGCATGAAGATTATACTTCACATCTGCCTTCGTTTCTTTGTTAATGAACGCTACACATGCCATCCTTGAGTAATTGAGACGGAAAAAATATAGCTAGAACTTAATTTAGTCTAGCAAAATATGTTTTGCTAATAAGGATGTTACCAAAACGACAATAAGGCAGCGACAGATGAAACACTCTTGAGTGAATCAAAAATTAGGAGCTTGGGAAAGGAAAACCTGGATGAGTCCAAAACCTGGAATGAAGTATACCAATCTATGTTGATCTATAATGGAGCAACTGTAAGAAAAACTTCTACAGTGATTTGCCTCCAGTAACTCCATATAAAATGTCAGTGAAGATTTAAACTAATAATTGTTGGGGAACATTGAGACTAATCCATGTTTTGGTCCAAATACATATTGTGTGAGCTCGAGAAATAGATAAATCTCTTTCCTAGTGACATGTGTAGCATTGCAAGTTGCCACATTGTATGGAATGTGATCAGCCATTACACTGCCAAAATTGAGAAAATGCAAATGGGAAGTCTAAAAACTCCAGCACTAACCATTGCAGTGACATTGTGAAAAATGCAGAACGCCAGTTTTCAAACTGTTCAAGTAATTTTCTTTGCGTGATGTAGTTGCTAGTAGCCAATTTTCAAGCTTTCTTTGAACCACAATTGCTTCACCTCTTGCTCATCATCATTATTTAATTTTCAGTAATAATTCTTGAAAGCATGAATAATAAAAGGCACAAAAGGTTGTGTTCGTGGAACAAAGGCTCAAGAAAAAGAATATAACATGGGCTTAATGTGTTTCAGAAGGCTAGTTTGGATCAAAAGTTTAGTCTATTTGAGATATGTAGGGCTTAAATTCCCTTTGATTAATTTAAGCTTAACACCATTTTCAACATTTACTAATTGATTAAAGAGTTTACTGAGTTTTTAATTTAGCCATAGGGTGCATATCTATCACGCTTCCAAAATTCGATTTTGTTCGCACTTATTTTTTATTGTCATGGCACTAAAACTTTTTTTTGTATGCAAACACTCCATAGCTTAATTAGCATAACATTGCTTTGAAAATGTATCTTCACTCATCATTTATCTTTGTTGAGTAAAATCCCAAACTAGAATGGTTCAACGAATATGCTTTCTTCCTTGTTTGAAACTAAAAGGTTAAAAAATAGTAACGATAAACTAAAAAAGAAATGAAGTGCCAACAGAAAACTTAAAAAAATTGAATACCTTTTGAATATACTTGCATGCTTATCGCTTGCATGATGAATGTGCAGCTATCACTACAAGAACGGCACCTGAAAGCGCATCGTTAGCCGTCTCTAAAAGCCGTCGCTATTTACCTCGTCGCCGAATAGAATCGCGACGGCTTTAGCGACGACTCCGTCACATAAATAGTGACGGCTCGCAACTGCAAATGTGCCACGTGGAAATTTTCCAACGTCCAAATGCCGTCGCCAGCCGTCGCTAATCTGAACAAAATGACCGTCGCTATATCCGGCGCTAATCTGAACAAAATGGCCGTCGCCAGCCGCCGCTATACTGAACAAATTTCTGTGCACTTGCACAGCCCATATACACTTCAAACAATAACCATCAAATATCATCATCACAGCCACTATACACTATATTCATCAATTATAACCATCATATATCCATCATATAACATCACTATACATTCAAACAATATAAAATTCAACAATACCAAACAAAATCATATACAATCCCAACAACAATACATATCATGTCAACCAATGCAGGTCATCAAAATATGCACATAGTTTCCCAACCAAAATGTGTGCATAGTTCTCCAACCACAATTACAAACCGTTATCCTACCGTTAACACAACTACAAGTCATAAATATATGTATATAATATCCCCAAATATATATACACCAAACCAACCAAAATATGTATATACCAAACTGAAACATGTGCAAACAAGCATATCTACTCTTCACCATCGCTGCCATCCTCTCCAAGCATCCTCCCATGCTGTTGCAAATAACCTGCAATCCGCCCATCCAGCTGTTGTTCGAAGAAACTCTTCCTCCAATCATTTATTTCATCCAATGTTTGCCTCAACTGAGCAATCTCCTCTTCTTGCTGGGACCTCCTGTATGCACTCTGCAATCTCATCGCCTGTAAAATAGTTCATAATTATTTATATATTAGTGTGCGTGTCTATATATATAATATTATTAAAATTATTTAACTATTCATATGCGTGTGTAAATTTATATATTAGTACATGTCAAAATTTACCTCCAGATTTCCACAGCTATACCGCACATTGGTCCGAGAAGGCGGGTCAATAATAGCATTCCTGATATTGTTCGCCTTCTCTAGCGTAAGCTCTTTCCGACCAGTGGACTGTGCTACCCGAGCCCGCTCAGCTTCATACCACTCCTGCGATTACGAACAATTGTTTTACACGATAAAAACCGAATTTCAAGTTTTTGAAAATAAAATAAGACAAAATATTGTTATTAACAAAAAATTAGTTTACCATTACGGATTGGGATTTGCCAACCGTCCACTCGTACGAAACATTGCCTTCTTCATCAGTCCTCTCCCCGGCATGCGTCACCTTAAACAACTCGGCCGTAGTGGGCTCGCGGTTGTATCTCACGGTCTGAAAATATATAAATATTATTGCTAATCTGATTATAAAATATTTTAATAAAATGTAAACACAGTTTATAAATTTAATTACCAGCTTTCTCTTATGCTCCTAGAAGGATTTGGAGCCACCACGGTGCAATGCAGGATTTTTATTCCTGTTAGCCCAGTTCTGCACAGATAATTCCTACAAATTAAGATAAATTATCATGTATATATCTTGCGAGATTTATATTAGATTTAAATAACGAAGAAAACATATATTACTTACTTTTGCTGTCGGAGTGTCCCAAAACCGAAGAAATTCAGCCCATACACCGTCACCCATCCAGTTTGGTTTTTTGCCTGAATTTTTATCCTTGGACAATGTATCCCTGCAATTTTTCCTCATTCTTTTGTTCCAGTGATTTAAGAAAACGTCTATGTCGTCAGCCTGTAAATTAAAATTATTTTAAGTTATATAGATTATATTAAATTACAACTGAAATTCAAACTACTACTTACAAGTAAATCGGCATGTATTGCGTTCTTGACATGAATGGGGATGTCGTCCCAGCGAGGACAACAACCATCCATCCGGCTCTGAAAAGCCTTCCTCGAAACCTATAGAATATAATCTGATGGCCTCACCTCAAAGCCCCTGCAAAAGTTATGATATACATGTTTAGTGGATTTTAGAACTTATACTTTAAATAAAATTGATACTTACCCGGCACTTTTCGGAACAACTTCTGCCAACGGACGTAAGTCCGGTGCAGTACCACTACCACCTGCACTGGGAGATGGTTGTGGTGTGCCTGTTATACTTCGTCTCCTGCCAGACATATCTACTATAGAAAAACAATATCATCACAGAACAATTATAGAAATTCACTACTATATAGCATGTTTCAATCACTTTCACCAAAACAATTATAAAAATTTACTAGTACAAAACATGGATAAAAATTAAATAAATGATCATCACAGAACAATAATAGAAATTCACTGCTACATAGCATGTTTCAATCACTTTCACAGAACAATTGTAAAAATTTACTAGTACAAAACATGGATAAAAATTAACTAAATGATCATCACAGAACAATTACAGAAATTTACTATTACATAGCATGTTTCAATCACTATCACATAACAATTATATCAATAACGATCAGTCTTCATCGTTTTCTGATTCAGACTCAGTCTCGTATTCTATCTCATTTTCTTCGGTACTTTTGAATTCATCAAATAAGACTTTCGATTCATTGTTCAAAGGCCCTACATCAATATCATCAGTTATTATTATTTCTGTATTTGGTTCAAGATCGGCTTGATATGCTGCTTCAGCTGGAATATTATTTCCATCAAACGTAAACCTTGATTTTGTTTTGAAAACAACAGACTAATCCGATTTATCTCTTTTCAAAGATGGATAGGGAGCAAAATAAACTTGTAACGCTTGCTTGGCTAATACAAAAGGATCATACTTATAGTAGTGTGATGTATGCCTTATTTCAATAAGTTTATACTCTTTATGCACGTTGATTCTGGAACCAGGAACATTACTGAACCAAGTGCACTTAAATAAAAAAACCTTTTCTAAAAGTTCAACATAATATGTCAACTCTAGAATCTATGTTAAGACGCCATAAAAATCTTTTTAATGCTCATCTGGATCATCACTATCTTTGACAAATACCCCACTGTTATATGTTAATTTTTCAGCCCCGTAATCTTTCGTGTTGAACTTAAACCCATTGACGAAGAATATTGGATAAGTCTTCATATTTCTTTTCGGTCCAATCGCAAGATGTCTTAAGCCTTCATCAACGACACAGTTTCTTGGCTCATAAGCATAGTTCAAAACCATTTGGCAAATTCTTTACTGAGATCGCCAAATGGATACTGTGGTTCGTAGATACTGCATATATGTAATATGTGTTATAATTATTATGTACGTACAAGTAAGTTACAAGTGAATTAATTATACTTGACAAATGGTGCGAATTCGACACAATTTAAAAGAACATACGTGTGTGCTACATGGTGGTCTCTATCGTCCACCATATTTCCACACATTTTCCACCAGGTCTACTATGTTATCTAAAAACAGATAACATTATTTGAGAAGAATTTTGTTCAACGACTTCCTCATTTCGAGGAACAGTTACAAACGATAAGTTCACATCGTCCTTGAAGTAGTGAGAGAAAAAAATGA
Source organism: Allium cepa (assembly GCA_030765085.1). Taxonomy (NCBI): domain Eukaryota; kingdom Viridiplantae; phylum Streptophyta; class Magnoliopsida; order Asparagales; family Amaryllidaceae; genus Allium; species Allium cepa. The sequence goes on along the minus strand of CM060935.1, from coordinate 446,001,037 downwards.
GGCTTCTTCTTCAAGATACGATTTGCATATCGAACCCTCAACTCGGGCTTTTTGTCGAATCTTCTTCTTCATATGATTCAAAAACCTATTAAGATATTTATTACATATTTAGATATACAAATTTGAATTTGAAATTGACATGAACATTGCACATATTAATTTACCTCTCAAATGGATACATCCATCCATATTGCACAGGACCTCGAAGAAGTGCTTCGGATGGAAGATGAATAGGTAAATGCTCCATTACGTTAAAGAAACCAAGCGGAAGTATTTTCTCCAGTTTGCATAGCAATATGGGTATTTCTACTTCAAATTTACGTATACGATCCACCTTTAATGTTGTCGAATAAAGCTGTTTACAAAACAAACATAACTCTGTTATAACGTTCCATACTTTTACAGGCAACAGTTCTTTGAAAGCCACGGGTAGTAAATATTCCATCATGATATGACAATCGTGACTTTTCATCCCACTCAGTTTACTATTTTTGAAGTCAACACATCTACGAAGATTGGAAGAAATCCCATCGGGAAATCTTAATTCTTCCACCCACTTTAGCACGAGTTTTACTTGCTTATTGTCTAGCTCATAGCATGCTTTCGGTTTTTTATTGTCGTTCGGCTTTATATGAAGTTCCGAGCGCTTACAATAGTTTGCTATATCAAGCCTTGAATTCAAATCGTCCTTGGTTTTGCCCTTCACATTCAAAGTTGTATTAAACAGATTATCAAACACGTTCTTTTCGTTGTGCATCACGTCAATATTATGTTGGAGTGAAAGATCTTTCAATATGGTAACTCCTAAAATATATTTTGTTTGCACCAACTATGAATGTCTGACTTTCCTAGGATTTCAGTCTGGACTCCAGTTTCATGTATCTTTGGATAGTCCCTTACAATTCCGTATATTTCCTCGCCTGACCAAACCTTGGGTGGTTTCAAATTCTCTTCTCTGTTAGCTATGAAAATTTTCTTATCTCTTCTAAAAGTATGATTGGAATGAAGAAACACCGATGACAATCAAATCACGAAACTTTCTTCCCATATCGTAACGAAAATGCTCGTGTTTCTTCCATACAATAAGGGAATGCTAAACGACAGGCCGTACTCCAACCAGAAAGCATCCTGTATGCAGGAAAATCATTAATAGTTCATAATAAAGAAGCGGATAACACCCAAAAAAAATTCGTTGATACATCGTAAGTTTTGAATCCTTCATTCCACAGTTTCTTCAACTCTTCGATCAATGGTTGTAAATAAACATCAATTCCTTGGGTTGGATCATGAGGGCCGGGAACGACAGTGGTGAGAAACATATATGGTGTCTTCATACACATCCAAGGAGGTAAATTATACGGAGTAACGATAATTGGTCAGGATGAATATTTACTACCAAACTGTGAAAATGGTGAAAATGCATCCGTATATAAACTAAGTCTGATATTATAGCTTTCCGCAGCAAATGCAGGATAAGTCTTTTCGAAATGTTTCCATGCTTCTCCATCGGATGGATGTATCAAAGTTCCTTCTTCCGCTGTTCTCACACTATGCCATCGCATATGACAGGCCGTAGCAGAAGATGCATATAATCTTTGAAGTCTGGGAGTGATGTGTAAATAATGCATTCTCTTGTTCAGGACTTCTTTTCCTTTCTTCTTTCTTGGTTTGTATCTTTCTTCATTGCATATTTTGCATTTTCTGAGGTCAACGTCGCATTTCCAATACAACATGCAACCTTTCACACATGCATCTATCTTCTCGTACGGTAGACCGAAAGCGGACATCAATTTTTTTACTTTATAATGACTATCGCACATCAGATTATTGCGTGGCATGTGTCGTTTTGCAACTTGTACAACTGCTGTAAATGCAGCTTCTGTAATGTTGAATTTTGATTTCATAGTTATTTATTCGGTGGTCACTGAAAGTTCGGTTCTGCTTTTACATCCGTCCCACAACGGCCTCTTAGCAGAATCCAACAAATCGTATATTTTTTTAGCTCCCGCAGTCGGTTATTTTTCGACATTTTCGTCTTCATCGACAGCTTCAGTTGTAGGAAATATTGATCGTGCTGCATCATCCACCATATTTTCTATCGGATTCGTCATCATATTAGCGTCCTCTAACAATTCAGTATTAGGTGTAGGTTCAACAAGTTCTCCATGACGATCCCAGAAATAATAATCAGGCACGAAACCATATTGATACAAACGTACTTCAACTATATCTGGTTTCCAATGCTTCAAATGTTGTCACTTACTACACGGACAACGAATTTCTGCGTTGTTTCGGTTATTAGATTTAGCAAATCTAATAAATTCGTGTACACCGTTGTAGAAATGTTGCTTTATTGATCCCTTCTTTCTAGTTCTGACTACATACATTCAAGTCGAGAAAATAATTGAACATTTTTCCTGATTTGAAAATGTATGTCAGACAATTTAAATCATTAATTTTCAACCATTCGCCATTGTAAACAGTTCATCGTTGTAGAAAATTCAAAATAAAAACTTCACTTTATTTTTTTATTTTTTGGTATTTTTGTTTTCACTTCGGTGGTCAGTCATCCTACTTTCCATTACAAACACAATAATGTAATTACATTTTATAAATCATTTCAGATTAAACGGTTCAACAAAATTTCGGCAGCACTTCCCTTCTGTTCCCTATATCGTACACAAATGCGTGTACACAGGGAACGTAAAGGAAGTGCTGTCGAAATTATGTAACCGTTTAAAATGAAATGATTTATAATATGTAATTACTTTATTGTGTTTGTAACTTGTCCAATACAGGGACAAATCCGACAAATATTGTATCAGATAAATATAAATATCCGTTCCGTTACAAAACGAACATCCATATAACGATCATATACAACACTTGCCAGATTGGGCCAATGCCAATCTAAGGGATAAAAAAATTTCTTTACATTTTATCAAATATTGTTGTTCTTTTCAAATTTTGACAATGTTTCAACTAGTTAAATTTTATTTCATAAATTTGTGTATTTAAATTTTAGTTCGATATTCATTTCTATATTTTTTTACGACATAGATTTTAGCGGAATATTTGTTGTTGTCATATTCATTTCTTTACAAAATCGATTTTAGTACAATATCAGTTGTTTTTAAAGCCATTTCCTAAATTTTTATAAAAAAAATTAGATGTTTGCAGAATTTTCAATGTTCTCATATTCATTTTTTATTTTTTTGTATAAACTTTATTTTTGTACAATATATACAACCTTTTGCGTTTTGGTCGTCGCTGGTTGTCGCTCGCCGTCGCTGGTCAAAATGGCCGTCGCTAAATCAACAAGATAAATAGAAGAATTATCAATGAAGATAATTATAAAACAACAAAATCTAATTATCAAATATATAATTAGAAAACAATAAAAATCTAATTATTAAATAAAAATTAGACAATTTAAATTCACTTAACAACTTAAATTTATAATTTATCAATTTCATAAACTATGAAATACTTTCATGTAAATTTATCAATAACCAAGTTAATCATTAATATACACTAATTTTTCATCTAACACAACTAACCATGTTAATCGCCAACACTAATTATCTACATCAACCATTTATTCAACTTCATGATAAACTAATTAATCTAATACCTAATTTAACTTCATGATAATAAACTAATTAATCTACCAAATCAACATACAACACTACTAATACATAATTTAACAACAAATCCTAATTTAATTAAGGTTTAAACTAAACCTAAAAAACATCAAATTTACATTCAAAATAGAGATTAGAAGCATACCTAGGCGAATTTGGGTGATTTGGAGGCGGCGGAAGGCAGGGCGGCGGCGGCGGCTGCGGTGACGGGGGGCGATGGATTGGGGGAAGGAGGGTTTATTTTTTGGTGGGAAGAATGAAAGTTCTGTTCGCGGGAAGGGGATCTGTATATTTCGTATAGCGACGGCCGTATTTTTTAGCCGTTGCTAGGTTCCGTCACTATCTTAGTCGTTCCTAGTAGTGTATTGGGTTCTAGATTACAAAATTAGTGGTACTTTATCCTGAAAGTTGTCGATAAAAACTTTTCGTATGAGGATTTGTTAAACATGCTTAAGTTTTTCTTACTAATGACTTGCCAACTTATTTTCTACTATAAGACAAAATTTTGAATTATTATTAAGCATTTCAGTTGCAAAATTAGCTTAAAACCTACTTTTTCATGTTGCAAGTTATTACTAATAACCCTTATAAGAGCCCATTTGCCAACAACTTACCTTCATTTTTCTTAAAATTAATTTAGAGTAGTAATTTGTAAGTTGTTTACTTGTTTTGAATGAATGGAAAAAAAAAGTAAAGATGCTTGGATAGATAATTTGAAATAGTGAAAAAAAATTAATTGTTAATTTGTAATTATGTCACAAGAAAACATTAGTTGTATACGACTTATCAACTTATTTTGATACTTTCAAGTCAAAAATATTAATTTATCACCAAACACTTCAAATTACAATACTAAACTACTATCTTATTTTGCTATTCATAGCTATTGTCAAACACTCTCATAGTTTAGTTTGAACATGTTGGAAATTGTTGTTTGAAAATAAATTAATTCTTAAAAATTGACCAAGTACGGCTCCAATTATACGGGAATATGAATAGTCTCACATTTTGGGATTATATGAAAAAGCCAAGTATTTGTACTTGATTCTTAAAAGCTAAATTGGGCCCTTTGGGCATCCAATGATGTTTTTTCATGAGGAAAGAGACCATGCTTGACCACCACACGGACTCGGGCTTGTAGTGGTGTAACACTTATATTTTTGGTATAAAACTCTTTAATCGTTTTTAGGCCGGGTTGGAACGGTCAAATCATATCAGACCCCTATTGGAGAACGTTCATTGTTTTTGACCCGTTATTTTCTCGGATCCGTTTTTCAATACCACATTTTCCCCAACCAGCAACATTCTTTTGCTACTCCGCCTTCATAACTGGTAAGGAGAGGAAACAGAAAGAACTACAACTCGTTCGAATTCGTTTTTTAAAAAAATCCACAAAATCAAGCAACGTTTTTGAGTGCAAACAGAATCTTCGTATGTGCAAACGAATCGATACCGCAAAATTATTGAGAGGCTGTTTTATCCTAGACCGACGACGATTGATTTAAACTAGTTGGCAGTGTACAACAGATCACCAAAACGTCCTCGAGTGAGTGACGCGGTCCACGACTCAGCCGAAGATCAACATTCTTTTCCAACAATTTAAAGACGACGCCACCAACGATGACTTCTGCTGTAGATCTAGATGCCACTGCTCCCTCTTCACTCTTCCAGGTTCCGATGGTCTCTGCTGTGCCATTCAGATTCGAGAGTCTCCACTTCAAACGTTGGAAACAGAAGATGGAGTTCTTCCCGACCATAAGAAAGGTGGTGGCTATGTTGACAACCGACAAACCGTAGCTACTAGATATACCAGACGAAGCAGATATAGATCTATTGCGAGCCTGGATAGAAAAATCAAAGGAACTGCAGTACTGGACAGAGCAAGACTACCTATGCAGGAACTTCATACTCGACGGTCTCATTGTTAACCTCTACGACTATTACAATTTGACAAGACAGCCAAATAAATCTGGGAAGCGCTGCAAAAGAAGTATGATACAGAAGAGGATGAGCGAAAAATATGCAGTCAGCCGCTACCTGAAATACCAGATGACGAATGATAAGTCGGTAAAGATGCAGTCTCATGAGCTTCAGAAAACGGCTCATGAGATCATCTCTGAAGGTATGAGTTTGGACGAACAATTTCAGATTATCATTATTATTGATAAACTACCCTCTGGTTGGAAAGATTTAAGAATGTGCTTAGGCACAAGACTAAGGAATTCACCTTAGAGAGCTTGATCACTCGCCTCCGTATTGAGGAGGAGACTCGTAAGCAGGACTAGAAAGAGGAATTGCTTGTTGTCACCAACAACAAAACTAAAATCTAAGCCTGTAGTTCTAAAATTGAATCCGAAGGAATTTAAGAATCAGAACCGCAACCGCAACAAACAGAATTGAAACTCGCAAGTGAACAAAAAGGGACAGCGAAATCCGACCCAAAAGAATGATTCTGGACAAATGTTTCTGTATTACAACCATGGAAAACTAGGTCATATGGCACATAAGTGTAGGAACAGACAAGGTCCTGCACCGCAGGCTAACCTAGCTGATGAGCCTCTTATGACTATGATTTCTGAGATTCATCTAGTTGGTGGATCAGAGGGTTGGTGAATAGATACCAGTGCGTCCCGCCATGTCTACTATGATCGTGCTATGTTCAGTACATACACTGCTGCTGATGATAAGAAAGTGCTGCTGGCAGATTCTCACACCACTACAGTTTCTGGCATTGGACATGTGGAAATAAAGTTTGCCTTTGGAAAGACGGTTCTTCTGAAAGATGTGATGCATACTCCAGAGATGAGAAAGAATCATGTTTCTGGATTTCTCCTTAATAAGGCTGGTTTTACTCAAATTATAGGGGCAAATATGTGTACTTTAACTTATAAGGGCATGTTTGTAGGGAAGGGTTATGCTTATGAGAGTATGTTTAGACTTAATGTTGATTTAAATAAAGTAACCAGTTCTACTTATATGTTGTGTGACTTTAATATTTGGCATTCTAGATTATTCCGTGTAAATAAACGTATAATTCATAACATGATCACCTTGGATTTGATTCCTAAAATGTCACAAGCTGATTTTGATAAATGTGAATTCTGTATTCAAGTAAAAATCACTAAGAAACCCTATAAATTAGTTGATAGAATTTCTGAACCCTTAGACTTGATTCATTCTAACATATGTAAGCTTGATGGCACTTTGACTAGACATGGACATCGTTATTTTATCACTTTCATTGACGATGGCTCTGATTTCACTTATGTATATCTTATGAAAAATAAAAGTGATGCATTTGATATGTTTAAATTATTTAAAACTTAAATCGAGAATCAATCTAATAAGAAAATTAAGAGACTTCATAGTGATAGAGGAATAGAATATGAGTCTAGTCCATTTCTTGATTTCTACAAATTGCATGGTATGATTCATGAGAGAACTGCAACTTATTCATCTGAAATGAACGGTAAAGCTGAAAGAATAGGACCTTTGACGAATTAGTTGTAGCTATTTTACTAAATTCGGGTGCAGCAAAGCATAGGTGGGGGATATTTTATTGGCTGTATGCTATGTATTGAGTAAAATCCCTAAATCAAAAAATAAGATTTCACCTTTTGAAATATTAAGAAATTATAAACCGAATGTATCTTTCTTTAGAACTTGGAGATGTTTGGCCTATGTTCGTATACCCGACCCTAAGAGAATAAAATTAGCAAGTAGATCATACAAATGTGTATTAATTGGCTATGCTAGTAATAGCAAAGCATTTAGATTTTATGACCTAGATACACATAATAGAATAGAATATAATAATGCCGATTTTTATGAAAGTAAATTTCCTTTTAAATTGAGGAATAATGGGGCACGTCAAATAACACCGTGCCTATTAGATTGGAACTTAATGAACCTTCTGAATTCGAACCTAAAAGAAGTAAAAGAGCAAGAGTTGATAAAGGTTTTGGCATGGATTTTTGCACTTTTACTATAGCGGAGGATCCCACAAACCTCCAAGAAGCCTTATCTTCATTAGATGTCAATTTTTGGTAAGAGGCTATAAATGATGAGATGGATTCCTTTGAATGCAATAATACTTGGCACTTAGTAGATTTACCACCTAGTTGTAAGTCTTTAGGCTGTAAATGGGTACTTAAAAAGAAATTAAAATCTGATGTAACAGTTAAAAATATAATGTCCGTTTGGTAGTTAAGATTTTAGGCAAAGAAAAAATATAGACTTTTTTGATACTTTTTCACATGTAACTAGAATCATATCCATTCGAGTACTAATTTCATTAGCATCTATTCATAATTTAATTATACACCAAATGAACGTTAAAACTGCTTTTTTAAATGGTGAATTAGAAGATTAAATTTATATGGACCCAAAGGCTTTGTTATTCCTGCTCAAGAACATAAAGTTTGCAAATTAGATAAATCATTATATGGTTTAAAACAAGCACCTAAACATTGGCATGAAAAATTTGATAACTTAATAATCTCAAATGGTTTCAAAGTTAATGAAAGTGAAAATGCATTTATTATAAATCTGAAAATGACATTTGCACTATGATATGTTTGTATGTAGATGATCTGCTTATTTTTGGATCAAAACAGAAATGCCATAAACACTGTTAAATCTCTGTTAAGTGTGAATTTGATACGAAAGATCTAGGTGAAGCGAGTGTAATCCTTGGTATTAAGATTACTAGGTCCGGAAAGGGACTTTTTTTGGATTAGTCTCATTATATTGAAAAGATCTTAAAGAAATACAATTACTATGACTGTAAACCTGCATGTACACCATATGATCCTAGTGTAAAGCTATTTAAGAACACCAGTGAAGGTGTAAGACAGTCTGATTATGCGAGCATCATTGGCAGCTGTGACGCCCCACCTCTACACCCACTCTAGCCAAGGAAACTACGGTGTGATGTCGTCAACTAGCACAGAGAATAAGGCTGCTGAGGAGCGACCATCCGTGCAATTGCTTTGTGCGAGCATCGATATGTCAGATAGTACAACATGCATTTGGTCTCAGGAGGAAATCCGACATACCGATACAAACTCAAAGCTACTACCCGGTGTCTATATATATTCTTCGGAAACAAATATAGAATGAACATAACACAAATCAGTCACAGACATCCATATCACAAAGGCGGAAATAGATATGAATATATAACACATAAAAGTGTTCATCAGAGTTGTGGTTAGACAAGATCCACAATGTCACAAAAGAATAGCTACACGTGCTAGACAAAAGAATATGGATACATCAATGAGCCTATATCTCAAATGTATACAACAAAAACTACTAATCTAAGTAGTTAGCCAAAAGTCAGGGTGATAATCCCAGATGTGAAGTCAAGCAGAAGCACCTGTAACATCTCGGTCTGACCCGAGTATTATTTAATAATAAAATAATAAACAGATCAGTCTAGCTATAAATATCAGATAAAATGATATAGAATAAGAGATATGACATAAACATATGATAGCCATAAAGCCATACTGTGATAAGTATGTAATTGAAAATCAACAAGAGATTAATCAATATCACAAGAATCTTTTCAAAGATCAAAAAGAATGTCATACTCTTTATTTTTATTCACTAAACCATAAATATTGACAATAATATCAATGCCAATCACAAAAGTTAAGGACACACAAATTCACCAATGCACAAATATTGATAAGACTTATCAATGTAAATCACGAAAATTGGTGAAACACAAAATTATAGAAATCATTAATGGAAATCCAGAAATCACAAAATGGGGGAGGCCTATCACAAAACGGGAGCATGAAAACTCACCAACACGTGTATCACAAAATGGAACGCTATTCCATGGTTGCTAACCATTAATTTTGAGCTGAAGCTCCACAAAACGGCCCGAAGACCATGGTTCGCTACCCCACCAAATTGAGCCGAAGCTCCACGGAAACGGGGTTTAGTCTCCCTCGTGGACAAAGAGACATCGCGCATTTTCTAGTCTAAATCACAAAAATGATCATCAACGATCATCAAGAAGTGTCAATTACCGTAAGCTAGTAAATATATAAGCTTAGCTTCATGTCCCATAACCACTAGCTTAACTTAAATATTTACGAACAAATTGTAGATCTCCACTCGAAAAATTATCACAAGAGATTCAATCGAATAAGTCCAAGAATTAACCGACGAAGTATACGCAAGCGTTTCATACCACTTGTTTTACTAAGCTGTTTAATTAGATTTCTCATACGAGTGAGGTAAAGGTTTGTATATACTAGTAGATTGGAAGACGGTTTAAGAAACGAGCTTTGTAGTAAAATAGGGTTGAAATCGTTTTGATGAAAGAGTTTTGATATTTACTACTAGTATTGAAATCTTTATATTTTTAAAGTGACGAATCACAAAAATGATTGTAGAAACAATAAATCACAAAAATTCACATTCGAATACGTGAATAAAATCCAAAGAATTCGATTCCAAATCCATCATAGTGGAAATACCCTTGCGACTTAGCAGCCACGATTTACGACTTAACACAAGAAATCAGCGGCTCAACTCATACGATTCCACGGCATATGACCTAAGGGATCAGCGACTTAAGGAATAGCATGCGGCCTAGCTGAACGACTTAAGAAGATAGCGGCAACGACTTAAGGAGCTAGCGGCATAATTGAGCGACCTAAGTTGATACGACCTATAGCGGCAGGTCGAGCGACCTAAGGAACGAGCGACCTAACTGATGCAAGCGGCATAACAGGTCGAGCGACCTAAGGAACGAGCAACCTAAGTGGTTGCGAGATAAAGTAGGCCGGGCGACCTAGTGGTTGCGAGATAAAGCAGGCCGGGCGACCTAGTGGTTGCAACCTAACATGGCGCGACTTAGCAGCAAGCCGACAAGAAGCAGGTGCGACCTAATCATGGCATGACCTAAGCATTGCGCGACCCAAGCATGGCGCGACCTAACAGGCAGAGCGACTTAATGGCCGAGCGACTTAAGGGGTTGCGATCTAAGTGGTTGCGACCTAAGGCAGGCCGACCTAAATGCAATGCGAGCGACCTATGGGTTGCGACCTAAGGCAGGCCAACCTAACTGCAGGCCGAGAGTCATGTGTGTAGGCCGAACGACCTAAGGAACGAAAGTGCAAAAACTCTCTCAATTTGCAACCTGTCGAGCACGGACGCTAGGGGATTACGCCCATCGGCTACCCGGTCCTATTGGCTCCTCGATGCATCACCAAAAATGTGTTCAAACATCAAAGTTAAGATTTTTAAATATTTGAACCCAAAACGCTAAAAATTGGGATTTTCACCAATTCAATCCAAACCAAGAGCAAATGCATATGAAAAAGTGTTAGGAATTCATACGCCACAATTAAAGATAGTTATAGATAAAGATGTGAGATAAAAATCTCACCTTTTCACAAAATCAATGAAGGAGAAGCTTGAAAGTAAAGGAAGAATCAACCACACTTCAGTCTTAACACAAGAAGCTTGAATCAATGGCTTCTCTTTAGATTTGGAGTTAGATGTTGGATTTGCAAATGAACTAGGGCTTGGAGTTTTAATTTCTCATTCCTCTCTCCATTTTTGATGAAGCTTGAATGTCAGGAAATGAAAGTGAAGTAATGAAGAGAAAAGGGGGTTGAGCTAGAGTTAATAGTTTAGGCTAATGGGCTAAACCAAACCCAAAGCCCAAAGTGAAAAGGTGGCAAATTCTACTAACTCCAAACATATCAAAGTTTATACTCAAAAAGATCGCAAAAGCGTTTTGAACTCAATGGAAGTGGTCCCGAGTCCTAATTCAACCGTATGCAAAAGGTAACTTTTCGGACTAAAATCCGACTGACGGTAAAATACTTAAACAAAATATTTAGATATTCAATCGTAAAATATGCGGGTTGTTACAGACTACCCTCCTTAAAGAAATTGCGTCCTCGCAATTTTTAAGAAGAAAATATAAGGTAACAACCATGAAAGCATATCAACACAAAAGGAATTTGAAATAAGAAATTCACCTCAAAGAGCACGGGAAAGTAAGTTCGGATGTGTTCGCTCGATGAACTCTCTAGATTCCCAAGAGCAATCCTTTGGATTTGAGGACCATTGAACTTTAACAAGTAGAACATCTTTATTTCGAAGGCGTTTGACCTTCGAAGTAATAATACGAATAGGATGTTGCTCATAAGTTAAATTAGACGAAACTTCAATTTCTTCCACAATACCGGGCTCAAGAGTAGAATCGGAATCTCGAAGGCATTTCCGTAATTGAGAAACGTAAAACACGTCATGATAGTAGAAAACTGAGCCGGTAACAAAAGGCGATAAGCCACGGAACCAATACGTTCGGTGATGGGAAATGGACCAATATATCGAGGTGCTAACTTTCCCGATCGACTGAAATGTACAACACCCTTCATAGGTGAAACACAAATAAACACAAGGTCTCCCACAGAAAATTCTAATTTCCTTCTCGGGTTATCGGCATAGGATCTTTGCCTACTCTGGGCTTCTTTCGTCCTATGACGAATAAGGTTGATCTTTTCTATGGAATCACGAATAAAATCTGGATCTAAAATCAGCTTCTCACCGGCCTCAAGCCAACAAGAAGGAGATCGGCATGGCCTTCCATAGAGTGCCTCAAAAGGTGCCATACCAATACTAGATTGGAAGCTATTATTATAGGAAAACTCAATAAGAGAAATATGATCTTCCCAACTTAAACCAAAATCAAGAACACGTGCACGAAGAAGACCTTCAAGAGTTTGATTCACACGCTGGTTTGTCCATCTGACTGGGGATGATAAGCGGTGATAAAATTAAGCTTCGTTCCCAAAGCTTTTTAAAGACTCTTCCAAAATCCACTAGTAAACAATGGATCACGATCACTAACAATATAAGAAGGAACTCCATGCAATTTTACAATTTCTTTAATAAAGAGTTTGGCCAAGAGAGGAACGGTTCGATTGGACCGAACGGGAATAAAATGGAAGGATTTAGTAAGTCTATCGACTATCACCCATAAGCTATCATGACCCGAACGAGAACGGGGAAGGCCGTCTATAAAATCCATGGAAATTTGGTTCCACTTCCAAATTGGAATTTCTAAAGGTTGCAATAGCCCACCGGGCCTTTGATGTTCGGCCTTAATTAGTTGGCAAGTCATGCAATACTTAACAAAGTTAGCAATATCATATTTCATTCCCTCCCAATAATAAAGTCGCTTCATGTCCGCTTACATTTTAATACTACCAGGATGAATGGTAAATTTAGAACGATGAGAATCTTCTAAAATGTTTTTACGAAGATTACTAATATTTGGCACGATAAGTCTACCAAATTTTCGAATACCGCCATGAAAATCAATATCAAAGTCTTTCAAACCTTCAATATTAATTTTATCCCTAAAATTTTGGCCAAGAAGAGCTAATTCGGGATCTAGCTTTTGAGCTTCAAGAATGCGGTCTAAAAGAGAAGGATGAGCCTCAAGACTACATAAAACAAGAGATGAACACAAATTGAATACATGATCTTGAATCTCACAAGTGGATAAAACCCCAAGATCATTCCGTTCGGATATCATCATAGAAACAACCGCTTGTTGCTTGCGACTAAGTGCATCGGCAACACGATTTCCCTTTCCGGGAGTATAAAGAATATCAAGATTATAAGCTGCAAGAAATTCAAACCAACGTTGTTGACGCAAATTAAGTTCCTTTTGATAAAATGGATACTTCAAAGATTTATGATCGGTGTAAAGAATAAATTTTTCTCCCATAAGATAATGACGCCAAATACGAAGGGCGAAAACAATAGCCGTGAGTTCTAAATCATGAGTGGCATATCTAGTCTCGGCTGGCTTCAATTGCCTAGAAGCATAAGCAATAACACGTTCTCTTTGCATAAGAACGGCACCCAAACCAACGCGGCTAGCATCGTTATAAACAATAAAATCTTGGTTTCCCTCGGGAATCACAAGAATAGGAGCATCAGAAAGGAGTTCTTTTAATTTCTGAAAAGAAGCTTCACATTTGTCCGACCAAATGTATTTAACTCCCTTCTTTGTCAAGCTAGTAAGAGGCACGACAATTTTAGAAAAGTCTTTGATAAAACGACGGTAATAGCCCGCCAATCCAAGGAAGCTACGGATCTCCATCACACTCTCCGGTCTCTTCCAATTTTGAATCGTTTCAATCTTTGAAGGATCCATGGAAATTCCGGATTAGCCGAAATAATATGACCAAAAAACTTCACACGAGATTGCCAAAAGTGGAATTTAGAAAATTTTGCTTTTAATTGATTACTCCTAAGAGTTTCCAACACAATCCGAAGATGCTTTTCATGCTCCTCCTCGGTTTTTGAATACACAAGAATATCATCAATGATGATGAGAACAAATCGATCGAGGAAATTTTTGAAAACTCGATTCATAAGGCCAATGAAATATGCCGGAGCATTCGTTAAACCAAATGGCATAACAAGCCAATCATAAGATCCATAACAAGTGCGGAACGATGTCAAAGGAATGCTATTCTCTACAATACGAAGCTGATGAAAACCGGTAGTTAAGTCTAATTGTGAAAAGACTCTAGCACCACTAAGTTGATCAAATAGATCATCAATCCGAGGTAAATGATATTTACTCTTGATAGTAAGATCATTAAGCTTGCGGTAGTCAACGCAAAGCCTAAGTGTACCATCGGATTTCTTCACAAAAATAGCCGAAGCTCCCCAAGGAGAGGAACTAGAGCGAATAAATTGCTTTGTCTCCAATTCGGATAATTGTTTGCGCATCACCTCATTTTATTTATTGGACATGCGATAAGGAGGACGAGTGATAGGTTGAGCTTCAGGGATGAGATTAATTCTGAACTCAATTGCTCGCTTAGGTGGTAATCCTAAAACGGGCTCAAATATGTCGGAAAATTTACGAACAACGTGAATAAGAGAGATAATATTTTCCTCATCATCATTAACGTCGTCATGAGGATTTAAAGAATATAAAGACGCAATCATGCTGGAATCCGAATCTTTAAGATCAATAGAAATCTGCTTGACAGATTGGGGATGTCGAAGATGAATAGTCCGCTCAGGACAAAGGATTTGAGCTTCATAGCGGTTAAGCCAATCCATTCCCAAAATCATTCCAAAGCCTAAGTAACACATAACATGCAAATTGGGTCGGAAAGAAAAATCACACAAAATAATCTCGACATCTTTACACAATAAATTGATTGTTGTGGATCCACCAACCGGATTCGCAATTCTCAAAGAAGTCATTAAACACAAAACATCCAAAGAAAAAGTATCAACAAGTTCTTTTGAAATAAAAGAGTGGGACGCACCCGTATCAAAAAGAACTCGAAAAAGATGATTACGAAATAAAATAATGCCATCAAGGATAGGATGAGAAATACTTTGACCGCGAAAAGTGTTACTAGGAGTTTGCACCACATTAAGCTTTCCCTCCTTCCTGTTTTGAAGTTTGGGACACGAAGACATATAATGGTTCGAGCTTTTGCAATAGCGACAAGCACGGGCTTTGAACACTTATTCACATAATGGTCCTTAGAACCACAGTTGTAGCATTGCCCACCACTTGTGGTAGAAGTCTTGGTTGCCAGAGAGGCTTGCTTCCCTTTCTTATTGGTATAAGGACCTCTGAACTTATTAGGCATTTTCTTGTTGTTGAAGTTTGGTTTGGCACCCATAACTTCAACATCACTCTCCCTATCTGCCTCTTCAAGACGAAGTATGATATCAATGAGTTGATCAAAAGAAACTTATAACTTTAGAAGCAATGGCTTCTTGAGATTTTTGTTCAAGCCATATACAAATCTTTGGTTCTTCTTCAATGGGGTGTTTATATACTCGACCCCGTATTTAGAAAGTGACTCGAAGGATGCGACATAGTCTGCCACAGAGGATTTACGTTGAACAAGGTCTATAAAACGACGAGCCAATGTCACCTTCTCAGTTCTGGCAAAAATTTTAATTCGAAGCGTTCCCCGAATTTCTCCCAAGTAAGATCTGCTTCATTTATTTCAGAAATCAAAAGCTCATACCAATCTAATGCTCATTCTTGGAGCATACTAGAGGCCATCTGAACACGGTGAAGATCAATAAGATTCATACGAGAAAAGATTCGATCGCACGTTCTCAGCCAAGCCTGGACTTCAATAATAGTTTCAGATCCTTTGAATGGCTTCCCACCCAAATTGGTATAATCGCTGCACAAACGTGCAAATCCAGACTTAGGATGAGTAGACTTCGTATTAGATCCGGCTGCTTGAGCATTCTTTACTAGATCAAGAAGCTGCTGGGGTGTAATGCTATATGAATATAGCATTATGGATGTGCAATGCTATATGAATATATCATTTTTTGTCCTTCAGACTAAATTTTAAAACTTCTGTCCTTCAGACTAAAAGTGTTCTCAGGTTCTTCCTTCAGCCTAATTCCCTGATATTTCAAAATGGGAAAAAAAACAAATTTGAATATACTTAATTCATATCATCCTCACTGTAACCTGTGTTAAAGTTTACATCGGCTTCCTTATCTGGAAATACGGAAGTTGTTAAAATTTAAATTCACATGAAACTTCTTTCATCTAATGTCTACATCCAGATTTTTTGTTAATAGTACCTTGCGCCTGTATATTAATACTTACAAATCATGCCAAGAAATGCATAAAAAACAGAAGAGGTGAAAGAAGAGCAATCATAGTTTATTATTATATATAAATGATAAAATTAAATGTATTCATGGCCTTACTAACATTAAACAAATTATGCAGTACACTAAAGTTTAGATTAATATGTGAATCGTAATGCATAAGCATTATGATGAGCTAGAAGTACATATGATTGATATGATATAACGAAATCAATATACTGTAGATGTTCTATACCAAATGATCAAATCAAAAGAAAACTGAAAATTAGATGTTACTTGAATAAATGTTCAAGTATCTCAAGTTAGTTTGAATCTATTGACTAAATTAAGTGGAATACGAAATATTCATCCCATTGGTACAAAACGACCAATACATTTATATAACATAGGAAATATGCACCGCATAATAAACCTCATTTCGAAACAAAATATAAAAATATCTAATCACTAACAAAATAAGAATCTTGGTAGGTCCCTAGCAATAAAATAAGCTTGATAATTTTTAAAATTGATATAACAATCGCTACTACTAGAACAACAGTTAACAACGACAAAGCCTTCCACGGCCATCAACGACTGTTTCCGATGGCTGTCGGTCACCATAACGTTTTTGTAAATAAAATATAATAGCCATCAAATACCTACGTAAACTTGTTATCGGCAGCCGTCGCTAGCCGTCGAAAATTTCGTGTATACAGGCTCTAGGCCGATAGCTGCTTCATTATTACTCAATCCACAAAATTAGCAAAAAACCTAACTCTACCACCTCCTCCCTGTCGTCGGCCAACCGCCACGCCTCACCGTGCATCTCCAACTTCATCATTCTCCTCTCTCAACAAGCCTACGTCCTTCGTCAATCTCCAATCGGGTTTTATTCCTAAACTCTAATTAATTTTGATCTGTTAAATTAGAGTTAATTTGTTGTTATAGTTGTATAATACTTCATTGATTGTTTGGTATACCCAATTGAATGCTAGTTAAATTTAATTGAAAAATATAATTACTGTTGTGTTTGTAATAGGAAGTAGGATGACCAACCATCAAAGTGTAAAACAATAACATAAAAATTGTAGATTATATTCATATAATAATTTGTATAAATCTGTTTGAAAATAAAATTAAATAGAATAATATTATATATTTGCGAAAATTTAAATGTATGATTTAATTGAAAAATAAAATGTCAACAAGTAAATGATTAATACGTTTTTATTTTTTGAAGTAAGAAAAATTATCGATTATTTTATCGATCGAAGCTGGATATACCAACAAAGAAGAGAAATTGAAGGCTCAAAAAGCAAACATTTTCAATATGGTATACACGTCTTTATTGAATTCGTTTTATGTAATAATGGAAATGACGAAGAAATTCGTTATCCATGTACTAGGCACAAATTACTGAAGCATTTGATAACAGATATGGTGATAGTTCATTTGCGTCAAAATGATTTCGTGTCGAATTATTTGGTATGGGATCATCATGAAGAACTTATAGCACCTAATCCATACATTCGGAGGAGTTGGATATTGAAACCGTTCCAACGAATCTCAAAGAAGATATGGTTGAAGACATTGTACGTTCAATCACTACAAGAAAAACGACTTTTAGTGACATATATTAGTAGCGTTTGTGAGCTAAGTGCAACTAATGGTATTTGGCTCTTTTTATTTTCACTATTTTATTTGGTTAAAACGCTACTAGTACCCCTCTCACCTGTACCCAGTGGGGAAAAATTCCAATTGTTTTCAATCTATTTTCGTTTCCCTCCATATCATATTTCTCCGTTTACTTCTCCTCCCGCAAAACCCAAAAATAATTTTCATTTCCCTCCCTATCTTGTTTCTCCACTTACTTCTCCTCTCGCAAAACCCTAATTCCATTTTCATTTCCTTCCATATCGCGTCTCTCCATTTACTTCTCCTTCTGCAAAACCCTAAATCCATTTCTGTTTCCCCCAATATCCTTATAAAACTTGCACATGTAAATTCACGCATTATTGTCCAAAATGGTACGATGTACCAAGCTAGGCCATAATCGTTTTAGAGCATTGCTAAGAAGCGCTTGGGTGAAATCGTGTATCATAATCCCAATACCTAGATTGAATTCTGGAGATCGAGTTTTGAGCAAGTTTTACTTCAAATTGAGTTTCGATTATAGAATTTTGCTCCCAAATTTTCATTACGGATCTACACACAGTAGTCGATCTTTAAATCCATATGGTATTATGCAACCATATCCTATGTTGACTCAATCCATGTCGATTTAAAGTTGGGAGGTAGGGCCAGAAATCACATCTCAAATTCCATTTATCTTTTACCGATCTTTATCGACTTCGATTTATGGATCTAGCAAGCAGGATCTGGAAGTATCACGTGTGTTTGTGGCGATCATTGCCGATGATCGAACATACTATTTGGGTAAGAGTTTTATAATCGATCTTTGGATTTGGCGATTATTTAGATTGACAGCCCGCTGAGATTCAAAGTGCCATTTTTTGGCGTATATATGTTACTGAAAGTCACAACAACTTCAATCTTTAGTTGCTACATCGATTTTCAATTTCTAGGTTTGGTGATTACTTAGTTTTGCAGCCATAGTATATCAAAGTGATTTTTTTTTGGCATGTTCGATACTGTGAAACCGCAAGTTAATTTCAGAATGTTTTTGTAAGCTTATTTAAAATATTGATTCTTAATGACCATTTCGATGATAGGATGGTAATTGAAAAGTAAGCTTAATTCTTAAATTATGTCATTTACAATTGTGCTAAGTTTCTATTTAATCAAATGGGACTTTGCACTTTTGTAAATGGTATGATTGATCAATATATGTGTTATGATCAGGTTTTCGAAGTTGTCACATTAATAACTTCTTTACATCTAGAAATGTATGAACTTTGTTTTGGAAAATATGGTTGTTGGATTGGGTATTGAAGAGATTGAATCCAAATGGAATTACTGAATTGGTTGAGCCAATGAAGTTAAATGAAGATGTTGTCAATGAACTCATAATTTGGCATTAATAAGGATGATTATTTCAATGGTTCTGCAATAGTTTTTTAGCAGAACAGTGCATTAGTTTCAAAACATGTCAACACATAATTACACAACAAAAACCATTTTTTAGTATTTTAGTACTGACTATCTTCACCTACTAGCAATATTAGCAAGTGCAAGTACCCTGAGATAATTCCCCACGAATATTGATTGTGGTGGACTAATGAGATGTAACCCAGCTAAAAATCTAAGGTAGGGCATTCTCATTCATTCCTTCGCAAGTAAAATTTACTATTCAATTAGCATAAAATGGAAAAAGCAAGTAGTTTGGCATGGCATGATTTGTTGTTGCTCCTATGTTACTCTTCTGACATTGTCTTGCTCTGTGTTGCCATAACTTGACTTTTAGCATAACCATTTTTATTTAAAGTGAACAACAACCATTTTATATTTTACTTAATTGTTATGTCAATTAATTGTTATGTCAACAAAGAGCATATTTATAATATACACTATTTGAATATGAAATTGGTTGTAATATTTGGGAGAGCATATGCCTGTGCATGGGCAAGCTTCAGTAATTTAAAATCAGAAATATATTTACATTTGTTGTTGTAACATTTCTTATGCTCTCTGGTTTCATTTATTAACTTGTATATCTGACTGGAACATTAAAATAGGAGAAATATACATATAGTTTATATATGTATGTGAATACCAGTGTGTGCATGTATAAAATTGTTAATGCACTTGCTCTCATGGTTTGCTCTGAGAATCCTCTTGCTGAAATGATTTATAGTCTTCCTTTTGGTATATTTCTTTAGCATGTTGTACATCCTCATCTTTCTTCTCATTGCACATGTACATGTTTTAGGTATATTTGTGCATTATTTTTTATTTTAGTGTTGTCAGTTTAATTTTCTTTACCATTCCAAATCTTGCAAATGTCTCATATCTTATGGGGATGCATTTATGTGTGTATAGTGTGTGTTGTGTGCATGTATGCACATATATATAAGTTTTTGCGTGAGTGTGTGTAAGTGTATTATATTGCATGCATGAACTGGGTTATTTGTGTGTGTAGGTGAAGTTGCGTATGGAGTCATGTGTGCGCGTGAGCGCGAGGACTTCTTATATCAAATAATGCATACCTGCAAATATTTCATGACAATTACATTGCTGACATTTGTCTTTTACACTTATTATTTAGTTAGTTCTGCGCTTGCTACTTTTTTTTTGCTTTCCAAATGTTCAAGTCTTCAACATCTATTATGTATAGTTAATTGTGTGTCATCTCATGTAACTTCGATTGTTCTTGGTATTATTTCCCATATTCTAATATTGTGTTGTTTATGGGCGTCAGTTGACAACAATTGCCAGTAATGAAGTAGTGAGGTCTATCATTCATCTGTTGCTAGAGGAAGACAAACTTTACGGCTCTTAAGTGAGGTAGCAGGTTGTTTCATCTTTTAATAACTGTTACTTTGATATTTTCTTGGTTAAAATTCAAGCATCTTAATTAATAATTGTTTTTACTAAAGTTATTCAATGTAAACCAATTTTAAATCGAGTATTGAGAAGTCACCCCTTGTAGAATTCACAGCCATATTGAATGGAACAGCTACACAGACTTTGCAGTATTCATGTTTGATTTTAGTGCCTGAACTTTTAAGATTATAGAAGAATACTACATAGCTTGTATTTTTTTGTGCATAAATTGTAAAAACATGATTAAATCAACTTTATATGGACTGCTACTACACGCATGAGAACTCGCGTACCTTACTAGTCAAATTTGGTACAGATGCAACAAAATTCTAAGACCGCCAATAACATTCTTGTTTTAAATGTCATTGTTATTTTGCCTGAATATGTTAATTTGACTTTTTGTTGTCGTCAATGAAACCAAAGAAATTAGCTGATTACAAAAGAAATGGTTCCGCATTATCATTAAACATACACTTTAATCTTTAAATGAGTTTTTTTTTTATTTCTTGTAATTTATTTAAGTTTCCTAAAAAGTTTACTCTGTGATAA
The DNA here is from genome assembly GCA_030765085.1 of Allium cepa. Classification (NCBI taxonomy): domain Eukaryota; kingdom Viridiplantae; phylum Streptophyta; class Magnoliopsida; order Asparagales; family Amaryllidaceae; genus Allium; species Allium cepa. Next base: position 445,979,690 of record CM060935.1, on the reverse strand, counting down.
GAATAATCTGGTACTCTAGAAATTCTGGCATGGTTAATAAACAAAGTTCTGATTCACAAACACACAAAACACCAATGAAAAATCTTTAGCGAAAGTGACGTCCATCATAAAGGATTTACGTCGAACGAACACTCTTATATTGACGAAATTTTGTTGCAGGTATTTTTCCTTTTGTGGTGTAGTCATGTAGGATAACAGTGAAATTAATATTGATAATGAACCTGTACTTAGATAAGGATGGTTCATTGAGTATACATATCGTGTTTGTATTGGTTTAAATTTAAACTATTCATTGTCTGTTACTTATATCAAATTAGCTAATACTAGTCTTGTCTTATAAGACTAACATTGTTTAAATTTTGTATAGTTTATGCATTTTATAGGAGGGGTGGAAGAATAAGTACTGATTTTCTTTTTCCTAGTATATATGATGTAATAAAGCACTATACAAATAGCGGTGGTGCATTATTACAGTGTTAGATGCCTGTGTCGATCATTATAATAAGGCTTAGGTGACTTGACATAGTCGTAGATTTTGAGATTATCTGTGACGCCCCACCTCTATACCCACGCTAGCCAAGGACACTACGGGGTAATGCCGTCAACTAGCACGGAGGATAAGGCTGTTGAAGAGCGACCATCCGTGTAATTGCTTTGTGCGAGCACCGATATGTCAGATAGAACAACAAGCATCTGGTTTCAGGAGGAAATCCGACATACCGATACAAACTCAAAGCTACTACCCGGTGGCTATATATATTCTTCGGAAACAAATATAGAAATAAACATAACACAAAACAGTCACAGACATCCATATCACAAAGGCGGAAATAGATATGAATATATAACACATGAAAGTGTACATCAGAGTAGTGGTCAAACAAGATCCACAATGTCACAAAAGAATAGCTACAAGTGCTAGACAAAAGAATATGGATACATCTACGAGTCTATATCTCAAATGTATACAACAAAAACTACTAATCTAAGTAGTTAGCCAAAAGTCAGGGTGATAATCCCAGATGTGAAATCAAGCAAAAGCACCTGTAACATCTCGGTCTAACCCGAGTATTATTTAATAAGAAAATAATAAACGGATCAGTCTAGCTATAAATATCAGATAAAATGATATAGAATAAGAGATATGATATAAACATATGATAACCATAAAGCCATACCGTGATAAGTATGTAATTGAAAATCAACAAGAGATTAATCAATATCATAAGAATCTTCTCAAAGATCAAAAGAATGTCATACTCTTTATTTATATACACCAAACCATAAATATTGACAATAATATCAATGCCAACCCCAAAAGTTAATGACACACAAATTCACCAATGCACAAATATTGATAAAACTTATCAATGTAAATCACGAAAATTGGTGAAAACACAAAATTCCAGAAATCATCAATGGAAATCCAGAAATCACAAAAAGGAGGGAGGTCTATCACAAAATGGGAGCATGAAAAATCACCAACACATGTATCACAAAATGGAACGCTACTCCATGGTTGTTAACCATTAATTTTGAGCCGAAGCTCCACAAAACGGCCCGAAGACCATGGGTCGCTACCCCACCAAATTGAGCCCAAGCTCCACAGAAACGGGGTTTAGTTTTCCTCGTAGACAAAAAGACATCGCACAATTGCTAATCTAAATCACAAAAATGATCATCAACGATCATCAAGATGTGTCAATTACAGTAAGCTAGTAAATATATAAGCTCAGCTTCATTTCCAAAACACTAGCTTAACTTAAATATTTACGAACAAATTGTAGATCTTCACTCGAAAATTGTCACAAGAGATTCAATCGAACAAGTCCAAGAATTAACCGGCGAAGTAAATGCAAGCGTTTCATACCATTTGTTTTAGTAAGCCGTTTAATTAGATTTCACGTACGAGTGAGATGAAGTGACAAATCACAAAAATGATTGTAGAAACAATAAATCACAAAAATTCACATTCGAAGACATGAATACAATCCAAAGAATTCAATTCCAAATTCATCAAAGTGGAAATACCCTTGCGACTTAACATCCATGACGTACGACTTAATATAAGTCAACACAAGAAATCAGCGGCTCAAGAAATAGCACACGGCCTAACAGAGCAACTTAACATGGCGCGACCTAAGGCATGGCGCGACCTAAAGCATGGCGCGACCTAACATGGCGCGATTTATGTTGTGAAGAAGGCCGAGCGACTTATGAGACCAATGGCGCGACCTAACAGAGCAAGTGACCTAACATGGTTGTGAGATAGCAGGTGCGACTTAACATGGTTGAGCGACCTATGGGTGGAACGACCTAATGGCCGAGCGCGCGACCTAACAGAACAAGCAACATAACATGGCCGAGCGTCCTAGGAGGGAAAACGACCTAATGAGCTAACGGCATAACGTGACCAAGCGACCTAAGGGGTTGCGACCCAAGTGGTTGCAAGATAAGGCAGGTCGACCTAAGTAGTGCGACCAAGTGGTGCGACCTAAACGAGCGATCTAATATATAGCCGAGCGACCTAAGAGCTCGCGGCTTAAGGAGGTGAGCGGCCTAACACGAAACGACCTAAGGGGTAGAAGAAGGCCAAGCGACCTAACGACCTAAGGCGTGTGAGAAGGCCGAGCGACCTAAGTTGCGAAGATGGCCAAGCGACCTAGCGACCTAAGGGGTAAAAGCAGGCCTGAGCGACCTAACGACCTAAGGGGTACAAGGCCGAGTAACGACCTAAGCATAGCGCGACCTATAGGGGAACGGCCTAAATGCAGGCCGAGAATCATCCATGTGCAGGCCGAGCGACCTAGGGGTTTGAAGTGCAAAAACTTTTCCAATTTGCAACCGATCAAGCATGGAGGCTAAGGGATTTTGCGATGCATCATCAAAAACGTGTTCAAACATCAAAGTTAGGATTTTTAAAGATTTGAACCCAAAACACTAAAAATTGGGATTCTCACTAATTCAATCCAAACCAAAAGCAAATGCACATGAATAAGTATTAGGAATTCATACCTAACAATCAAAGATAGTTATAGGCGAAGATGTGAGATAAAAATCTCACCTTTACACAAAATCGATGAAGAAGAAGCTTGAGAACAAAGGAAGAATCAATGGCTTCTCTTTGAATTTGGAGTTAGATGTTGGATTTGCAAATGAACTTGAGCTTGGAGTTTTAATTTTCCATTCCTTCCTCCATTTTTTATGAAGCTTGAGTGTTAGAAAATGAAAGTAAAGTTATGATGGGAAGGGGGTTGAGCTAGAGTTAATAGTTTAGGCTAATAGGCTAAACCAAACCCAAAGCCCAAAGTGAAAAAGTGACAAAATTCCACTAACTCCAAACATATCAAAGTTTATACTTAAAAAGATCGCAAACGGTGTTTTGGACCCAATGGAAGTGGTTCCGATTCCTAATTCGACCGTATGCAAAAAGTAACTTTTCGGACTAAAATCCGACTAACGATAAAATATTAAAATAAAATATTTAAATATTCAATCGTAAAATATGCGGGTTGTCACATACTCCCCTCCTTAAATAAATTGCGTCCTCGCAATATTTAAAAAGAAAATATAAGGTAACAATCATGAAAGCATATCAACACAAAATTTGAAATAAGAAATTCACCTCAAAGAACACGGGAAGTAAGTCCGGATGTGTTCGCTCGATGAACTCTCTAGATTCCCAAGAGCAATCCTTAGGATTTGAGGACCATTGGACTTTAACAAGAGGAACATCTTTATTTCGAAGCCGCTTGACCTCCGAAGCAATAATACGAATAGGATGTTGCTCATAAGTTAAATTAGGTGAAACTTTAATTTCTTCCACAACACCGGGCCTAAGAATAGAATCAGAATCTCGAAGGCATTTCCGCAATCGAGAAACGTTAAACACATCGTGAATAGCAGAAAACTGAGCCGGTAATAAAAGGCGATAAGCCACGGAACCAATACGTTCGGTGATAGGAAATGACCCAATATATCGAGGTGCTAACTTTCCCGATCGACTGAAACGTACTACACCCTTCATAGGTGAAACACGGATAAACACAAGATCTCCCACATAAAATTCTAATTTCCTTCTCTGGTTATCGGCATAGGATTTTTGTCTACTATGGGCTTCTTTCATCCTATGACGAATAAGTCAATCTTTTCTGTGGAATCACGAATAAAATCTGGACCTAAAACCAGCTTCTCACCGGCCTCAAGCCAACAAGAAGGAGATCGGCATGGCCTTCCATAGAGTTCCTCGAAAGGTGCCATACCAATACTAGATTGGAAGCTATTATTATAGGAAAATTCAACAAGAGAAATATGATCTTCCCAACTTCCACCAAAATCAAGAACACACGCACGAAGAAGATCTTCGAGAGTTTGATTCACACGCTCAGTTTGTCCATCGGACTGGGGATGATAAGCGGTGCTAAAATTAAGCTTCGTTCCCAAAGCTTTTTGAAGACTCTTCCAAAATCCACTAGTAAACAATGGATCACGATCACTAACAATAGAAGTAGGAACTCCATGCAATTTAACAATTTCTTTGATAAAGAGTTTGGCCAAGAGAGCAACGGTTCGATTGGACCGAACGGGAATAAAATGGACGGATTTAGTAGGTCTATCGACTATCACCCATAAGCTATCATGACCCGAACGAGAACGGGGAAGACCGTCTACAAATCCATGGAAATTTGATCCCACTTCCAAATTGGAATTTCTAAAGGTTGCAATAACCCTCCAGACCTTTGATGTTCGGCCTTGACAAGTTGTCAAGTCGTGCAACACTTAATAAAGTTAGCAACATCAGATTTCATTCCCTCCCAATAATAAAGTCGCTTCATATCCGCGTACATTTTACTACTACCGGGATGAATGATAAATTTAGAACGATGAGAATCTTCTAAAATGTCTTTACGAAGATTACTAATATTTGGCACGATAAGTCTACCAAATTTTCGAATACTGCCACGAGAATGAATATCAAAGTCTTTCAAACCCTCAATATCAATTTTATCCCTGAAATTTTGGCCAAGAAGAGCCAATTCGGGATCTAGCTTTTGAGCTTCAAGAATGTGGTCTAAAAGAGAAAGATGAGCCTCGAGGCTACATAAAACAAGAGATGGACATAAATCGGAAACACAATCTCGAATCTCACAAGTGGATAGAATTCCGAGATCATTCCATTCAGATATCATCATAGAAACAACCGCTTGTTGCTTACGACTAAATGCGTCCGCAACATGATTTCCCTTTCCGGGGGTATAAAGAATATCAAGATCATAAGCTGCAAGGAATTCGAGCCAATGTTGTTGACGCAAATTAAGTTCCTTTTGAGAAAACAGATACTTCAAAGATTTATGATCAGTGTAAAGAATAAATTTTTCTCCCAAAAGATAATGACGCCAAATACGAAGGGCGAAAACAATAGCCGCGAGCTCTAAATCATAAGTGGCATATCTAGTCTCGGCTGGCTTCAATTGCCTAGAAGCATAAGCAATAACACATTCTCTTTGCATAAGAACGGCACCCAAACCAACGCGACTAGCTTCGGTATAAACAATAAAATCTTGGTTTCCCTCGGGAATCACAAGAATGGGAGCATCGGAAAGGAGTTCTTTTAATTTCTGAAAAGAAGCTTTACATTTGTCCGACCAAATTATTTAACTCCCTTCTTTGTCAAACTAGTAAGAGGCACAGAAATTTTGGAAAAGTCCTTTATGAAACGGCGGTAATAACCTGCCAATTCAAGGAAACTACGAATTTCCGTCACACTCTCCGATCTCTTCCAGTTTTGAATCGCTTCAATCTTTGAAGGATCCACGGAAATTCCGGATTCGGAAATAATGTGACTGAGAAACTTCATACGAGACTGCCAAAAGTGGCATCTAGAAAATTTCGCTTTTAATTGATTGCTCCTAAGAGTTTCCCACACAATCCGAAGATGCTTTTCATACTCCTCCTCAGTTTTAGAATACACAAGAATATCATCAATAAAGATGAGAACAAACCGATCGAGGAAGTCTTTGAAAACTCTATTCATAAGGTCAACGAAATAAGCCGGAGCATTCGTTAAACCAAATGGCATAACAAGCCATTCATAAGATCCATAACGAGTACGAAAAGATGTCAAAGGAATGCTATCTTCTGCAATACGAAGCTGATGAAAACCGGTAGCTAAGTCTAATTGTGAAAAGACTCTAGCACCACTAAGCTGATCAAATAGACAATCAATCCGAGGTAAAGGATATTTATTCTTGATAGTAAGATCATTAAGCTTGCGGCAGTCAACGCAAAGCCTAAGTGTACCATCGGATTTCTTCACAAAAATAGCCGAAGCTCCCCATAGCGAGGAACTAGAGCGAATAAATTGCTTCGTCCCCAATTCGGATAATTGTTTGCGCATCTCCTCATTTTCTTTATTGGACATACGATAAGGAGGACGAGTAATAGGTTGAGCTCCAGGGATGAGATTAATTCTGAACTCAATTGCTCGCTTAGGTGGTAATCCTAAAATGGGCTCAAATATGTCGAAAAATTCACGAACAACGTGAATAAGAGAAATAATATCGTCCTCATCATCATTATCGTCATCATGAGGATTTAAAGAATATAAAGACGCAACTAAGCTGGAATCCGAATTTTTAAGGTCAATAGAAATCTGCTTAACATATTGAGGATGTCGAAGATGAATAGTCCGCTCAGGACATAGGATTTGGGCTTCATAGCGGTTAAGCCAATCCATTCCTAAAATCATTCCAAAGCCTAAGTAGCGCATAACATGCAAATCGGCTTGGAAAGAAAAATCACACAAAATAATCTCGACATCTTTACACAATAAACTGATTGTTGCGGATCCACCAACCGGATTCGCAATTCTCAAAGAAGTCATTAAACACAAAACATCCAAAGAAAAAGTATCAACAAGTTCTTTTGAAATAAAAGAATGGGACGCACCCGTATCAAAAAGAACTCGAATAGGATGATCACGAAATAAAATAATGCCATCAAGGATAGAATGAGAAATACCGTTACCACGAGATGTGTTGCCAGGGGCTTGAGCAACATTAAGCTTTCCCTCCTTCCTATTTTGAATTTTGGGACAAGAAGATAAATAATGATCCTGGCTTTTGCAATAGCGACAAGCACGAGGCTTTGAACACTTGTTCGCATAATGGTCCTTAGAACCACAGTTGTAGCATTGCCCACTACTAGAGGTAGAAGTCTTAGTTGCCGGAGAGGCTTGCTTCCCTTTCTTATTGTTGGGATAAGGACCTTTGAACTTATTAGGCCTTTTCTTGTTGTTGAATTTTGGTTTGACACCCATAACTTCAACATCACTCTCCCTATCTGCTTCTTCAAGACGAAGAGCGATATCAACGAGTTGATCAAAAGACACTTCTAATTTTAGAAGTGTTAGAACCTCAATTGTTGGATTTTAATGACAACAACTATACAATTATGTCAAAGAATATCTAAGCTAATTTGCAGGTACATGGGCATCAAAAAGAGATGATCAAATACATTCAAAATGAAGATACACGGTAACTTTCATTTGGTATCAGAGCTAGCCACAGTAGTCACTTTTCATTTGGTATCAGAGCATACCGTCTTTTCATTTGGTATCAGAGCCTGGTTTTCTAGAGATCGTTACAACATCCTAGAATAAATGGCTACAAAGAGATCTAGTCAAGGCAATAAGAAGAGGAAGAGCAATAAAGAAAAAGCAAAGGAGCAAACAAACAAATGCTTCATGGCAAAAGATAATGAGGTTAGTGATCTAAGCTTTGATGATATGATAGAAATAAATTCAGAATGTCTAGACTCTTTAAAAAGTCTCAAAAGAAAATATAAGGAAGCTCTGGAAAATCAGAAGAAAGCAGAATTCGAAAGAGATATGCTTAAAGACGAGAAGAGAATATTAGAAGAAGAACTTGAGAAAATTCAACATTCAGACAATTCTCAACTCGCTCTATTAAGTCAAGAAATAGAAGCTCAAAAAGAAAAGAATAATGCTCTAGCTTCTGAAAATCATGAGTTAAAAACAAAAATTAAAATTGTTGAGTTAGATAACACTAGTCTCAAAACTAAGCTTGATGACATTACTAAAAATATTTCCAATTTTAATAAAGGGAGAGAAAATTTATCCAAGATTATTGAAAATTCTCAACCCGCTTCAAATAAAAAGGGATTATGTTATGTTAAGAACTCAAAAGCTCACAATGATAAAAGCGGTTTAGGCTATAAACAAGCTAAAAGTAAAAATAGTACTAGATATGCATTCATGTATACTAACTTTAGTGCTAGTACTAGTAATCAAGATAGTTTTAAAACCAGTTATAGTCATAATAGTACTTTGTTTAGAAATGATAGAAATTATTCTTCAAGTACTAAGCTAATGACTAATAGTGTTAAGATATGGATTCCAGCTAATATGATTGATCATGATAAACAACTTTATATTAGCAACTATTATAAGAATGTAATTTGTAATGAGAATTATATTTATAAAGGTTCAACCACACCCAAATGGGTATGGTTTCCAAAGACCTAACCCCCCGGACCCTAATATAGTAAGTGGGTACCGAAAATTATTATTATTTTTTGCAGGTACTCAGAGAAACAAAAGGAAAAGGATAGATTTTGGAATTTTAAAGAATGTTCCATACGTTAAATAGAATTACAATAAAATATGGACTTCAGTAAATATGGTAAAATTTATTTTATTTTTCCTTCATAATTAATAATGAGTTTATCTCGTTATATACAAGATATTTTATATAATTTTATATATTCCCTCATTATTTTTGATAATGACAAAGGGGGAGAAATTCATATGCATATTAATAGAGGGAGATATTATACTTAGGGGGAGATGTTATACTTAGGGGGAGCTTTAAACATATTAATATTATTTTTTATATAGAATGAATATTTTTTTAAAATTGTATAGTTGTCATCATCAAAAAGGGGGAGAATGTTAGAACCTCAATTGTTGGATTTTAATGACAACAACTATACAATTATGTCAAAGAATATCTAAGCTAATTTGCAGGTACATGGGCATCAAAAAGAGATGATCAAATACATTCAAAATGAAGATACACGGTAACTTTCATTTGGTATCAGAGCTAGCCACAGTAGTCACTTTTCATTTGGTATCAGAGCATACCGTCTTTTCAAGAAGTAATGGCTTCTTGAGATTTTTATTCAAACCATAAAAAAATCTTTGGTTCTTCTTCAATGGGGTGTTTATATATTCGACCCCGTATTTAGAAAGTGACTCGAAGGATGTGACATAATCTGCCACGGAGGATTCACCTTGAATAAGGTCAATGAAACGGCGAGCCAAAGTCACCTTCTCAGCTTCTGGCACAAATTTTAATTCGAAGCGTTCCTGGAATTTCTCCCAAGTGAGATCCGCTTCATTTATTTCAGAAACCAGAAGCTCATACCAATCTAATGCTCTTTCTTGGAGCATACTAGAGGCCACCTGAACACGGTGAAGATCAATAAGATTCATGCGAGAAAAGATTCGATCGCACGATCTCAGCCAAGCTTGGACTTCAATAATAGTTTCAGAACCTTTGAATGGTTTCCCACCCGAATTGGTATAATCGCTGCACAAACGTGCAAATCCAGACCTAGGATGAGTAGACTCTGGATTAGATCCGGCTGCTTGAGCATTTCTTACTAGATCAAGAAGCTGCTGGGCAGACATAAATACTCCATCTTGGGGAGTAGCACGAGATTGACCGGCGCTGGGACGGCCAAGTCTAACCATTTCTCTTCCTTTTTGAAAGAAAGAAAGAAGAAGGATAAGGTTATTCACCAAATGAATATCAAGCAATCTTGATAGATAAACAAGGAATCATAAACAAAATAGGATGAATCGATACGAAGACTCGAATTAAATCCTAAAGCACGACTCCTAAGATGGACTTAGGACGATTATCCTTGCTAGATTATTCTACATTGTTCCAAATATTGGCTCCGGTACCAAGCTGTGACGCCCCACCTCTTTACCCACGCTAGCCAAGGATACTACGGGGTAATGCCATCAACTAGCACGGAGGATAAGGCTGTTGAGGAGCGACCATCCGTGTAATTGCTTTGTGCGAGCACCGATATGTCAGATAGTACAACAAGCACCTGGTTTCAGGAGGAAATCCGACATATCGATACAAACTCAAAGCTACTACCCGGTGGCTATATATATTCTTCGGAAACAAATATAGAAATAAACATAACACAAATCAGTCACAGACATCCATATCACAAAGGCGGAAATAGATATGAATATATAACACATGAAAGTGTACATGGTCAAACAAGATCCACAATGTCACAAAAGAATAGCTACAAGCGCTAGACAAAAGAATATGGATACATCTATGAGTCTATATCTCAAAAGTATACAACAAAAACTACTAATCTAAGTAGTTAGCCAAAAGTCAGGGTGATAATCCCAGATGTGAAGTCAAGCAGAAGCACCTGTAACATCTCGGTCTGACCCAAGTATTATTTAATAAGAAAATAATAAATGGATCAGTCTAGCTATAAATATCAGATAAAATGATATAGAATAAGAGATATGACATAAACATATGATAACCATAAAGTCATACCGTGATAAGTATGTAATTGAAAATCAACAAGAGATTAATCAATATCATAAGAATCTTCTCAAAGATCAAAAGAATGTCATACTCTTTATTTATATACACCAAACCATAAATATTGACAATAATATCAATGCCAACCCCAAAAGTTAATGACACACAAATTCACCAATGCACAAATATTGATAAAACTTATCAATGTAAATCACGAAAATTGGTGAAAACACAAAATTCCAGAAATCATCAATGGAAATCCAGAAATCACAAAAAGGGGGGAGGCTTGTCACAAAATGGGAGCATGAAAACTCACCAACACGTGTATCACAAAATGGAACGCTATTCCGTGGTTGCTAACCATTAATTTTGAGCCGAAGCTCCACAAAATGGCTCGAAGACCATGGGTCGCTACCCCACCAAATTGAGTCGAAGCTCCACAAAAACGGGGTTTAGTCTCCCTCGTAGACAAAATGACATCGCACAAGTGCTAGTCTAAATCACAAAAACGATCATCAAGAAGTGTCAATTACAGTAAGCTAGTAAATATATAAGCTTAGCTTCATGTCCCATAACCACTAGCTTAACTTAAATATTTACGAACAAATTGTAGATCGTCACTCGAAAATTGTCACAAGAGATTCAATCGAACAAGTCCAAGAATGAACCGGCGAAGTAAATGCAAGTGTTTCATACCATTTGTTTTACTAAGCCGTTTAATTAGATTTCTCGTACGAGTGAGATGAAGTGACAAATCACAAAAATGATTGTAGAAACAATAAATCACAAAAATTCACATTCGAAGACGTGAATACAATCCAAAGAATTCAATTCCAAATTCATCAAAGTGGAAATACCCTTGCGACTTAACAGCCACGACGTACGAATTAATATAAGTCAACACAAGAAATCAGCGGCTCAAGAAATAGCACACGGCCTAACAGAGCAACTTAACATGGCGCGACCTAACATGGCGTGACTTATGTTGTGAAGAAGGCCGAGCGACTTATGAGACCAATGGCGTGACCTAGCAGAGCAAGCGACCTAACATGGTTGCGAGATAGCAGGTGTGACTTAACATGGTTAAGCGACCTATGGGTGGAACGACCTAATGGGAGAGCGCGCGACCTAATAGAACAAGCAACATAACATGGACGAGCGTCCTAGGGGAAAAACGACCTAATGAGCTAACGACATAACGTGGTCGAGCGACCTAAGGGGTTGCGACCCAACTGGTTGCAAGATAAGGCAGGCCGACCTAAGTAGTGCGACCTAGACGAGCGACCTAATATATAGCCGAGCGACCGAAGAGCTCGCGGCTTAAGGAGGTGAGTGGCCTAACACGAAACGACCTAAGGGGTAGAAGAAGGCCGAACGACCTAACGACCTAAGGCGTGTGAGAAGGCCGAGCGACCTAAGTTGCGAAGATGGCCGAGCGACCTAAGGGGTAAAAGAAGGCCTGATAGACCTAACGACCTAAGGGGTACAAGGCCGAGCAACGACCTAAGCATAGCGCGACCTATAAGGGAACGACCTAAATGCAGGCCGAGAATCATCCATGTGCAGGCGGAGCGGCCTAGGGGTTTGAAGTGCAAAAATTCTCCCAATTTGCAACCGATCGAGTACGGACGCTAGGGGATTATGCCTATAGGCTACCCGGTCCTATTGGCTCCTCGATGCATCACCAAAAACGTGTTCAAACTTCAAAGTTGGGATTTTTAAAGATTTGAACCCAAAACACTAAAAATTGGGATTTTCACTAATTCAATCCAAACCAAAAGCAAATACACATGAATAAGTGTTAGAAATTCATACGTAACAATCAAAGATAGTTATAGACAAAGATGTGAGATAAAAATCTCACATTTACACAAAATCAATGAAGAAGAAGCTTGAGAACAAAGGAAGAATCAATGGCTTCTCTTTGAATTTGGAGTCAGATGTTGGATTTGCAAATGAACTTGAGCTTGGAGTTTTAATTTCCCATTTCTTCCTCCATTTTTGATGAAGCTTGAGTGTTAGGAAATAAAAGTAAAGTTATGAAGGGAAGAGGGTTGAGCTAGAGTTAATAGTTTAGGCTAGTGGGCTAAATCAAACCCAAAGCTCAAAGTGAAAAAGTGACAAAATTCCACTAACTCCAAACATATCAAAGTTTATACTTAAAAAGATCGCAAACGGTGTTTTGGACCCAATGGAAGTGGTTCCGAGTCCTAATTCGACCGTATGCCAAAGTAACTTTTCGGACTAAAATCCGACTAACGATAAAATATTTAAATATTCGATTGTAAAATATGCGGGTTGTTACATTATCTATTCTCTCTACTATAATGAAGAGAACGCGTTTTTTGTGATTCAACTATGCTTTTTGAAGTAACAATATTGTCTTTTCAAACTTTCATTATTCCTTCATCTTTGTCTCAGCTAATTTAAATAATTTACAAATTTTTTACCTTCCAATGAGTTATTTGCACCCATTGTTATTTAATTTTACTATGATTATCGGATCTTGGCAGCTAGGATTGTGTCATGGTTCACACATTAAAGATGAAGTGAAGTACCCTGTCTTGTTGATTCCTTTAGGTTCAGACTTTTGACCCCATTAATTTTTTAAGGAAAAAAACCTAAGACCACATATAACTGATATGGTTTTCTTTATATTCTTTTTTGATAATGCACTTTTACTGTACTTGTTGTCTTTAGATATTTTCTAACATTATTCTTCTACTTGATCCCTTTTTCCTTCCTTCTGGTGTAATCTATCAAATGTACACAAAGAAATGGTGCGTTTACACTGAGCACTTTAGTCTCTAAATGTTACAAAACTTATATTTTATTACCATTGAATCCACTCTTTCATGAGACATAACAAATGTTATGGACCAACAATGTATTTGACTACAAAACATGAAGACACAACATTTTAAGTTTTTGTGAACTTTTTAAACATTTTGTACTCCTTAAGGGTTCAATACACACTCAGCGACTGTTTATTAACATTGTTAATTTTTTTTGTTCAGCTTTTTGAGTTCGTTGATAAGTACAGAGGGAAGTATGACAGCCACATAACCATAGCTCGAAAATACTACCAATCAGTCGGTGGTTACTCAGTAAGTCGATTTTCTGTGTGCAATACAACAAACTAAACAGTTACTATATATCTATGTATTAATCAACATATTTTTATAAAATTGAAGGATGAATTATTATGGGCGACAACATGGTTATATCAAGCAACCGAAGATCATTACTACCTCGACTATCTTGGCAAAAATGGAGACATTCTTGGAGGAACAGGCTGGTCAATGACTGAGTTTGGTTGGTATGTCAAGTACGCAGGTGTTCAAGTTCTTGTATCCAAGGTATATGTTATACAACGTATGGATTTTATGTTAACTTTTGTCCTGAGACTACTGTATTTATGTACTAGTTGTGTGACTATGTACGGTTATGCACTACTTCTGTATCAATGTATGGTAATGTACTACTTGTGTTTATGGTAATTCATTTGTTCATGTATTTTTTGTTTATTATTGAACTATTTATTATTACTGTTTAATATAAATTATGAATAAAGAATAAAGTGAACTGGAGAGTGAACGAGCTGGCAGAATGTGAGAAATAGACAAAGAAAAGAAAAAATATTTAGTGGCGTTTATCAAGCGCTAAGAAAAAATATAATGGCAGAAAAAACGCAACGAAAAAAATATTGTTGCGGCGAAATATATATTGTGGCATATAATAAACGTAGCTATAAGGTTTGGGTTTAAGTTGTAACACAAACATCACTTTTGGTGGCGTTTCAACATGCAACAAAAAAAGATTTACTGTGGCTTTTTTTGCCGCCGCAATAAGGCGCACTATAACGACGTTTACAAAAACGCAACCAAAGATATTGGTTTTTTAATTGCATGTCGTATGACGGCGTTCTCTAAAACGTCACTATAAGTTATGGTTGGTTTTTTGTGCGCCACCAAAAGTACTTTTTGGTGCAGTGAATGTTCTCTGCTGTTGAAGTTGATGATAACGATGTTAATGTCGAAGAAGAACTAAATATTGGAGCAAAAAAAATTTATGATTTATTGGAGGCTGCTAAAAAACCCTTTTGGTATGGTTGTACGAGTGACACTCAACTATCAGTAACTGCAAAATACATTGCGATGAAATCAAAATAAAACTTCACAGAAGCGGGGTTTACAGCTATAGTACAAGGTGCGAAACGACATATGCCCTCGATAATTTATTGTGCGAAATCATTATGAAGTGAAAAAACTTATGTCTGTTTTTGATTTGCCGTATTAAAAAATAGATACATGTTTAAATGATTGCATGTCGTTTTGAAAGGAAGACATTAATCTTAAGAATTGTAAAATATGTAATCAGGAAAGATACAAACCAAGAAGAAAAAAGGCAAAGGAAGTTCCGTACAAGCGTATGCATTACTTACCCATCACTCACTACAGAAAATACGACATATTACAACGTTTGTATTTAAAACGTTGTAATAATACTTTTTCCAACGTTTTCTAGAAAAACGTTGTGAAAAAAAACCTTTTTACAATGTATTTACGGCAAACGTTGTAAAAGATGACTTTTTACAATGTCTTTTGCAAAAACTTGTAAAAGGATATTTTTATACAGCTTTTTTTAAAAGAGTTGTTTTACTACCCTTTTGACAATAGTTTTAAAACATAGTAAAAACATAATTTTTTTTATAACTAGATATTAATTAACTACAACCCTTTTTAAAGTAGTTTTACTCATAAGTTTACATTAAATTTCTTACATATGTCTAGTATTGCGTAAAATATCATAGTAACTAATAGTTTGTTATTAATAACACATATTTAATACTATTTAATACTTACTTAAATAATTTTTAAACAGTACGAGAAAAAATGAGAATAGCAACAGATTGTAGTAACGCAATTCTCCGTCGCTAAATTTGTAATAGATTTTCGAATGATTTACTAAAGATAATTTTAATTTTTTACCATTTCAAATTCTTCTACATTATCGCTGTCCACTTATTATATCCGCCACTAAACCATTACAACAGCAACTATACCGACATAACATTTTTGACATTAACTTCCGTTGCAAATTGGCAAATTATCGACGGATACTTTACGAAGCTATTTGCAGTGGGTATCCAAAGAACTTATTACAAGGGGAACTTATAAATTCTTAACAACTTTTTTCTTGGAAAGTTGTAATAAATATATTTATTAATAAACAATTGGTAACTTATTATTATTAATTAATAAGCAATATTTAATTTTAATTATTAACAATTAATTTTAAATATAATTAAATTTAATAATTAATATTAAATTAATAATATCGATTATTTAAAAATTAATAGTTACTATGAAATAATTAAGAAGTAATAATTAATAAGCGAGACCAATATTTAATATTTAGTAATTAATAATTAATTTTAATAATGAATGATTAATAAATAATTTTGAATAATTGAGAAGTAATTTTTATTATTTTGTATTTAATAATTATAAATAGTGATTGTATTTAATATTTAATAGTCCAAAATTTTATGTCACTTTTCAAACCGCATCCGATTGTGTTTACATACTACCTTCGTACATCGAATAATGAATATGGCACAATTAAATCACACATGGCTCATGTAGAATGTTTAATTTTCCCGGGTGAGAACTATCAAAATTTCCCTCCACTATTTCGTCCTAACCGCACTTTCCCAATTTCTTAAGCGCACTCAATCTTACCTTCCACTTTCCCAAACATAACCCTAGATCACTCACCGAAAATGCCTGCATATTCTCCCCCGCTTCCCACCGTGCGAATCCACCAAATATACCAACGTCCACTACGTCATTGGCCCTCG
This sequence comes from Allium cepa, assembly GCA_030765085.1. Lineage (NCBI taxonomy): Eukaryota > Viridiplantae > Streptophyta > Magnoliopsida > Asparagales > Amaryllidaceae > Allium > Allium cepa. The sequence goes on along the minus strand of CM060935.1, from coordinate 445,963,220 downwards.
CATGTATCAAGGGTTCTCCATGATTCCCCTCGTCCCAGCGAGGGGATGCCATCAGCTCCTTTGCCTATGTGGCCGAGGCCTGTGTCCATAAATCTGTCACGACTGTGAAGCCTCCGTCTACAACCTTTGGTCCGCGCCATCAACCAAGTATCAAGTGGGTTTTTACAGATTCAAGTTAATTTGAGTCCTTTTAATTTTCAGGTTGGTTTTTATAGAATCCAAATTATACACTATAATTATACATTTTTGACTATGTCATCAATGGAATTTGCAATGATAGTTGTAGTACACATGGCTTGTTTTATGTATTCATAGTTAGATAGAGAGCGGTAAAACTATTGTTTGAATTAATTAGAACTGTTGTTTGTTCACTTAAAGTGACGTTGGAGTCAATTAAATTTATTTTTCGATTAAACCTGCCTACTCAATTTCTTTGGTCCTCTGCCACTTGGGTTGATGTTTGACTATTAATTACCTAAATCATAGCTATATTACTTGAATTTGTAATTGAGTTAGCTAACATTGCTAAATTTCTCCTGAACTTGTTACCTAAATTTTCGAGTTGTGAGTTGATTTACAATCTAGATGTGTCTGAAATTCCTAAATTACTAAAATTGAATGCAAACTTGGGTTAATTCTGTAAAGTTAATAAGAAATGCACAATTAGAATGCTAGATTGTGTTCTTTTAGTCTTTATTTTGTTGCTAAATTACTAAGTTATTAAGTTGTGAAATTGCTAAATTACCAAGTTACTAATTGTTGATCTTTTATTTTATACCCAAGAGAATATACATATTGCAATCAGGTGCAAATGCGTTATGCTTTTTTCAGGGTACCAATCAAATTTTAGTATTTTTATAGTTTGCAAGGTGTGGCATAGTTTGAACTTTGACTTGATTTTATATTTGTTGACAAGGAAAAGTGTGCGTTTGTATGGAGATCCGTATCATATTGTAATTCCTTGTAAAAACTGACATTGTTATTTGCTCCACTGCCACAATCCAATAATAGTCCATAGCTCAATCTTGATGAGGCAAATAATAATCCACTGGATAAATTTAAAAATCTTTTAAGTACAAATTTAGTCATTAATCACTCACTTCAAACTTTATTAACACTGTGATAGATTTCATTCATACCAAATTTACTAATCCTATAAAAAGAAGATTTTCTAAAAATTAAAATAAAAGGAACAGTAGAGAAACTAAAAGTAAACTGTATTCAAAATGGTTTCATTACAATTTCACTAGTTTCCATTTTGTATCTTCTCTCAAGCTGTTCAGTTTTAGCAAATGACGTTAACACAGTTACTAATCATAATGTATACATGCTTTTCCAGTTATTGGATGTCTTTTTTTTTTTTGAATTATTTACTTGCACCATGCAGTTAATAACAAGTTTATTAAATTACAGGGAACATTGGTTTTCCATTTTGCCTTATGTGGAATGATTAATAAAAAAACAACAACAACATCCATGAAGAGCTTATGCTGCTAGTGACATATTGGATCTTTTTTACTTTGTTGCACCAAAACTGATGCAAAAGGGGTGGCACTCATTTTTTCGTGTGGCATTACTGACAATTTGGATGATCCGAAATATCAACACCATAAATATTGGTCGAATCCTTTAGAGATCAAGTAAGAATCTGATTCACTACATTTTTTTTAAGCATGGCCGTTTTCTTCTCACTTGAGCTAGCTGATACCTAGATGTCACCGTGTTATATTTTTACTATTTGGCTTATGTAGATGAAACCAGTCGTGTCTAACTATATCTATCCAAAATGTTCCTTCAGTTGATGCTAAGAACATAATGTAGAGTTCCTTCTCCTCATTTTCCTATTAATATGTAGTGCTAATTTCTTGTTTGACTGAACACGTTCATCCTTCATACTATGAAAACACGTATGCATGAGCCATCATCACAGCATAAAAAACGAAAAAACATTTAAGTTATATTCTGCAAGTAATATTTTTTCCTTTACATTTAAAAGGAGAAATTTGTCTGCATGTCACAGGTTACCTAATGTGCCTGATATGGAGATATATTCAATGTTTGGTGTAGAATTCCAACATAAAGATCGTACATCTAGAAGCTATCTCCTTAAGCCAAATGCTACATTCCTTCTCAAATTGATACTTTTGTAGAAGGTGGAAACGAAGATAGTTGTTTGAAAGGGGGCGTTCATTTGATAGATGGGGATGAAATGGTGCCCATGCTAAGCGCGTGTTACATGTGGTTGGAGAGGGGAACTCGTTTTAATCCATCAGGCATCAAGACGCACAACAAAGAGCATGCTCATGCTCCTCCAGCTAATTTTTTATAAGGCAAAGGCAAGCAAAGCAGTGCATAGGTGTCGATATTATGGGTTTTGAATTTTGGTATGAATCTTTATGTAAAATTAATGTATATATTGTTTGTGTTAATAAATTATTAACTTATTTCAAATGTAAACAATTTTGATTTCTATTGCTCACAGTTTGTATCGTTGAAATTTTTGTATCGAAATTTCTAAATTACTATATTTATGGTAATAATAACCAGAAATGAGCATGTATTTTTTTAAAAATGTAAAATACACATCGCAATGTTTTACATAAGTTGTAGAAAAATAAACCGCAACGTTTAAAAATCGTTGTAATAAAGTATAACACAACACTCAAAGTATGTTGTGAAAATCAATATCGCAATGTCAAAAACGAGTTATAATACGTTTTATTACAACGTTTTTTGCAATATCTAAAAAACGTTGTAAAATATATCGACTTTATTACAACTTGGTCTAATACAACGTTTGCAAAAACGTTGCAAAACCCATATTACAACGTTTTTTGATATTGTAATAGGGTATATTTGTTGTGGTGACTTCTATGCTTCAAAGGTTATATGCATTTTCTGTAACACGCATCATATGTGATGACACTGTGTGAGAACACATAAAGGAGGTACATTAACACATTTGATTGATGGAGAAGCATAGAAGCATTTTGATAAGACATACCATGCTTTCGCAGCGGAGAGCCTTATATTAGACTTGTTTATGTACGGATGGATTTTCATCGTTCTCTCAATTTGGTTCAAAATATTCAACTTGGCATATAATCGTTACACCATACAATTGCCTTTGTGGATATATATATGAAAATTCCGTATATGTTTCTCACTATTATCGTCTCTGGCCCTGATGATCCGATATAAAGAATCGACGTATATTTACAAAATTTGATTGAAGAGTTGAAAACATTGTGGCATGAAAGTGTTGGAACATACAACATATCAAAAAAAAGAATTTTTGTATGTTCGCTTCTCTACAGTGGACTATAAGCGATTTTTCTATGTATGCAATACTTTCGGGTTGTAGTACGGCTGATCGTCTAACTTGTCCTTATTGCATGGAAGAAACACGAGCATTTTCTTTACCACATGAGATGAAAATTTCATGGTTTGGTCATCATCGGTGTTTTCTCCATATTAATCATCCTTTTAGAAAAGATAAAAAAAACCTTACGGGTAATAGACTTGAGACCTTGCGACCACCAACGATTTGGTTAAGCGAAGATATTTATGACCTTGTAAAGGATTATCCAAAAATACATGAAACTAGCAAACAAATTGAAATTCAAGGTAAATCGACGATTTATTATTAGTGCATTATATTTTCAGAGTTATCTTGTTGGAAAAATCTCCTAATTCATCATCAAATCGACGTGATGCACGACGAGAAAAATATGTTGGATAATGTATTTAACACGGTTCTGAATACTAAAAGAAAGACTACGGACGATTTGAAATCAAGATGTGATATAGAGGCAATTTGCAATCATCTTGAGCTTCATATGAAGCCAAATGACACAAAAAACCCAAAGCATGCTATAAGCTAGATAGTAACGAAGTTAAAGTTCTGTCAAAGTGGGTGGAAAGATTAAGATTTCCTGATGGGAATTCTTCTAATCTGCTTAGATGTGTCGACTATAAGAATGATAAACTGAGTGGGATGAAAAGTCATGATTGTCATATAATAATGAAACATTCATTATTCGTCGCTTTCAAAGAACTGTTGCCCACAAAAGTATGGACGGTGGTAATAGAACTTAGTTTGTTTTAAAAGGAGCTTTGTTCAACTACGTTAAAAGTTGATTGTCTACATAAACTTGAGGAAGAAATTCCTATACCGCTCTTCAAATTGGAGAAAATATTTCCTCCATGTTTCTTTAATGTAATTGAGCCTTTACCTGTTCATCTTCCGTTTGAAGCACGTCTTTGAGGTCTGGTGCATTTTGGATGGATGTATCCATTTAAAAGGTATTAATATTGAGTATTGTGACGACCTAGAATTTTGAACATTTGAAATCGAAATATTTAATTGATTTTAGATATTTAAAAAGTTATTCTAACTTGAATTTCAAGTATGAATATGAATTTGGCAATTAAATTATTGAATTTAATTTATTAATGTTGGGTTAAAATTTGAATTTTCAGTTTTAAGCTTGTTAAAAATAATTTGATGGCTTAGAAAATTTATGTTGACAATACTGAAGATAATGGAAGCTTCAGAATTTAATTTGAAGGTGAATTATCAGTTTTGAAATTTTATCGTTTAAATCGATATATAAAAATAGCCTTCCGAGGCACAGTTTCGGATTTTGACGAAACAAGTTCCGTTGGATCCGTAATAGTTAATTATTATCAGATTCCAATTTTCGTAGCAATCGGAGTTGTCGTTTGACCCTGACAGCTCAAAACGCATAGAAACTGTTTTAATCGATTTAATTTAAAATTTATCGTTTATTTCCGTAACTTGCGCATATGATCGAATTAGCCTCCGAAACACGTTCTATTGTGTTTGGAATATGGATATAACATTATAGACGCCTAACAGCACGTCTCGATAGGATGTCAAGATTTTGAGCAGCGAATTAAGGACGATTTAAATTTAAACTTGAATAATATATTCTCTTAACCAGTTAAAAAAATTTCATGTCAAAACTTTTCCTCAACAGCCTTTGTCTCCACTGAAATCACTGCAGTTTCTCTTAAGCGCGCGAACTCCTTTTCAAACATCACGTTTGTTCCCTACCGTTCAGAACGAAATCAAACGAAGTTAAATGGCCACTCTCCTCTTCCCTTTTCTAATATGAACCTAAATTGATTCGTTCCTCAATTGAAAAAAATGACGACTGCACAAATTGAATTATTCCCAAATCAAAACAAAGTCGCGTTCGTTCATAAGAAAGCTTCGTTCGATTCAAAGAAGAAGGCTCGCGTGCGATCTCGTGAAGACTGGTGGCTCGCGCGCGTCATTCAAGGGTGAGGAATCTCGCGAGGCTCTGAAGCACGCGAATGAATCGCGAGTCTATCGGCAACACGTGGAACGGGGAAATGGTTGATGGCATTAGGCGAAGCAGTGCCGCTCGCGATCATCAGCAGAAGGTCGCCACACTCTAGGGTTGCGAGTTCTTGAATTGAAGGATTGGGACAGTCGCATTCTTTGTCAGCACGCGTGAGGAGGTGGATCTGGGGTATCTCTTGACGAGGCGACGGCTTGGGGTTCGATTTCGAGCGTCGCGTTCGTGGCGGCGACAGCAGTGGCTCGTCGACAGAGAGGTATCCTCGATTTAACTTTTTCTCAATTTAACCTAATTTATAAATATGTAAATGAAAATCAAAAGAAAAAAAATGATGACAAATCTGGAAATATATATATATATATATATATATAGTTTACTGTTTAATTTTAGACTACATACAATGTTATTTGTATAAATATGTATATATGTACATTCTGTTATAAAGTATTGAAGAGTACCTAAATGTATTTAGGTGATTAACTTGGGTAATTAACTTATTAAATTTATTTTTGATACTAAAAGGCATTTTCAAAGGGAAATAGTTGAAATCCAATTATTTAGTAATTAAATTTATTAAATAGTAATGGATTATTCGAGTTAATTCAAATATTAATTAATCATCTAACATTTATACAAGGTCAATAGCTAATGAAATCAGGACGGAATGGAAATGAATTGGAATGGATTGCATGCGTAAGCAAAAGGTGAGATCTTCTCACTCAAAATAATAATTCAAAAATTTCAGTTATTGATTGATTGTTGAATTGTGATAGTTAAATTTAAAATTGATTGATCGTGTGCTTGATATGATGAATTATTAACAGTTATATTAGTTTAGATCCTATGTGCTGCTTAATAGCAGATGATATTATATTTAAACCCATATACCGCGATATTCCACCTCGAAGTGGAATTGGTATTTAATTGTTGTGCTAACGTCTGTGGATGCAGGGATACAGGTTGGAGGGATCCAACTGGATTCCTCAAACATTTGAATTTGTTTCATATGTTGTGTGTTAATTTATTTATAATCTGTGTGTGATTATACTTGCGATTGAAATTGTGAAAGGCTATGATTTAGCCGAATATATTTTTGGTATCGTAGGATACCAGAAATATGAAATTGGATTTTTGGAAATTAAAGTAGAAAAGCCTAGACCGTTACAATTAAAGTATTATAGTTGATTTTTATAATCCGATCGAATTAATTCCAAAATATGGGAAAGATTTTAATAAATGGATTTTAAGAAATTGAAGTTGAAAGATTTATTTAAAATTCGGATTTAAAATAGTTTGGGGAAAAATAAAGGGATTTATTTTAAAAGATGATAAATTTGGGAATCTATTTGAAAATTGATTTTGGTGATTGAAAATAAACCTTTGGGAAATCCATTTGGAAATTCATTTGGTTGTTTGAAACAAATTTGGGAAATCAATATTTAAAATTGATTTGGTTTTGAAGTGAATATTTGAGAATCGATTTGAAAAATCGTATATCAATGGATATTTGGAAATCTAAATTCACTATGGGAATTTGTAAAGAAAAGGGAATTGTTTAAAAATAAACAATCAGTTATTTTTAAAAGGTGTGGAAAGGAATTTACGGATTTGGAATGTAAATTTGAAATAAATTGAGAAGGGTTTATTTAATTAGTCTAAGTGGACCATTTTGAAACGAAAGTGTAGTTTCCCTGAAAAGCCGAGTATGCTTTGAAAGTAGTTTTTAAAGTATAAATTAAAAGTTCTAGAGATGGTTTTCAAAAGAATATTTTGGAGAAATTATTTTCCTAAGTTGTTTTTAAATCTTAAAGTAAAGATTTATTTAATTGATTATAGAAGTGATTATTTAAATACTTAATTGATATTTGTTTTAGAAAATGGTTATTTAAATAGTTATACCCGATCTACTAACTTTATTTTAAAGTTAATTTGGACTTGAAGTTTTATATGAGATATTGGTATAATATTTTCATAACTAATATTAAATAAATGTTTAAAATAGTTTTATCTAAATATTTCCAATATATATGTCTGGATAAGTAATTTAAATTATTTTAACTCGGCAGACTTTCAATGGAAATAAATAATATCGGGAATTTTATTCCGCGAGTGAAAAGTGATTTGAAATTTGTTTTCAAACGGTTGAAGTGTGAAAATATATCTTGCGAAGATATTTTGAAAATAAATAATTGGGAAAATTATTTAAATCTGGTAATTGTTGTGAATGTTGATTGATAGTTAAATAACCGACTATCAATATTTGCCTTTAAATGGCGTTTGAATTTCGATGCGACCGGGGGTCGGATTCCAAGTGGATATCCGAAAACCACATCGAACCTTTGTGATTTGTGGTAGATCTTTTATTTAAAAGATCGAAGTGGAAATTGTTGTGATTTGTTTGAAATCTGAATGAACACTAATTTTTGAAAATAAGCGCTCGTTATTCAGATTAGCTGGGAGAGGACCTTGTGTCATAAAACCCATTCCGATTAACAATATGACGTAATGGGATTGCATTTGAAGACGGTGTTGACAACCGGGTATTTTCGAAAGCGAAAGGATTACCTGTCGAATGTCTCTGCACTGAGTTGCTTGGGTATAGAGATTTTATCACATTTGTGATGGGGATTCCGGACGTGATTAGTGAATATCCGGATTTGCAAGGGCTACTTTGAAGTGCCTTCGGTTCCGTTCGATCCCGGAACGGACTTATATGGATGTGTGGCTGGTGTTACGCTTTGAGATGTAAAGCTGGTTTCTATTGAATATATTTCTGTCGGTGGCGGAGAATTTATTCTCTTAGCTTAACACCCTTCTCTGAGACGTACGAGCTTAGAGGTTATGTAATTGATGGTTACTAGTGATACATTCCCAATTTGGTAATGTGGCACACGAACTGCTGCTGATCATTTGTTGATCAAAGCATGACTTTGTGAAAAGTGTAGCTTTGTGGACGAGACCTCATCGGACCTCACACCCCGGAAATGGTCGAGACAGGAAAGTTGCGGCAAGGTTATGAGGGTCGCGCCCTTTAGGGTATGTCATTTCCTTCTGGAAAAGGGTGGTGTCAGGTATGGAGCCCTGATACTGAAAATACTTTTCTTTGTGGTTGTTTCTTTATGGTTGAGGATCCTCGGATAAAGGTCCCAAGGACCAGGGGATGACATACTAGTGTAGTAGTTACCTAGTTACAGAGGTAATCCAGCCTTGTGTTGGCAGAGAGCTGGTTAAGTTCTCGGGACGTCCCTCCAGAGGCGTACCCATGTGGCAGTAGAAAGTTCCTTAGCCTGACCATTTGTTGGAAATCCAAAGAAACAATACGAGCCCTTTACGATTGCAATTGTATAACCTGCCTCCTTAGGAGGTAGTTATAGCAGGCATAATATAATGGTACCTATGCTGGCTAAGATTAATATTGTACTTTCGAAATATTTTCCACTATGCATTAATGATAATATTAAAAAGGATTTTGCGTAGTAAGCATGTTTGACTATCATAAGGAGAAATCTCCCCCAAGTGTGCGATTGCATTGTGTGTGTGCCGGAAGGCCTTATGGTAGTTTCATTTTCCAAAAAGCATTGCGGATTTCTTTTAAATTCCTTTGTTTTTCTTTGTGAAAATAACTGTTTTTTTGAGATCTCACACTAGTCCCACGACTGACCTGGAGTTTATTGTTCCCTCTCTAAACTCTGGGTGTCCATAATTTTCCATACGGGCAACCTAGAGTCAGCTTATCCTTATTCGGGAGCAAAGTCAAGAAGTTGCTGTGGAAATCAGGAGTTGGAGCTGGATGGCGAGGCGTATCACTCATATATGTAATATTTCTTTCCGCCGTTTGTTGTTGTACACTCTGATAATGTGATGTGATGTAATGTAATAACTGATATAGTGATTCTGTTTAAAGACATTTATTTATCTATTAGTTGTTGTCCGCTGCGAAATGTGAGATTCTATGATTGTTTCTGTTTCTTCTTCTACCCCTTTCTTCTTTAAACCCTAACGGGTCGTTACTGAGTGGTATCAAAGAATTTGGTTAAGCGATAACCTTGGATCTATTGGGTGTTACTCATTAGAGATAGGGTCAGCAGTACTCTAGAATGAGTGAGAGTGTAATAATAGATATGAGCGTGTATCTGTTAGTGGATATAAAATTGTTTTATATTGTGTTGATTGGTTTGTTGAGTGGTATATGGATTCTGGTCAATACGAGTAATTAACGTTATTGATAGGGATCTCTAAACACTTGTACAGAACAAATTCGACACGATATCATTTTAAAATAGGGTAAATGAAATAATTTTACCCAAAACTACTTTTGTATGAATAATTTTCCATAAATTTTATAGTATATGGTTGCTTGGATGTTAGGAATTGATAATATTAAACTATTATCATTGATTATTGAAAAAGAATTGAAATCAAACCCAAAAGCTAAGAAAATAAAAATCCAAATGGGAGTTGTAAATATAAATTGTAAATGAAATTTATAATTTGAAATAGAATTCTAGAGAAATATTTGGAAATGTTCTTGAAAATATTTGGAATTCGGGAAGTTTGGAAATTAAATTCCTTTTGGGGTTGGAAATAGTTTTCAAGGATTTGGAAAAATATTTTTGGAGGGATGAAAAGCTCTAAACTCTTTTTGGTCACTGGAAAATAATTCCGGTGATGATCGCGACATCATCGGTGTTCATTTTCGAGTTTCCAAAAGAGGAATTGCTACCAAATTGTTTTAAATGGAAGTTGTTTGGGAAATTTGGGTTTTTTGAAATTCAAGGGATAATTTGAATTGTTTTCAATAATGGTTTTGGAAAAGGTGAAAAGACTCTGGAAATCTTTAAAATGTTACGATGTCTAAATAAGTTTGATAACTCGTAAAAAATATATATTTGAAATTTGATTAGAATAAGACTCAAATTGAAAAGGGATAACTAAAATTAAATGTGGAAAAAATTTGTGAATGAACAAATGAGTTAACATTTGTAAGTAAATGGATTGGAATTGGAAAAAATGGAATGAGATTTGATTTGGATCAAGTTGAATAAAAATCCAAACTTTGGAAAAATAAAATAAAATGGATTGAATTCAAGTAAACTAATATGATAATTAATTAATTCATGAAATAGGAAAGTTGAATTAGTTAAATTAAAACTTGAATTGTGAGTTAGATAAAAATGGTTTGAATTTGCAGATAAATTCAAGTAAGTAGAAATAAATTGAAAATTTCCTTGTTATTGATAAAATGAATTAGAGATGAATTGAGAATGGAAATTTAAAATAAAAAAATGGATAAGTGAATAGAACTAATTTAATTAAATTAGCAGATGTAATGAATATACATAAATGAGGTTTATAAAATGGATGCTAAGCAAAGATTTTTGTGTATCAATGCATCAAAATGAATGTGATTAATGGAATGCAAAATAAATTGAACAGAATCAATTGGAAATGAAATAGAATAAAGAGTAAATTGAGTTCGTATCAATTTAAATTAGCTATAAACTAGATTGGATATTCTATTTAGTGAATATTGTCGAAATTTGCATAGAATTGGTTGTCGTTTGACGCAAATGAGATTGCATAAAATTTTATGAGTTAATGAAAGCCAATAAAATTGATTTTTGAATCAATTGAAATGGATATGAGTTCGTTTCGTTTAAAAAAATTTGAACTGAATGAAAGAAAGTGAATTGTAAATCACTTGAATTGAATAGAAATGATATGGAATGTAGTTGTAAGCAAGTAAATTTGTATTGAAATCTTATAAATTGCTTATGGAAATTATTTTGAGTGCATTGCTTATGAAAACTATGTGTTCACTATTGAAAATAAGTGAAATGTAAATAGATTTTCTATATATGGTACTTATGTGTTTACATTGAGTAAGTACAGGTACAGGGGGGCCGTTTGGCTGGATTTGGTCGCGCTAAAATACTAATAATAAACTGCTTTGCTTAAAAATGCTAATAAGATATGCCTATGCAATAAAAATAGAAAATATGAACTGTTTTTGTTTTTTCCGACCGGGTGGGTCCATGTATATATATTTATATCTTTTGTCAAATTGCAAAAGCTCCTCTGTAGAAAAAGTTTGGGAAAAATTTTTTGTTAGTGACAAACAATTTCAAATTGGAAATTGAAATAAATTAGTGAATAAAACTAGTTTAAAATAATGATATGAATCAGTTATAATGGAAGATAAAAAAATTCAATATTCAGAGTTGAAGATAAATTGAATTCATATGATAATGGGAAAACCAATTTGAATAGAAGTAGATATGAAACTTCTGGAAGAAAATGTATAAAATGATTTTTAAATTTGTAGTTGGATATGGTTAAATTGGATATACAGGTATTAAAAAGCAAGTGGGGAAAATTGATTTTAATTTTAGAAGATAAATTTGAATTGTCCGATCAAAAAGGTATGTATTTAAATTTCAGTATGAAATTTGATTGGGTTTTTGATCTAGCCACTTGGCATTTTGTTTTCTTTTGGAATGTGGAAGCCCGTAGAGGCATTTCGTAGTCGTACGGAGCTAGCTGCGCAAAGGAGACGCTGGCGAAATTTTTTGAAAACTTAGGGAGTTAGGAAATTTTTGACAAAATTTTGAAAGTTTAAAATTTGAATTTAAATTTAAATTTGAATTGCGAAGTAAACAATATTGTTTGGAAACTATGAAAGATTTTGGAAAGTTAATTGGAATGAATCTTTAATAAAAAGATTTGGGTTGATAAAATGGTTTGGGTTGGAAAATATTAAATGGGTTGAGGATCATTCTTCTTAACTAGTAATTTTGGGACGAAATTCTTTTAAGGGGGAAAGGATGTGACAAACCAGAATTTTGAATATTTGAAATCAAAATATTTAATTGATTTTAAATATTTGAAAAGTTATTCTAACTTGAATTTCAAGTATGAATATGAATTTGACAATTAAATTATTGAATTTAATTTATTAATGATGGATAGAATTTTGAATTTTCAATTTTAAGCTTGTTAAAAATAATTTGATGGCTTAGAAAATTTACATTGACAATACTGAAGATAATGGAAGCTTCAGAATTTAATTTGAAGGTGAATAGTTCAGTTTTGAATTTTTATCACTTAAATTGATATTTAAAAATAGCATTCCGAGGCACGGTCTTGGATTTCAACGAAACCAGTTCCGTTGGATCCATAATAGTTAGTTATTATTGGATTCCAATTTTCATAGCAATCAGAGTTGTCGTTTGACCCTGGCAGCTTAAAACGCATACAAACTGTTTTAATCGATTTAATTTAAAATTTATCATTTATTTCCGTAACTTGCGCATATGATCGAATTAGCCTCCGAAACACATTCCATTGTGTATGGAATATGGGTATAACATTATAGACGCCCAGCAGCACGTCTCGATAGGATGTCAAGATTTTGAGCAGCGAATTCAGGACGATTTAAATTTAAATTTAAACTTGAATAATACATTCTCTTAACCAGTTAAAAACATTTATTGTCAAAACTTTTTCTCAGCAGCCTTTGTCTTCACAGAAATCAGTGCAGTTTCTCTTAAGAACGCGAACTCCTTTTCAAACATCACATTTGTTCCCTACCCTTCAGAACGAAATCAAACGAAGTTAAATGGCCACTCTCCTCTTCCCTTTTCTAATATGAACCTAAATTGATTCGTTCCTCAATTGAAAAAAATGGCGACTGCACAAATTGAATTATTCCCACTCAAAACAAAGTCGCGTTCGTTTATAAGAGGGCTTCGTTCGATTCAAAGCAGAAGGCTCGCGTGCGATCTCGTGAAGACTGGTGGCTCACGCGCATCATTCAAGGGTGAGGAATCTCGCGAGGCTCTGAAGCACGCGAATGAATCGCGAGTCTATCGACAGCACGTGGAAGGGAGAAATTGTTGATGGCATTAGGCGAAGCAGTGCCGCTCGCGATCGCCGGCAGAAGGTCGCCACACTCTAGGGTTGCGAGTTCTTGAATTGAAGGATTGGGACAGTCGCATTCTTTGTTAGCACGCGCGAGGAGGTGGATCTGGGGTATCTCTTGACGAGGCGACGGCTTGGGGTTCGATTTCAAGCGTCGCGTTCATGGCGGCGACAGCAGTGGCTCGTCGACAGAGAGATATCCTCGATTTAACTTTTTCTCAGTTTAACCTAATTTATAAATATTTATATGAAAATCCAAAGAAAAAAATTGATGACAAATCTCGAAAAATATATATATATATATATAGTTTACTATTTAATTTTAGACTACATACCATGTTAATTTGAATACATATGTATATATGTACATTCTGTTATAAAGTATTGAAGAGTACCTAAATGTATTTGGGTGATTAACTTGGGTAATTAACTGACTAAATTTATTTTTGACACTAAAAGGTATTTTTAAAGGGAAATAGTTGAAATCCATTTTTTTAGTAAATTAAATTTATTAAATAGTAATGGATTATTCGAGTTAATTCAAATATTAATTAATCATCTAACATTTATACAAGGTCAATATCTAATGAAATCAGGACGGAATGGAAATGAATTGGAATGGATTGCATGCATAAGCAAAAGGTGAGATCTTCTCACTCAAAATAATAAATGAAAATTTCATTTATTGATTGATTGTTGAATCGTGATAGTTAAATTTAAAATTGATTGATCATGTGCTTGATATGATAAATTATTAACAGTTATACTAGTTTAGACCCTATATGCCTTATAATAGCGGATGATATTATATTTAAACCCATATACCGTGATATTCCACCTCGAAGTGGAATTGGCATTTAATTGTTGTGCTAACGTCTATGGATGTAGGGAAATAGGTTGGAGGGATCCAACTGGATTCCTCAAACATTTGAATTTGTTTCATATGTTGTGTGTTAATTTATTTGTAATATGTGTGTGATTATACTTGCGATTGAAATTGTGAAAGGCTATGATTTATCCGAATATATTTTTGGTATTGTGGGATAGCAGAAATATGAAATTGGATTTTTGGAAATTAAAGTAGAAAAGCCTAGACCGTTACAATTAAAGTGTTAGAGTTGATTTTTATAATCCGATCGTATTAATTCCAAAATATGGGAATGATTTTAATAAATGGATTTTGAGAAACTGAACTTGAAAAATTAATTTAAAATTCGAATTTTAAATAGTTTGGGGAAAAATAAAGGGATTTAATTTAAAAGATGATAAATTTGGAAATCCATTTGAAAATTGATTTTGGTGATTGAAAATGAACCTTTGGGAAATCCATTTGGAAATTGATTTGGGTGTTTGAAACAAATTTGGGAAATCAATATTGAAAATTGATTTGGTGTTGAAGTGAATATTTGGGAATCAATTTGAAAAATCGTATATTAATGGATATTTGGAAATCTAAATTCACAATGGGAATTTGTAAAGGAAAGGGAACTGTTTTAAAAATAAACAATGAGTTATTTTTATAAAGTGTGGAAAGGAATTTACGGATTTGGAATGTAAATCTGAAATAAATCGAGAAGGGTTTTTTAATTGGTCTAAGTGGACCATTTTGAAACGAAAGTGTAATTTCCCTGAAAAGCCGAGTATGCTTTGAAAGTAGTTTTTAAAGTATAAATTAAAATTTCTAGAGATGGTTTTCGAAAGGATATTTTGGAGAAATTATTTTCTTAAGTTGTTTTTAAATCTTAAAGTAAAGATTTATTTAATTGATTATTGAAGTGATTATTTAAAGATTTAATTTATATTTGTTTTAGAAAATGGTTATTTAAATAGTTATACCCGATTTACTAACTTTATTTTAAAGTTAATTCGGACTTGAAGTTTTATATGAGATATTGGTATAATATTTTCATAACTAACATTTAAATAAATGTTTAAAATAGTTTTATCTAAATATTTCCAAGTATATATGTCTGGATAGGTAATTTAAATTATTTTAAAGTATTTTAACTCGGAAGACTTTCAATGGAATAAATAATATCGGGAATTTTATTCCGCGAGTGAAAAGTGATTTGAAATTTGTTTTCAAACGGTTGAAGTGTGAAAATATAACTTGCGAAGATATTTTGAAAATAAATAATTAGGAAAATTATTTAAATCTGGTAATTGTTGTGAATGTTGATTGATAGTTAAATAACCGGCTATCAATAGTTGCCTTTAAATGACGTCTGAATTTCGATGCGACCGGGGGTCGGATTCCAAGTGGATATCCAAAAACCACATCGAACCTTGTGATTTGTGATAGATCTTTTATTTAAAAGATCGAAGTGGAAATTGTGTGATTTGTTTGAAATCTGAATGAACACTTTTTTTTGAAAATAAGCGCTCGTTATTCAGATTAGCCGGGAGAGGACCTTGTGTCATAAAACTCATTCCGAATAAAGATACGAGGAAATGAGATTGCATTTGAAGACGGTGTTGACGACCGGGTATTTCGAAAGCGAAAGGATTACCTGTCGAATGTCTCTGCACCGGGTTGCTCCGATATAGAGATTTTATCACCTTTGTGATGAGGATTCCGGACGTGATTAGTGAATATCCGGATTAGCAAGGGCTACTTTGAAGTGCCTTCGGTTCTGTTTGATCTCGAAACAGACTTGTATGGATGTGTGGCTGGCGTTACGCTTTGAGATGTAAAGCTGGTTTCTATCGATTACATTTCTGTTGGCAGCGAAGAATTTATTCTCTTAGCTTAACACCCTTCTCTGAGACGTACGAGCTCAGAGGTTATGTAATTGATGGTTACTAGTGATACATTCCCAATTTGGTAATGTGGCACACGAAGCGCTGCTGACCATATGTTGATCAAACCATTACTTTGTGAAAAGTGTAGCGTTGTGGACAAGACCTCATCGGACCTCACACCCCGGAAATGGTTGAGACAGGAAAGATGCGGCAAGGTTATGAGGGTCGCGCCCTTTAGGGTATGTCATTTCCTTCTGGAAAAGGGTGGTGTCAGGTATGGAGCCCTGATATTTAACCTTTGTGGTCACTGCAAATACTTTTCTTTGTGGTTGTTTCTTTGTGGTTGAGGATCCTCGGATAAAGGTCCCAAATGTAACGTCCCGCCTTTTCGTACGCTTTAAATCGACACACATGCCAATTCAAACCATACGGAAGGGCGGATTGTTATGGGGTAAATAATATAAACACGGAGAAGATGAAGAAAGAAGAAAAAAACAAAATAGAATCTTGCAGCGGAACGATAAAATATAATAATAAATATACAGTTCATAAAACTGTTTACAAAACATTTGATTTTTCATTATACAATAAATATCAGAGTTCACATACCAATAAATATGAATGCAGCGGAATCAAATGGTGTAGTGGAATAATATAATAGATAGTAATACTACAAATCTTCGTCTTCATCCTCCAGAATAAAATCTTCAAATCCTGAAACGCTCGGACTGATCCGAGCGAATTTGAAATGACAAAAACACTCGAGTCAGAACTAAAAGATCTTATGTGAGTTAAATTCACAGAAATAAATATGAGTGCAGTAACTCAAGAGATGCTCGGGATTTCCATCTCCTAAGGATCCGTTAAACTATTTACTATGTAGTATATTGCGCTATTATAGTAGTGTCTATTTGTAAAACAAACTTACTTTTTAATAGCGTTAAGGGGTTACCCATATAGCCCTTAACACAAATAATGTCAATAGTCTATACAGTACCGTAATACCTCCTGATCGGGAGGCTACCAGAGGATACTCCATAGGTACGACACAAAGAGAAACTCGTAGTAAAGGCTCGGTATGGTAGGTGACATGGCACGACTAGGCAATGCCAGGGTAGATATACCAATTACGCATCCGGGCTGGTGGAAACGCGCAGCGCGCAGCTACCGCCCACCTCGAACAAACTCTCCCAAAATCAAAAATAAAGGTGGCCACCGAATGAATCCAAAGTCAAAGTATAGTATCAAAGAGGAGTGTCCGATCAGAGGAATGACCTCATTGGCCCGAGAATCGCTCCTGTTTTAGCCACCTTATACCAACTCACGGGAGTCGGGTCCACGTATTTACCTCAAAGGAAACGCCGCCACCATCCTACTTCATTCTGGAATCTCCACCGCGTACACGGTTGTTAAAGAGGTTTTCGGAGTTGGCAGAGAGTATGACAACTTCCGATCCCGATCTCTTCAACAACCAAACGTTATTATAACACTGCGGTCTTTAAAAATAGTTTGTACTTTAAAACCAAAATATAATTTACCATTTCAAACCCATAAATACGATATCATTTCCATTTCCAAAACAAACTCATTTTGATATTATTTTTATAAAATCCAAATCAATGATATCATTTTATTTCAAATATATTTCTCTTCCAAAATCATACTGCTTTAAAAAATTTAATATCTACAAACCAAACATTTGAATTATAGCTTTCAAAACATAATACTGCGAAATTCATAGCTTTAAAACCACAACTTCTGAAACTTGAATGGTTTGGATATTCAACAGTATATAGAATAAAATAGTTGATTTTATATTACTTTATAAAATAATTTCTGCAACTTCACAATTTATCCATTTAAAATTTTAGGTCTAAACCCCATAAATTTAGATTCACCTTTAGTTTCAATAAACATTTCGATTTCAATATATTCAAACTTCAAGTATTTAATAATTTCAAAACTAAGGTTGGAATTTATATTCAACAATTTATTATCATATTATTTAGTTTTGAACAGTCACAAAATAAATCCATAAAATAAAACTCAAATCTCTAACAATTTAATATTTCCTTCAATTTAATTGCACTAGAAATATTCATTTAATTTATCTTGAATAAATATCCAGTTATAAAATCATACCCTTTTTTTAAAATTTCCAAGCTTCGATAAGTTTTTACATGAACTTATGGAGTGAAATTTTTTAAATAAGTTCCATTCAAATAAATTTCAAATTTTACCTTCCAATCTTAATTGATTTAAATCATTAAACTCCATTATTCAACTTATTTATTTTATTTAACAATTTCATAGCTTAAATTCAATAATTTAACTATGTATATATATAAAATAAGATTTTATATAAGATCAAAATTTAATATTTATTAAACCGTATCCTATCCAAACCATAAAATCATTTCAAAAATAATTATATATATATATATACCGTGGTGTCTGTATATAATTTTCTATCCTATGGTCAAGTGATACGGATATTTATCATTTCAATCCGTAATTTAAAAAAAATAAAAATGCGGTTGTATATCATTTCAAATCGCAATCCCGAATGAGATGAAAATGCATAATAACTTGCAGTTTATACAATATAAATACAACATCCATTCGTCCATCATATCAATCATCAAACATTCATCAATTTATCATCCAATTCAAACAATCACATCACTAATTAATTACTGACAATTAAATTTTCAATAATGAATTAAATAACTGTTAACTGTCGTTTATACGCAATAATAAATAAATTTAACTAGCATATTATATGCAATAATAATTTTTACTAACATTTTAACTGACAGTTTTAATGCAGTGAATAAATTAATTAACAATTAACTGGCAGTTTTAAATGCAATAATGAATTAAATAACGCGTAAATTAAATGAATGCAATTTAACTGAGAAAATGATGAAATATATGCCAAACAGCTACAAATAAAATATAAACACATCATAAATCAATTTAACCAACATAAGAAGTCTTAGAAGTTGCGAGTGGGTTAAAACACTCACCTTTTGAATTTAAATTGAATTTAAATTCAATTTAAACACAAAAATTTAACCGTCTCAGAATTCGTCCAAACCAGTGTCATCAAGTCCGGAATTTTAATACGATCCTAACCAAAATAAATTCGCGTAAAACGGGCAAAGTATGCTAAAGTAATTTGATTTAAACTAGTTGAAAACAAAAATAAAATTAACAATAAAACTAACCCATATTAGATGCCACGTCACTACTCATCTCTACCGAAACAACGCACGCACGCAGATCTTCTTGTTCGAAACCATCGAACGCAAACTACCCAGACCGCCGCCATGCTTCACGACCACCACGGCCACCCCTGCCATGATCTGACATCACCATTCCCCTCCACTTCCACGGCCGCCCTCCTCCTGGTAACGACGCCTCCTCCGGTCCACGCATCCCATCACGGCCGTGAGCTATATTCGGTCGAGCAAGCCACGTTTTCAGCGAATCTATTCAACTTCGCGACCAACCAACCACACGGATGTGAGCTACTCAACGAACCCTACAAGCCTATGCCCTCCGATCGTCGCCAAGACGAACATCCACCGTTGAATCTCACGCCCTAATACGAACGGCCGAAACTAATCTGCCCCGATCTGGACACACAGAAACTCCAATCGAAAAATGGATAGCACCATTGTATTATGCTTGTCGAGAGCATTAACATATATATTTTTGGAATTTTTCTAAGGACTTCGAATTTTTGACTTTGGATTTGATTTTTGAAATTTGAATTTAGATCTAGGGTTTGCAGCCATTGGGAAGAGGAGGAGCTGAGGAAATGAATGCACAAACAAATAAGGATAGATGGGGATAGGGTTTATAACTAGGTTTATATAGGTAGGTTAGAAATAGAGTATATGTATCCGATAAACAAACGTGTTGAACGATAATTGGCCCAAAATGCCCGTTCTGACCCCGGAACGAAATTGGGTAAACCCATATATCAAAATAGGTGTTTTAAAATATTCTGAACGCGATGGAAAAAGTTTTACGTCCAAATTCCATCGTGTGAAGAAGTTATGCTGAAATCGGTATTTTCAAATTGATTTCAATTAAATCGATTTCAAGGCGTTTCGTGTTCGTACGATCAAAAGGCAAGTCCGATTGCTACGAAACTTGAAACCGTACAATAATTCACTGTTACGGATCCGATGAAACTGGTTTCGTCAAAATCCGAGCCCGTGACCAAAATGGCTATTTTTATATTAATTAAATAAATTCAAAATAAATTAACTAAATCCAATTTCGCGTTAAAAATTGTGAACTTTGCAATCTTTGTCACTTTATAATTTTCAACTATTTACAATGATTTAACATCTTTTAAAAGTCAATTTATTAAAAATTAATCAATAGAAATCTTCAATTTCATAAAATTCAAAATTATAGAATAAATTTGCAAAATTTCCATTAAATTGAATTAACCCATATTTATTTCATTCATAATTTCAAATAGAAGGGTTCACCATTGGATTTAATATTATTACCTAAACATTTCCCAATTTTAACTTTATTTTCAATTAACGTATAATTCAATTAATTGCAATAAATCCAAATTATCATATTTCGAATCCAAATAAAAAATATAAAGCTTGATTCCCGTATAAATATTTAACTCATTTAATTGAAATTAACCTTTTATCATAAATTAAATTCCGATATATTGATACAACTTTATTTGCATTCTTTATTCACAAATCATCATATTATGAAGAATATTTACGTTATTCTCCATTTATTACCTTAATTTATTTAATGTAACACTTAATTTATATTTTATTGCAATGATTTCCAATTCAATTGAATGAATTAAATATATATGTATCACTCATAATAATTTGTGGTCACAACTCTTGATCACCTTTAATAAGTTTATTATTTCCTAATCCAAAATCACCATTTATTATATATATATATATATATGAATTAATTAATTCAATATTTCCATTTCATTTAAATCCTTATCTATGTAATATTTCAACATTAAATTTATATACAGGTAAAAATCTTTTCACAACTTAAATTCATTTGAATGAAATTCGAATTTCTATAAATAGGTTTTAATTACCATTGTT
This sequence comes from Allium cepa, assembly GCA_030765085.1. Taxonomy (NCBI): domain Eukaryota; kingdom Viridiplantae; phylum Streptophyta; class Magnoliopsida; order Asparagales; family Amaryllidaceae; genus Allium; species Allium cepa. Next base: position 445,942,087 of record CM060935.1, on the reverse strand, counting down.
ATAGTTAAATTTAGCGTCCATTCCAATATTAATTTATAAAGTTTTTTATTTCTACTAAATTTAAACTACAAAAGGCTTATTTAATCAACAAATTTAATTATCAAAATTTACGGGTCGTTACACTCTCCCCCACTCAAAACTTTTCGTCCTCGAAAAGGGAAAAATGAGGGAGAAGGAAGAATTAGGAAATCTACATACCTTATTCAAAATATTAACTTATAAACAATAATTTACAAAATTTATCACTTCAAATAAAATATACCCATTTTATAATCATTATATCTTTTTATACTTGAATAAACAAAGTTTGGAGAAACATTTTCAAAATAATTTCTAAGTCCAAAAATTTACGAAAAATTTCGGCAGAGTCTCCTTTGTACGGAGAGGCTTGGGAGAAAATATAATATCAAAATATAACAATTATTTTACATATATTATACAAAATATAATATCCCAACCCGGGAAAATATACAAAATAGCGCTATAAACTGTAATCCGAAACGTACCTATTTGTCGGGCAATATACGCTTAATTTATGGAACTAAAAGCAGTAGCAATTGCTTCCATAACCTGCAATTCACTTATAAAATCCAAAGGGTTAACAATTTATATAAAGTGAAATATTTAAGTGTTTTCAATCACTAACAACAAATCAATACAACAACCATCAATTTCAACAAACAGCATACACAACAAATACAAAACAACCATTCAATCAAACAAACAAATTTTTGTTTGGGTTCAAAACTTTTAAATTGTACGGAATGAAGAATAAACTACTAGCGTATCATTTACTCAACAGTCTTAGATAAAACTAAATAGATTATCCATTCACTCCAAATCCAATTTTAAAGTATCCTTACCCAAACAACCATCACTAAACAACAACAAATCCAAACAACAATCAACTTAACTTATTATTAATTTCCTTTCACCCCTTTGTTGTTTGATTTTCTTTAGTGATTTGTCTTTTTAATTTACATTTACTCATCAATTGTTTGCTTCATTTATTTTTACTTATTACTTACAATTATTCAATCTCATTAACTCAGGTCATTCCAGTTTCTTTTATTTCGTTATAACTATTCATTCATTTATTATTACATGTCCTCATTTATGTATTACTAAATTTCATTTATTACAGTATTCATTTTCCTACTTATTTTATTTATAAATAGCTTCAACTGTTTACTTAAGTTCATTATCATTCATTTACACTACTTCATTTCATTTATTTATCATTCGTTTACTTAAATTCCATTTACAATACTTACTTTTCTATTTTAATTTGTAGTCTTTTCAATTTAAATTTAAGTTTATAACTCTATACCACCCATTCTAATAAATAAAAGCAATTTATTGAACCCTTTCATTACATACTTTTACTGTACAATTTCCATTACATTTCTTATTAAACATTTCAACTTTTATTATTTGGTAAGTTATATATATGCTTTTAAAAAATGTAACTGAAAGTTATACAAGTTTTCTCATTTCTTTTAATTAATTCATTGTTCAATAAAATTTTCTCCTTTTCCTTATAAGTTACAATTTCAACTTCCTTTTTATTTCCTTTATAACTCGGCATTAAATCTCTTACCTAAATTAGAGGTTTCAATTATTAATTACTTACCTTTCATTTCGCTACAATAATTGAAACAATTAATTAATGGAAATTTAAGAATTTAATACCGGGTTAAATTTTCAATATATTTTAAAACAATAGATAAATATATTCTTACAACTTATATATCTCTAATTGTTTTTAAAACAATTCAAAATTTATATATTTTTCAAAAATGCCTGCAGTAAAGCTACTATAGTGGCCTTCCCCCTTCGAAACTCGAAAATGAAAGTCGATGATGCGGCCGCCATCACCGAAATTATTTTCCAGCGACAGAGAGGAAAGTACAAAACTTATTTTCTCGCAAAATCCTTTTTTTTAACAATTCTTCCGAATTATAATAAATATTTAGATCAGAAAGTACTTATAAACAATATTATTATATTCCAAAAAAATTTCGAAAGAAATTTCAAAACCCTGGATCTTAAGTTCTAAATTTCCCAAATTTCATTTATTTTATTTTTCAATCTTATTTCTATTATTATTTATACACTTTATTACCTAACAACCAATCTATTGCAGCCAAATATAGATATCATTTGAAAATTTTATTTTATATAGAAAATATAATAGGCAAAATTATTTCATTCACCTATATAAAACAAATATTATGTCAGTCTGTCCTATTAAGTGTTTAGAAATCCCTATTGATGTCACATCGTCCCATGCACCAACCAGAATTTATAAATACAAAACGGAACAGATTAACCCAACATTAAAACCTTTTAATAACACTAACAAATACGCTCTCTCATATATATACACTCAGCGACTCCCATAGGGTATTACTACCCTATTAGTAAAGAGTCAAACCCCATAAAGCTAAGGTTTATCGCTAAACCAAAGCTCTGATACCAGATGTAACGTCCCACCTTTTCGCAAGCTTTAAATCGACACACGTGCCAATTCAAACCATACGGAAGGGCGGATTGTTATAGGGTAAATAAGATAAACACAGAGAAGATGAAGAAAGAAGAAAAAACAAAATAGGATCTTGCAGCGGAATGATAAAATATAATAATAAATATACAGTTCATAAAACTGTTTATAAAACATTTGATTTTTCTTTATACAATAAATATCAGAGTTCACATATCAATAAATATCAATGCAACGGAATCAAATGGTGTAGCGGAATAATATAATAGGTAGTAATACTACAAATCTTCGTCTTCGTCCTCCAGAATAAAATCTTCAAATCCGGAAACACTCGGACTGACCCGAGCGAATTTGAAAAGACAAAAAAACTCGAGTCAGAACTAAAAGATCTTATGTGAGTTAAATTCACAGAAATAAATATGAGTGCAGTAACTCAAGAGATGCTAGGGATTTACATCTCCTAAGTATCCATTAAACTATTTACTATGTAGTATATTGCGCTATTATAATAGTGTCTATTTGTAAAATAAACTTACTTTTTAATAGCGTTAAGGGGTTACCCTTATAGCCCTTAACACAAATAATGCCAATAGTCTATACAGTACTGTAATACCTCCTGATCGGGAGGCTACCAGAGGATACTCCATAGGTACGACACAAATAGAAACTCGTAGTAAAGGCTCGGTATGGTAGGTGACATGGCACGACTAGGCAATTCCAGGTAGATATACCAATTACGAATCCGGGCTGGTGGAAACGCGCAGCGCGCAGCTACCGCCCACCTCGAACAAACTCCCCCAAAATCAAAAATAAAGGTGGCCACTGAATGAATCCAAAGTCAAAGTATAGTATCGAAGAGGAGTGTCCGATCAGAGGAATGACCTCATTGGCCCGAGAATCGCTCCTGTTTTAGCCACCTTATGCCAACTCACGGGAGTCGGGTCCACGTATTTACCTCAAAGGAAACGCCGCCGCCATCCTACTTCATTCTGGCACGTACATGATTGTTAAAGTGGTTTTCGGAGTTGGCAGAGAGTACGACAACTTCCGATCCCGGTCACTTCAACAACCAAACGTTATTATGACACTGTAGTCTTTAAAAATAGTTTGTACTTTAAAACCAGAATATAATTTACCATTTCAAACCCATAAATACGATATCATTTCCATTTCTAAAACAAACTCATTTTGATATTATTTTTATAAAACCCAAATCAATGATATCATTTTATTTCAAATATATTTCTCTTCCATAATCATACCGCTTTAAAAAATTTAATATCTACAAACCAAACATTTGAATTATAGCTTTCAAAACATAATACTGCGAAATTCATAGCTTTAAAACCATAACTTCTGAAACTTGAATGGTTTGGATATTCAACAGTATATAGAATAAAATATTTGATTTTATATTACTTTATAAAATAATTTCTGCAACTTCATAATTTATCCATTTAAAATTTTAGGTCTAAACCCCATAAATTTAGATTCACCTTTAGTTTCAATAAACACTTCGATTTCAATATATTAGAACTTCGAGTATTTAATAATTTCAAAACTAAGGTTGGAATTTATATTCAACAATTTATTATCATATTATTTAGTTTTGAACAGTCGCAAAATAAATCCATAAAATAAAACTCAAATTTCTAACAATTTAATATTTCCTTCAATTTAATTGTACTAGAAATATTCATTTAATTTATCTTGAATAAAAATCCAGTTATAAAATCATATCTTTTTTTTAAATTTCCAAGCTTCGATAAGTTTTTACATCAACTTATGGAGTGAAATTTTTTAAATAAGTTCGATTCAAATAAATTTCAAATTTTACCTTCCAATCTTAATTGATTTAAATCATTAAACTCCATTATTCAACTTATTTATTTTATTTAACATTTCATAGCTTAAATTCAATAATTTAACTATGTATATATATAAAATAAGATTTTATATAAGATCAAAATTTAATATTTATTAAACCGTATCCTATCCAAACCATAAAATCATTTCAAAAATAATTATATATATATACCGCGGTGCCTGTATATAATTTTCTATCCTATGGTTAAGTGATACGGATATTTATCTTTTCAATCCGCAATTTAAAAAAAATAAAAATGTGGTTGTATATCATTTCAAACCGCAATCCCGAATGAGATGAACATGCATAATAACTTGCAGTTTATACAATATAAATACAACGTCCATTCGTCCATCATATCAATCATCAAACATTCATCAATTTATCATCCATTTCAAACAATCACATCACTAATTAATTACTGACAATTAAATTTTCAATAATGAATTAAATAACTGTTAACTGTCGTTTATATGCAATAATAAATAAATTTAAATAGCATGTTATACGCAATAATAATTTTTACTAACATTTTAACTGATAGTTTTAATGTAGTGAATAAATTAATTAACAATTAACTGGAAGTTTTAAATGCAATAATGAATTAAATAACGCGTAAATTAAATGAATGCAACTTAACTGAGAAAATGATGAAATATATGCCAATAGCTACAAATAAAATTTAAACACATCATAAATCAATTTAACCAACATAAGAAATCTTAGAAGTTGTGAGTGGGTTAAAACACTCACCTTTTGAATTTAAATTGAATTTAAATTCAATTTAAACCTAAAAATTTGACCGTCTCAGAATTCGTCCAAACCAGCGTCATCAAGTCCGAAATTTTAATACGATCCTAACAAAAAAAAATTCGCGTAAAACAAGCAACGTATGCTAAAGTAATTTGATTTAAACTAGTTGAAAACAAAAATAAAATTAACAATAAAACTAACCCATATTAGATGCCACGTCACTACTCATCTCTACCGAAACAACGCACACACACAGATCTTCTCGTTCGAAACCCTCGAATGCAAACTACCCAGACCGCCGCCATGCTTCACGACCACCACGGCCACCCCTGCCATGATCTGACATCGCCATTCCCCTCCACTTCCACGGCCGCCCTCCTCCTGGTAACGACGCCTCCTCCGGTCCACGCATCCCATCACGGCCGAGAGCTATATTCGGTCGAGCAAGCCACGTTTTCGGCGAATCTATTCAACTTCGCGACCAACCAACCACACGGATGTGAGCTACTCAACGAACCCTACAAGCCTATGCCCTTCGATCGTCGCCAAGACGAACATCCACCGTTGAATCTCACGCCCTAATACGAACGGCCGAAACTAATCTGCCTCGATCTGGACACACAGAAACTCCAATCAAAAAACGGATAGCACCATTTAATTACGCTTGTCGAGAGCATTAACATATATTTTTTTGGAATTTTTCTAAGGACTTTGAATTTTTGACTTTGGATTTGATTTTTGAAATTTGAATTTAGATCTAGGGTTTGCAGCCATTGGAAAGAGGAGGAGCTGAGGAAATGAACGCACAAACAAATGAGGATAGATGGGGCTAGGGTTTATAACTGCGTTTATAAAGGTAGGTTAGAAATAGAGTATATGTATCCGATAAACAAACGTGCTGAACGATAATTGGCCCAAAAAGCTAATTCTGACCCCGGAATGAAATTGGGTAAACGCATATATCAAAATAGGTGTTTTAAAATATTTTGAACGCGATGGAAAAAGTTTCACGTCCAAATTCTATCGTGTGAAGAAGTTATGCTGAAATCAATATTTTCAAATTGATTTCAATTAAATAGATTTCAAGGCGTTTCGTGTTCGTATGATCAAACGACAAGTCCGATTGCTACGAAACTTGAAACCGTAAAATAATTCACTGTTACGGATCCGATGAAACTGGTTTCGTCAAAATCCGAGCCCGTGACCAAAATGGCTATTTTTATATTAATTAAATAAATTCAAAATAAATTAATTAAATCCAATTTCGCGTTAAAAATTCTGAACTTTGCAATCTTTGTCACTTTATAATTTTCAAACATTTACAATGATTTAACAACTTTTAAAAGTCAATTTATTAAAAATTAATCAATAGAAATCTTCAATTTCATAAAATTCAAAATTATAGAATAAATTTGCAAAATTTCCATTAAATTGAATTAACCCATATTTATTTCATTCGTAATTTCAAATAGAAGGGTTCACCATTGGATTTAATATTATTACCTAAACATTTCCCAATTTCGACTTTATTTTCAATTAACGTAAAAATGTTATATTTAATTTCAATTAATTGCAATAAATCCAAATTATCATATTTTGAATCCAAATAAAAAAAATATAAAGCTTGATTCCCGTATAAATATTTAACTCATTTAATTGCAATTAACTTTGTATCATAAATTAAATTCCGATATATTGATACAACTTTATTTGCATTCTTTATTCACAAATCATCATATTATGAAGAACATTTACGTTATTCTCCATTTATTACCTTAATTTATTTAACGTAACACTTAATTTATATTTTATTGCAATGATTTCCAATTCAATTGAATGAATTAAATATATATGTATCACTCATAATAATTTGTGGTCACAACTCTTGATCACCTTTAATAAGTTTATTATTTCCTAATCCAAAATCACCATTTATTATATATATATATATATATATATATATGAATTAATTAATTCAATATTTCCATTTCATTTAAATCCTTATCTATGTAATATTTCAACACTAAATTTATATACAGGTAAAAATCTTTTCACAACTTAAATTCATTTGAATTAAATTCGAATTTCTATAAATAGGTTTTAATTACCATTGTTATAGTTAAATTTAGCGTCCATTCCAATATTAATTATAAAGTTTTTTATTCCTACTAAATTTAAACTACAAAAGTCTTATTTAATTAACAAATTTAATTGTCGAAATTTACGGGTCGTTACACCAAAGGGCCGGGGGATGGCATACTCGTGTAGTAGTTACCTAGTTACAGAGGTAACCCAGCCTTGTGTTGGCAGAGAGCTGGTTAAGTTCTCAGGATGTCCCTCCAGAGACGTACCCATGTGACAGTAGGAAGTTCCTTAGCCTGACCATTTGTTGGAAATCCAAAGAAACAATACGAACCCTTTACGATTGCAATTGTATAACCTGCCTCCTTAGGAGGTAGCTATAGCAGGCATAATATAATGGTACCTATGCTGGCTAAGATTAATATTATACTTTCGAAATATTTTCCACTATGCAGTAATGATAATATCAAAAAGGATTTTGCGTAGTAAGCATGTTTGACTATCATAAGGAGAAATCTCCCCCAAGTGTGCGATTGCATTGTGTTTATGCCGGAAGGCCTTATGGTAGTTTCATTTTCCAAAAAGCATTGCGGATTTCTTTTAAATTCCTTTGTTTTTCTTTGTGAAAATAACTGTTTTTTTGAGATCTCACACCGGTCTGACGATTGACTTGGAATTTATTGTTCCCTCTCTAAACTCTAGGTGCCCACAATTTTTCCACACGGGCAGCCTAGAGTCAGGTTATCCTTATTCGGAAGCAAAGTCAAGAAGTTGCTGTGGAAATCGGAAGTTGGAGCTGGATGGCGAGCCGTATCACTCATATATGTAATATTTATTTCCGCTGTTTGTTGTTGTACACTATGATAATGTAATGTGATGTGATGTAATAACTGATATAGTGATTCTGTTTAAATACATTTATTTATCTATTATATGTTACCGCTGCGAAATGTGAGATTCTGTGATTGTTTCTGTTTTTTCTTCTACCCCATTCTTCTTTAAACCCTAACGGTTCGGTTTTCCGGCGTTCGACTGTTCGGCATTCGATACAATTGACGTATTGATGTCGATTTTTCGGGCGTCAAGAAATCGGGTCGTTACAAGTATGTTAAATTTTATTTTAAATACAAGTAATAAAATTTTATTATAATTATTCTTAATAGGTACTTAAATCATTTAAAGAATAAAGTGAGACAAAAAGAACGAGTTGAAGGTTCAATATGCAAATCATATATCCAAGAAGAATCTTCGTTCTTTCTCTCTCATTATTTCAGTGACCATGTGAACTTATCTTTTGAAAGTGCTACGCGAAATGATGAGGGCATTGAAAAAGATTCTTCTGAATCTGTGCTACCTATTTTTAGATAGCAAAGACGCCCTAATGGAAAATGTGTGGAAGTATGGTTAGACAGTAGAGATTAACATGTAGCCCACACATATGTTCTTCTTAACTGTGCAGATGTTGCCATTTGTTAGGTGTTACTAAATAACACATCTAAAATTATTTAGTTGAAAAATACATGTGTGTATTCATTATAATGCAATATATTATCTATATATGTAGTATTTATGGATCACAACATCAAAGTAGCGATATCAGCAAAATAATTGCTACTTGTTTTTTGAACCACATATATGATCTATTAAATCATGTGATCAATGAAGGGTTGAAACGTCTTGCGATGGGACTAAAAAAAAAATCAAGACATATCCAATATTATTTGTCAATGGATACAAATTCAACACCAACGAATATGGGGCTGAAAAATTGAATAATAATATCCGTGTATATGTTAAAGGTAGTGATGATTCAGATGATCATATAAATGATTTTTACGACATGCTAACTAAGGTTTTGCAATTAAAATATTGCACCAGACCTACTGAAGAAGTTTATTTGTTTAGATGCAACTGGTTTGGTAATGTTCCAAGTTCTGTAATCCATGTGCACCAGAAATATAATATTATTGAAATAAAGCATACATCACGTTATCATAAGTACGATCCGTTTATACTAGCAAAACAAGCCCTACAAGTTTGTTACACTCCTTATCCATCTCTAAAAAGAGATAAAGCAGATTGGTCGGCAGTTTTTAAAACGAGAGCAAGATTTACGTTTGATGGAAAGAATACTCCAAACGAACAAGCATACCAAGCGGATACTGAGGAAAATGGCGAAATTACAATAATGGATGATCAAATCGATTTTGGACCTCTAAACGATGAATCAAATGTATTAGTAGAAGCATTTACGACCATAGAGGAAAATAATATAGGGTGCGTGACTGAATCTGAATCAAAAAACGACAAGGGTTGATTCAATAGTATACATGTAGGAAAAAGGTAATTTATGGGAGTATTGATGTTACACTGTTTTGTATGTTTTATGCGATTATTGATGTTGAATCTTGATATGTTTACTCATAATTGAATGATATGTTCTGCCATAGTAAAATAATATGTATATGACAGGTATTATAGATGTCTTTCTTTAGGCGGCGGAGTTCTTCACATGGTGATTCCTCGTCCTCGTCTCATAGAGAGACCATTCGCAACAGAGGTGATGGCAGTGGCCCGTCCTAGGAGGCATCGTGTATAGTAGTTTGATTGCTACAGAAAGCAGATGACTTGTGAGTATTAAATTTATGTCAGTATTATAACTATTTTGTATGATATATTAGTCATGATTTATCCATGTCATATTTAATGCAAAGGTTTTGAGCTTGAGCCTTCCAATATATTTCTCAACATATCTAGATAGGCATACATGAGCTGTATGACTGCATGCTAGCCGAAATGGAGTAGGATCCCTGAGAATGTCCGAGAGAGCATTTGGCATGACTTCCTGGTAAGTGCGAAATTATATATCATTATATATAATCATTTTACAATTGGTCGACCAAGTATAAATGTATAACTTATATTTTTTCAACATATATACAGGGTGTAATAGACCTCCAAGAGGAAGATGTTGCTTTTTGCCGGTGCCACTAGAACTTCAAAGTTGCAAAGAAATACTGGGATACGATTTCGACCATCAGAAAATCCGGTAAGAAGCCAAACTGGTTGGGTGCCAGTGTATGAGATGCTTGGGCCACATGGTGGGGTAGCGATGAGTTCAGGGTAAGTTTATCAGTTGTCGCCTTAATTTGTTTAGTAGAGAATACATAATTTATACTTATAAAATATAATCTTAATTTTTAATTTGCAGGTGGAGTCAGACAGGATCTCGATGAATAGGTAGAAAAATCCATTCACACACCGGGGTGGCTCGAAATCTTTTCAGCATCGTCGCGAGGATTGGTAAATTAATTAACTACAGTTACCAATAGTTATTACATTTTTTGTATAAATTTGTATGAATGACAATAATATACACCAATTATTGTAGGAAAGAGCGCATGGAGTTCCTATCTCGTATATGGACGTATTTGCGCATACTCATGCCATCAGGAAGACCGACGACGAGTGATCAGAGACGTATGCCTGACATGAGGATGATAAAGCATATGCCGCACATGTAAGTATATTTTTAAGTTTTAAGTTATTAATAATGATCATTTTAATTAATTAGTAATAAATTATTGTAATAATGCAATATAATATTCACTTGTATTTGATTTTGCGTTGCATGAAAATTTTATGCAAGCATGTGTGCAGATGCTTGAGCATTCGGGACAGGAGCAGTTGATCATTGATAAGGAGAATGTTGTCTTTGACTCCGTTACGGACTCAACGCAAAGAAATAGCCGCTATGGCTATGGAAATCAATCAGTAATCAATAAAAATTTACTAAGTTGTAAAAATAGTTTAATTTTTATAAAAGTTACGCTACAACTTAAACATATTTCGACTTATTTTGTAGGCACATGCCTCGAAAAAGGCCTATCAAAATGCTCAGGACAACGCTTAGATTAATGAGCTTCGACGGTCGAATGTACAACTATAGTGGGAGGACTGCTTCCGAGCAACGCAAATAGAATAACCGAACAAGCATTTTGCCGAGTATATGGAGCGTCATGAAGCATTCTCTTCGTCTGGTGGTTCCGAAGACGATGAAGAGGCGTGATGTACATTTTTGCAGTTTTTATTTTTAAAACTTATGTATATATACAATGATAGATGATGAGGTTCATTTATGGACATTTAGTGCTTGATATTGATTTGTGGGGTTTGATGTTGGATGTATATTATACATTGATGTTGGATTTAGACATTGTGGGACGATGATGGGCGGTTTGGTTTGTATTGATTGGAATGTTTGAGTTTGTGTAACGACCCAGAATTTTATTTAATTAAAATTTGTATATTTAATTAATTTTAAATATTAATAAGTGAAATTTATAAGTCAAATAAATTTTATTTCGAATAATTGGATTTAATTGAATAATTAAATCGATAATTTAATAGTGAAAATACAGAAATAATTGAAAATTAGTTAAATATGATTGAAAATGATTTGTAAAATTTTATTATATCATATTGAAGTTAGAATGATATTTTAGGACTTTTAAAATTGAATTAAAAGTTTATTTGTGAAAATTGAATATTTTAATATTTAATTATCGACTATAAATTAGCCATTTTTCAAACAGTCTCAGAATTGGACGAAACTAGTTCCATTGGATCCGTAATAGTTTGTTATTATCGGATTTCAATTTTCGTATCAATTGAAGTTTTCGTTTGATTGTGGCAGCTCGAAACGCATCGAAATTGTTTTTAATATTAATTTGGCGAGTTAAAATAGTCATTTTTCAAACAGTCTCGGATTTTGATGAAGCTAGTTTCATCGGATCCGTAATGTGATATTATTGTATGGTTTCAAATTTCGTGTCAATCGGATTTACCGTTTGTCCGGTGCAAGCTAAAACGCCTAGAAAATCGTTTAATCGGTTTAATTTTAAATCGAATGTTTATTGCCATAACTCGCACAGATGACCGAATTAGCTCCCGAAACATGTTTCATTGTGTTCGAAACGCGGGGTAAAGCTTAGAAACGCCAACCGGCACGCTTCGTTTGGAGTTCGGAAAATCCGGGATGAATAGTGTCGTGCATTTTTTTCTATAAAAGCCCCTAACTCTTCATATTTGCAAAAGAAAAAAAGGCCTAGGGTTTGTTTCTGCAGCCGCCGCCTCCCCTATTATCAATGGCCAAAATTTAATCTCCTTCCCCCTCTCTTTTCTTCAAATCCGTGAAGCAATCCAAGAAACTTCCAACATGAAACTTGTAGAGCTCGTCGAGAGCAACATTATCAACGGTTGTGATCTAAATCGATGCGGTGGATCGTCAGAAAATCAAGAGCAAACGGCCATGTTTCGTGCACGCAAATCTAAGAGGTGGCAGGGCTGAGCTCCACCATATTCACGCCGAGCATAGAGGAGATGAAGGGCTTCGACGTGATGTTTGTTGATCGTCCTTGAGGTTGGTGCGGTGGTCACAAAATGGAACCCTAGGAGGCGGCTAGGTGGGTTTCTCGTTCGTGCGTGTGTATACTGGGTTGGGGGAGATGAAGTGGGGGATGGCTTGGATTACAGGTGGTTGAGATCTACGGCCAGAATTGAATTAGGTTTAAAAATATAAAATTTTGTTGTAAAATTTATATAAAAATTCGCGTAAACTTCATAATATCATAACTTTTTCATACGAGGTCGAAAACGCGCGAAACCAGTTGCGTTGGAATCGTATGGACGAGCATTACGCTATGGAATTAGATTGGAGTTGTTTGGAGTTAGTGAAAATTTCGGGTAAAATTAAACGTCTGTTTAATTTTATTCGAAATAAATCGCTAAAACGAAATTGAAATCAAGGTGAGAACTTCTCACTCAATCGAATCGGTTTCGATTTTAATTTTAAATAGTTAGATTTAAAAATTTTGAATGTATGTTTGAATGATGATTGTTATTTATTGATTGTTAAAATAGACATTATACGCCGTTAGTAAGCGGATGTTATTTATTAAAAACATATACTGCGAATATTTCATAAACAATGAAATTGGTATTATTTATGTACTTGGATTTGATTTCCCGCAGTATATAGCGGATGAGACCCTATTGCGCCGCCTATTAAGCAGATAATATTTTAAATCCCATATACCGCGATAATTTCGTACTAGAACGGAATTGGTATTGTGCTAACATCTTTGGATGCAGGAAAACAGGTTGGAGGGATCCAACTGGATTCCTCAACAGTATTTATTTGATTATGGATATTTTGATATTCGTTGATTATCATATTGATATATGATATCGTTGTTGTCGTGATTGACTATTTGGTGTGTAGCATCATTGGACCAAATTTTGGAATTTTAAAGTGATTTTTGAAAGTATTCGTTTATAAAATATTTTTGGAATTGATCCATTTTAAATAAATAACGTTATAATTTTTAATGTTATAAAATTATGATTTTTGAGAAATATAGTTAAAAACTGATTTTTGAAAAATATGGGGTTAATGATTTTATAAAATGGTTTAAATCGGGATTTTTGAATTTATTGTGAAAAGTTTAAAAATAGGATTTATAAAATTTAATTATTTTATAAATCAAAATGATGAAATTATAAAGGAGTTTAAAGACGTTTTAAAATGATAATATGAATTGATTTATATAAGGGATTTATAAATTGATAATTTATAAATTAAAATATGTGAATTGTAAAACGAGTTTTTATAAGTGTTAGAATGAATTGTAAATGAATTTCATAAATGAATGAAATTTATAGAATTATAAATGGTGAAGTTATAAATGGAATTTTATAAGCAGTAGGTTTATAAAATTTGTAAAGTTATTAAAAGAATAGATTTGGGTAAATAAATGAATCTTATAAGTTATAAGATTTATAATTTAGGAAGTTTCAAAGAACGATTTTTGAATAGGACTTTTGGTTTATAAATTAATATTTATAAATTTAGGAATCTTATAAGTTATAAGTGTTTAACTTAAATTATAGACTTTTGGTTTATAAATTGATTTATGAATTGAATAGGTTAATAAAGGAGATTTATAAAGGAAGTAGTTATAAAATAAATAGAAATGGAATTTATAACCATTGTTTTATAAATTCGCAACGACTTATTTTGATAAGTAAATTATTGTAACTTATTTATGGATTTATATTCACGTTTTATACAGTGAATAAACCTTTAAAATAAAATGTATAGAAATGATGAAATTTGTTAACGAAGTATATTCACGTTTTTGAAAAGTGAATAATATGTTAAAGAAATGTTTTGGATGTGATGTTTTAAGTAGAATTAAAACGATCTAACGATGTTTTTAAATGTGTTAAGATTCGAAATCATAGATTTCAACATTTATTGTTGAAATAGACGTTTTCGAGAAATAGAAGGAAATGGTGGACTATAAAACTGTTGTTATAGTAAATGATTTCTGAAAGGAAATGTTTTGTATAGTATTGGGATTTATATATCTATTTTAATTTCGAATCCCTATACTAGTGATTTTGGGTTGTCGTAACGATGTTTTACGCAACATTCGTTTTGGCCCAAATAAATATGTTTAAGAGAATGATTTCCTTAAAGAATGAAATATATACTTAATCTCGATTTAAGTATATTGAATATTTTCCAAGTGTAGAAAATAAATGGATTTGTGAATTACTTATTAAATAAGTATGGAAATGTTTTCCAATATAAAGTTAATATTTTGAGAATTTATCTTTTTGAAGATAAATTGAAAATGAATAATTGAAATCGTATATTCATAAATATTTTGGAATTGTAAATTCACTATGGAATTTATAAAAGAAAGTGGAATTTGTTTAAAAATAAATATTGATTTATTTTTGAAATATTGAAAACATATATCTTGTAAAGATATTTTTGGGAAATAAATAATTTGGAAAATTATTTGGAATCTGGTGATGTTGGGCATATCCATTGATAGTTCAATGACCGACTATCAATATTTACCTTTGAAAGGTATTTGTTGTGATTGTTTGAATTTGAATGCCACACTTATTTTTGAATAAGCGCTCACTATTCGGGTTATCCGGGAAGGACCTTGGGGTCGTATAACCCATTCTGAGTATGTGATACGTCGTTATGGATTGCATTTGATGACCGGTGTTGAAGACCGGGTATTTGCGAGAGCGATAGGATGACCTGTCGATTGACTCTGCACCGAGTTGCTCCGGTATAGAGTTCTCCATATGTGATGGGGAATCCGATCAGGATTGTGGATATCCGGATTGCAAGGACTTCTTTGTAAGTGCCTTCGGTTCTGTTCGAGCCCGGAACAGACTTGTATGGATTGTATGTCTGACGTTACAAATTGAGATATAAAGCAGATTTCTTTCAAATATATTTCTGTTGGTGGCGGAGAATTCATTCTCTTAGCTTAACACCCTTCTCTGAGATGTACGAGCTCAGAGGTTATGTAGTTGAAGGTTATTAGCGATATATTCCCAATTTGGTAATGTGACATGATGAGTGTTGCTGTGAAATGATCATTGTGTTGATCATTTGTGATATGATCATTTGTTTGATCACTTATCTTTGTGATCATTTCTATGATCATTTGTTGACCCAAAGCACAGCTTTTGTATAAAGCGTGGCTTTTTGGACGAGACTTTGTCGAACCTCATACCCCGGAATGGTCAAAACAGGAAAGATGCGGCAAGGTTATGAGGGGTAGCTCCCTTTAGGGTATGTGCATTTCCTTCTGGAAAAGGGTGGTATCATGGTATGGAGCCTGGATACTTACTCATGTTGAAACACTTATTATTTGGTGTGATGTTGATTACGAGCGCTCGGATAAAGGTCCCAAAGGACCGGGGAATGACATACTCGTGTCAGTAGTTACCCAGTTAGGGGTAACCCGGCCTTGTGTTGGAAGAGATCCGGTTTGGTTCTCGGGGACGTCCTTCCAGAGGCGTTCTCATGTGGCAATGGGAAGTTCCTTGGCCTGACCATTCGTTGGAAATCCAACGAAACAATACGATCTTGTACGGTTTTAGTTGTATAACCTGCCATGGAATGTGGCGGTAACCTGCTATGAACATGGTAGCTATAGTAGGCATAAGTGCGAAATGTCTATGCTGGCTAAGATTTATATCTTTATTTTCGAAATGATTTTTCCCTACACTATGCACTAGTAATAATATCAAATGTTCTTTTAAATGCGTATCAAGCATCTTTGACTATCATAAGGAGAAATCTCCTCCGATTCTGCGTTTGCATTGTGTGTGTGTGTGGGAGGCCTTATGGTAGTCTCATTTTTAAAAGCATTGCGAATTGACTTTAAAATTATTCCTCTATTTTAATTTTTAAGATAAATAAACTGTTTTGAGTTCTCACACCAGTCACATGACTGACTCGGAGTTTATTGTTTTCCTTCCTAAACTCTGGGTGCCCACCAATTTCCACACGGGCAGTCAAGAGTTAAGGTTTATCAGGATATTATGGAATTCAGGAGTTGCTGGAGGCAAGCTGGATGGCATGGCGTATTATTAGTATATAGTATTTCTTTTCCGCTGTTTGTTGTTGTTTGTTGTTGTACACTCTGATGATGTAATGTAATATAAAATGATGTAATGTAATAACTGATATAGTTCTTTGTTTAAAGATTATTCATTTATTTATTATATGTTGTTCCGCTGCGAATTGTGAGATTCTGATATTGTTCTGTTGTTTTCTTTCCGTTCTATTTTCTATCTTTTCTATTTTCTTCTACCTCTTTTTCTTTTTCTTAAATAATGAGAATTCGTATTTCTGTTCATCTTGAGTTAATCTATGGAGATTAGTGTATATTCAAGGACTATGGATTTGCGGGTCCTCACAGTTTGAGATGGTAATGTTTGAGTTTTACATTATTATTGATATTGATTTTAATTTTTATATATATATCTTGGTTTAGATGCGTTGTGATATATATTGATATTGACGCACCATTGGGCTGTTGAAATTTTTTTACTCAGATTTCTGACGGCTACCGACGGTTTTCGACGGCTTATAGATCGAAATATTCTAATGGCTTCCGACGGCTAACCGGTCGTATATACCGACGACTTCCAACGGTTTTCTGGCGTGCCACGGGAACATCTCCATCGGAAAAAACGTCAGAATCGACGTCAAAATGCCGTCGAAGGCCGCCGCAAATATGTCGCCGTTTCCATCGAAAATGGACGAAAGTCGTGTTCTATATACCGAAGGCATTTCTGACGGCTTCCGAAGGCTGCCGATGGTTTGGAGCCGTCGGAGAATGTCCATGTTCATTGTCGTGAATAAATGTAATAATCCAAAATTTTGGTCACTGAATTTAAATATTTGACTAATTTTCAATATTTAAATAATTAGATTTTGCGATTTAATAACTTCTATTCAAAGATAAGGATTACCTAAATATTTGTATGTGGATTAAATATCAATTTAATGGATTTAATAACAAATATGCAACTCCTTTAAATTGCTAAACAATAATCGTGAATTCATTTTATTAATTTATTTACAATAATAAATGGTTCGAATAAATAACAAGAAAATAAATTATTAATAAAACGACTTAAATTTGGTTATAGTAATTTTAATTGAATATATTTGATTTTTCCATAATTTTAATCTGGAATATGTTTAAATTATCGTTTGACGATTTTATGGAAAACAGTGATATTCTTAAAATTTCACAGAATTAAATGACCTATGTATTTTATTATTGATTTGTGATCATATCATATTTTGGTGAACGGTCATATTTTTATTTCTATCGTTCGCGGTTCGAACGTGAATGATATATTATGTAGCAAAGTATCCTAAAAACTAATATATTCAAAACAAAATAAAAAGCATACTAACACAAGCATCTTTTCTTGTCCCTTGAAAATATGCTATCTTGTTTTGTGTAAATATGTTTTATAAAACATCAACATTTTTATTTGTTATAAAATGGAACAAGTCAACACGTATTCCCATTTTCAAATCTTTCCTTCTCCTTTGTTCTTCATTTTCAGAGATAAATAATATGGTAGTATAGTTTAAAATCCAAATCAGATTATATACTCATCTAAAAATTAGGATAATGGGCTTGCTGAAATCGTACGAAGTCAAGCTTCACCTTCGTGGTCTTATTGGTAGGCATGACAATGATTTTGGGTGCTCAATTTTACGGCAGCGTTCTAGGGTTTAGTGGTTTTGGAGATGGAATTGTCTATTGGCAAATTGGAGTTATGAAATGAATTCGACGACCAGAGTTTTAAGAGGCGTGGCTGCCTTTTTGTTATCGTGACATTGGTACTATTACACTTAGGATTCCAGGTTGCTTTTCAACTAAGAGCAGCGTAACATAGGTAGTTGGGTGCAGATCGAAGAGGAGGCGATGATGACTACGATGGTGATGTTCCCTAGTTGAATCGCGGACTGGGTTGGCATGTTGGTTGCACGGTCGAGCATTAGTCGCATGTACAGGAGAAAGATTAGTAGTTGGTGAAGATGTATTATTGTCGTTAATAAGGATAATGGAATTTTAATTAGGGATTAGCGTAAATTAATTATTTAAATTAATATGATTTCTTATAAAACCAACATCTTGTTCATACTAGGTCCAAACCGAATGTGGTCAATCGCGTTAGATTCGTAATGATGATAACTACGTTATGGAATTGGATTGGTGGGGTTTGAAGCTTATAGAAATTTGTGCTAGAATCAAATGCCCGTTTGATTTTAGTTCGAACTGGAACGCTTCAGTGAAAACTGAAATTTAGGTAAGTTTACTTACCATTAAATTAGCTATATAATATCTATGATACTATAATTTTTTTATTTAATGCTTGATTAATAGTTTAGGTATTGATATTGTTGTTTGTTTGATTGATTGATTGAAATCCTGTTTTTGAAAACGGATGACATACTAACTTAATTGTCGTGAACCAACATGACTATAACACCCCATATTTTTGGTAACATTATTTAGGATATTTAATTATTTAAATTAAATAAAATAATTTGTTGATTAGGAGATTGAGATTTGATTTTATTAAGAAGTAGCTATGCCATTTAACTAATGAATTAAAAGAAGGGTTAAAATGAAATAGAGGAGGGGTAAAATAGGAAAGAGGCCTTTCCTACATCCCAAAAACTTGGCGGTGTATCCCCATACATGTTCATTATCACTTTTAAAAAACTTAAACCTTGAGGCCATCCCCCATTAATAAGAAAAAGGGGAAGAAGATTAAGAAAAGCTAAGTAAGAAGCCTAATCAAATCAAATCCATTCACATCTCAATCTTTTTAATCTCTAAAGCTAAGATGAATAATGTTTACATCTTATATTTCTTTTGATTTTGGTTTTAAGACGAAATCCGAAATATTTTGCATTGATTTGCCATGTTTTTGAATGATGGAATGATTATATATACTTATTCATGATTTATGGTTGTTCATATAGATTTTATGACATGTTTTGATATGAAAACCATATTAAATGACATCCAAATGCCTTTTGAATTTTTATATAGACAAGAAATATTATTTCGGAGATGGGTTTCAATTTTTAGAATTTTTATGGAATTTATACAAATTTTCTAGTGAAGAAAATGTTATTTTAGGTTATAAATTATTTACGGTTAAATAATAATTAGTTTGGGTCTGAAATTAATATATGTTAGGAAACATATCAAAAGTTATTTTTTTTGGAATTTTTGTAGATTTTCCTAAGCGTTTTAATGGATATATAAAATTATTTAAGGTATGAAACTTAAATGTTTTATATATTTATAAAAGGAGAAGGGCTTTTTGAAAATAAATTCAAATTGTCATTTCTGGAAAGTCGTTAGTATTTTTGAAAAAGAGAAACTTTCAACCAATCACAATTTGACAAACAAGGCAGGTTAGGTACAACGAAATAGTTTAAAGGATAATAAACATGTTTTTCACCGTTTCAATGTTTTCGGCACTAGGTTTCGACTCCTTACCTTCGCTTCCAATAATGTCAAAATCAATGCATGTGGTATCAGGGAACCGGTACATAGTGAATTGGATGTAGATGGAAGGTATAAAGTCGAAACCAAGGTTTCCGAAAGGGTGGAGACATTACTTTGCTTTTAAATGAAAATGTGCAGCTTGCTTTTGACTAAGCAGCTTTCGACTTGGTTAATTTTTGAATAGGTCAAATGGATTTAAAGAAATGGTTTTGATTGGGTTGCGCCTTTGTTTTAAATGACTGCTTTCAACTAAATCGTAATTTTTTGCTGCCGCGTTCAACCTTTTGACCCAGATGGTTTCGAAGGGGTTGCTTTATTTTATAAAATATGGCCAATTCCGCAAAGCTTTCGAAGGGATGGTTTCGACACCATCACTTCTTTACTTAGGAAATTGTTTTGAAACAGATAGTTTTGACTTAAATGTTCTAAAGACCCTTTTTCTCAGATCGAAGTATAACCGAAATGGTTTCTAAAGAGACAGTTTTAATGGTTTCGAAAGGTGTTTCCACATATTTTAAATTGAACACAAGTACTTTCAAAAGGTAGGTTTTGATGCCTTCGAAAGGTTTTAATGAATGGTTTCGAAGGGGTGGTTCCCCAGGGTTTAGAAAGGGTTGGAAAGAAAGGTTTATCCTATGTTTTTGAAAGGCAATATTTAAAGGTTTTAAAAGAAGAATGTCTAGGATTTTATTCGAAGGGAAGGTTTTTATGCTTTCAAAAGGAAGAAATTTAATAGTTTTGAAAGGAAGGATTTGGCATTTCGGCCTAGGTTAAGTAAAGGGTTTTACTTGGTTTCGAAAGGGTTACTTTCAAGGGTTTCAAATGGGTTGTTTAAAGGTTTTAAACAAAGGTTTTGAATGTATTAGCTAGGCAATATAACCAAAGTAGTTTCAAGTTAAAAAGGGTTTTAACTTGTTTTGAAAGGATAATCAATCCTCATTAAATTTCGTCTAAATTATTTTGAGTAAAGTATATATAACATAGCAAAATAGCTTAGAATAAAGCTAAAGATGTATTTTCCCTGTATAAGTATGATTTGAACGGTAAAGTCATTTTAAAAAGGTTTTTCAAAGAAAAAGATGAAGGGTAGTTAACCCTATGAAAATGGCTCAGATTATAAAACCAGATAGGACTTGTGTAGGGTCGCGCCCTAAGCCTATTAGCTCTTAGTCCCTACCTAATTTAGTCCATAATTCCAGTGTGTAGGGCTTAGTCACAAGTAAGATTAAAATATTGGTTACACACAAAAAGGAATATTTTTAGAAATAGGTTATTGGTTAGCTAGCAAAACCATTAGGATCAGTTGACCCTTGAAGAAGTAAGTTAAGGACAGACTATCTAGAAGTTTTGTCTAACAGATGTTAAGACCATGTGATATTTTATTTGGTAGGCCCGAGTCAGCCAAAGGGACAGTTAGTCCAGTTTGTGGATAGTAAGCCCAGTTTGTAGGCAGTTAGCCCAGACTTTGGACAAATAGTCCATTTATTAACTATTTTTTAGCGTAACGAATATTGCTATAATATTATTATATTAATTAGTTTGATTAACCAGTTTGGTTGTGGGGAAATTTTGCGAAAGATATGTTTTGAAAATGATATTAGTGAGGGAAAACTTGTTCCGTTAAGAGGCATGGTCTCACTCAATATCAGTAAACTGAGATGTAACAACATTATTCATGTTAGTCCATGAGAAGATGGTTTTGATGACAACAACCTTAGAATAAGATTATAAAATACTAATACTAACATTATAGTTTAGATATATATGTATATGTAGGATTTAACCATGCATGTACCAAGAATGAAGACTGTACAGTATAGAGATTCAAGACTGAAGATATCAAGATTGAAGACTCATGAGTATCAAGATTATCAAGAGTTCAAGATTTTAATATAAGTAATTTAGTTAGAAATTTTGTTAAAACTCATAGAAAAGCACTGACATCTTAAAATCCATTTTATTCGTGGAACAGAATCCACTTCGAGCCCGTTAAAGAGATGGAACGCTAAGTAGGATGGAACCTACGAAAAATCTAGTGGAATATTGTTTTGTATCCACTAACTTTTATTCAAATGTTTTACAAAATTATATCTTGTTTCCAAAATGATTTCAAAATCTTTCTTTTAAAAGAATCAAAAACATCTATCCCGGTTTTAAAATACTTTTAGCCTCAAAATGATCTTTATCTTCAAAATCAAATTATCCTTGGTTTTAAACTATCTTTTAATTATAATATATTTAACTTTTAATATTTATACTTAGATTTAAATATATAGTAAAATTTTATACATACCAAAATATTATTCTCTATACCTATTTATCTATTTTAACTATAGTTAAGTATATTTATAAAGTTTAAAATAGTTTTAATACAAGATAGAAGTTATTTTCAAAGAAAAACAAATTACCAAAAATACCATAGGCCTGTCGACAACCCCATGGTACCCTTGTCGACAAGGTGATAGTTTATTTCAAAAATTTAAATTTCAAAGAAAGTGTCTATTCGTCATATCCTTTCACGAATGGACATGGTTGTTGTCGTACTATAAATACAGGTTGTTTTAAACGAATTTATATTCATATATTCTCTGATTTAACTCCTCTTCTTCTTTCACATTTCTTTACATACATTTTCATCATTACTCTGCCGAAATCACCATTGAATCTAACTAGACCATCTCTGGTTTGATTCTCTATCACTATCTCAACAAGATCACAGCGCTATTCAGAGTTATAGGCTTCTTTGTAAATAATTGAGTGTGAAAAGGTGTGGTTGTAGCTTGTGAAATAAATCAAGCGAGAAAAGGTGTGATTGTAGCCTAGGTAATCAATTGGGTGAACTTGTTGCCCGTAAAATCAAGTATCTCTACCCAGAGGATTGTGAATCTGGAGTGGTGTACCTCATGGCCTTGAAATCGAGGGTGTAATTGTAAGAATTGATTTTGAAAGGAAATCTGTACTTGTTTTGCGGGACTGGATGTAGGGTAACTCCGAACAGGTATAAAATCCGGTGTGTTCTTTCGTTTATTTCTTTTACTTTATTTCTGTATTTGTGTTTGATTCTGTGATTGTATCTGTGTCTGAATATTGCATACATTTGTGTTCAAATTAATATAAACTCAAAAAGAATACGTAATTCCTTAAACACTATTCACCCCCTCTAGTGTTAATCCTAGCCTTAAGATCCGTAATCCGCATTTCTCACAATTCACACTAGATTTTATGTTTGATTTTAAGTTTTTGTTTTTCCTTAAAATCTTGAGTGCTCAAAATTGATTTGAGTAAACCGAGAATTGAGGTTTTCAGGTTGTATTAGTTTTGGCGAATAAAGCTTCCAGGGACGAGTAGGTGGCTGTCGGATAGCTAATTAATAGTTGCGGTTTACTTTGTTTTTTTCTGCTGTGTATATTAAGTCAGCTATGACTATATTGCTTTGATCAACCATGGGGGCATTGTCATATGTCACTCTTGGCCTATTATTGTAATAATTATATTTGATCCAAAGCCTGGGAAACATTATGGGATTATGCAACTTGGATGTGAATTATTGTTTTGAAATGTAACTAGTAATATTTTTTTTGGATATTTGTGATTTTGTTCATATTCAAGTGTTTCTTGTATTATGGATACCATTAGCATTGCCGTATTTTGTCACCAGAAGTTAATACTATTGATGACTGCAACATATGTAGCGCTTTGTTTTTGGCTTCAAGATACTGGATGTTACAACTTGGTAGTGGTGCATAGGTTTATGACAAACTTTAAATAAAAATGGTTTTGAAAACACCATCTCAAGGAACTAGAGTAAGATTTGGACATGGGATAACGCTATAGTAACGTACTTGTATTTGCTATATATAAGTATACGCTTTATCTTTAGTCCCCTATCTTTGTTAGGTTATTTTCTATATCTCATGAGGTTTGAAAATAGATATGGATGGTAGAAGAGGAAGAGTTAACCTGGGAGGGGAGGGCACCGATAGGAATGCGAAACCTAATGTGAGGAGGACCTAAGTTTAGGCACAAGCAAAGAATGTCGGTGCTGAAGTCCCGCAAGTTGGAATGGATGCTATGTATCAGTTTCTTATGAATATGATGCAAGCGGGAGTTGTTGCTGGAGTAATGGGAGGAGGAGTTCAGTAAGCTTCGGTTGCCAATGACTATGCTAAGTTGAGTGGAGATTATATTATGCTTAGAGGTAAGCCATTTATTTGAACCGTGGATGCCATTGAAGTGCAGAATTAGTTGCTGCATTGTGAGAGGATCTTTGCAGATTTAGGGCTCAATGATGAGTAGAGGAAGAGGCTTGCTTCGAGATAGCTTCAGGGAGTAGATTTGTTTTGGTGGAATAGTGTGACTGTGGCAGTGAATGAGGAAACCATAGCTGACGACCTTAAGGCATGGGGAGATGCTTGATTCTCTAGAGAAGAGTAAGGCTAAGTAGGTCCAGGTTAGGCATAGTCAGAAGAGGAAGCACTTTTCTAAGAAAGGTGCTCAGAAGGGTGGAGCAGCTAAGAAGGGGAAGTCTGAGATCATATGTTTTAAGTACTACAAGAAAGGACATTTTGCTAATGAGTGTCATGCTGGAAAGACAAAGGAGGTGACTGGGAAGAAGAATGTCCGATGCTTCAACTAAAAACCAGATTGGCCACTATAAGAATCAATGCTAGGAGCCCGCTAAAGATGGGAAGGGCAAGGTGTATGCATTGAAGCTTGCTACTTCGAAGCCAACAACTCAGGAGAAAGGAAAGATAGTTTTGGGAGGCACGCTTTAGACTCTTGGTATGTCGGTTAGCGTTCTATTTGATACTGGTGCATCTCAATCTTTTATATCTGGATAT
Organism: Allium cepa; assembly: GCA_030765085.1. Taxonomy (NCBI): domain Eukaryota; kingdom Viridiplantae; phylum Streptophyta; class Magnoliopsida; order Asparagales; family Amaryllidaceae; genus Allium; species Allium cepa. The sequence goes on along the minus strand of CM060935.1, from coordinate 445,917,106 downwards.
TTGATAGATAATCTTAACCTTGAACCGATATATTTAGTTACTTCCTTATGGGTATGCAACTCTAGGGTTGAGGTATGACCAGTTAAAGTTGGACTTGTTAGGTCATGTTTTTGTTTGCAAGTTACATGTGTTTGATTTTGTGGGGTTCAAAATCATTCTTGGTGAATTGGTTAAGTGAGTATGATGCTATGTTATTTTGCTAGGATAGAAAAATACCATTTAGGCACCTAATTGTAGCAATAAGATTATTTATACCGTAGAAGGTTCTAGCAGTGAGGTGAATGCATTGTTGGGTGTTATGGAATTAGAAGATGAGATGCGTCAAGTTTTTGTGGTTACAGAATTCGTAGATGTTTTTGAGCTTGTAGTTGGATTGCCACCGAAATGATACGTTGTATTTCAGATATATGTGGTTCGTGAAGCAGAACCGGTGAGTAGGCCGCCGAGCAGGATGACCCCTACAGAGATGAAGGAGTTGAAGGTGTAGTTGGTGGATTTAGAAGGTAAGAGTTTTGTCAGCCTGAGTAGTTCGCCTTAGGGAGTAGCCATAGTGTATGCTAAGAAGCTGGACGGATCGTTAAAACTATGTATCAATTATCGTAAGTTGAATGAGAGGACGATAAAGAATCAATATCCATCGTCGAGGATTGATGATATGTTCGATCAGTTGAGTGGAGTCAAGTATTTTCCCAGTTGGATTTGGCGATAGGTTTCCATCAACTCAGAATAGCAGAGGATAGTATACCTTTGACGGTGTGTAGGACCAGATATGAGTCATACGAATGGTTGGTTATGCCGTTCGAACTGACTAATGCGCTCGCATTCTTTGTGGATTTGATGAACCGAGTTTTTCCAAAAGCACTTGGATAGGTTCATATTGTTTTTCATAAATGATATCTTGGTTTACTCTAAGGATGAAAGAGAGCATGAAGTTCATCTTAGAGTGGTGCCTGAGATGCTGAGGCGGCATCAGATAAAGGCGAAGTTCTCGAAGTATCATTTCTAGAAGAAATAAGTGAAGTTTCTTGGTCATGTAGTCCCAAAGAAAGGGTTGTCACCAGATCCGATTAAGATTGAAGCGGTGAACAGTTGAAAGAGACCCGAGACAGTGACTGAGATAAAGAATTTTCTTGAATTAGCTGGTTATTATCAGAGACTCATTAAGAATTTTTCACAGATAGCATCACTGATGACCAAGCTAACGAGAAAGGATGTTAAGTTTGTGTGGACGATAAGTGTGAGGAAGCATTCTAGAGTTTGAAACACTTATTGACCTATGCACTTGTGTTGGTTTTTCCAAAAGGGAATCGAGAGTTTGTGATTTTTACAGATGCATGTAGAACAGGATTTGGAGCTATCCTGGTGCAGAGGGGTAAAGTGATTGTCTATGCTTCTAAATAGCTTAGACCGCATGAGGTCAAATATCGGACGCATGATTTGGAATTGGCTGTAGTGTTTTTTGCATTGAAGGTATGGAGACATTACATTTTGGGAGAAAAGTTTGAGTTACATACAGATCACAAGTCGCTGAAGTATCTTTTCTCTCAGAAAAAGCTGAACATGAGACAACAGAGATGGTTAGAGTTTATAACTGCTCATGATTTTGGGATTGAGTACATACCAGGGAAAGGCAACAAGGTTGCAGATGCACTTGGCAAGAAACATCAGAATGCAATATTTGGCGATGATTGTTGAGTGGAAAGATTTGAAAGCAGTAGCAGATTGCAGAGTGCAACGGAGATCCAAGGCTGGGTCTAGTGGAGAGAATGCTGTATTATCTTGTTTGGAAGTTCGACTAGTGATGATCGAAAGGATTGCTTCTAAACAGAAGGATAATCTAGTATTAGCTGAGCAGATCAGGAAGTTAAGAGACGGAACCAAGAGCGATGATTAAAGGACTTCAGTCTTGGCCAGAATGGGTGGTTGAGAAAGAAAGGGAGATTATGTGTTCCAAGTGTACGAAACATAATAAAAGAAGTTTTGGAGGACTGCCATTGTAACAGATCTGCTATTTCAACCATTCGCATCCGCACATGCCGGACTTGAATTGCTCAAAATATCAGATTGTTAATTTAAATTTGACAAAATTCAGCATATGCAGTAAAATAAATCAATTACAGAATCACAGATATAGAGTAGTACAATAATACGCAGCAGAATAAATAAATAGTAGTTCATGAAGCTACTATATAAACATCAGAGTTAGAAATAAAAATACAACAGAATATCTCAGATGCGGTGAAGTCTCTAGTACGAGCAGATGACTTCTTTGAACCGATCAACTGGAAGGGATGAAAGCGGAATCGATAGTTGGATCCCCAAACGAAGCTTCAAACTCCTAAGGTGAGTCTCAAAAGTTGTATCACTCAGTCTGACCCGAGCGTAAAGCAAAACACCAACACTCGAGTCAGGATTAACATTCTTATATCAATAAATCCAAATCAAGTGAAATATCAACTGAAATACAAGTAGCTCAAAGGATGTTTGGGATAATCATCCCCTATGGATTTGCAGAACTATCTACAAGGTAGAAATATACACTATAACACCGTGGTCATTCAATTTTATTTATACTTCAAAATCAAAACATCATTTCCCTTTCAAATATATCTATTTTCCAAAATAGTATATATATATATATATATATTAATAATTTATAAAGTAAAGCATTTGAAATTTCCTCAACTACACAAATTGATTCTAATCAACTCACGTTCCGAATTCCCATTTATTCAAAGCTCAATTTATTAATTCAATTCAGCTCCCAATAACCATTTAAACTTTCATTATATTCAAAGCTTTAATATTCAATATTTTGAAGTTAAATCTAACAGCTTCATATAGATCTTGATTTAGCTTCATCATTATTATTTAGTCAGGAAATATCCACTTAACAAGTTCAATATCATTTAAATAGCCTTAGATTTCATTTTACAGAATATTTCCTTAAATTTATTTAAACTTAAAATATTCATTTAATCCCTTTTACCAAAACCAAGTTATAAAATCGTATCTTAAATCCCGAATTCAATAGTTTCAAATCGATTTAGTTGAATATAATTCTTAATTAAATACCATTTCCAATTAATTCAACTTTATCTTCTCAACTTTAGCTTATTCAAAATTTTACCAAATCTATTTTGAAATATAAATTTAAATGAATCCTCAAACATATTATATGTATTAAATCAATCTCAATTACATTAAATATTATTATTAGGTCTATACATAAAATTTTCATTTTTATACATATAATATTCTAAGAATCAGTCTTTATTAAAACTATATTTTTCTTTTCAAAACCATAGAAATTATTTTCAAACCATTTATATATATATGGACCAACGGTGTCTGTATATAATTTCCTACCCTATGGTCAAGGAATACGGATATTTATCATTTCAATCTGAAATTTAAATATACGGGTAGATATCACTTCGAACCGCAATCCCAAATTCAATTTAATTGAAAATCACTTGGGTTTATCATTTCAACCCATAACGAAATTCTCCTATTCTAAAGTCCGTTCGGGTATGTATCATTTCAACCCATAGTGAATTCTAAACTACATGGAACTTGTAGAGTGATAACAGATAATACAATAAAATAACAAGCATATATCATCAATAACAATATAATATGAACAATAGGATATGGTGTCATATCCCACAAGTGAACAATTGTAGATAACAGCATATATAGCAATGTAAATAACTAACAGCAGCATATTTCAATTTTCATTTCAATTGAAATCAAATTTAATAAATAAAAGAACATTAATCATGAGTGATTGCTCACCTTTCGAGGCTAGAGAGATTTGAAATGGGTTACGAATTCAAGAACGAATTTCCAAAACGAACAAGATTGGCACGAATCACGGATAAGCTGATAAATAGGAATAGACGAATTCAAATCAAAACGGGATCGATGAAGAAGATACATTGCATATATAATTTTCAGAAAAATCAATTTAAAACGTATATTTTCAAATCGATATTTAATTCAAACACAAATAAAATTATATATATATATATATATATATATATATATATATATATTTCAAACATCGTCGTTTTAAATTGAACACGTATACTAAAATCAACATATATTTTATATCAATATAATTTATACGCTGAAAAATCATCATAACACTTGTACGACTAGACCCAAAATCTCTGAAATGTATAATATAACTACCTATCTCTACAACTATGCGTTTTAACAACCAAAACTTGAGATATAAATAAACACCGTACACTAGATTTTTAACAAATTAACATATATATATATATAACGATTTAAAATTATAATTTAAATAACAAATATATATAACATCATCCCTATAACATAATGTATAGGAAACTATACTATAGCTATTTATATTATAACAAAAATTAAAACGAACTAGTTAAATAGATATTTGTTTAAACAATATAACTTATACATAGTTTTATACATAAACAACAGATTTTATAAAAGAAACCAATATATACAATCTGTCCCTTTATATCCATACAAACAAGACTAATAGATCATGCACTTGAATAATACATACAGGTCATGTATGTAAATCGAAAATTTATATACATATATTACTTAAACTTATAAACCACTGTTATATACATACCTTGTAAAATTACAATTATTGTTAAACAAAATGGAAACTTTTAAACACAGTTTTATAAAATCGACTCAACAACTATCATATACAAACCATACAACAACGTATTTATATATGAATAACTACAGAAACGAGAAAAAAAAACATACTATATATATATACACTAGAATCGAGATGAAATTATACATTTAAATTTTTAGTTTTATAACATTAATCACTAATGCTTTTACAACACTCAGCTGCCATACTAATATATGTTATATTCGCACAGGAATAAAAATCTAATTATATTTTCAAAATATGTATATTACTAATATTTTATAATAACAAATAAGATATGAGACTAACGTATATATACATCTCTGAAAAGCTTGGCTTAAAAATTCACATAAGCATTAAACATAAAAAAATGTAGATATAGTTTTATGCTAAAATATCAATTAAATGGAGACTGTTATAATGTTAAATGTTTTATTCATACATACTGAAGTCTATATCAGTAAGATTTACCTTCAAGTTCAAACAAAATAATTAAGATATAATAGGTATATATTTATTTCAAAGTTAACCAAAGCTGTAACACAGATTAACCCTACATAATATATAAAATAAGCCCTATAAAATACTACACGTACAACAACTGACTGGTACATACATATATATAACGTATAATATATAACCAACATGCGAAACTTGCAAGCACATCAAAGTATATAACTAATATACCTTATGTAAAACATAGAAGTGCTGATGCTTCAACGCTCGAGAGGGGGATGGTGGCTTCGGCGAGCGGCTTAGGTGGCTGAAGTGGAAAGGTGCTGCGTTGGTGAGGTGAATAGGCAGCGGTGATGGGAGAGCCTTTGTGCGAGACAGAAAATGGAAACCAAGGAAAAACAAAAGAAGGAAATAAATTTATTATAAAGCCATTACCAGATGTATGAAGCACACGCAATATAGAAGGAAGATGAAACAATGCGGTGAGAATTTGTGAACGCGATTGAAATATAAAGATGGATTTGTCAAATATATTAAAAGTAGAGGACAGGGAGGGGAGAAGCAAAGCATGGGAAAAAAATATAAAATAAAAAGAAGAAAATGGAGGCCATACCTTCAGAGCTCACGCACGCAAGAAGAAATGAAGGAAATGTTGAGATGCAATTGAAAACTATTTGTGTACGAGGCTTATATTTATCAGGGTTGCGTTGATTGAGGTGAGAGAATATAGGCAAGAAATAAATTCAAATCAATTATACACGATTGCGTTGATTGAGGTGAGAGAATATAGGCAAGAAATAAATTTAAATCAATTATAAACGATTGCGTTGATTGAGGTGAGAGAATATTGGCAAGAAATAAATTTAAATCAATTATACACGATTGCGTTGATTGTGTATCAGGGTATGGAATATATTCCTATCAATTAATACTCGAGGGGCAAGGAAGTTTCCATACGTATTGGATTTCTGATAAGTTAGTAAATCCAATGCAAAAGTGGCAAGCAAATATTTGTTGTTTTGAACGGTAAGTAAATAAAAGAGTTTTTATACCAAATTAAAACCATTGAATCAAAAAGAACGTGTAAAAGTTTACACGTGAACTTCAGGCAATCTTGAAACGGAGTTTGAACGTCTAGAGAGAAATAAATTTGCTTGAAACGGCTAAGCGAATTTGAAGATTTTATTCCTATTATAAAAATGAAGAAAAAAGGAAGCATAGAAATTTACACGTAACTTATCAAAGCTAGATTTAAAAGAAGTTGAATGGCTAGGGAAATCATTTCTTTCCCACTTGGAATGCAAGGCTACAGATAAATTTATTTATTTAGTTAAGGTAATAAATTTTTATTAAGAATGCGCACTGTAGATGCATTGATCAAATCAACCATACGCCCACATTAAAATAAAAGTAACGCTTTTAAATTTATACGTTTTCTTATTTATTCACTACTTATATTTAGTAAAATATATGTTTAAAGAGTATTTCATTAATTACGTACTGTTTATATGCTAACTAAATAAATCAAACGGATACGAACGTACAATTTAAAACGTTCATTTTATAAAGCTTATCTATACACTATAAATTTTAAAATTTATTACTTAATTAAAAATACGTTTACATCCATCTGATTCATTCATCATTTACCAAGAACTGATGTATATAAGTAAAAATATTAATTACTCAATTTAAAAAGTATATAATCTAACATCAAAAAACAAAAGCGGAAAATGTTGTTCCGAATATATCCAGTTGAATTAAAAGATTTGGAAATTAGAATTTAAAGATTTAAAATTTCAATTAATGTTAAGCTTTAACCAAAATAAGAATTATAGAATTTTGCTTACATTTAAAAAAAAATTAGTGATTATTTATAATTAAATTTAAAAAAATTCAACTTTTTTGTAAATTAAAACCCCAAAGCTTATAAACAAAAGAATAAAATACTTGTTAGAATTTTTGGGTTGTTACAGCCATCGTTCGAAGTTCTCTATTCATCCAAGAGGAACTAAGATGTACCTAGATATAAAGAGAAGTTTCTTCCGGGAAGGTATGAAGTGAGATATTAGCTTATAGGTAAAGAAATGCTTAAATTGCCAACATGCAAAGGCTGAATACCAGAAGCCAAGTGGGTTGTTCAGCCATTGTATATTCCAGTATGAAAGTGGGATTCTACTTCCATAGATTTTATTGACGAGTTGCCAAGGTTGAATAGAGGAAATGAAAGTATATGAGTTATAGTGAACAGATTGACCAAGAGTGCCAATTTCATTCCAGTTAACTCAACCAGAACGACACTTATATTAACGAAGTTGTTTACGAAGAATGTGGTTAGACTGCATGGAATCCTAGTAGCATAGTAAATGATAGAGATTTCTTATTCACTAGCGAGTTCTGAAAATGTCTAACGGAAGTTTGAAAACCAAGCTCAAGATGAGTACCGCTTACCTTCCGTAGACAAATAGAAAAACAGAACGAATTAACAAAATCTTGGAAGATTTGTTAAGAGCTTGTGTACTAGATTTCGGGGGAACATGGGAAGACCATTTGCATTTAGTTGAGTTTTCATATAGCAACAATTATCAAACTAGTATTAGGATGGCACCGTTTGAAGATTTGTATGGAAGGCTATGCAAACTCTCGTTTATTGGTTAGAAACTGGGAATAGGTTGGTTCTTGGTCCATATTTGATTAGGAAAGCTGTAGAAAAGATTGAGGTAATACGAGTTAGAATGAAGAAGACTCAGTCTAGACAGAAAAGTTATGCAGTAGAACACAAAAGGATTTAGAGTTATCAGTTGGAGATCAGGTTTTCTTCAAAGTATCACCGATGAAGGGTGTGATTAGATTTGTAAAATCAGGAAAGTTAGCACCCAGATTTGTTGGACCTTCTCCTATTCATTACACCAAACAACCCATTTTGTAACATTTTTCCACGTTCAATTTACAACGCTAATAATCGTTACAAATTTCTAACGGTTATATCCGTTATAACCATTTATAACAGTTATTACCGTTAGTAAATATGGTAATTTGGTAAATAATTAAAGGTGGTTATAAGGTTGTAAATTTATCTTAGAACAATCGTTATCTCATTTACCAAGTAACTTTTCATTTCTCACTCTCTCACGATTTACTTCTCTTTCGTTTCTACTGGGTTTCGTCTGCCACCTCCTCCGCTGTCTACCACTGCTCTTGCTGTCGGCCACCGCCTCCGTCCTCTGCCATTGCCTCCTCTCTTTGTCCTATCAAATCAACGAAGATGGAGGATCTGGATTGCGAACTACAAATCTAGGGTTTTGCTTTTCCACCTCCGTCTACTCAGGTATGAACTATAAATTCACGCTGTCAGGTTTACTGTATGTATACAAAGAAGCTTCCTTCTCTTGATTGCAGTGATAAATTTAATTATCTTCCCATCAGCTCTTCTTGTCTTAAAGCTAGATAGCAAATTGGGTTTTACTTTGAGTGTTACCTGCATTTTATATCGTACATTTGAACATTTCCTGGGCATTAACTAGTAGACTTTGAACATTTTCTGGTATTAACTAGGTGTGTGAATATTCAGAATGCAAAATGTCCTTTTGTTTTAAAATTTTATAAAATGTTGCTTATTATTGTTATTGTTATTTGTCTCTCTCTTCGTTTCTCATGGGTAAAGTAGAATAAATCTTTCATTATTTGGTGGTATACCCCTGGAGTTAGATAATTAATCAAATTAAGATGTAAGTTGTTATTCAAAAATCCCCATTTTGAAATTGTGTTCGAATCGATTATTATACCTATTGTTTATTTTCTTTGTGAATCCTTTACTTGTCGATTTTGGAATGGTGGAATTTGTTATGGTGTCAGCATTAGATTATTTAATGATGCTTCTATTCTAATAGTTTCATATTCGATGCTAGTCCACACTTATATTATTTATTGGATTGATTTTTGATCATCTTTTTATGCACTAACATAGTTTCTTAGATCAATGAAAGGTATGGGTTGTTCAGATTGAGTTAGACAGTTTGTATCTTTATTGTAATAGAAGAATGGCAAAGGGGTTATCAGTTGATAACATTGCATGGGTGTATTCGTTGTCATGATGAGATGGATTATTTGCATGGAATTTAATGCTTCCCCAGAAGTAGTTATTTCATTTTCAATTATAGGTTGATTGGAATTGTGAGTAGGATGGGGTCAGGGGATTTGCATGTGGTTTTTCACAAGTTGGTAAGGAAGTATGGGAGTTTAAAATTGTGCGAGCTGACTCAAATAAAGTAGTTGTAACTTTACATTATATGTAAAATGTAAATATAGTTTTCTAATATTGTACGCCATAGTTGCAATTTTCATGTCAGATTATATTAAAACATAGGTATGTAAACCCATAAGGTATCTAGCTGATTTAAAACTCAGACATTTAAATAGTTCCCAAAATAAGAAAGAAGTTCTGTACATGTGGTAGCTTATTTATTTTAGACAGTCTCTCGCACATATTTTAAACAACTTTTATTTCATTTTTTTAGAGGGATATTCTTTAAACAATATAACCCATAAACAAATAATAACATGTATATTTTATCTGCACATGGTAGAAAGTTTTGTATTTATATACTGCTGTGTTCTAACTGTTGATGAATTAGATTTCAAGGGTGAAGATGCTAAAAGGTGTTGGTGAGGACCCTACAAGCTTAAAGTGAAATCAATTTTTAAATCAAAAAATACCTGGCTTATATTTGATTGATTATGATTTCGTCAAACATACAACAATTAATTTACATGTCTGGGTATTAGAGTTACTCTTGGGCGGATAGTTTGAATAAATTGTCTTATGTTTAATATGTACAAATCTGTTGTAAAAACGAATAAAAATGTCCCAAAATCATACAAAATGCAGCAATGGAAGAAGCATGCGTGTGCTATATGCCATCATTATTGCACTTGGAATAGCTAATGATTGGAAAAGCGCAGAGAACATGGTTCAAGAAAAGCGACCCTTCATTAATATGAATTCCCTTTATCGAAAAAACCTTGAAGAATGGTCTAAACATTGACTTTCTTCATCAGACAATGGAGAATCCGTAGTGAGTTCTGTGATCAAAAATAGTTCTAAGAAATTATTCTTAATCAATAACCAAGTATAAACATTAATTTATCATTTGAACCCTAACTATTTTATTTAATGTTGGCTATGTGTACCTTTGAAATATAAATTCTTCACTGGTTTATAATGTTGATATATGTAGTGGGTCTGTACCATACATTAGGTGCAAATCAGCACTGTAAGTCCACTGTCTTATTTCAAGAAGTATGTTAACTTGATGATTTAATTAATCGTGTTATTATTCTAAGTAATTAACTGTTGGTTTTTTTATGGTTGCAGCTACAAGAGAAATGCAGACTTTGGTGAAGAGGGAAGAGCCACTTTAAGAACTGTCATCTTTGGTGTAGCTTCTTTGAAAGGGTACTTACTGCTATTGCTATATTTTGATATTAACGTCTATTTTTAAATGAAAATTTTAAAACGTAGCCAATGTTATAAGTTCGAAACTATTCCGACCAAAAAAGTACAATTTTTTTCTTACGGTATTTTACTTCATTTCTTTTCATGATAGAAACAACTTGTTGAACCATGTTAAATTTTTACCATTGTTATCATCATTAATCATCAAATCCAATGAATGAATAAAAGTATTTTGCAGATCACCAGTGTAAGAGCATCTTGAATAAATATATTATCACCCGTCGACCTTTTACAGGTTTGTGTAATAATCTGGAATACGTAATAAGATTAATTAGTATGCACTTGATAAAAAAAAGATCATAATTTAGATAACCTTGTTTTCAAGTAGTTGAATCTCTTGAAACATGACCTGCGTCTGGAACAGGTAATTCCATTTACTGTAAGAGTTGGGACTAAACACTGATATTTGAAAATTTTATGCAACTATAAGCGCAAATAGCTCTTGAAGCTCAGCTCGAATTCTCTCTGCTGCTCTATCTTTGTCGATGCCTCAGTAGATGTGAAAGTATCAAAATCATCCATAAAAACCATGTTTTTGATTTCACCATCATCGTCTGTATGGTTGCCTTCATCCATATTTTCTTTTAATATGTTTTGCTTAATATTTATCTCCATATTTTGATTTACACAACCTATATTTTCATTGCTGCTCTCAAGAACAAAGTAAACATAAACCAAAATAGACATTCCACCTGATTAACATAAAAACACAAGAGGAAATTCTTAATCTTCTATATTATTAAAAACCAACGCCATACAACATGATAAATATTAAGCAAAACATATTAAAAGAGAAACCACAAACTGTTACCACTAGTACAACTTGCAACGTTGATGTTGATTCATTCAAGGAATATTATACTGAATTATTCCTTTCGCAGCCCCAAATAGTAATTAGATTTTAGTCTGAAACAATAAGCATTAATTAAACAAAAATATTGTTGTTGACCAAGGTATCAGACTGTGTCTATCTAATACGTATGTTCACAATACATTATGGTGTTTCAGTTTCACTACTGGCCATTGGAATCATTTGAATGCATTATAATACAACATACTATTACTTGGTGTCAAATCAGAGATTCAGAATATCTTTGTTCGGTATGAATTAGGGCCCTGGATCCAATATTATTGCACTAGGTAGGTCCAATGGTCCTTGAACTGAGATCCAAAAAGCATGGGCCAAATGATTACAGCTACTTAATTAACAAGTTGCCACAAAGAAGATTACAAAAAAAGCAGCCTTTAGTTATATTTGCAAACAAAAAAAATACATTGCTACTCAGTGCTTGAAAGGCCACTGTTGAGGCAATTGCATGAAGAGTCACTTGTGCTTGAAGTCACATTATGAACTTCATAGAGTCCGTTGGCATCATTGTATCCTTAAGAAATGTCCACATAAATTTAATCAGAGTTGCATGTATTTTGCAAATAAGATAAATAATATAATTTTGTACACTACATCCTTTTGGATTGATCAGGGTGTGGAAATGGTGGATAATGACTACTTCATCACAGAGGAGAACATTGGCATGCTGAAGCTTGCAAAAGAAGCAAAAACCATAATGGTAGTGAACGTCAATCCTATATTACTTATCCAGAAAAAAAAAGCATTAAAAAGCTAACAAGCAGTATAATTTATGAATCAGTTTGACTACAGAATCCCACTTCCAGAGACCTGCAGTGCCACAGCTGGATCAGCAATGGCTACATCAGATTCCAGCCTTCATATGAATGGCCTTCCGATTGGCATATATGCCCCTGAAACAGTTGGATGCGTAGTTGTAGACTGCTATTGGATCTTCCACAAGAGATAGACAATTTGTAGTTTTATTGTCAGAAGAGTTGAAAGAGGTTGCTAAGGGCCAGCTTGGGACACAGAAAATATGCCACCATAGAGAGGTGATGAATGTGGAAAGAGTTGTATGGGTGGAGAAAGTGTTTGATCAAGAATCACCTATTTATGAAGCACCACAAAATGTTAATTACAAGCTATTTGATATAATTGATGGAGGTTTTGTTATTTGGCCAGAGTGTCGTGTTCGTTGTTTGTAGGATCTAGAATTTATTTTGAAGTAATGTTAGAACTTGTAATGTTTTGATTTCATACTCTTTAGTTATGTATGATGAACTTGTGAAATTTCGAATCTTCCTTTAATTTGTTGTCAAATATTTGTGCAATTTAAGTTGTATGTTTGGATGCGTAATTGCTTATTGTTATCGAAATTCTGTAATCTTTTATATGTATGTACCTACTGTATTTGGTAGCTGTAACGAACATATTCGTTACCAAAGACGAAATTTATAACGAGCATGGTTGTTGCTATTGATGAAATTTGTAACGAACAAGTGTGTTACTGCTGATGAAATTTGTAACGGACAAGGTCGTGATAATTTAGAATGACAACACCTTCTTCTATCATGAAAGGGGAAATTAAGTGACGGAAAATACCCGTTACAAACCGATGCAACTAATAACAAACTTTTTCGTTACAAAAATTTAGATTTCTAACGACAAAGTCCGTTGGTAAGTGATATATTTAATAACGGGTAGAGGCCGTTATAAATATTTGTAAGGACATTTCTCACGTCTGTACCGCTCACGACTATATCTGTTATAAATTTCATTTGTAACGACTATATTCGTTACAAATACACCTTTTTGGTGTAGTGATTGTTGAGAGGATTGTGAAACTCGCATATAGAGTTGATTTACCGAGCAGTTTGCAAGATTCCATGATGTTTTCCATCTTTCTCATCTTAGGAAGTGTGTTAGAGACCCAGAGACTATTATTGCACCGAAAGTGCTAGAAGACATAGTAATAGGGATGAACTTTAATATAGTGAGAAAGTTGATTCGTGTTGTTGTAAGAAATGAGAAGAGGCTTAAAACCAAGACTGTCAGATTGGTCAAAGTCCATTGTAGTGACGATGACATGGACTGTACTTGGGAGACTGAAAGCTAGATTAGAGATACTTATGCTGACTTGTTTGATGATATGTTTTACCTCTTTGATTGATTAGTTATGTACCTTATTGCAATTTCGAGGACAATAAAGTGGGGAGTTTGTAACACCCCGTATTTTTGGTAACATTATTTAGGATATTTAATTAGTTAATTAAATAAAATAATGTGTTGATTAAGAGATTGAAATTTGATTTTATTATAGGGTAGTCATGGCATTTGACCAATGAATTAAAAGAAGGGTTAAAATGAAATAGAAGAGGGGTAAAATAGGAAAGAGACCATTCTTATATTCTCAAAACTTGGCCATGTACCCTTATACACGTTCATTATCAATTATCAAAATTTTAAACCTTGAGGTCGGCCGCCACTAATAAGAAAAGGGAGAAGAAGATTAAGGAAAACTAAGGAAGAAGCTAAATCAAATCAAATACTTCACATCTCAGTCTCTTTATTCTCTAAAGCCAAGGTTAATAATGTTTACATCTCATTTTTTATTATTTCAATTTTAAGATGAATTTTGAAATATTTTGCATTGATTTGCCGTACTTTGAATGATGGAATGATTATATATATTTGTTGATGATTTATGGTTGTTCATATAGATTTTATGACATGTTTTGATATTAAAACCCTATTAAATGACATCCAAATGCCTTGCAAATTTCTATATACAACAGAAATATTATTTTGAAGACGAGTTTCAATTTTAAGAATTTTTATGGAATTTATAAAAAAATTCTAACGAAGAAAATGTTATTTAAGGCTATAAATTATTTACGATTAAATAATAATTGGTTTGGGTCTGAAATTAATATATGTTAGGAAACGTATAAAAAGTGATTTTCTGGAATTTTAATAGAAATTTTCTAAGTGTTTTAATGGATATATAAAATTATTTAAGGTATGAGACTTAAAAGTTTTAAATATTTATAAAAGAAAAATGGGCTTTTTGCAAAATAAATTTAAATTGTTATTTCTGGAAAGTCAGTAGTATTTTTGGAAAAGAGAAACCTTCAACTAATCAGAATTTAACAAATAAGGCAGGTTTAGGTATAAAGAAATAGTTTAAAAGGATAAATAAACATGTTTTTCACCGTTGCGATATTTTCGGCATCGAGTTTCGACTCCTTACCTTCATCTCCGCCACAGTCGAAACCAATGCACATGGTATCAGGGAACTGATACGTAGTGAATTGAATGTAGGCGGAACGAATAGAGTCAAAACTAGGGGTTCCGAAAGGGTTGAGGCATTACTTTGCTTTTAAATGGAAATACACCTGCTTGCTTTCAACCAAGTAGCTTTCGACTTATTTAGCTTTTGATTAGGTCAAATAGATTTAAAGAAATGGTTTCAACTGGGTTGCATCTTTGTTTTAAATGACTGCTTTCGACTAAATCAAAACCTTTTGCTGCTGCTTTCTACCTTTTGACCTAGGTGGTTTGGAAAGGGTTTCTTTGTTTTCAAAAATATGACCACTTCTCTAATGCTTTTGAAGGGATGGTTTCGGCACCATCACTTCTTTATTTAGGAAATGGTTTCGAAATAGATGCTTTCGACGTAAATGTTTTAAAGACACCTTTTCTCCGATTGAAGTATAACCCAAATGGTTTCGAAAGAGACAGTTTTAATGGTTTCGAACGGTGTTTCCACATGTTTTAAGTTGAACCCAAGTATTTTTGAAATGTAGGTTTTGATGCCTTCGAAATGTTTTTGAATGGTTTCGAAGAAGTGGTTCCACAGGGTTCCGAAAAGGGTGGAAGAAAAGGTTTTTCCTATGTTTCCTAAAGGTTTTAAAAGAAGAATGTCTAGGATTTAAAAGCTTTTCGAAGGGAAGATTTTTATGATTTCGAAAGGAATAATTTGAACGGTTTCGAAAGGAAGGATTTGGCCTTTCGGTCTAGGTTAAGTAAAATGTTTTACTTGGTTGAGAAAATTAAATATAAGTTGTGCATTTTTAAGTTGTCAACAAATTGTAAAACGGTAATTTACAAATATGTAAATTTAAACTCACCAAAAAGTCCTTCCAGAAGCTCTCTCTGATCGAGTCAGGGATCTTACTCCATCGGGGCCAACAACCAGTCATCCTACTCGTATATTCCTGCTTGGAAATATTAAGAACCACTCCTGATGGTTCTAGATCAAATCCCTTACGTTACATTTGAAACATAGCTTTAGACTATTGTATATATTGTAAACAAAATATTTCTAATGCTATGCTACTAATTTTAAAATTTACAATCCATCGGCTTTTGCCTGTAAATACACTATTGGTCATGCTACTGGCTCCGAAGGACCACTGTCATCACATCTATTCACTCTTCGAGAAGAAGAGGGGGAACCAAAGTGGGAGGAGTTACGCTTTCGAAAAGAAGACATAATACATGTTACGTACAAATTTATTTATTATGTCAAAACATATAATTTATAATAATTATAAGAAAAGGTATCATAATTGATGAGAAAAATGTAACAAGAATAATCGAACAAATTACCTTGTATTAAACTGTATATTAGCAATCAGTTCTCGTCGTTTTTTGATTCAGACTCGGTTTCGTACTCTATATCGTTTTCCTCTGTAGTTTCAAATGCTTCTACCAATACATTTGATTCATTCATTTAGAGGTCCAAAATCCGAGTGATCATCCATTATTGTTATTTCAACATTTTCCTCGATATCTGCTTGATGGGCTTGTTCATATGGAATATTCTTTGTATTAAACATAAATCTTGCCTTCGTTTTAAAAATCGCCGACCAATCTGCTTTATCATTTTTTAAAGATTGATGAGGGGTATAATGAACTTGTAGGGTTTGTTTGGCTAGTACAAAAGGATCGTCCTTTTGATAACACGATGTGTTTTATTTCTATAAGATTATAATTTGGATGCATGATAACTATAGAACCTGGAACATTACTAATCTAGTTGCGTCTACAGCAAAAAAAACTTCCTTTAGGTCGAGCGAAATATGTCAATTGCGAAACCTAGGTTAACACGCCATAAAAATCATTTATATGATCATTTTGGATCATCACTGCCATTAACAAACACACCAGTATTTTTATTTAATTTTTCAGCACCATATTCTTTAGTGCTGAATTGATATCCATTGACGAAGAATAATAGATATGTCTTAAATTTTCTTTTTGGTCCCATTGCTAGATGATTTAATCCTTTATCGACCACACAATTTATCGAATCATAAACGTAGTTCGAAAACCAATTAGTGAAGTCTTTTGTTATATCGCCACATGGATATTGTGATTCATAAATACTACAAACATAGATAATATATTGCATTATAATTAATGTACACGTATAATATTAAATTAAATAAATATATCATGACTTGTAATTTAATATTGCCTAATAAATGGTGCAACTTCAGTATAATTAGAAAGAATATATGTGTGTGCTACATGGTAATCTCTATCATCTAACCATACTTCCACACATTTTCCAACAGATCGAACATGTTGTCTAAAAAAAGATAAAATCGTCTCAGAAGAACAATCTTGTCCAACGGCTTTATCATTATGTGTAGCACTTTCAAATGATAAGTTCACATGATCACTGAAATAATGAGAAAAAAGAACGAAGCTTCTTCTTCGATATATGATTTGAAAATTGAATCTTCAACTCGAGCTTTTTGTCTCACTTTTTTCTTTAAATGATTTAAGTAACTAATAGATAATATTTCAATTCAAAAATAACTTATATATATGTAATTGAAATAATATTTACCATGCTCACTATTAATACCATACATCTCGAATGAATACATCCATCTATATTGCACACGACCTCGAAGACATGCTTTATATGGAAGATTAAATAATAAATGCTCCATTACATTAAAGCAACAAGGAGGAAATATTTTCTCCAATTTGCAGAGCAGTGCATGGATTTCTTCCTCAAGTTCATGCAGACGATCAACTTTTAACGTAGCTGAACAAAGCTCATTATAAAACAAACTAAGTTCCATTACAACCTTCCAACCTTTTTCGGGCAACAGTTCTCCGAAAGCGATGGGCAACAAATTTTCCATCATTGTATGACAATCATGACTTTTCATCCCACTTAGTCTCCCGTTCTTATAGTTGACACATCTGCGAAAATTAGAGGAAATCCCATCGGGAAATCACAATCCTTCCACCTATTTTAACAGTACCTTAACTTGGTTGTTGTCTAACTCATAGCATGCTTTGGGTTTTTTTAGTGTCGTTTGGCTTGATATGAAGCTCATGACGGTTACAAATTTCTTCTATATCATGTCTTGATTTCAAATCATCCTTAGTCTTACCCTTAACATTCAAAATTGTATTAAATAGATTATCAAATACGTATTTATCATTGTGCATCACGTCAATGTTATGACGAATTAGAAGATTTTTTAAATAAGACAACTACCAAAATATACTTTGTTCGCACCAATCATGAATCGTCGATTTACCTTGAATTTCAATTTGTTATCCGGTTTCATGAATCGTTGGATAATCCTTTACGACTTCATATATATCTTCGTTTGACCAAATTGTTGGTGGTCGCAAAGTCTCATGTCTATTAGCTGTGAAGTTTTTTTATCTCTTCTAAAAGAATGATTAGTATGGAGAAAACAATGATGATAATCAAACCATGAAATTTTCTTTCCATTTGATAAAGAAAATGTCCGTGTTTCTTTCATAACATAAGGACATGCTAAATGACCGGCCATACTTCAACCCAAAACCACTGCATATGTAGGAAAATCGCTAATAGTCCATAACAAAGAAGCAAACATTTGATTTTTTTTTGATACATCGTATGTTTCAACTCCTTCGTACCATAATGTTTTCAATTCTTCGATAAACGGTTGTAAGTAAACATCGATTCCTTGTGTTCGATCATCTAGGCCATGGACGACAATTGTGAGAAACATATATAGAGTTTCTATGAACATCCACGAAGGTAGATTGTAAGGTGTAACAATTATAGGTCAAGATGAATATTTAGAACCAAATTGGAAAAACGGTGAAATCTATCCGAACATAAACTAAGCCTAACATTACGGCTCTCCGCCGCGAAAGAGGGATATTTTTCTTCAAAATGCTTCCATACTTCTCCATCAGCTGGATGTGTTAACGTACCTTCTTTCTGTGTTCTCGCATTGTATCATTTCATATGATGCGCTACTATAGATGATGCATATAACCTTTGAAGTATAGGAGTGATAAATAACTAATGCAACGCGTGTATGGAACTTCTTTTCCCTTCTTTTTTCTTGGTTCATATATTTCCTGGTTACATATTCTGCAATTTCTAAGATTAATGCATTCTTTCCAAAACAACATGCAACCATTTAAACAAGTATCTACTTTTTGATACGGCAAACCAAAAGAAGACGTAAGTTTTTTTTTACTTCATAATGATTTTCGCACATTAAGTTATCGGGTGGCATATGCCGTTTTGCATCTTGTACAACAGTTGTAAATCCGGCTTCTATGAGATTGTATTTTGATTTGATTGCAATGTACTTTGCAGTTGCTGATAATTGAGTGTTGCTTGCACAGCCATTCCATAGAGCTTTCTTAGCAGCATCCAATAAATCATATATTTTTTTCGCTCCAACAGTTGGTTCCGTGTTAACATCGTTATTATCAACTTCAACGGTAAGAAACATAATCGTGCTGTATCATCAACCATATGTTTTATGAGATTCGTCGTACTAATTTCATCACCAACCTTCTCTTCTGACTGTTCTTGATTAGGTGCCACGATTTCTCCATGACGATTCCGAACCAAATAATTCGGCACGAAACCGTATTGACGCAAATGAACTCTAACCATATCTGGTATCAAACGCTTCAACAGTGTGCACCTACTACATGGACAACGAATTTCTTCGTCGTTTCCATTAATTTTATGGATTGAGTCAAAATAAACACATGTACCCATTAAAAAAATGTTCACTTATTGAGTCTCCAATTTCCTATCATCGTTCAAACATCCAGCTCTGAACAGTAAATAATCGACCATTTTTCCTAATTTAAAACCTATAATAGAAATTAAAATTGGTACTAATCATTTAATTTTATGGATTGACATTTTACTTTTTAATTAAAAAGTATTTATTTGTAATGTTATTGAATTTACTAATTTGCATCTTTTTGTGTCTTTTAGCATCATTTTACGCATTGAAATTGTTTTGCGCTTTCTTGCGCCTTGAATTGGTTTTGCGCATTGAAATGAATATAATATTAAATTTTTAGTTTTTATATTATTTATTTGCTTTGATGTTCGATCATCCTACTTTCCATTACAAATGCAGTAGTAATTATATTTCATAAGTCAATTCATTTTAAACGATTTCACAAAATTTTGGCAGTACTTCCCCCGTGTTCCCTGTATCATACACAAATGTGTGTACATAAGAAACAAAAAGAAAGTGCTGTCGAAATTTTGTGAATCGTTTAAAATGAAATGATTTACGAAATATAATTCTTTTATTGTGTTTGTAACTTGTCCAATACATGGACAAATCCGACAAAAATTGTAACAAATGAATATGCATGTCCGTTTTTTAATAAAAAACGAATATCCATATAATGATCATATACAATACTTGTCAGATAGGGCCAAAAACTCTCTAAGAGATTTATAAAAAATAAGACACATTATGCACGTTTACTTTGTTCATAGATTATCAATATTAGCATATATATCAATATTATGCACGATTAGTTAATTACATGACATATATTGACATTTGTACAATAGTTTATTTGTATTTTACTGTTTTATTAAATGTATACTATATTATATGATTTTTACTATTTCGTGTGTGTATATATATATGTATGTATGTATGCATGCATGTATGTATGTATAATTCATGTTTTATATAAACGATTAAGGGTTTAACTACGATTAACGTATTTTAATTATTGCTTTCGGAATTTTACAAACCATACACAAAATCATTCACATCAATCCTAACTAACGAAATGCTAGCTCAAATGCAAATATGTACGAATCAAATTATTAATTAGTGTTTAGAATTTAGGAAATTATTAATTACGGTTTAGGGTTTATGTAAGTAAACTAATCGAATTACTAATTAGTTAATGCAAATAAATAATTAATCAGAAATTATAAACAACTAGATTATCAAATAAACCCTAAATTACCAAATCAAAATCAATTAGGTTAAAGAAAACAACATGATTTGAAGATGAATGGAGATGCTAGGATGTAGAGAGTGATGATTGATGGTATTGGAGATGCTCTAGATGGCTGTGGGTGCTGGCTTACGCAGTGAGGAGATGGAGGAGGGGGGATTTTGGTGATTTAGGGGAAAGGAAAAAAATGGAAGCCGGTCTCGGTCTGAAGCAGCAGAAATTACGTTTATTTCTGACGGCTACCGACGGCCGCTGACGATAAATTTTGTGTCGGTTTTCAACGGCTATCAACGGTAAAGTTATTTTAATTACAATTTAGCCATAGAAATGGCTAGCCGTCGGAAGCTACCGTCGCCGGCCGTCGAAGGTCCCCGTCGCTATGTACTGTTATTCTAGTAGTATGAGTTTCTAAACCAGTGAAGAAAAATTCAATTTTTCAGTATTAAGTTATTTTTTGGATTTATCAAAACGACCGTTAGGGAGGTTTGCTTACCGTCATTGGTCAAAATCAATTTTTCTGAAGCCAAAAAAACGTGAATCTTGTCTCATCGCGGTTTTCCTAAAAGCGTGGATCTTGTCTCATCGCGGTTTTCCTAAACTTTCTCCTTTTACTTCGCGCATCAAAAATTTCAAATCCAAATCTATTATGATTTTCAAATTCTAAAATTTCAATTTCAAATCGACAATTTTGAAAGCTTTGATTAATATTTAAATTTGAAATTCATATTTTCATATTTAAATCTCAATTTATTCTTTTCCAACATATTATTACTTTATGTTTAAGTAATATTAACAAAAATTCTAAATGTATATTTCTTATCAAAGTTATACAATCGGACGGTCGGTTTCTCCACCGTTGTGCGGTTATACTCGTAGATATTATTAGGAAAAAATTCAATTTTTCACTAATAAGTTTCTAAATTATCGAAGAAAAAATTCTATCCATAGTTTCCAAATCAGTGAAGAAAAAATTCATTTTTTCACGTTTTGCGTGATGTAATGGGTAATTCTGAAAATGATAAAGGACTACAAAGTTATTTTTTGTGTTTATGGACTTTTTTAAGTTTTGAAGAGCTATTAAGTAAATCCTCGGCTCGAAATAGAATTTTCCTTGTTTTAAATATAGTGTCAATATAGTTGCAAATTGTTATAGACATCATAAAGCTGTTTCTACGAAATAACGAAATAGTTAAGATATCCTCTAAACTAAGTGGATCCACAGAACACACGTTCCCGAATTTATTATATACTGCAAAACAAGCTACAAATAGTAACCGTTTAAATAAACAACAACCACCTGCTGCAAAAAACGCTACAAATAGTAACCGTTTAAATAAACATTTATTATATACTGCAAAACAAGCTACAAATAGTAACCGTTTAAATAAACAACAACCCCTTGCTGCAAACCATGCTACAAATAGTAGCCGTCTAAATAAACAAATACACAAATCACACTCTCAAGTCTAAGATTTAATTTTGGGTGGTATATACATTTCAATTACTCTACCATTTAGCAGCTGTTTCGGCCTGGCATTCATCTCTGATTCCTGCACCCCACAATTTTTGAAATATTAACAGTCAATTCCCTTTGCATTTACAGTTTAATCAACTAAATCACAAAGAAATAAAAAGTTGAGTGCAAATGAAACTCACATCATGCACTGCCTCTCTCAACATGTGCAACTGCTCCTTTGACACCGTCCTCACCTGCATTGTTAGTTCAACCTTTTTAGTACCAATCTAATTAAAAACTTTCTTACTTTCTATAACACTAGCCATAATCATAGTGTTTAAGCAATATATATCTTGTTTCATGATTCATGAGCACTTGTACATTTCATCCATGTTGATATTCTTTAACTTTACTCTACTATAAGACATTGTGTTTAACAACGATGAAGTCCCTTATATAACCTCTTGAAATATGGTTTAAATTTGTTAGTCTTGATCAATGATGATTCTATCTAAATTATCCAATAATGGAAAATCTTGTTACCATAAAGTGCATACTGCAACAGTTTAGATAGATATTGTACATTCGGCTACCTTATATTTGGTCACCAATGGTTTCAGAATGAAGTTATAACTGGATCCCATATCGCCATTTCAACCAAAACACTATTTAGAAAGAAAAAAAGGTACCTTTTTGATAATATGCCAGACGACGCCTTCAGTGCAAGGAGGAGTTGTTAGAGATCCCAAGTATCTATAATATTTCCGGCTACCCCACTTCACTTCTCTTGGACTTATCATGCCCACCTCCTCCTCACCATCCTTAACATCCTTTAGTTTTTTTATGTATTCCCCCAGCTATAGCACAACATATTATTTAGCATATACACATTTCAATAATTTATAAATGGACTTTGTCAAATATCAAAGAATTGATCACCACGTATAAAACTAACCCGTCTTAGTAGCGGATCGGGGCGACCAATTTTGTACATGATGCCAATAACCGCAATCTTGTTATCAGTGGTCTGATGAACCATGTGCAACTCCAAGTCATATCTGTGCATGTCCATAACCATTAACATATTTGACATTATTATATATATACTTTGTTTCTTATTACTTCCTTTGCTTGATAAGATTTTGAAAAATCAATTGCTACAGTCATGTTGGATGCTGGTTAAATTTATAAGTTTGGTTAATTTTATCATTTAAAATTGCAAAATGTAGAGAATTAAATTCTCACGTCTGAAAAAGTATTAGAAAAAGGGATTTATTCTCTGTTTTATTGGATTAAAAAATTCAGCAATCAAAATCAAAATGGCACTTTTGAGCTCGAAATTTGAATTATATGAGCTACAACACACTGGTACTGGTTTTATGACTTTAGTAATTAAGGCTGTTTAATTTTGCCCTTAGAAGTTAAATTAGCATTATGTAGACTATAAATGCATGTAAACGTTAACTTGTCAACTGACTTTATTTGTTTCAACAACAATGAACTCTAGAACCAAAATATCAAAAGGTTGAGTATTCATTATGGTTTTTTGCATGATAAAATTTTGAGTGTAAAAAAAGAGAGATCCACAAATTAACCTTTTTCCATTGATAGAATGTTCGGTAGGGGAATGCCAATGCAATTGATTTATCAAATACTCGGTTCCGTTCAAGAGCACACCGCCTGCATCTCCATCCCATTTGAGCTACAGAGTTACAAACACAATAAATTAGATTTGTACATCTCATCAGAAACAATATTTGTGTTCAAGAATATTACCATAATATCATGACCTCTATTTTTCAGTACTGCATTAGCAGGTTTGTAAGTTCTTCTAATACGGCCCAAATGATGAACAATTTGAACTCTTTCATGTAATAAATCAATAGGAGATTGCATTGTCCCGTTCCCACAAACTGCCCATTCTTTATGAATTTCTCCCCAGTGTTGTGGTCCGTTTTCAGCATCCGGCGAGTAACTGAACTCACGTTCATCCTCTATATAATATACAAATCTTTAATGCACAAGCAATTCCAATATGTAGATCAAAATATAAATTACTGTGAGACAAGAAGATTCGCTTACCGACTTCTTGAGACTTTACTACGGCAGAGATTGAGAGAATAATAGATAGAATAAGAAAGCTGTGGAATTTCATGGTGAGAAATATTTTAGAAATATATGACTAAAAGTTGAGGGTAGTGCGTAGATTAAATAGTTTGAATGTTTGACGCGGTTTTCTTGACTTTTCCTTTTCTTAGGCACTTGGAATTTGAAGAGGAGGTATCCTATATAATCAAGGGGAATGTACACTTACCAGCATTGGCAACTAAACATATGTTGGATATGTTGAATGGTTTGATACAACTTGAGATTCATTTGACGGCTTCACAAATTGAAAGTTATTTGGAGTTTGAGTCTTTGGTTTATGCGCACAAGTTCTTTGAATTTTTAAGCAGCTTATGCCTAGTTGCCTATCTTTTGGTTTATTTAAAATTTATGTTAAAAAAAATAGCCTTATTTTGTAATTGGTATGCCAATCACTTTTCCTCAACAATTTATGAAATAAATGTGTATAAATAACAAGAGATCACTCTTTATATTTTCAATTGTTTTTTGATAATATGCGTTTCTTTATCTTTGTTTCAGAATGGTTTTAATTGTGCGCGTTCAGTTACCACATTTGTCTCACGTATGTTAAATTTTAGTGATACAAAATCACAAATAGAGTAAAATAAATATGCAAAAGGAAAAAAAAAGATTTTGTTTCTTCTAATTAATAGACATCATCATATACTTCATAAATTTTGTTAAATTTTAATGCTACTATTTTCATAACAACATCATCATGTATGAATCTTCACGTGTATGGTTGACCATACGCCAAATACGTTCGGGTAATACTTTATAAATTAACCTGTGTGAGATTAATCTTAACATATACTACAAACACAAAGAAATTATTATACGCTTTACAGTTCGAAAATAAAAAAGATCATAAAATCTGATGATTCAAATGAACATGATGTTTTTTTTGTAATATTTTAATATGAGAGTAAATAAATTCTTTTAAAAGTTTACAGATTGTGTTATAACATATAAGTTAAAATCTCCAACATTAGGTCTATAAACGATTAATTTCAGATACGGATAGTGTCATATCTGTACACATATCTGAAAAAATATCTGGATATCAAATATCTGAAAATTTTGATTTATTATTAACCCATTTTTGTACTATATATAGATACATACATACATATATATATATATATATATATATATATATATATATATATATATATATATAATACTCTAATAAAAATAATTTTAAGCATTAAAAATTGGTTTTTATATACATGTTAACTTTTTTACCAAGATAAAATAGTAAACGACAATCATTTTATGAACTAAAATACATATAAAAAAACTATAGTTTTGATTAAAAACGGACGGACACTCATCCAATACGTATACGGCGATATCCGTGTTTGTATCCGTATTTCATATTCGTATTCAAAGAAATCTGCACATATCCATTCACACCTACCTAACCGACACTTGGCCTTAAATCAGTAGCTGCTAGAAGCAGTTTCTTATTTGATAACCTTTGTAGTCAGCACGACATACGACATTTGGTAGAATGTGGTATCAAAGATGCAACACATTGCCCAAGTTCTTTCCTAACATTTACCAGATTTGTACTACATCAGACTTCGTAAGAGGCAACTATGTGAATGTGAATTAAAACGTGTGGAAATCGGTATAATAACATACTAAACATGGGTTAGACTATGTTGATTTAGTACAAAATATCAAACATCATCAACCCGATGTATTCAAGTCTGAATCTGGACTAAAAGTCAAAAAAGATATGTTTGTCTTGTGATACAAATTTGGATTTAATCAAACGGGGACATGCATAACTTACTACCTATAATCACTTGTTGGACTTCATCTAGTAGTGGTTACAAGATGACAGCTATCTGGTACTTAATCTTTAGGTATGTGCAGTTACTTTAATTAAACCAGGGTCAAAAATTACAGCAGATTTGTCGCCATTAACATGTTATCGTAATGCATTCATCAGTAAGTAAAAGTACAGCATGTGCAAACTGACCTTTTTATCAAATATTGTTCATATACCTTTCTGATGGTAGTACATAAACACAGCCATTATAACTTGTACACATGAATCTTCATGTCCGCTTGATCTACTTTTCCGATCTTTAAAATGAATTAGATTCAAACTCATATAACAGCATTGCATTTCTTTCTTTTTCATTTTAAATACTGGACAGTGAATGCAGGACGCATATATGAGAGGATTGTTGAAGAAATGAGATATTTAATTTTTATTCAACAGAAAAAATGATAGTCAGTATATTTTTTGATACAAGCTTGTTTATATATTGTACAATAGAGGTAAATATAAATGGGCTTTGCCCCGTCTTGATCCACTTGATATTGCATGTGATAGACTTGTGTAACTGGTTTGCTTAACCTTTAGTATGCTATTCTTCAATACCCCCCTCAAACTAGTTCGAGGGTTAGGGTTTCCATGTTCTCAATAATGGCCGCCACGAATAAAAATTTCTTCATAAATTTCTCTTCAAATCTGGTAAATCTTCACTCCAGTGATGTTTTATCAGATCTAAGATGCTCAATACAGCCATCAATCGCAAAAAGTATGAGTTTTGCAGATCTGAAAAAGATGAAGCTTCATTTTAGTGAGCAGATCTCAGATTTCTCTATTGCCGGCAAGTAATTTGAAGCTACATCTTGAGTTTGAGTTCGATTCATCAATATTAAGTTCATCTCTGAATCTGGTAAAATTATTCTTCGATAGTGCTTTAGTAAAAACGACTGTCTTTTGGTAAGTTGAAGGTATGTGGTTAACCCTCAGTTTTCTTTTTATTACTTGCTCTCGAACGAAATACAAGTCCAGTTTCATGTACTTTGTTCTGCAATGTAGTACTGAGTTTGCTGTAAGTGATATAGTACTGAGATTGTCGCACCAAATAGTTGCTATAATATCAGTTTTGATTTGTAATTCCTTTAACAGTGATTCCACCCACATAATTTCAGCAGTTGCACTGGCCACACTTCTGTATTCCGCTTCAGTACTAGATCTAGATATTGTTGGCTGTTTCTTAGCACACTTAGATATTGAATTTTTTTCCTAAAAAGATACAGTACACAGTTGTCGATTTTCTATCATCACTGTCAGTTGTCCAGTCTGCATCGGCATAGCTATTGATGTTGAGTGTCTTTCTTGCATGTAGAATAAGATCCTGATTTATGGTGCATTTATGTTATCTCAGTATTCTTTTAACTGCCTTCCAGTGATTATCTAGTGGTTTTTGCATAAATTGACTGACTTTATTGACACTGAATGATATGTGTGACCTTGTTATTGTTGCATATTGTAATGCTCCAACAATGCTTCTGTACAGTTTCTCATTTCAATTGGCTCTCATTTGTCCTTTGATAAGTGCAAGCTGCTTGTCATTGGTGTTGGGAGAGGATTTTCCTTGTCCATTTTTGCTTTTGCCAGAATTTCTGAGATGCATTTTCTTTGACATAGATGTAACTTGTTGTCAGATGTCCTTTTAACTTCTATAGCAAGAAAGTAGTTTATCTCTCCCAAGTCTTTAATTGAGAATTCTTTGTCTAATTGTTGTGTGACTTTGTTGATTTCTATCTCACTGTTACCTGTAATTATAAAATCATCAACATAAATGAGTATGTAGGTAATAGTTGTATTAGAGAATTTAATAAAGAGAGAGTTGTCAAATTTTGTTGAGATATAGTTGAGACTGGCTAGAGTCTGTTTCAACTTGTCAAACCACACTCTTGGTGCTTGCTTGAGTCCATAGATTGCTTTGTTTAGCTTGCACACTAATCTTTCATTTCTTTGATGTTTGAACCCAAGAGGTTGTTCCATGTATACCTCCTCCTTCAATACACCATTTAAAAAGGCATTATTTATATCTAATTGCTTGATGGTCCAATTCTTATACGATGCTATAGTTAATACAATTCTAATGGTGGATGGTTTCACAACTGGTGAAAAAGTCTCAGTAAAGTCAAAACCACTTTGTTGTGAGTACCCTTTTGCCACAAATCTAGCCTTGTATTTTAGAATTGTACCATCAGAATTTTCTTTAGCATATAAGTCTATTTACATCCTATGATATTTTTATGTTCAGATAACTGAACAAGATCCCAGGTTTTATTTCTTGTAAGTGCAACATACTCTTCCTTCATGGTAGTCTTCCACTTTTCATTTTGTATTGCATGATAATAAGTACTTGGTTCCTCAGCAATCAATTATGTATTGTATATTTTTGGTTTAAATATAACACTTTTTGATCTTGTAATCATATGATGATCATTATTTGCAGGATCAATCTGTTGAGTTTTATCCTCCACTGTGCTTTCCTGCTGAGTATTGGATGATTGAGAATCATTCAATACTTGGTAGTGATCTGCATGACCGATGCTGTCTTGTTGTGGAGACTGATATGAACCTTCAGATTCTTCATTTTTCTCACTACTTGAGACACTTCTAACTTTTTATTGCTGTTGAGCAACATTGTTCTCATTTTGAGACATATGCCTTTTAACTGGTATGATTATTTCAGGTATTGGAGGTATTGAAATTTTTGGGTTATATAATTTTTTGGTAGTATCACCTTCACATTTGCTAAAAGGAAATTCAGACTCATTAAAGATACATGTCTTGATATATACATACATACATACATACATATATACATATATACATATATACATATATATATATATATATATATATATATATATATATATTCTACCTTTATTGTCAAGACATTTATAACCATTTTGATTATCCGCATAACCTAAAAAGGTACAGGGGGCTGACTTGAACTCTAACTTGTGTGTCTTGTAGGGTCTTAAATAGGGGAAGCACATGCATCCAAATACCTTTAGACTCTGATAGTCTGGCTTGATCTTTGTCAGTATTTGAATTGGACTTTTAAGTTTTAGAACTTTAGTTGGCAATCTATTGATAAGATACACAGTTGTTGAGTAAGCATCAGGCCAGAACTTTAGGGGTACAGATGCCTATGCAAGAAGAGTTAGGTCTGCTTCTACAATATGTCTGTGCTTCCTTTCAATGAGACCATTCTGTTCAGAGGTATGTGGACAGTTTGTCCTGTGATTTACTCCTTTCTTTCGAAAAAATTCTTTGAGTGGTAGGAATTCCTTGCCACCATCAGCCTAAATAATTTTTACTTGGCAATTTGTTTGTTTCTCAACACTTGCTATGAACTGCATTACTGCATTGCAAGTCTCAGATTTTGATTTTAGAAAATAAATCCATACATATCTAGAAAAAGCATCAATAAACGAAATATAGCACTTGTAACCATAATCAATAAATGTTGGGGCTGGTCCCCATAGATCTGTAGCAATAAGTTCTAATGGCTTATCATATTCAGTTTTTGAATCTGGAAATGCAAGTTTATGACTTTTGCCCATTGGGCAATAGGTGCAGGTGTAAAATGAAGGGATGCTTTCAACATGAATTTTATTATCATTACTCAAAAGATGTCTTAGAGTCTTCATACTAGGGTGTCCCAATCTAGCATGCCAAACATCATAGTTATTACAAATTTTCATGCATTTTATTTCTGACATGTTACACCAGTTTTTCATACTTTCAGATTTTCTTGAATTTGCAACATCAAATTTGTATAATCCTCTACATTCTCTACCCTGCAAAAGAATTTCATCTGTTAGTGCATCTTTTAGTAGGCAATAATTTGAGTGAAATTCAAAATATACATTGTTATCTTTTGAAAATTGTGAGACGCTCATAAGGTTTTTCCTGATAGCTAGAACTCTCAAAAGATTGTTAAGATAGAGTTGCCTTCCACCTCTAATACTGCATTTTTAGTGTGTGTTATATGAGTTGCTTTACCATTACGCATATATAATAAATGTTTACCTCTGTATTCATTGTTTCCAAGATTCAAATTATTGAGATTGTTTGTAACATGATTAGTTGCCCCAGAGTCTGGGTACCAACTTTCATATTGAATGTCTTCTGCCTTTGCTAAGTGACTGGTTGTATTTTCTGATTGATCCTTGCATCCTTGTTGAATATTCACCATGTTTGCATTTGGATCATGCATTTTTCTAGTGTTTTGCTAAGATGGAGTGTAATTAGCATCAAATCTAAAGTAGCATCTATTTGCTGTATGACCATATCTTTTTACAGATCTGACATCTTGTTCTATTATTGTTGTTAGTATTGTTCCGTCTGCCACATCTTTCTCTTGATTTATAACTTTGGTTACCTCTTTGACTGTTGCTAGACTGATTTTTGTTGTTATAGTTTCTTTCTTGGTTTCTTCCTCTGTTGCTAACAATGTAATTTGCAGAGTGTTCAAGATTTGTTTGTCTCTTTTGCTCTAATATCCCTTCATGTGCAAGTAATATAAAATGCACATATTGTAGAGTTGGTAATTTTTCTGTTGATGATATCACAGCAACAATTGATTCATACTCTTCATCTAAACCACTTAGTAGAGACAATATTTGCTATGTGTCACCTATGTTATGCCCTGCAGAGCTAAGTGATCACATATAGTTTTGGCTTTGGACAAATATTCCCTCATAGACTGATTATCATTTTTCAAGTTATGCAGTTGTCTTTTGTACTGCATAATTCTTGGAGCAGATTATGAACTAAAAACTTGTTCAATTGTATGCCATATTTCATAGGCTGTTTTGCAGCTAATCAGTTGTAACAAAAGACTTGCACTGATTGAAGATAATAACAAAGAACTAACTAAACTATATTGCCTGTCATGTATGACATATTCTTGATTTTTAACTAACTTTCCTTGTGCATCTGCAGTGAATCTTGGTAGAGTATTGAGTGTTCCAAGATCAAATTCCTGAAGACCATAAGCCCTTATTGCTGTCTCTACTTGGAACTTCCAGAGTAAATAGTTAGTTTCATTAAGTGGGGTAGTTATTATCTGGCTATGTGGTTTGATGATGGTTTTGAGGAGTTCTTGAGTGGCACTGGATTGATTTTGGGTGGATTTAGATGCAGAAGTGGGTGAGACAGCACTATCATGATTTTCTTCAACCATGAATGAAAAAGTTACAACAAGAAGTGATGAAGAGGATAAGGATTACCAGAGAAAGAAGATGCAGTCGGAAACTGACCGAGTGATGATGAAAACTAACAGGCAGTTTCTTTTGGCACGAGACTTCAGGTTAGGTAAACTGAATCTTTATATCTCTGATGGCACTGATGTAGCCAAAGAGATGATATATAATGATATCTTTCTGATATTGTACTTTCTTGGCAAAGCATGGTGCTAGATGATGAGTTTTCTTTAAAGACTATAGACAGTTGTTACACTGTGTAACTGAATCTCAGATGATGAGAACACTCTGATGAGATATATGATCTTTGATCAAGAAATAGTGAAGCACCGCTATTAAACATTTCTGTGCTCTGATACCATGTTGAAGAAATGAGATATTTGATGTTTATTCAACTGAAAAACGATAATCACTATATTTTTGATACAAACTTGCTTATATATCGTACAATAGAGGTAAATATAAATGGGCTTGGCCCAGTCTTGGTCCACTTGATATTGCACGTGATAGACTTGTGTAACTGGTTTGCTTAACTTTTAGTGCGCTATTCTTCAATAAGGATAAATTTACATTTTAGACGTCCAAAAAAACTTATTTCAAATTTAGACTCATGTACTTTCTTCATAATTCTGTATTTTTGTACATGTGGATTTCATAAACAAGAATGTACAAAATTTAAATTTGAACTTACGTAAATTCAAAGTACGCAAGTATATTTATAATATAAATTTTTTTATACATGCTTATTTACGGAACGTGAATGTTAAAAAAACGATTGATCGTGAAAAGAGACATATTTTTGTAATAAATTTCAAACAAGTCTAAACTTTGAAATAAGTCTTTTTGAAGGTTTAAAATGAAAATTTATCCTATAGAAGATTAATATATTCATAAATCGTGCTATTATTTAAATTTAGATTGCTGGTTTAAATCTTTAATTTGACTGTTTCATTGTATCAAATTGCTATTGTTGAGATGTGGCCTTGACGCAACGTTTAAGTCACCTTCATGTGATCTGAGCGTCTATTTTTGAGTCCGAAAACAGTCTCTTCACAAAACGAGGGAAAACTGCATATGTTATCGACCTCTTCAGAACCCGTTATCGTGCGAAAGCCTCGTGCAGTTGGTTTCACTATCTTATTGTATCAAATAAAATTATGCCTTACAAGTTGCCATTGCGTTGTTCATGATGGCCTGTTATATGTTGTGAACGAACAAGTGGCCAGAAATGCAAGATGGACAAATTAGTTTGAAGAGACTTGAGCATTACGTTTAAGGTTAATGAACATATCATATACGCAAGCATTAGTTCTTATATTATGATGTCGGTTAGCTTTGAATGAATTAGAAAATCAAACATACATAATTATTTTATACATTGATTATCATGTTATACATAAATCAAATACAGATCCATCTTTTGGACAGTAAGAATTTCTCTACTCTTTCTCACTGTCATTGATCATTACTATATAACTACGTCTGTATGTGGTCTCCAGTTATTTATTTGTGTTGTACTATCTATTAATCGAGTATTTCGTTTTTCTACGTTTTCCATGATCGGGGGAAGCTTAAATTACGTTCAATTCTATGAAACGTAAGAACTAACATAGTATCTTGTGTTCATTTATGATATTCGTGAAAAGAAGCATCAGTACAATATTATTAAGACCCTCTTGAGGATGATGTTAACTTAACTGTATAATGTACAATATAACTGGTGAAGTTTAGGTGGTAGATGAGTCCCATTTTCAAACTTTGTCAGCTATATCCCAATGAAGTCAGTGTCACCCTTCTTTGGACCCTTTGGTAATTAATTTTGAAGTTTTAATTGTATCTAGCATGTTAAAATTATATAAAATAAAATAATCGGTAAAATATTAAATTTATTGCAACTTATGTCGAATCTAAAGTTTAGTTGACCTATTTTCAAAAGATAATGAAAAAATGAACAACTTTAGGCTGTCGACCTTGAATTTTATATTTATAGTTGTTCGTCGATATTCAGACCAAAAACCTTTCGTTCGTAAGTCAGATGACCTTAGAACGAGATCAAACTCGAACCACCGTTGTCTGGTAATGTGTTCATCCAATCCGTATGGATGGATTCGTAAACAAACAGCCCAAAAAAAAGATAATCTCGAAATAGTTCATTTCACCAAGAGTTGTTTAACAGTTGTATGATAAGTAACAACTCTTGATGAAATGACATATTTTGAGGTTAGATTTTATTTCGACCATTTCTTTACGAATCCAACCGTACCATTTGGGTTACATGTTATCAAGAATTGGTGGTTCGAATTTGGTCTCGTTCCAAGGTCGTCTGACCTTTGAACGAAAGGTTTTTAGTCCGAATATCGACGAGCGACTATAAATTTAAAATTCAAGATCGACGGCCTAAAGTTGTTTATTTTTTCATTATCTTGTGGAAATGGTCAACTATATTTTAGATTGACATAAAACCAATAAATTTAATTTTTTGCCGATTATTTTGTTTTATATAATTTTATAATGCTAAATGCAACTAAAAATTGAAAATTAATTACCCAACGGTTTAAAAAATATTTTAATTCATAAAAATGTTACACTAAATCAACTCTATCGAATTTGCTTAATGAACCGATTAAAATTCGCATTGATTGTTTGTGAGAGTTAGATTTTCAGTAACATTAAATATTCGAATAACGCAAAGACGGCTCATCGAAAGTACTAATTAACCGGTCAGAACACTCGTTACGTTGAATGTATGCGCTAAAATATCTTATTTATTTTTTAGGGTTTAAATTAGTATTTTTAAACATTTTTAAAAAATGTGATAGATTAGAAAAAAAAAGTAAAAGTGCAAAATACAAAATTCACCTTCTATCGCAAACCGACGCCATATCGAGTATACAGACAAAACACCGCCAATTTCCTCTATTCTCCCATGCTTCTTCAAAGCTTGCGCGAAAAAAAAGTTACCACCCAACCGTCGTCGCCGTCGCCTGCCGCCTGCCAACATCTTCGCCTAAGGCCTCTAAAGCTCACTGGAAACCCCATTCTCTCCAATTTCAGTTTAATTAAGATATAATTAAAACCCTAATTTCAAAAATTAGTTGATTATGGGTTTGAAACCGATGATTATTGTGTTTTAAACGATGATGATAATTTATTAGTTGATTTGGAGATATTAATTAGTGTTTGATTGTTTAATTTGTAATTAAAAATTAGGGTTTTAAAATCCGAAAATTAGTGTATAATTATTGATTACTATGCTTACTGTCCAATTTACGTGAATGTTTGTTATAGTTTAAAACAATATTTGTTATAGTTTACACGAAATTTAGTGTATAATTATTAATTAATATGCTACTAGATTGGTACAGTTAAATATAATTAATTTATTTTAATTAATTAGCGCATGTTAATTATAAGTGTCAGTGGTTAGTATAAAGGGGGGATTAATTTAAAGGACAAAAATTTGTATATTTTTAGACTCAAGGACACGGCCTCAATCTTTTAACTACAAGGACAAATATTTTTTCAAAATTACTTATAAGGACAAACATTTTTCCAAAATTATTCATAAGGACAAACATTCTTTTAAAACTTCTACCAAACTAAAAACTGATACCTAGAAACTGCTATCAATGACTGCAAACTGATACCTAAATAAAGTTGTCCTTCAGACTAAAATACCGAGGGTCTGTCCTTGAGACTAAAACGCTGAGAAATTTTGTCCTTCATAATAATTTCCTGTAGTATAAAATAAAGTTATTTTAATTTATTATAAGTGCAAACATCGAATTTTAGTTTACAACTAAATAAATTAAAAATTTAAACAATTATCTGAATTTTAAAATGTGTTCGAGAATTTCAAATTTAATTCTTAAAATAATTAAATAGTTGAATGTACTATAAAATATTGTCTAAAATTTATTTTGTAGTTATTAAAACAGTAATTTGTGTATTTTTGAAAGTAGTCTGAAATAATAAATTTCTTTTGAAATAAACATTCTACTAAAATCTATTTTCTAAAAAATTAAGAAATGAATACAATGTTTATTTGAAAATAAGAATTAATTATTATTTTAACAAGTACAACAATAAATTAAAGCCTTTAGTCCTAAAGGCTTTAATTTATTTTAGAAAATACACAACAATACCATACCCATTGGATGCAAAGTTATGCGTAGAAGAGAAAAAAGTGAAGTGCTGTCGGAATTAGGCAGATGTGAGGTGTATTAAGTCTTTAGTCCCATAATACTTTAATTTATTTTAGAAACTACAACAACACACTATTGGATGCAAAATCATGCGTAGAAGAGTGAGAAGTGAAGTGCTGTCGAAATTAGATAGAAGTGAGGTGTATGAAGTCTTTAGTCTCAAAAGCCTTTAATTTGTTTTAGGCAGAAGTGAGGTATTGTCGAAATTATTAACATATATTTTTAAATTAGAGATAATGTTCAATTATTTTATCGACCATATTTGGATGTTTGAAATTAGAACTGGTATGAAATATTCGGTGAATAAACATTTCCACATTGGTCTACACGAACTTATTAGATTTTCCATATCTAATAATCGAAATAATAAAGAAATTCATTGCCCATACAGTAAGTGCCATCATTTGAAGCATTAGAAACCATATATGGTTAAAGTACATTTGTATAAAGCTGTTTTTGCGCCAAATTATTATTTGTGGGATCGTCACGGAGAACTTGTTGCACCTACACCTAATCTTGGAGTATCGAGGATGATTATGTTATGGCGATTCCAATAGAAGATATGGTGGAAGACGTGGCACGATCATTGTTCCCTACCAATCAAGATGACGATGAAGATATAAATATCGAAGAAGAACCGAATATGAGAGCAAAAAGAATCTTTGAGTTATTGAATGCTGCTAAGAGGACATTGTGGGATGGTTTTAAAAGTGAAACCAAATTAACAGTAACCACCAAATACATCGTTATGAAATCAAAATTCAATTTTACATAAGCTGGATTTACAACAGTTGTACAAGCTGTTAACAACATATGCCATCCAATAATCTGATGTGTGATAGTCACTATAAAGTGAAAACAATTATGTCGGCATTCGGTCTGCCGTACCAAAAGATATATACATGTATAAAAGGTTGCATGTTGTATCAAAAAGATGACATTAACCTTAGGAAATGCAAAATATGGAATGAGGAAAGATACAAACCAAAAAAAATAAAGGAAAGGAAGCTCCATACAAGAGAATGCATAATTACCCATCACTCCTAAACTTCAAAGGTTATATGCGTATTCTGCTATGGCTTGTTGTAATGACCCGGTACTTAAATATCTGAATTATTTAAATACTTGAATCTTTGATTTAATGTTATTAAAATGATTTAATAAGATTTTTAACCTTCTTTTAAATCATAAATAATGATGGTAAACTTATTTTGGAAAAATGTATACAAAAATATATACTTTGGAAAAATATCGATAATATGACCGAAAATCGTATTATCGATAAACAACTATTTTCTCAACGGAAAATGTTCAAACTTTTTACATATATCTAAGTAATCATTGTGGACATAGTTAGATACTAAAATATTTTCATGTTCATGGCTAACTAAATAGGAAAATGAGCAAATAAGGAAAATGAGCAAAAATGAAAATAATTAACTCTCAAGCCAACATTTAATGAACACATTAGCCACTAATTAAACACTCTCCTCTTCTTACAAGCTTGGTAGGTTCTAGAATATTCCTATAGGATAAGAGATATCATTGTAAGGATATAATAGTAATTAGCCTAAAGGAGAAGTGACATAAAGTAAAAGTAAGCATAGATAGAAATACTTAAGTGTTAAGAAATGATAAAGTAGATGTGATGGGAGGTAAGCCTTCCAAGGGGGTAAGAGTAAGCTTATGCTTCACCACTTGATTCCTATAAAAAGAAGGGATGGGTTCACATAATAACCACATAAATTCCTAAGCTTGAGATGAAATAGGAGGGTTGAAAATGGTGGAAGTTCTTAAGCATTAATCCACAAATTACTCTCTAGCTTTTTCGAAAGCTAACCAAATCTTCTCTAATCTCTTTTAAACTTTGGCTTTGGGCCTAAGGCATCATGGGAAGCATGATTAGCAAGTATGAAGTGGGAGGAGGTGAGAGGATGAGGGGGAGCTTAGATAGGCCATGAGCATGGAGGAGGAGGAGGAAGGTGGATTTGGTTTGGAAGTGCTAAGGCTGGACTTTAGGCATGTGTTGATGGAAGGAGGTGGTTCTTTAGTTCTTGTGGCTTTATGCTTAGATTAGGGATGTATCTAAGTGATTTATCTCACTATCTCTTAAGTATATGCTGTATATATATGTTGAATATGCGCTTATATGATTTTTGTTTCATGATAATAAACATATATACATTCGTTTAAATGTATTTGTTAATGTACTATTTTATTTTTCATAGATTAAATAAATATTTGCTGAATAAAATTAAATGACACAGAATTTGAATTCAAACAGAAATTTTATTCAAACAAATATTTAATACAATTTTGAATAGTACAAATTCAAGCTCTCACTATTCACTATACAACTTTGATACAAATTCAATTACATCACTATTTTACATTTACAGTTGACCTCACTACATATCACTCACAATTCGTATTTTATCTTCAACTTCATTCCAGTTAGTATCCAGCATCTGAGCAATCTGCAAAAATATTCACTAACGGAGTAAAATTGAAAAAGAAATATTTTTGCAATATAAAATAAAATATGGATTTTGAAAATATTATTTGCCTCTGTTATTTGGGTTGTTCGTCATGATTTATTTTTGAATCCATTATACACGAACAACTTGTGACATACACAGTGTATCACTGTATATGCCACAAGGCCATGCACACCAATATACACTTGATAATGCTACAGGACAGGTGAGCACAAGGTCAAACCCAAATAAAAAGACGGGTTCAACTCAGGTGCAACATAAATAAAATCTCGACTTCAGCACAAGGTCAAACCCGAGTTGTAAAACCAGATTCAACTCAAGTGTAACGCACAGTCTACACAAATTCAAGAAGGCACTAAATAACAAACAAAGTGCAAAGGTCAAGCCATCACCGCAAACTCGACTCAACTCAATGCAATACAAATTGCAAGTCCAAAACAAATGCACAATGCACTAAGCAAATGACAGAACTAGATGCCACCAAAAAACCAACAAAGACCAAGGCTACAAATGTGCAAATGCTCAAACTCAGAGGCAACAAAGGTCAGGGACCAAGTGCAACAGATACGATGAACCAAATGCCCGTACTACATGAAATACATAGAGACAAAGCAACTGCCACAAGACCACACAGCAGTATACATGAATACAACAACAGGTGAATGTGCAGACCCAACCAAAGAAATGAACCAGTGGCCAAAAACTAGATAACTACATAACACAGTAGCAATGCAACAGTATCGAATACAATATGGACACAACAATGCTCAATGACACAGCAATGCTCAAGACCAAGGTACAAGTGACAATGCTCAATGCACAGTGCAAACAAATGCACCAATTTTTGTAAGTGACACAGCAAACATTACAGCAAACAAAATCAAATCAAATGAACAAAACCATTTACAAAATATATAAAGCTCAGTGTTATGCTCACAACACTAAGTACAGGAAGAGTTGGAGCAACCCAGTACTCAAGCAAGAATGCAAGACAGTGGTCGAAGCATGAATGCAGTAACAACAAAGCCGAGTATTTTTAAACCGAGTCGACCAAGCAAAATAAAAATCTACATTTTTTGAACAAGTTGAAATCGTCTCAAACGAACAAGTCAATTTCGAAACCGTGGTCATCACAAAATCGATCAATGCCGTGGATGTGAAGCAATCAAAATATATACGAAGTGAAGAAGTAAGAATCAATCTCAAACATCAAAACAAAATCGAATGGCCGAAGCTAAATATTGAACAAATCAGACGAACGCAATTCAAGGAGATCGAACTCATATATAAACAATCATCATTGGCAATTTCAAAACCATCGGAGTTCAACTGAGCATAACTGAAAAGCACAAAGGAAAACCACATACCAAATTGAAGTCGAACTCCAGAAGCAGCCGAAAAGACGAACAAATATTCTCTCAATTTACAACCAGATTGAACAAAGAATCGGCAGCTTCACGAAACCCTAGTTTGGATCGAAGAGAACGAAGCCCAAAATTTGCAAGAGGAACGGCCGTCATTATTCACGAAAAGGAACAGAGAAACTAAAAGAGAACGGGCCGAAACAAAAGGGGCCGGCTATTTTAAAAAGGCTTTTTATTTTGTTTTTAAGGTTTTTTCGTGTCTTTATTTTTAATTTTCTTTTTAAATTTATTTTTAAATTTTAAACCGTTATATTTTCTAGTCGTGTGACTAGGGCACAAACTACGTGGCGTAGTTTGAGAATTCGCAACTCAATGGCTGAGTTGTGGCAGGGTTTTGAACGTAGAGTTAGGTTTAGTCGATAGCGAGTGTCGTGAGTTTACATGTGTAAGCGTCTGACTATCTAATTTCTAGTAGAAACCTTGGGGGCAGCACGCAGGCAAGGTTTTGCCGAAGCTGGGTAAATTCTGTGTCGCTCTATTTCTGCATTTATTATTCTGCTATTATCTGTGCTGCTATTGTTCTGTGATCTGTGTTGAAAATATTTTATAAGCTTCCGCAATTAATTTTTATAATTTATACCATCACCCTATTCACCCCACTCTAGGGTGAAATCGATCCTACAAGTGGTATCAGAGGTAGGAACAAAAGCCGTTTTTTGTTTTAAAAATTTGATTTTACAAAAACCAATTTTTATTTTAAAAAGTTGAATTTTTAAAATGGCTTCTTTTAATACTGCTTTTGCTGAGGGTCAATCCATAGTTAGACCACCAATGTTCAATGGTGAATATGCTTATTGGAAAAATAGGATGGAAATTTTTCTGAAAACCATTGACGCATGGAATATTGTTAAGACAGGTTATAAAATACCAACTATAACTGTAGATAATCAGGAAATAGAGAAACCAAAGGAACAATGGACAGAACTAGAAAATAAATTACAAAATACTAACGCTAAAGCTATGAATTCTATTATCTGCTCATTGGATCTATATGAATTTAATCGTATCTTACATTGTCTAACTGCGTAGGAAATATGGCACACTCTAGAAGTGACTCATGAAGGAACATCTCAAGTCAAAGAATCTCGCCTTGCCATGCTAAGCAGC
Source organism: Allium cepa (assembly GCA_030765085.1). Classification (NCBI taxonomy): domain Eukaryota; kingdom Viridiplantae; phylum Streptophyta; class Magnoliopsida; order Asparagales; family Amaryllidaceae; genus Allium; species Allium cepa. Next base: position 445,876,494 of record CM060935.1, on the reverse strand, counting down.
GAATACGAGAACTTCACAATGGCGAAGGAAGAAAATGTCAAAGAGATGCATGGACAACTTTCCAATATCGTATATAAATCAAAAGCTCTTGGAAAATCATATAAAGAGTTGGAGATAGTTCGAAAAATCCTCGGAGTCCTTCCACGAAGTTTTGAAGCCAAAGTGACTGCCATTCAAGAATCAAAAGATTTGAAACAAATGAAAGTCGAAGAACTCATCGGAAATCTCACCACTTAAGAGCTAGAAATGAAATTCAAGGAAGAGCGTGAAGGAGGAAATACTCGAAAGAAATCAATAGCTCTCAAAGGAACAACTGAAAGTGATGACGATGACGATGATGATGCAGCAGAAGAATTGGAGCTATTAATAAAGAAATTCAAAAGATGGAATTACAAATATGGAAATTCAGCTCGAATTCAAAACGCGAAAAGTAGAATAGCCAAAGCACTAGACTACTCTAAAGAACAGAAGATCATCTGTCACAAGTGCAACCAACCCGGACACATCAAGCCCAATTGTCCTCAAAATCAACGCGACTTTAAAAAGAAATCAAAAAGGAAAAGTTTTGCAGCCACGTGAAATACAAGTGATGAAGATAATCAAAGTTCTAGCAATGAGAGTGAGAAAGCAGATATGTGCCTTCATGGAAATATAACCGATAGCGACGATGACGAACCAAGTGAGGTATCAAAACTTACTCACTCTGAATTACTTATTTATTTCCACGAAGTAAATGGCTGTTTTGAACGACTTAGGGAAAAATACGCTAAACTTGAATCACAAAAAGACACTTTGATAGAATTAAATGAACAACTTGACCAATTAGTTGAAAACTATCAAAGAAGGATCCCTAAGTGTGATAAGTGTCCAACATTCGAATATGAAATTAAAAAGTCAGAAATCAATATAAAATCACTTGAAAATAAAATTCTGATTTTAAAAGAGAATGAAAATACTAGGAGAGAGAATTCTATTAAAAAGTGCACACAATTGTTAAGGGAAAATGAATCTCTCAAAACACAAGTCCAACAATTGTCAACGACTTTAGATAAATTTTCAAAAAGTGAAAAATCGTTGAATATGCTATTAGGAAAGCAAACTGTTAATACGGTTAGACAAGGACTTGGATATAATAAATCGAAAATTGTTGAAAGCAATATTAATCGAGTTAATTCTATATGCACAATTTGTAGAAAATATGGACACAATCACAATAATTGTTGGTATAGACCCAAACATGTGAAAACTATACCGATTTGGGTTCCAAAAGGCACAAATATAAAAAATCTTAAAGTTAAACAAATTTGGGTGCCGAAGGGAACAATTATAAATAGTTTTGGGTCTCCACAAAATTATTTTTATAAAAATTCTGCCACTAACAACCATGGACCTATAAAAATAAATAGGTCACATAAATCTTTTTCCATGTAGGTGTGGTGGCAGGCTAAGGAACAACAACAGTGTTCTTTGGATTTTGGCTGTTCTAGAAACACAACGGGCGACAAAGCAAAGTTCCTTAGCCTAGTATAAAGGTGACAGAATCACAATGGGCAGCCACAAAAAATATCGTAAAGCTAAAACAGGTAAAGGAATATTTATTTGAACGATATATTAAATGTGATAATCTGCACCATATTCTGAATTAAATCAGCCAATAATGAAGATGATGAAATAATGATGATTTTGATTCTGGCTTATTCAAAGTTGTTGGCCAATTATATTCCTATGCCAAAAACACTATAATAATCTCTAGATTCTTTAAATTACTTCATATATATCATTTTGGATTAAAAATAGTGTTTTGTTGGATAATAATACATTTGGTTATAATTCGGCTGACCCTATATTCACTGTTTTTTGATTATTAACACGGCTTCATTTCAAATTCAAGAGAATGTCATTTAAATTGCTGTTAAAATTGAGTTTGAAATTTTTGGTGCACACTTCATGGTTTGGTCTATCAAATTCAATTAATGATGATTTTGAGTGAAAGAGAAATTCAGATGCAGATTACACTGGTAATCTAGTTGATAGAAAAATTACTAGTTGAACGTGATTTTTGAGACATTTAGTAACTGCATCGTTTTTCAAAGAAAATATCTGCATATTCTTCATTTCAAATAATTTTCAAATAGCAGAAAATTTTCTTATAAAACCCCCTCGAGAAAATCATTTTTGACCATATTTTCAGATTAGTCATTTTGAAAAATTGATTTCATAATTATTTTTGAATTTGATTTTAAATGACTAGTTTGACTAATCTGACTCCCTAATAATTTTCTGAAAAGATAAATAGTGATCGAAAAAGTGATGAGTGTTGATATTGATCATATATTATAACTCGAGAAAGTATAATTAGAAAATTTCTTTAGAAATTTAAAGAAGGGTTATAAAATTTTTTGTTGGTAAAAATTCCATGACCATCTCTATATCTATCTTATTTCTAACGACCATCACTCATCAAAATTCTATATAGTTTGTCAATATGTGGTACTTTAAACAGGAATCGTTCGTTTTTTCATTTTTACATTTTTTTTTGAAATAACAAAAAAATTATATAGTAAAAATAATAATAATAATAATAATAATAATAATAATAATAATAATAATAATAATAATAATAAATACCAAAGTATTCACTCTCATTTAAAAGTCCTCACGGTTATGCATGGGTGAATTACTTGGAATTTGTTATGTGCTTCCATGCTCATTTAAAAGTCCTCACGGTTATGCATGTATGGAACGCATATCAAAAGTTGATTTTTAAAATAAACAAGTTGATTCTAATCCCATTTAAAAGTCCTCACGGTTATGCGTGGTTAGAAGATACTTCAATTCATTTTTTTTTAAAATAAAATTGGAATACTACTAATCTCATTTAAATGTCCTAACGGTTATGCATGGTTAGTAGATATTCAAATTTCTGATATAAATATACCACAAATAGACACAACTGTATGGTTTTATATGATGACATCATCCCATCATTCTAAAAGTGGAATATGCGCCTAACAAAATATTTATGATTTTTGTTTGATTTTTTATTGAAATTTAATATTTATATTCAATTGAGTTTTAATGCTCGATTAATATCGATCACTTTATCTCTATTTTCTCTAACACTATTATACTTTTGCTGGTAACAAAAGGGGGAGAGAAAAGTTAAGATTTTGTCAAATAAAATCAAGCAAAGGTCAAATAATTTTCCATTTGCATCTAGGCTCATTTGCATATTTTTATTTGTATGCATATATGTAGGGGGGTATTGTGTAGAGAGGAAGCATATAAATAGGGGGAGCAATTAGAGCATATGAATGATCAAATACATTTAATATATTCAAAATCTTAAATATATGTTTGTTATCATCAAAAGGGGGAGATTGTTGAATATGCGCTTATATGATTTTTGTTTGATGATAATAAACATATATACATTCGTTTAAATGTATTTGTTAATGTACTACTTTATTTTTCATAGATTAAATAAATATTTGCTGAATAAAATTAAATGACACAGAATTTGAATTCAAACAGAAATTTTATTCAAACAAATATTTATTACAATTTTGAATAGTACAAATTCAAGCTCTCACTATTCACTATACAACTTTGATACAAATTCAATTACATCACTATTTTACATTTACAGTTAACCTCACTACATATCACTCACAATTCGTATTTTATCTTCAACTTCATTCCAGTTAGTATCCAGCATCTGAGCAATCTGCAAAAATATTCACTAACGCAGTAAAATTGAAAAAGAAATATTTTTGCAATATAAAATAAAATATGGATTTTGAAAATATTATTTGCCTCAGTTATTTGGGTTGTTCGTCATGATTTATTTTTGAATCCATTATACACGAACAACTTGTGACATACACAGTGTATCACTGTATTTGCCACAAGGCCATGCACACCAATATACACTTGATAATGCCACAGGGACAGGTGAGCACAAGGTCAAACCCAAATAAAAGACGGGTTCAACTCAGGTGCAACATAAATAAAATCTCGACATCAGCACAAGGTCAAACCCGAGTTGTAAAACCGGATTCAACTCAAGTGTAACGCACAGTCTACACAAATTCAAGAAGGCACTAAATAACAAACAAAGTGCAAAGGTCAAGCCATCACTGCAAACTCGACTCAACTCAATGCAATTCAAACTGCAAGTCCAAAACAAATGCACAATGCACTAAGCAAATGACAGAACCAGATGCCACCAAAAAACCAACAAAGACCAAGGCTACAAATGTGCAAATGCTCAAACTCAGAGGCAACAAAGGTCAGGGACCAACTGCAACAGATACGATGAACCAAATGCCCGTACTACATGAAATACACGGAGACAAAGCAACTGCCACAAGACCACACAGCAGTATACATGAATACAACAACAGGTGAATGTGCAGACCCAACCAAAGAAATGAACCAGTGGCCAGAAACTAGAGAACTACATAACACAGTAGCAATGCAACAGTATCGAATACAATATGGACACAACAATGCTCAATGACACAGCAATGCTCAAGACCAAGGTACAAGTGACAATGCTCAATGCACAGTGCAAACAAATGCACCAATTTTTGTAAGTGACACAGCAAACATTACAGCAAACAAAATCAAATCAAATGAACAAAACCATTTACAAAATATATAAAGCTCAATGTTCTGCGCACAACACTAAGTACAGGAAGAGTTGGAGCAACCCAGTACTCAAGCAAGAATGCAAGACAGTGGTCGAAGCATGAACGCAGTAACAACAAAGCCGAGTATTTTTAAACCGAGTCGACCAAGCAAAATAAAAATCTACGTTTTTTGAACAAGTTGAAATCGTCTCAAACGAACAAGTCAATTTCGAAACCGTGGTCATCACAAAATTGATCAATGCCGTGGATGTCAAGCAATCAAAATATATACGAAGTGAAGAAGTAAGAATCAATCTCAAACATCAAAACAAAATCGAATGGCCGAAGCTAAATATTGAACAAATCAGACGAACGCAATTCAAGGAGATCGAACTCATATATAAACAATCATCATTGGCAATTTCAAAACCATCGGAGTTTAATTGAGCATAACTGAAAAGCACAAAGGAAAACCACATACCAAATTGAAGTCGAACTCCAGAAGCAGCCGAAAAGACGAACAAATATTCTCCCAATTTACAACCAGATTGAACAAAGAATCGGCAGCTTCACGAAACCCTAGTTTGGATCGAAGAGAATGAAGCCCTAAATTTGCAAGAGGAACGGCCGTCATTATTCACGAAAAGGAACAGAGAAACTAAAAGAGAACGGGCCGAAACAAAAGGGGCCGGCTATTTTAAAAGGGCTTTTTATTTTGTTTTTAGGGTTTTTTCGTGTCTTTATTTTTAATTTTCTTTTTAAATTTATTTTTAAATTTTAAACCGTTATATTTTCTAGTCGTGTGAATAGGGCACAAACTACGTGGCGTAGTTTGAGAATTCGCAACTCAGTGGCTGAGTTGTGGCAGGGTTTTGAGCGTAGAGTTAGGTTTAGTCGATAGCGAGTGTCGCGAGTTTACGTGTGTAAGCGTCTGACTAACTAATTTTTAGTATAAACCTTGGGGGCAACACGTAGGCAGGGTTTTGCCGAAGCTGGGTAAATTCTGTGTCGTTCTATTTCTGCATTTATTATTCTGCTATTATCTGTGCTGCTATTGTTCTGTGATCTGTGTTGAAAATATTTTATAAGCTTCCGTAATTAATTTTTATAATTTATACCATCACCCTATTCACCCCTCCCTCTAGGGTGAAATCGATCCTACAATATATATATATGTTGTGTTTGAATTATAAAGCTAAAGTGACATTAAGAAAGTAAAGCTGTAAACTTTGAACCCCTCTTGCTTCTGAAAGCAAACGATAACTTTACATTGTATAACCACAATTTTATTATCCTCTTTAACATGTAACTTGGCCTTAAATTGATTTTTAAATGGTTTTTTAACTCAGGTGTTAAATTGAAGTAAGTTTGAAAGTGTCTGAAACGAGAATAGTCGTTATAAGTGCACTTTGAAATCCCTTATTTTCGAGAATTTTTATAAATAAATGAAAGGATATTCCTAGCGATTTCTTTTCATATTTTTTAAGTACTATAATGGTAGTACTTATTATAAAAATTTCAAGTCTTAAATCATTTTTTTAAGTGGTTAAAACTAGTCGCAAAGATTGTGCTTTTAAATGTTGTTTTTACAATGACTTTTAATAGCACTTATAAGTGCTGTAGTAAGTCACATATTGTTTTAAGTGTTTAATATGCGACATTTTGGCTAGTTTTTCATGATTTAAATGGTTTCTAATTTTTTTCCTCATAAAATATTTTTGTAGAAGCTTATATAAAATGTATTTGAGTATGGAAAAAAGAATAGAAGTTTAAATATAGCTTTAATGATTATTTATGAATTTCGAAAGTAAAGTGCTACAAAATGTAAAACATGTTTTTAATAAACCTTCTAAATTAGATATTTTCAAGTAATATTTTATATAAATATTTAAAATCTAATTACAAGTATTTATAAAGCATTATATATAAGTTTTGACAAAGGTAATTGACTTTACTAATAAGCCGATGAGTAAACTTATCTGTTTGTGAGATTCAAGAATGAGGTGTCTAAGCAAGGCTTGGAACAACCACTGCCCAAACTTAACTGGCTTCACTCTTGAACGAGGAACAGTGTAAGCTGAAATGTCAAAAACGTGTTAATCTTGTTGTTTACTTACTTGTTTAAAAAAAGTAATTAACTTTTCTTAACGCTAAAAGCCGACGAAGTAGGTTTATCTATTTTTGAGAGTTAAAGATTGATGTCGAGTAGGGATGTAGCGATAGAGCTCTAACTTACTGGGATTCCCTCTTGAATGAGGAATAGTTAAGTCATGAATGTCGGAAATGAGTGAAGTATAAAAATATTGATTTGTACAAGCAACTGTTTTAACTAGATAGTCGATTAATCGGCTATCGAACTTAACTTGTTATTAAATTTCGATCTTTAAAAGAATGTTTTAAAGATAGTAACAATTAGGAAAATGATTTGGGTTTGTTGTGACAGTGTGTCAATCGCATTCATTTTTAACCCTTTTCAATTATACTTATGGATGTAAATAGATCTTTAAAAGAATATTTTAAAGATAAGCATAAACGAAATGGTTTGGGTTTGTTGCGATAATGTGTTAATTACATTAGTCTTTAATCCTTTTGTATTATACTTATGAACGTAAGTAGATCTTTAAAAGAATATTTTAAAGATAAGCATAAGTGAAATGGTTTTCGGCTTGTCGTGATAATTTTTAAATAATATTAGTCTTAAACCTTTTTGAATGAATTTGTGAAAGTACTTAGATCCTTAAAATGGATATTTATAAGTATAAAAAGAGTGCCATTTGTGATAAGTTTATAATACTTTTTGAAATATAAAAAGAGTAGAGGTTTTAAGTAAGAGATCTTGTTAGTGATTGTAAATATGTTTATACTGTTTGAGATAAGTATATGAATACTTTTTAAAGTACCGAAAAGAGTACAAATGAATAGTAGGAATTGGTAAAGAAGTTTTACTAATAAAATAAGTTTTAATTAATAAAAGATTAATTAAACAAAAATGGGATTAGAAGTTGCTTATGAGACTTGATCATGTTTTGTGTGACTTGATTATACTTTCTTTGTTTCCTCGTTTTTGGAAAACATTTATTCATATAATTTGCACTAAAAGCCGATGAAGTAGGCTTGTCTATCCGTAGGAATTAAGGCTGATGTTTGTGTAGGTATATGAGTAATAAATCTCTAACCTACTGGCTTCACTCTTGATCGAGGGATAGGGATGGTGTGAGACGAAAATATCGGAAATGTGATAAGTATATGATACTTTGTTTCCATATGTGATCATTCTCATTATCATTGAATGACCAAATTCGTCGATTCAGTCTTGGAGAGTGTAACGACCCCACTTCCTACGCCCAGGAAGAAGCATCGTGAATAAGAAAGAAAGGGATGAGAAAATAGAAAAGATAGAGAAGAAAGAACAATAACATCAGAATCTCACAGCGGAATGGAATAAAATATAATAATCACATAAATATTTACATATTATACAACATCAATCAGAGTTATACAGATAATACATCATATACTAGACAGTTATAAACACCTGTCTAGATAACACAACTCAATACAATACACAATACATCACAGAGATATCACACAGCGGAACTATACATATATCTACAACGCTGAAGCCACCTGCTCCATTGCTCCTCCAGAATTCGTCAAAGCTAAACCTGAATCCCTTGGCTACCCGTAAAAATTTGGGTACCCGAGAGTTTATGAAAAACAAAAATAAACTTCGGGTCAGACATGGGTCTGGTATGAGTAACAGGTTTAAGTTGCTTAACTTTGAAAATCCTTTGAAAACAAAAGGTATCACGTAAGACTCCCCACAAATAAACATGGGAAAGTTTTTACCTTACGCTAACCAAAACATTTGATAGGAAATTCTGTGATATTATAATAGGTCTAGGGTTTTCAAGTAAATAGAAAATAGCCGAAATTGTTACATCTATTAAATTCCAGCCACTAGCCACAAAAGTGGGTAATACAATCAAAACCGTGGGCACTTATTGGATTGTGGATTCCATACAATGGCAGGGCTACTGGGGTACCGCCCGTCACAGTACGTGGCCTAGATCAACGTACCGAGGATCACTCCCGACCCCCTGCAACACAAGGCCGGAACCATTCCTTACTGAACAGTCCCGAACAAGATACACCCCGGCAGTTGTTGCAATCAACCGCCCACACAGCCGAAAAATAAAGGGACATCTAGACAGGGGAATATCCTTGTCCTGCTTGGGCATGACCCACCTAACCTTGCTGCACCTCCCCTGTTTTAGCCATTCCCGGTTGATGAGGCTTGAGGCAGCGATTACCTTTAAAGAACATATTTTCTTAGAATGCTCATTGCCCGCCTGACGATGTGTTGAAAGCATTCAATCCATACAAGTTCGTTCCGGGTTCGAACGAAACCGAAGGCATTATCTCGTTACACTCATTTTGGAATCACCCTCAGAGTTAACGACGATAACCCTTGCATTCTGAACCTTCATCTTCACTTCAGATTCACGACCTATCGTTAATTTGGAATCGATGTGGTTTTCGGATGTTCCTAATGCGGAAAACCCGATCCCGGTCTCATCGAAATCCAAAACGTGTCTTTTAAGGCCAAGTTGTTTTAAAGTTAAAACAATTCAATTTAATTATCTATATACACACAGATAGATAACTCACAATATCACAATAGATAATCACATCATTATCATAAACAGATAATTCATATTATCATTCCAAACAGATAATCATTACAAGCAGATAATCCACATTATCATACTTTAACTAAGCATCCATATCATATAGATATTACTCATCTAATATCAGAGTTCACAACCATTCAATGAATATCAATATCATTCATCCATAAGCAATGATTTATAATCATACCATTTATAATTAATTTAAAATGAATTAAATTAATTACTTCTATCTCTAATTAACTTAAAGTAAATTAAATTAATTACTCATCTGTAAATCCTGCTTATGCAATCATAAATAAATTTTAAATCTAATTCATTAATCATCCACTAAGAATTTATCTTGATTAATCACCATTGATTAATCATTCTCTAATTACATTATGTAATTAGTCTTTAATTAATTTTACAATTAATTATCCTAAAGCATTCATAGTAATTAATATTTAATTCCTTTATTTAAATATAATTACTTTCATTTATTCTTAATTAATTACAATAATTAATCACTTCATTATCTACTATTACTTAATTAAACAATTCTTAATTATATCATTAATTACATTAATTAATGATCTCTAGTTTATATTTAAATTAAATTCCTTGATTTAAGTTAAACACAATTATTAATCTCCTTGATTAATAACAATCCAGTAATTAACTTCCCTTAATTACTTATTTAATAAATTAATTATTCCATAATTAATTATCTCCAGAATTAATCCCTGATTAACTTCAAAAGTAATTACCCAAATTACTTCATCTACAATTCATCCTGTATTAATTACATTCAGTAATTGTCATCTAATTACTTCCCTAAGTAATCCTGCTCCATTAATTACACCAAGTAATTTCATATCTCAAACCATCAAATGATTTGCTTAAATTAATTAAAATGAATTAATTGACTTAATTCAATCATATCATCAAAATTAATTACAATAAGTAATTAATTTCTTTATTACTTTTATTAAGTAATTACTCTTAACAATTTACAATAGATTACCTAATTAATCTGATTAATTATCAAAATTAATCTCATTAATAAATTAATTAGTCATCTTCAGTTAATTATCTTTATTAACTAATAACATTACTTAAATTACTTTCTTAATTAATTTCCAATTATAAATTGATCTAAACTACATAAGTCATTTCTTAATTAACCTTTTATTCTTACGATAATTTACTTCTTTATCTATGACTCTATCAACATTACAATTTAAATTCAAATATCATTTACATTTAAAATTCAAAATGAATATAATTTAAATTAAATTTAAAATCTTTTAAATAAATGTAGATAATGTTTATTTTCTACATATATGAACTTGTATAAGAAAATCTTTTAAATTTAACTATTTAAATCTTAATTTAAATTTAAATCCTCAAAATACATTACTTGCACTTCAAGTTAAACCATTTATTTACTTTTCATTCAAAAATTTTAATTAAAAAGAATCTTCAAAATCGAGTTAAATATTTATTGAAACAATTAACTTTTCAAAACTCGATTTCTCATATCCAAATCTATTTTTAAAATCTTAAGATATCAATATTCATTTGAATCAATACCTTAAAAATTCAAATTTAAACTATGGTTAGAGCCTTTATTTCAGTTTTTAAATATTTTTAAAACAAACTGGAAATTTCCAGTTGGTACACCTGAAACTTATCTAGATATTAAACTTTATTTAGATTTAAAAATATAGGTTTGAACTATTACTGCAGGCTGAATTTGAACTTAGTTTTAAATCCACTATTTAATTTTTATATCAGTTTTCATTTGAAATTGCAGTGAATAAATGTTGCTGCCAGGTTTTACAAAAACTGGAAACAACACTGACTCGAGAGAAAATCCGATTTGCTTCGAGTTTCCCCCTCCTTTGCTTCGAGTCAACACTCGATTAAACTCGAGTCTTTCCTAACAAAAAAACTGCACACAGAAAACAGAACCCCAACCTCAATGGCACGGTGCACGTGCACCGTGGCCCCAACTGACGCCGACCATCCCCTCAGGCACCCACTCACCAACGACCTTCACCTGACATGATCGTGACCCCTCTGAAGCCACCCACACGCTCGAATGAAGATCGAGTTCATAATACAAAGCCTGGAAAACATAAACAGGCATCCCCCTCGAACCTGTCAACACCTCCTCCTCGCTGCTCCGACCGCCAAACCACCAGAAACTCCGGCATAAGCTTCGACCATCTCACCTCTAGCCACCTCCAAGACCCCATAACACTCGATCAACCAGAGAGTTTGCACTGATCCAAAACTTCAAAGCATTCAAAACTAGGTTAAAAAAAAACAAAACCCCACCGCCGCTTCCTCGACGAACTGGAGCAACTCCGGTTATTTTTCCCCACACCTCCGGTCACTCCCCTATCACCAGCCACAAACCCGACCTTCCAATCCCCTTAGATCACCAGAAGCCCTTTATAAACCCCAAAACAACTACCACAGGAATACTCTTTAATTACTAAACACTAAAATGTGATTATAGTTTCAAAAATCCTAATTACAGATTAGAATTCAAGTTATAAACTTGGATTGATGTTTTTAAAATGTTGACATTTCATTCTTTTTAACATTTCCTGCCCCTTATGTTTTCACAGAGTCTTTCTACCTTGTTACACTTGAATTCAGATTTTATAATTTTACACTATGATCAAACAAACATATTTGTGTGGACACTAAGCCATATAAATCAATAAATTAAGCATAGATGATCCTTGTCTTAAATTCGAGCTTCAAATCTTCTAAACAGGGATGTTTCAGACTTATATAAACAGGCATCATATAAAATTGCATTAGTATATAAGTACATAAACATAGTCATTCCAGACATAACAAACATAACTGAATATACTTAAGCAAATTGTAAATTTTAGTTACTCACAGATAAGTATTCAACAGATTCAAACTTTTATGTTATAAAACAAAAGTTACTCACAGCAAAGCAAAACAGAACATGTTCTATGCAGGAAAATTAGAATTTGCAGGTTTTGAAATAACAGAGTTTCATCACAAAACAACTATAGAATAATGAAGAAATAAATATTCACACCATATATTTAAGCATTTAAATATCAACATGCAATAGTTTTAAAACTTTAGTAAAATTTAGAGGTGTTACTCACATAGGTTTGAAAATGAACAGAGCACTTTTGGTTTGACAGTGTTGAAAAACTGGAAACTATTTTGCTTTCCAAAACTTCTTGCCTTGTTGATGATGCTTCAGTAGTAAACAAAATAAAGAAAAAGAAATGCTACTTGTATATAGTAAGTTTACTATGTTATGTTAAACGAACTTAAAGAAGAAAGACTTGAATATATAGAAGTTTATAGGGGTAGGTGTTTACTGGGTTTGTATAAATTTGTACAAACAATTTCTGTTTGTATCAGAGATTTTTATCAAAGGGGGCTGAGATGTTCAATTAGATTTCGAATTGACCATTATTATGTGCTAAGAAATGAAAGCATTAAATGCATGTACTATATGTTTACACTAATCTTATCTTTTGTGTACAATGATATTTCTGTTTTGCAATTTATTACAGGTTGACTACATTTTTATTTCTTGACTTTGCTTTAGCTTGTTCTACAAACTATCATTCACAAGATATTTGTTTATACTCAGCTGTACATACTTACTTTATTTTGTTCTTCATACTGTCTTACTCTTAATCAACAAGCTACTAACATTTATATTTTATTTTGTTTAATTTCCAACATAATTATTGTATAGATATGATTACATGTTTCCTATTATCTTACTCTATGCATAGATATTTTTGCATTCCTTTTTTATTTGCCCGTAACTCTTTAGTTTGCATGTTACATATTTTACTTACACTCATTTCTAAGCTTTACAGATACCATACAAATACAAGTCTGGCTTGCTTTCATTCCTTAGATACATAGATACTTATTTTACATTTCCTAGCTTTGCATTTTATTTCTCTTGCCTGCATATGTCATTTTCTTTTATTTTGTTTTATACTTGATGTTTATACTTTGCTTTGTCTCTCTGCTATCTTTACTTTGCATCTCAAAACCCTACAGTCTACAATTTTGCTAATTTGCAGGCCTAGCTTGCATACATATGTTTATTGTTTTACTTGTTTTGCTTTGTTTACTTTGTTCATTTGCATTATTACTTTACAGGCATCATACCATGACTTTGCTTGCATTTGTATATTTTACTTTGTTTTATATTTCACTTGTCTGCATATTATATTTGGTATAGCCTATATGCTAATATTTATACTTTCCTTATTTACATTGCTTTTACATTACATTGTCTTGTTTTTATTTTAAATTTACAAATCACAGCTTCTTATGTAAATGTGTAGACTTATGTTTAAATATGTATAAGATTTATTTTATTAGAAATATTCTTGAAAGACTTTATTTTAAATATCCAAACCATGGTCTTCTTTCAAAATATACACATATAAAAATAACAACTTCTATTTATATTAAAACCCCTTTTTAAAAATATTACAATATTGATATACTTTAAATATAACTTGTTATTAAATTAATATAATTATAAAAGAAACAATCTCTTCAAGAAATATAAATTACTTATTTTATAAAGCTAAATTAAGAAGAACAAAATAATCTTTTTATTTAAAATTTAAACCTAGGCTAGAATTTATTTTTAAACAAATTAAATTTATCTTGAGTATTTTTAAAATCATATTATTATTTATTCAATATTAAATTTCCAAATTATCAAAAAGATTAGAATTTGAAAACATATCTTTATTTGTTATATTTTAAACAAAGATTAACTATTTAATATATATACAAATATATATACATTATAAATAGAGACAACGTATTAGTTTTTAAAAGATAAATTATCAGTTGAATATTTATTTAAAGGAAGATTATTAAATCAATTCAAATATTATTAACGAATATTATCAAATCAATTTAATTTTAATGCAGATTATTAAATTGATATTGCCCCAAATTTTCGGGATGTCACATTCCTCCCCCTTAAAAGAATTTCGTCCCCGAAATTTAAACAAAGGTAATTTAATAATCTAGTTAAAGATTTATTTTAAAACACAAGCATATATCAATCATAAGCTAATAACCATAGCGACCAATTCATCCAAACAAACAAATCTAACTATCCAAACAAGATTCCGGATAGAATTTTCTCGAGTTTCCCCAAGTATAAATATCGGGTTACTCGCTCTATAGAATCCAATCAATCAATACTACTAAGCTACAGAACTTCTACTCATCTAGATCTTCAAACAAGACAGGATATCAGACTACAGACACGTCTGACACAACAACCAAAACTCCATGAACTGCTGATTCTACAACCAGAGATAGAATCTTACACGTACTTCTTCAAAGATACGTGAACACAACGAATTCCAGTTATCCCAACTGACAATCCAATCCTGAAGACCAACCACTTATCCAAAATCATATCTCCGACTTCGAAATCCAAATTCCTTCGTATCTTATCCACAAAACTCCTCGGACGATCCTGGGCTTCCTTCATCTTTCCCGATCAGCTCAACGCTTGCTGATGCTCCTAGAAATAAATTGGACCAAAAACAATCCAACAAAATGATCTTTCCAAGATCGACCAAAACTCAGAACACAATTCTAATCCAAAATCAGAAGACAGATCTCACTCCTCTCATCCAGAAGAGATAAAACAGATGCACTCCAAATCTGGCCTCAGATCCTGAAAAATTCTCTGTAGAAAACTCTTCCAATCCAAACACTGCAACATCCAATTGCTTCCACTTTAAAATAGCTGTCACCATGCTTCCACTACGCATTCTGACTGAGCAGATGAAAATGCTGATGACGATCACAAACACAGACTGGACAACACATTCCAACATTATGGTTCTCCAGATCCAAAAAGAAATCTTAGAAGTTCCTCAAAAAAAAAATCCGAGCTACTTCACCAAACTCCAAAAATCATCCTATTACTAAGCTGATCAATTGGTATCACTTCTGGAATCCAGTCGATACCAAACTCAATCTCCAGATGCTGACCAGACTCTGACTTCTCGAAGACATCCAATGTCTCTGAAACACAAGAGAACACTCAAATTATCGCAAGTCACTTTTGCGATCAATCCAGCCTAATTTCAAAGATACTGCTCTCTCTTTACCAAACAGAACAGCTTACGCTTATGTGGCCAATCCATCGAAAAAGATGGAATCACTCTGCAGCTTCTAATCTCCACTGCTGACCCAGAAGCCAAAGACTACTTAATCCAAAGCTCTTCGAGAAACTCGGACTCCAAAGCAAACAGGAACACCCAACTAAACACAGCGACAACATCGAACAGATACACTTCATTAACTTGTTCCAAAGAAACATCTTCGGAGACATCCATAGTCAACGCGTCTCATCACACAGCTACTACACCTTGATGTATCAAGATATCATGACTTGCTTCTGCCCAACCGATAGATCCAAATTTTAGTTCATCAAAACTACACTTCAAAGATGAACACCGAACCTTAACAGGTTTCCTTCAGAGATCAATGAAATTCTTGCACCATCCAAAGTTTACTCGAGACGGTACTAGGCCTACAGTCTCGACAATTACGCTTCCAACCTTAATCATATAAACTCCAACTATTGGTAGTCGTGTTACACACACCACTAACCTATCTACCTTTATAGCTCGTTGGAAAACCCGAACAGGTAACCCAACAAATAGGTAAAAATAAATATATAAATATATACATCAAAATTACAAATACGCTCTCTCAAGAAAGAAAACACTTAAGAGCCTAGGTATTCACTCAACCTAGCGCTCTGATACCACTGTAACGACCCCACTTCCTACGCCCAGGAAGAAGCATCGTGAATAAGAAAGAAAGGGATGAGAAAATAGAAAAGATAGAGAAGAAAGAACAATAACATCAGAATCTCACGGTGGAATGGAATAAAATATAATAATCACATAAATATTTACATATTATACAACATCAATCAGAGTTATACAGATAATACATCATATACTAGACAGTTATAAACACCTGTCTAGATAACACAACTCAATACAATACACAATACATCACAGAGATATCACACAGCGGAACTATACATATATCTACAACGCTGAAGCCACCTGCTCCATTGCTCCTCCAGAATTCGTCAAAGCTAAACCTGAATCCCTTGGCTACCCGTAAAAATTTGGGTACCCGAGAGTTTATGAAAAACAAAAATAAACTTCGGGTCAGACATGGGTCTGGTATGAGTAACAGGTTTAAGTTGCTTAACTTTGAAAATCCTTTGAAAACAAAAGGTATCACGTAAGACTCCCCACAAATAAACATGGGAAAGTTTTTACCTTACGCTAACCAAAACATTTGATAGGAAATTCTGTGATATTATAATAGGTCTAGGGTTTTCAAGTAAATAGAAAATAGCCGAAATTGTTACATCTATTAAATTCCAGCTACTAGCCACAAAAGTGGGTAATACAATCAAAACCGTGGGCACTTATTGGATTGTGGATTCCATACAATGGCAGGGCTACTGGGGTACCGCCCGTCACAGTACGTGGCCTAGATCAACGTACCGAGGATCACTCCCGACCCCCTGCAACACAAGGCCGGAACCATTCCTTACTGAACAGTCCCGAACAAGATACACCCCGGCAGTTGTTGCAATCAACCGCCCACACAGCCGAAAAATAAAGGGACATCTAGACAGGGGAATATCCTTGTCCTGCTTGGGCATGACCCACCTAACCTTGCTGCACCTCCCCTGTTTTAGCCATTCCCGGTTGATGAGGCTTGAGGCAGCGATTACCTTTAAAGAACATATTTTCTTAGAATGCTCATTGCCCGCCTGACGATGTGTTGAAAGCATTCAATCCATACAAGTTCGTTCCGGGTTCGAACGAAACCGAAGGCATTATCTCGTTACACTCATTTTGGAATCACCCTCAGAGTTAACGACGATAACCCTTGCATTCTGAACCTTCATCTTCACTTCAGATTCACGACCTATCGTTAATTTGGAATCGATGTGGTTTTCGGATGTTCCTAATGCGGAAAACCCGATCCCGGTCTCATCGAAATCCAAAACGTGTCTTTTAAGGCCAAGTTGTTTTAAAGTTAAAACAATTCAATTTAATTATCTATATACACACAGATAGATAACTCACAATATCACAATAGATAATCACATCATTATCATAAACAGATAATTCATATTATCATTCCAAACAGATAATCATTACAAGCAGATAATCCACATTATCATACTTTAACTAAGCATCCATATCATATAGATATTACTCATCTAATATCAGAGTTCACAACCATTCAATGAATATCAATATCATTCATCCATAAGCAATGATTTATAATCATACCATTTATAATTAATTTAAAATGAATTAAATTAATTACTTCTATCTCTAATTAACTTAAAGTAAATTAAATTAATTACTCATCTGTAAATCCTGCTTATGCAATCATAAATAAATTTTAAATCTAATTCATTAATCATCCACTAAGAATTTATCTTGATTAATCACCATTGATTAATCATTCTCTAATTACATTATGTAATTAGTCTTTAATTAATTTTACAATTAATTATCCTAAAGCATTCATAGTAATTAATATTTGATTCCTTTATTTAAATATAATTACTTTCATTTATTCTTAATTAATTACAATAATTAATCACTTCATTATCTACTATTACTTAATTAAACAATTCTTAATTATATCATTAATTACATTAATTAATGATCTCTAGTTTATATTTAAATTAAATTCCTTGATTTAAGTTAAACACAATTATTAATCTCCTTGATTAATAACAATCCAGTAATTAACTTCCCTTAATTACTTATTTAATAAATTAATTATTCCATAATTAATTATCTCCAGAATTAATCCCTGATTAACTTCAAAAGTAATTACCCAAATTACTTCATCTACAATTCATCCTGTATTAATTACATTCAGTAATTGTCATCTAATTACTTCCCTAAGTAATCCTGCTCCATTAATTACACCAAGTAATTTCATATCTCAAACCATCAAATGATTTGCTTAAATTAATTAAAATGAATTAATTGACTTAATTCAATCATATCATCAAAATTAATTACAATAAGTAATTAATTTCTTTATTACTTTTATTAAGTAATTACTCTTAACAATTTACAATAGATTACCTAATTAATCTGATTAATTATCAAAATTAATCTCATTAATAAATTAATTAGTCATCTTCAGTTAATTATCTTTATTAACTAATAACATTACTTAAATTACTTTCTTAATTAATTTCCAATTATAAATTGATCTAAACTACATAAGTCATTTCTTAATTAACCTTTTATTCTTACGATAATTTACTTCTTTATCTATGACTCTATCAACATTACAATTTAAATTCAAATATCATTTACATTTAAAATTCAAAATGAATATAATTTAAATTAAATTTAAAATCTTTTAAATAAATGTAGATAATGTTTATTTTCTACATATATGAACTTGTATAAGAAAATCTTTTAAATTTAACTATTTAAATCTTAATTTAAATTTAAATCCTCAAAATACATTACTTGCACTTCAAGTTAAACCATTTATTTACTTTTCATTCAAAAATTTTAATTAAAAAGAATCTTCAAAATCGAGTTAAATATTTATTGAAACAATTAACTTTTCAAAACTCGATTTCTCATATCCAAATCTATTTTTAAAATCTTAAGATATCAATATTCATTTGAATCAATACCTTAAAAATTCAAATTTAAACTATGGTTAGAGCCTTTATTTCAGTTTTTAAATATTTTTAAAACAAACTGGAAATTTCCAGTTGGTACACCTGAAACTTATCTAGATATTAAACTTTATTTAGATTTAAAAATATAGGTTTGAACTATTACTGCAGGCTGAATTTGAACTTAGTTTTAAATCCACTATTTAATTTTTATATCAGTTTTCATTTGAAATTGCAGTGAATAAATGTTGCTGCCAGGTTTTACAAAAACTGGAAACAACACTGACTCGAGAGAAAATCCGATTTGCTTCGAGTTTCCCCCTCCTTTGCTTCGAGTCAACACTCGATTAAACTCGAGTCTTTCCTAACAAAAAAACTGCACACAGAAAACAGAACCCCAACCTCAATGGCACGGTGCACGTGCACCGTGGCCCCAACTGACGCCGACCATCCCCTCAGGCACCCACTCACCAACGACCTTCACCTGACATGATCGTGACCCCTCTGAAGCCACCCACACGCTCGAATGAAGATCGAGTTCATAATACAAAGCCTGGAAAACATAAACAGGCATCCCCCTCGAACCTGTCAACACCTCCTCCTCGCTGCTCCGACCGCCAAACCACCAGAAACTCCGGCATAAGCTTCGACCATCTCACCTTTAGCCACCTCCAAGACCCCATAACACTCGATCAACCAGAGAGTTTGCACTGATCCAAAACTTCAAAGCATTCAAAACTAGGTTAAAAAAAAAAACAAAACCCCACCGCCGCTTCCTCGACGAACTGGAGCAACTCCGGTTATTTTTCCCCACACCTCCGGTCACTCCCCTATCACCAGCCACAAACCCGACCTTCCAATCCCCTTAGATCACCAGAAGCCCTTTATAAACCCCAAAACAACTACCACAGGAATACTCTTTAATTACTAAACACTAAAATGTGATTATAGTTTCAAAAATCCTAATTACAGATTAGAATTCAAGTTATAAACTTGGATTGATGTTTTTAAAATGTTGACATTTCATTCTTTTTAACATTTCCTGCCCCTTATGTTTTCACAGAGTCTTTCTACCTTGTTACACTTGAATTCAGATTTTATAATTTTACACTATGATCAAACAAACATATTTGTGTGGACACTAAGCCATATAAATCAATAAATTAAGCATAGATGATCCTTGTCTTAAATTCGAGCTTCAAATCTTCTAAACAGGGATGTTTCAGACTTATATAAACAGGCATCATATAAAATTGCATTAGTATATAAGTACATAAACATAGTCATTCCAGACATAACAAACATAACTGAATATACTTAAGCAAATTGTAAATTTTAGTTACTCACAGATAAGTATTCAACAGATTCAAACTTTTATGTTATAAAACAAAAGTTACTCACAGCAAAGCAAAACAGAACATGTTCTATGCAGGAAAATTAGAATTTGCAGGTTTTGAAATAACAGAGTTTCATCACAAAACAACTATAGAATAATGAAGAAATAAATATTCACACCATATATTTAAGCATTTAAATATCAACATGCAATAGTTTTAAAACTTTAGTAAAATTTAGAGGTGTTACTCACATAGGTTTGAAAATGAACAGAGCACTTTTGGTTTGACAGTGTTGAAAAACTGGAAACTATTTTGCTTTCCAAAACTTCTTGCCTTGTTGATGATGCTTCAGTAGTAAACAAAATAAAGAAAAAGAAATGCTACTTGTATATAGTAAGTTTACTATGTTATGTTAAACGAACTTAAAGAAGAAAGACTTGAATATATAGAAGTTTATAGGGGTAGGTGTTTACTGGGTTTGTATAAATTTGTACAAACAATTTCTGTTTGTATCAGAGATTTTTATCAAAGGGGGCTGAGATGTTCAATTAGATTTCGAATTGACCATTATTATGTGCTAAGAAATGAAAGCATTAAATGCATGTACTATATGTTTACACTAATCTTATCTTTTGTGTACAATGATATTTCTGTTTTGCAATTTATTACAGGTTGACTACATTTTTATTTCTTGACTTTGCTTTAGCTTGTTCTACAAACTATCATTCACAAGATATTTGTTTATACTCAGCTGTACATACTTACTTTATTTTGTTCTTCATACTGTCTTACTCTTAATCAACAAGCTACTAACATTTATATTTTATTTTGTTTAATTTCCAACATAATTATTGTATAGATATGATTACATGTTTCCTATTATCTTACTCTATGCATAGATATTTTTGCATTCCTTTTTTATTTGCCCGTAACTCTTTAGTTTGCATGTTACATATTTTACTTACACTCATTTCTAAGCTTTACAGATACCATACAAATATAAGTCTGGCTTGCTTTCATTCCTTAGATACATAGATACTTATTTTACATTTCCTAGCTTTGCATTTTATTTCTCTTGCCTGCATATGTCATTTTCTTTTATTTTGTTTTATACTTGATGTTTATACTTTGCTTTGTCTCTCTGCTATCTTTACTTTGCATCTCAAAACCCTACAGTCTACAATTTTGCTAATTTGCAGGCCTAGCTTGCATACATATGTTTATTGTTTTACTTGTTTTGCTTTGTTTACTTTGTTCATTTGCATTATTACTTTACAGGCATCATACCATGACTTTGCTTGCATTTGTATATTTTACTTTGTTTTATATTTCACTTGTCTGCATATTATATTTGGTATAGCCTATATGCTAATATTTATACTTTCCTTATTTACATTGCTTTTACATTACATTGTCTTGTTTTTATTTTAAATTTACAAATCACAGCTTCTTATGTAAATGTGTAGACTTATGTTTAAATATGTATAAGATTTATTTTATTAGAAATATTCTTGAAAGACTTTATTTTAAATATCCAAACCATGGTCTTCTTTCAAAATATACACATATAAAAATAACAACTTCTATTTATATTAAAACCCCTTTTTAAAAATATTACAATATTGATATACTTTAAATATAACTTGTTATTAAATTAATATAATTATAAAAGAAACAATCTCTTCAAAAAATATAAATTACTTATTTTATAAAGCTAAATTAAGAAGAACAAAATAATCTTTTTATTTAAAATTTAAACCTAGGCTAGAATTTATTTTTAAACAAATTAAATTTATCTTGAGTATTTTTAAAATCATATTATTATTTATTCAATATTAAATTTCCAAATTATCAAAAAGATTAGAATTTGAAAACATATCTTTATTTGTTATATTTTAAACAAAGATTAACTATTTAATATATATACAAATATATATACATTATAAATAGAGACAACGTATTAGTTTTCAAAAGATAAATTATCAGTTGAATATTTATTTAAAGGAAGATTATTAAATCAATTCAAATATTATTAACGAATATTATCAAATCAATTTAATTTTAATGCAGATTATTAAATTGATATTGCCCCAAATTTCCGGGATGTCACAGAGAGACTAAGGTTGGTAAGTGTTTTACTTATCGAAAACCACTTCAAGGATGAGATACGTGTTCTATCTCTTGGAAGTGGATCTGCTTAGGATGCGGGAATCTATGTGGAGATTCAAGATCTGTTTAAGATGCTCAAATACATGTAATTGTTCGTGAACTGTTCAGGATGTGGCAATCCATGTGTGATTTCGAGATCTGTTAAGATATGGAAATCCATGCATAGTTTCATGATCTACTTGAGATGTAGGGATCCAATTTGGGATTTGGGTTCTATTCGAGTGAGTAAGACTCGCGTTAAAGATGTCGAATGTGACCTCGGCATCGAAAATGGCTAAAGACAGATTAAGCTGCACAATCTTGGGTTTTGCTAACCCACGATAGGATGTTGTCAACTCTAGATCTAGAGTATGCTTATCGATGTTGGGCGTGGAAGTTGATGGTATTTGGTTCACGTTGTTCATGTTTATGTTTGGAGGGGGGGGTATTGTGTTTTTCTTATGGTATATTTCATCTAGAGATATACGATGCTTGGAAGGTAGCTTCTAATCCTTGTGCATGGAGTTCGGACTTGGCTTCTTTGAAGAGATCTCCGTGGAAAATCCAATATGCGAACATTCCTTATCGGATTAGATTGTACTCCTAATATGCTGTTGAAAGTAACCAATGTAACCATTCCAACTATTTGATAATATTTATATTCTACATCCTAGATATTATCTATTATATCATATTATGTACCTGTTAGATGGTGGTTCTTTTGAGGGGATAATTGTTATGGCTTTCCGTACACTCTCAAAAGTACTGTTATATGTTGATCATATATTTCTTGAGTTTCTCATACCGGACTTATGTCTGACACTTGATTTTTGTTTTTCCTAAATTCCTCACGTGCTCTTTCAAGTAGCTTAAGAAAGGTAGGTTTTCATTGATGTTCATTGGAGTTGGAGAAGACGAGCTGGATGTTTCACCTACCGTAGTATTCTTATTTCTGTTGCATTACTATATTGTATATATTAGCATTTGTGAGGACATGTTGTTATAACTGTTGGTACTTAGGTTTTGATAACTTCGAAATTTCTGTTTCAGTGCAATCCTTTGTACTATTCCTTTGATATTATATATTATCTTTTCGTTGTGAGATTCTGATATTGTGTTCCTTATTCCTTGTTTTATTTCCTTTTATTTTTATTTCATCCTAACAATTCGTCCTTCCGGCACTTAAATTCTCCGCATATGAATACTGTGGATGTATTAGTGTCGACATTCGAAGATCGAGAGGGCGGGTCATTACAGCTGATATCAGAGCTGAAGGTTAAGCGTGAACCTTGCCTTTGGTGGGTATGACTCATTAAGAGAAAAGGTAATGGAATATTCTAGCACGAGTTAAGTGTATTATACGTATGAGAGCATATTTGTAATTGTTATAAATGTATACCTTAATGGTAATTGTAACTTTGAAAATTAAAGATCTGATATAAGGTAACTTATATAAGTGAATTTTCAAAGCATATTTTGATTAATGTAGGGCTAATGATGTTTGTCTATCATCCCTCATTGATTAGTTTAGTTATACTCGACCAGTTTATGGGCATTAACCATCATTTGTTGATTGCTGCTTTGTGCTCGACCAGTTTATGGGCACTTTTATCCTTTTACTGCATAGGTCGGGTAAATAGTAAATTATGGGAACATGTAAATAAACACCTTGTGGATTTAGTTTCACATGACTATAGGCAATCGATGATAATGCTTGGTTAAAAGTTGAATTTAGTTAGAGATGTTTATTTTAATCCGAGCAAGATAAGGTATTTAGTAAACAAACATTTGTGAAAGATTTTACATAAAAAGTGATTTTATCTAAGTATGGTTCATAAAATATAATTTATAAACAAGAAGGATTTAATTGATATTTTGATAACTTAAACCCGGTGTCTTTGAAAAGGTTTTTTCAAGATCTTGAAAAAATAATAATAGTAGTATTATTTGAAAGTAAGTATTTGGGAAGTTTGGTTATAAATTGGGATCATATATCTACTAATATTTACAAAGTATTTGATATCGTTTTGCAATGATTTTGGTTAACCCTGAAAGGCTAAATTGAATGTAATGAACTAACTTCCGTCGTTTGAAAATAATTCCGATGATGACTTCAACATCATCGGCGTTCGGTTTTGGATTTTGAAGTGGGGAATGCTGTAGGATTATTTTAGTAAAATGGATTTTGATTTGATTTCAAAAGTACAATTTATTATACAAGAATATATACACACACACATATATATATATACACGTATTATTATTTCAAAATGATTTGAAATAAAACTAGGTGTTTAGTTCTAAAGTTTTCTTTAGAAAGAATTTGATATGAACTTTTTAATGTAGAAAAGTTTTATAAGCAGGGTGCCCGAGTGGTAGTGGCATAGCCCGGAATAAATGTTGGAACTTTACAGGTTTTCCCTTTTTGGGGTAAAGTGTGTTTAATATTTTATGGACACATGCAGCATATTCATTTGGATTGTATGATATGTGCATCATATTATGATATGTTGTTCAGTAGTTTTAATTTGTTAAAATGAAATGATATTTTCGATGATTTGAACAGTCGGAAACTTCCGAATCGTTATAGAACTTAAAACCAAGTGTTTTGCAAAAATATAAAGATGGGTTTATATAACACTTAAAATTGAGAAGTTAGTAAGTTAAAATAAGTGTAATTTGCTGAACATGTTTATTAAGTAAAACAAATTTGATGATTTGTATATACTCTTAGGATGTAATGAAGTATTATACGAGTACGAACTTAAGTTGCATAATGTTGACAAACTTGAATATATGTTTTATGAAACGGTTCATAAATGATTTTAGTATTGAATAATATACTAGTTGGATAAAAGAAAGTGATAAAAAGAATTGGTGTTGTTAAGAAACCAATATGATAAGTACGTAGGTTATACATAGATTGTTCTACTCACATAACCGTTCTTGATCAAGTATTCGAATACATGATTTCGAGGTTATTTTTACTGGTTCGAACAAGGATTTTTCACAAGATTCTTGACGACAAACACTTGATATGGATTCTTTATAAGATCAAAAAAAATTCTATTATAGTATATGGTTTTGTAAGAAGAACAGAGGTTTCTAATCAAGGAACCTGATCGGAGTCCACACTAGAGAGGTCAAGTAATCTATCTAGTTGGGAAGTGAAATTTATACGATCGAGCAAGTGATCGGAATTGATATTGCGCACGGATGATGTATGTGCATCGTAAGGGCTTTAGTATTTGCATACTATGTTTTGATTTCCTCTGGGAGAGTTCAAGGAATGAATCTTCGATTGTTATGAGGCAACATGAATTATTGAGTAAGTAATAACCTAAGGCTGTTAAGCATAAGGTACACTTACTAGGTTGTTTGTCATCCTTATGTGATGAGAGGATTTCAAACTTGAGCAAACCATGAGTTTTGTTTACTAGTGATTGAATACTGTTAAGTGTTGCTATGTGATTGTTTCTTTTGTTGCTCATGTCGGATTTTCAAGGACAAAATATTCTAAGTGGAGGAGAATGTAACGATGCAGAATTTCGGACTCTTCATATTTAAATATATGAATTATTTAAATACTTGAATCCTTGATTTAATGTTATTAAAATGATTTAATAAGATTTTTAACCTCCTTGTAAATCATATGTAATGATAGTGAACTTGTTTTGGAAATATAATTGCAAAAATATATACTTCAAAAAAATATCGATAATATGACCAAAAATTGTTTAATCGATAAACATTTATTTTCTCAACGGAAATTGTTCGAACTTTTTACTTTAAGTAATCATTGTGAAGATAATTAGCAATTAAAAATATTTTCATGTTTATGGCTAACTAAATAGAAAATTGATCAAATAAGGAAAATAAGCAACTAAGCCACTAATTAAAAACTATCCTCTTCATACAAGCTTGGAAGGTTCTAGAAGCTTTATATAGGATAAGAGATATCATGGTAAGGGTATAATAGTAATTAGCCTAAAGGAGAAGTGACATAAAGTAAAAGTAATCATAAATGGAAATGCTTAAGTGTTAGGCAAATGATAAAGTTGATGTGTTAGGAGGTAAGCCTCCCAAGGGGTGAAGTAAGCTTATGCTTTACCACTTGAAGCCTATAAAAAGAAGGTAGGGGTTCGCTTAGTAATCACAAATAAACTCCTAAGCCTGAGATGAAATAGGACGGTTGAAAATGATGGAAGTGCTTAATCACTAATCTACTAATTACTCTCTTACTTTTTCAAAAGTTATCCAAATCTTCTTTAATCTCTTTTAAACTTTGGCTTTAGGCCTAAGGCATCATGAGAAGCATTATTAACAAGTAAGAAGTGGCAGAGGTGAGAGGATGAGGGGGAGCTTAGATGGGCCGTGAGTATGGAGGAGTAGGAGGAAGGTGGCTTTGATTTGGAAGTGCTAAAGTTGTAGATTTAGGCATATGTTGATGGAAGGAGGTGGTTATTTGATTCTTTTGGCTTTGTGCTTGGGTTTGGAATGGATCTAAGTAAGTTTCCAATATCTCTTGAGTTTATATTGTGCATATATATGTTATGTGTGAATTAAAAAGCCAAAGTGACATTAACTAAATAAAGTTGTAAACTTTGGACCTCTCTTGCTTTTGAAAGCAAATGATAATTTTATATTGTATAACCTCACTTCTACTACCCTCTTAAACACGTGGCATGACCTTGAATTGATGTTTAAATGGTTTTTAAAATCATGTGTTAAATTGAAGTAAGTTTGAAAGTGTTTGAAACGAGAATAGTGGTTATAAGTGCACTTCGAAATCCCTTATCTTTGGGAATTGTTATACATAACTGAAAAGATATTCTTAGCGATTTCTGTACGTGGTTCTTAAGTACACTAATGGTAGTACTTACTATAAACATGTCAAGTCTTAAATCATTTGTTTAAATGGTTAAACTAGTGCTTTTCAATGTTGTTTTAATAAGGACTTTTAAGAGTACTTATGAATGTTATAGTAAGTCACTTATTGTTTCAAGTGTTTAAATGCAACGTTTTGGCTAGTTTTTCACGATTTAAATGGTTTCCAATTTATCTTTTTTATAAAATCTTTTGATGAAAGTTTGTATAAAATGTATTTGAGTATGGAAAAAGAAATAGAAGTTTAAATATAGATTTAATGATTATTTACGAATTTTGTAAGTAAAGTGCTGCAAAATATAAAACATATTTTTAATCAAACTTCTAAATTAGTTATTTTCAACTAATATTTTACATAGATATTTTAAACCTATTTAAAGTATTTTTAATGTATTATTATATATATATATTTTTTGACAAAGTTGATTGACGATGCTTAATACTAATAAGCCGATGAGTAAACTTGTCTGTTAGTGAGATTCAAGAATGAGGTATCTAGGCAAGCTTTGAGTAACTAGTGCCCAAACTTACTTGGATTCACTCTGGAACGAGGAACAATGTAAGTTGAAATGTCAAAGATGCTTAATCTTGTTGTTTACTTACTTGTTTTAAAAAGGTAATTAACTTTGCATAACTCTAAAAGCTGACGAAGTAGGTTTTCTATTTCTAAGAGTTAAAGATTGTTGTCGAGTAGGGATGGAGAATATACCTCTAACCTACCAGGCTTCCCTCTTGAACGAGGAATAGTTAAGTCGGGAATGTCGAAAATGAGTTAAGTATACGAAAATTGGTTTGTATAAGCAGTTGTTTTAACTAGATAATCGATTAATCGACTATCAAACTTAACTTATTATTAAACTTAAACTTTTAAAAGGATGTTTTAAAAATAGTAACAAGTAGGAAAACGATTTGGGTTTGTTGTGACTATGTGTTAATCGCATTCGTCTTTAACCCTTTTCAATTATACTTGGGGATGTAAATAGATCTTTAAAAGAATGTTTTGAAGATAAGCGTAAGCGAAATGGTTTTGGGTTTGTTGTGATAATGTGTTAATTACATTCGTCTTTAACCCTTTTTTATTATACTTATGAATGTAAATAGATCTTTTAAAGAATGTTTTAAAGATAAGCATAAGCAAAATGGTTTTGGGTTTGTTGTGATAATGTGTTAATTACATTCGTCTTTAACTTTTTCGATTATACTTATGGATGTAAATAGATCTTTGAAATAATGTTATAAAGATAAGCATAAATGAAATGGTTTTGGATTTGTAGTGACAATGTTTAGATAACATTAGTCTTAAACCTTTTTGAATGGATTTGTGAAAGTACTTAGATCCTTAAAATGGATATTTTGAAGTATAAAAAGAGTAAAGGTTTTAAGTAAGAAATCTTATTAATGGTTTGTGAATATACTTATACTATTTACGATAAGTATATGAATACTTTTGAAATAAAAAGAGTAAAGGTTTTAACTAGGAAATCTTGTTATTGATTTATGAATATGCTTATACCATTTGCGATAAGTATATGGATACTTTTTGAAGTATAAAAAGAGTGAAGGTTTTAAGTAAGAAATCTTGTTAAGGATCTATGAACATACTTATACCATTTGTTATAAGTATATGAATAATTTTTGAAGTATTGAAAAGAGTAAAAATGAATAGTAGGAATTGATAAATAATGTTTTATTAGATAAAAGAAGTTTTACTAATAAAAGAAGTTTTAATTAATAAAAGATTAATTAAACAAAAATGGGATTGTAAATCGCCTATGAGACTTGATCGTGCTTTGTGTGACTTGATCGTGCTTTGTTTGTTTCCTCATTTATGGAAAATATTTATTGGTATACTTAGCACTAAAAGTCAATGAAGTATGCTTGTCTATCCATGAGAATTAAAACTGATATTCATGTAGGGATATGAGTAATAGAGCTCTAACCTATTGGCATCACTGGATCGAGGGATAGTGTGCGATGAAAATATCAAAAATGTGATAGGTTACGAGACCTGGTTTCCATATGCGAACGTTTTCATTATCATTGAATGACCAAATTCGTCGATTCAGACTTGGAGAAACTAGGATTCGTAAGTTTTTTACTTATCGAAAACCACTTCAAGACTGAGATATGTGTTCTATCTCTTGGAAGTGGATCTGTTTGGGATGCAGGAATCTATGTGGAGATTCGAGATCTATTTAAGATGCTCGAACACATGTAGTTATTCGTGATCTATTCAAGATGTGGGAATCCATGTGAGATTTTGAGATTTGATAACATATGAGAATCCATTTGTGGTTTCGTGATCTGTTCGAGATGCAGGGATCTAGTTTGGTATTTGTGTTTTGTTCGAGTGATGAAAACACATGTGAAAGATGCTGAACATGACCTTGACATTAGAAATGGCTAATGACAGAGTAGGCTGCACAATATAAAGTTTTACTAACCCACGACAGCATATTGTCAACTCCTGATCTAGAGTATGTTTATCAATGTTGCATGTGGGAGTTGATTGTATTTGGTTCACATTATTCATGTTTAACCCACAACGGGACATGTTATAATTGTCCAGGCTGATGGTAGTACTTAGATTTTGATAACTCCGAAATTTCTGTATCGGAGTAATCCTTTGCACTGTTCCTTTAATATTTTATATTACTGTTTCATTGTGAGATTATGACATTGTATTCCTTCTTTCTTGTTCTAGTTCTTTTTCTTTTTATTTCAACCTAACAATTCATCTTTTCAGCACTTGGATACTAGCCACATGAATACCATGGATATATTAGTGTCGACATTCGAGGGTCGAGAGGGTGGGTCGTCACACACGTCATATACGATGGCACAATATGAGAACATAGGAAGAGAGGACTTTGACACATCCATCTGATGGAGAAGCATGAAAATATTTCGATAAGACTTATCCTGTATTTGCTGTAGAGCGCCGTAATGTAAGATTGGTTTATGTACGGATGGATTTTCATCATTCTCCCAGTTTGGTAGTAAATATTCATATTGACCTATTATCGTTATGCTTTATAATTTACCTTTGTAGATGTGTATGAAAGCTCCGTATATGTTTCTTACTATTGTCATCCCTGGTCCTAATGATCCGATACAAGAAATCGATGTTTATTTACAACCATTGGTTGAAGATTTGAAAACACTATGGCATGAAGGATTTCAAACATACGAAATTTCGAAAAAAAAAAGAATTTACTTATGTTCGTTTCTTTGTTATTAGTGATTTTTCCATTAAATGCAATGCTTTTAGGTTGGAGTACGACCGGTCTAGCTTATTCCTATTGCATCAAAAACGAGCATTTTCTTTACCATATGGAAAGAAAATTTCATAGTTTGATTATCATCAATGTTTTCTCCATCCCACTCATACTTTTAGAAGAGATAAAAAAACTTTACATCTGATAAAAAAGAGACTATGCGACCACCAGATTTGGCCAAGCGAAGAAATATACGAAACTGTAAAGGACTATCCAAAGATACAAGAAACTGGAGTACAGACTTGAACTCTAGGTAAATCGATCATTCATAATTGGTGCAAATAAAGTGTATTTTAGGAGTTACCTTGTTGGAAAGATCTCTTACTTTGACATAATATTGATGTGACATACAATGAAAAAAATGTGTTTGATGCAGTTTGGAATGTTAAGGGGAAAACTAAGGACGATCTGAATTCAAGACGTGATATAGAACACTTTTGTAAACGTCCTAAACTTCATATAAAGCCCAATGACAGTAAAAAATCCCAACGCATGTTATAAGCTAGACAATAAGCAAGTAAAACTCATGCTAAAGAGGATAGAAGGACTAAGATGTCCTGGTGGGATTTCTTCTAATCTCCGTAGATGTGTTGACTTTAAAAACAATAAATTAAGTGGGATGATAAGTCACGATTGCCATATCATGATGGAATATTTATTACTCGTGGTTTTCAACAAACTATTGCCCATAAAAGTATGGAGTGTTATAACATAATTATGTTTGTTTTATAAACGGCTTTGTTGGATGACGTTAAAAGTCGACCACAACTTAAAGTAGAATCCCTATACTGCTCTGCAAAATGGATAAAATATTTCTGCCAAGTTTCCTTAATGTAATGGAGCATTTACTTATTCATATGCCAACCGAAGCACTTCTTCGAGGTCCTGTTCAATATAGATAGATGTATCCAATCGAGAGGTAATATTGAATATCCATAATATTAATTTAGTTTAAAATTCAAATTTACATAAGTAAATTTAAATTGAATCAATTTTTTAGTAGGTAGTTGAATAATCTGAAGAAAAAAGTCAAACAAAAGCACGAGTTGAAGGTTTGATTTGCAAATCATCTTGAAGAAGAAGCTTTATTATTTTTCTCTCATTACTTCAGCGACCATACGAACTTATCATTTGTAAGTGTTTCTCATAATGATGAAGCCTTTGAATAAGATTCTTTTTAAACAATGTTATCTATTTTTGGACAACATGACTGTACCTGTTGGAAAATGTATGAAAACATGGTTAGACGATAGATGTAATGACCCGCCATCCGTCTCCAAAGAATGACGCATCATTAATAAGAAAGAAAGGGATAGGAAGAGAAAGAAAGAGAAGAAGAAAAGAACAACCCATCAGAATCTCAACAACGGAACGAATAAATTATATTAATAATTAAAAGTATTACGTAGATATATAACAACTATCAGAGTTACACAGATAATACAACACATACTATACAGTTATAAACACCTGTCTAGTTATTACAACACAGTACAAAACAACTCAAACAAACGACTTAGAGATACCAACACAGCGGATACTAGATAACTACAACGCAGAAGCCTCCTGCTCCATTTGCTCCTCCATAACTCGTCAAAGCTAACCTGAATCCCTTGGCTACTCGTAAAAATTTGAGTACCCAAGAGTTTATGAAAAACAAAAATAAACTCCGGGTCAGACATGGGTCTGGTGTGAGTAACAGGTTAAAGTTGCTTAATTTTAAAAACCTTTGAAAAGAAAGGTATCACGTAAGACTCCCCACACATAAACATGGAAAAGTTTTTACCTTACGCTAACCAAAACATTTGATAGGAAATCCAGTGATAATATAATAGTGTCTAGGGTTTTCAAATAAATAAGAAATAGCTGAAATTGTTACATTTATTAAATTCCAGCTACTAGCCACAAAAGTGGGTAATCAATCAAAACCGTTGGCACTTATTGGATTTTGGATTCTATACAATGGCAGGGCTACTGGGGTACCGCCCGTCACAGTACGTGGCCTAGATCACCGTACCGAGGAGTACGCCCGCTCCCCTGCAACACAAAACCGGACACATTCCTTACTGAACAGTTTCGAACAAGACGACCCCGGCAGTTGTCGCAACCAACCGCCCACACAACCGAATAAAAAGGGACCTCTAGACAGGGGTAAATCTTGCTCTCCAATGGGGGCTACCCATGAAGCCTTGCTACACCTCCCCTGTTTTATTTATTCCCCGTTGATGAGGCTTGAGGCTACGATTACCTTTATAGAACACATCTATCTTAGAATGCTCATCGTCCACCTAACGATGTTCTGAAAGCATTCAATCCATACAAGTTCGTTCCGGGTTCGAACAAAACCGAAGGCATTATCTCGTTACACTCATTTTGGAATCACCCTCAGAGTTAACGACGATAACCCTTGCACTCTGAATCACCATCTCGAACCTATAAGTACTATTCCGTCAACTCATTACGGAATCACCCACAGAGTTATACTGATGTATAGTTCTTACACCTCGAGTCTTCACTTGCTCCACTTGGATTCACGTCCTAACGTTAAATTGGAATCGATGTGGTTTTCAGATCCCAAATATGGAAATCCAATCCCGGTCTCATCGAAATCCAAAGCGTATCTTTTAGGTCCAAGTTGTTTTAAGTTTAAAACAATTCAGTTTAATTATCTATATACACACAGATAGATAATTCACATCATCACAATAGATAATCATCGTTATTATCATAAACGGGTAATCCATATTATCATCACAACTTGATAATCTACAATATCACCATCAATAGATAACTCATATCATCAACATAATGCAACAATGCATCCATATCACACAATACTAATCTCATATCTGAGATTCAAACCATTCAAGGTAAACCATATCATCTATAGTAAGCAATGATTTTATAATCACCATCTATAATTAATTTAAAATGAATTAAATTAATTACTTCTATCTCTAATTAATTTAAAGTGAATTAAATTAATTACTTTATCTTTAATTAATTTAAAATGAATTAAATTAATTACTTCACCATTTAAAACTTGCTTACTTATCCCTTAATTGATCACAAATCAATCAATCAATTATCCTCAAATTAATTACCTTAATTAATCACCCTTGATTAATTATCCTTTAATTACATTCAAGTAATTATCCTTTAATTAATTTCATAAATTAATTATTCTTAACCAAATACAGTAATTAACCTTTAATTACTTCATTAATTAATTAATTATAATTAATTACATTAATCCTTAATTAATTAATTACATTAATTAATTACTTTATTAATCACTTATCATTGATTAATTAATCTTAATTAATTAATCCTCAATTTCATCATTAACTTTATTAATTAATGATTCCTAATTATATTTAAATTAATTACTTATTTAAATTAATTACATTAAGTAATTAATCTTAATTAAACCAAAATTATTAATCACTTTTGATTAATCATATTCAGTAATTAACTAACCTTAATTACTCCTAAATTAATTACATTTAATAATTAATTATATTTATTAATCATCCTTGATAAATCTCCTTAGTAATTAATTACCCTTAATTAATTACATTACTTAATTATTTCAAATGACTTAATTAATCAATGCTTAAATTAATTACATTAAGTAATTAATTATTAATCACTTTCACAAAGTAATTATCCTCATTATTAATTACACAAAGTAATTAATCCCAAAATAACATACTTCAATTAATTACCTCCAGTAATTTACTTAACTTAATTACTTCTCATACAATGAATATTCTAAATTAATTAAACTTAATTAATTAATTTAATCTAATTTAATTTATTAATTAATTACAATTAGTAATTAATATCTTTAATTACTTTCATAAAGCAATCATACTTAACTAAATACCATAATTAATTATCTAAATTAATTAATTCAATTAATTATTAAAATTAATTACATTAATTAATTAATAAATAATCACAAGTTAATGTCCTTTATTAACTTACCAACAAATTCATAATTACCTATCTTAAGTAATTAACTTAAATTAATAATATTAATTTTCAAATTTAATTTATCTTAATTACTTAATTTATCCTTAATTTATTTATTTAAATCCTTCATTAATTAAATAAATAAATTAATTACCCATTTAGTTACCTTATTGATTTAATGACTCAAAAATCATTAAAAAAAATTGATTTACTTAAAAATAAAACATCTCTTGTTAATGATTACATTATCATTAACAAAGTAATTTAAAACAACTTAACTTAAAATTTGATTTCAAATTACATTTTAAATTTAAAATTAAAATGAAATCAAACTTTACTTATCAAAGTTTTAAAAACATCTTAAACCCTTTTAAAAACTTATGCTAAATAATTTCTTATTTATAAAGAAGTTTTAAAGGAAATTTAAACCAATTTCATTTTTAAGATACAAATCATATTTAAAATATGTTACAACATCAAAAGTTGTTTAAACATTAAAAATATTTAAATCTTCCCTTATTTTTTTAAACATGAATTCAAATTGGATCTTTGTTTCAGATTTAAACTTATGTTTAAATCTTTTACTTTAAATTCAAAGCTTTATCTTTAAATTCAGATTTATTTAAACCCTTTTTAGTTGTTTAAAGCATTTTAATTTAAAAAGTTTAAATTAAGATTTAAAAACTGGAATTCAAACTAAGATTGAAACCACACTTTAAGTTTAGTTTTAAATTCTATTTAAAACCTTGTTTCAAATTCTTATAAAACCAAGATTTGATTTGAAAACAGGTTTCCCCAGAAACCTGTAAACCTTACATACCCGAGCCTCTCTTGTTTTACTTCGAGTAAAACCATACTCAACTTCGAGTAAAAACTCGACTTACCCGAGTAAATCTCGAGTCTCAAAAACAGCAACCCCAAACATTTCCTGACACTCCTTCTTCACCGTGCATATGCACGGTGGTTGTAGCCACCTCCGGCCACTACCCAGCCAACGAACAAGTCGCCGACCATCCCTGCATCACCTTGCGACCTTCAAAGCCCCTAAATCCACTTGAAAACGAATTCGAGTTTCCCCCAATTCAAACCTGGAAACAACAACAGGCACACCTTCACCCAAACCTGGAAAACCCTCTTTCCCCCTCCTCCGGCCATCGGAGGCTTAGCAACACCGTCCAATGCTTCTTCAACACCCTAGCAACCATTTCCCAAAAAATCTCAGCACTCGGTCCACTGTGGTCTCCCCACCGATCAATTCAATGCAGATCCTAAAATTAGGTTTAGCACTTTCCCCTCTTTCCAGAAAGAACATCAATGTACATAAATTCATCACTAAAAATTGCAATTTTGGTTTTTAAAAATTACAATTTAGTTTAAGCTTTAGATTCAAGCACCTGAAACTAACAATCAAATTTGATTTGTCTGATTTTAATTTACTATGTCATAACTTGTTTCCAAAAAACTACAGGTATATTTTTTTTTTCTTTCTTTTGTTCATGAACAAATCTTAACTATAATTTATACATACATTATAAGAATACATTGTTTAGGTCTCATGTATTATTACAGATTGATTCAATAGAAATTGAATCATTTACTAAATTATGAATCTGAAGAAAACTGTAAGAGCATAACAGTCATCTATAGTCATAATCCATTCATAAATTCAAACATTCATATGCATATATACGGTATTGCATTTACAATCATACACACAAGCATACTACTCAACATGCAATCAGCTAATCATATTCAGAGCATACTTATTTAAGCAACAAATTTATACTTACATATTTTTTTCTTTTAAAAAAATTGTTACTCACCTGTCTTGAGCTTGAAGAACAGAGTTCTTAAATTTTGAAAAGCTCTTGAACTTTAAAACTGAAAGGCCCTTTGCTTCTTGAAAACTTCAAACTTGTGATGCTTACTGTTAAAAACTTGCATGCAGGCCTCTGGTTTAAAGAATGCAGGCAAGCTTGCTTTTGATTTCCAGAATGTTGAAATGCAGAGGCTACTTATTTTGATTTTGAAATGAATTTCAGGTGCAGGCTTTTGATTTTCTTTATACTTTGGGGAAGATAGTACATGCTCTTGATTTACATAGTGGATTTGTAGGATTAAACATGCAAGTTTTTGATTAAGGAAGGGTTTTAAGATTTTTGATAATGCTTTAGCTTTTTGAAAAGAAAAATGTACAGGCTTAAGAACAGGTTGAAGAAAAATGATATTGCAGAGGATGTTGATTATAAATTTGAACATGATTTTATTCTGAGTTTTTAATTATCAACTGAAACTTTGTCTTAGCCTTTGAAATTTTTTGAAGATTTTGAAAAGAAGAATGAGGAAATGAAGAAAACATGTTTTATAAGTGTAATGGATTTATTTAAAAATCAAAAGAAAATCAAAAATAAAAAGGACACTTGTCCTAATACATAACATTTGTCAAATTGAGTAGGTTATAAATTCACATTTGTCTCATTAGTCGCCTAGGATATTAACACTTGTTTTATACTACTTAATGTGTTTTATAAATGAAATCCTCTTTATTTATTAAATACATATAAAATAGTTTACATAAATGAATGGATATGTATTTCTTTTTAATAAAGTAAAACAATTTACATAAAAGTGAAAACTTATTTACAAGATTCATATATGTTTATTCATTTGAATTTCAAAATGAATTCAAATTCAAATGCTATTTATATCTTAAAAAAATTCCAATTTAAAAACTAATTTATATTAACATATTTAAATTTAAAAGTAACAATATTGTCTTTTAAGACATATCTATATTCATACATTTATTATTATTATTTGAGAATAACATATTTATCCAATTTAAATAATTTATAAGAGAAGTTATAAATTACTTATCTTATTTAACTTAATTAATTACATTAATGGTTTAATATACAATTGGTATTTTAAATTTTTAAATAATTCCAAATTATAATTATTAAGCTATATTTAAAAAGAAATAAAATAAACTTTTGTTTATCTTATTAAAATTTAAACTATACTTAAAATATATTTAAACAATTTAAAACAATTTCTTTAAGTATTTTAAACCAAATAGTTATTTATTTAATAGTTTGAAGAGTTATTTATTAAATAAAAAATAAATTTCCAATTTATCAAAATGAATGTTAGAATTTAAAAACAAGATTCTATTTGTTTATTAATTTACCAATCAAAACCTATCTGTCTACAATATATATACATATATACATTACAAATAGAAAGCAATTTATTACCTTTTAAAAGATAAAAATTCACCAAATTAAATATCTATTTAATCAAGTTAAATTTTATTAACAAAATTTTATCAAATCAATTTAATTCTAAATATAGATTATTAAATTAATATTGCCAAAATTTCCGGGTTATCACAATAGAGACCACCATGTAGCATACACATGTTCTTTTTAATTGTGCTGAAGTTGCACCATTTGTTAGGTAATAATAAATTCGTATTTATTTCAATTATACTTCTTGTTTAATTATAATGGATTTCGAACTATGTTTTTGATCCAAGAAATTTTGTCGTTGATGAAGGATTACAATATCTTAACTCGGACCAAAAAGAAATAACAAGACTTTCCATTATTCTTCATCATTGGATTTAAATTCAACACCAAGGATTATGGTGCAGAAAAATTAACATATAACAGCGGTGTATTTGTCAAAGGTAATGATGATCCAGATGAGCATATAAAAGATTTTTACGTGTCTCAACATAGGTTTTAGAATTGACATATTATATACAACCTGTAAAAAAAAATTTATTCAAATGCAATTGGTTCAAGAATGTTTCTGGTTTTGGAATCAACGTGCAAAAAGATTATAAGCTTGTTGAAATAGAGCATACCTCACATTACTATAAGCATGATCCTTTCGTATTAGCCAAGCAAGCATTTCAAGTTTATTTTGCTCCGAATGATCCTTAAAAAGTGATAATGTGGATAGATCGGCTGTTTTTAAAACAAAAGCAAGATTTACGTTTGAAGAAATAATAATCCAAACGAAGCAACTTGTCAAGCGGATCTTAAGCCAAATAATGAAATAATAACAACTGACGATATTGATTTAGGTTCGTTGATTAATGAATCTAATGTTTTAATAGAAGCATTTGAGAGTGCAAAGGAAAATGATATAGAGTACAAGACTGCAATTAGAAAACGATGAAGACGGATAATTCTTATATTTGTAGCACTTGTTTTATAATGTATATTATGAGTTTCCACCGTTATTAATGATGACTATGTTGTGTATTATTCTATTTTGTTAGTTCTATATGTATTCAGAACATCTTGTTCCATTTATGATGTTTTAATGAAAGTTTTATGTGATGATTAATCAGACATGTTTTTTAATAATAAAATAATATGTTTTTTTCATTATGTGAAATGATATGTTTGCGATAGATATGTCTTACAAGAGATATTCTAGCAAATCTCAGGCTTCTACTTCGCTTGGCGTAGCTGGCACGACACCGGATTTACGTCCAAAGGCGGAGGTCGTTGCGAAGAGTGCAAGGTAAGAATCAAATTTATTGCATGTAGATTATTTAAAATTTATTATATGTCTACATCAAAATTAATACAGGGGTTTCGAGGTGAAACCTTCGGACTACAATCTTCAAGCATCTAAAAATACGTTCAAGAGTCGAATGTCGGGATGTTGGGCACATTGGGGCAACATCCCAGACCATGTTATGAACGATGTATGGTGCAACTTGATGGTAAGTATAAATTTATAATTCATTTGAAAATTAATATAACGTATTTAATTCAATTTAATTTCAATATGTAGGCTGTCGTACATGTTGATCCGGAAGATATGGATGTTTTTACGAATCATTGGGACCAATAGATGAGGAAAAAATATAGGGACACCCTCTCAAAAGCAAAAAAGAAAAGAAAATACCCGCTCGGATAAGCGCTGATATTTGGGCTGAATTTCTACAGCTCTGGGATACTCCTAAAGTGAAAGTAAGTTATCTGATTTCATATTGCTATTATAATTTGTTTAAAGTTCATATAATGGTTGAATTAATTTATTCATTCATATATTCAAATTTAGAGGAAATTTCCATGCGGAACACGACAAACAAGAATAAAAATACTACCGTACACCGTGGCGGCTCTAAATCCTTCCAACAATATCGGAGGGAATTTGTAGTTTTATAAATTGTGGTTATAAATAGCTGTAACATTATTTAATCATATTGGTAACATTGTTTATTCATATATATTATTTCAGGCTAAGGAGAAGGGCTGTGAGCCTACATTGGCAGAAGTCTTGACACGGACTCATGCCATCGAGAAGACAAATAAGGATGGCTTAGGTTCGTATACTTAGGGGATGATAAATCCCAAGCCGTAACGGTAAACATGCTTAATATTTTCTTTTTTTACGTTTCATAAGCTGTAAATTGAATATTTATTGTTGAAAATTTTTGTTCCTAATCGAAGGAAAGATATGAAGCGGAGCATGCTCGAGTGGTGTAGTCGATCAACCAAGAACGGTTGACCTTTATGGAGGAAAACCTTATATGAGATGCTTTGATTGACCCACCCATTCAAAATAGACGATGTGCCTACGACAATTAAGAGGTAATGTTTACCGAGTTCAATTGCTTCATTAATAAATATATAGATTTTATTTAAAATTAAGCATAAATTATAACTAGTTATTAATTAATTTATAGGCTCTAATGTCCCAGGCCAATTTTAAGCAATTGCTGGTGGAGGAGGAGATAGCTCAACTCAAACAACAAATAGCAGAGTTGAATGAGCTGATTCCTATCAGAGGAATGGCTACGCTATTGGATGAGCGGATTACGATATATTTTGCAGAGTATGGAATATTCCTGAGGATGGGTTGGTAAATAATGATGATGAGTAGGTGTGGTTGTGTTTGTGAAGAACTCTGATTGTTTTGTTTTGTATATATTTGACATGTGTTGATAGATTTGATACTTGTTTGATGATTGTGTTGTTTGTGGATGTTCGATGGATTTGTGTAGGTTTTTTTCGATGAACATGAGTATTTGTTGGTATGGTTGTGTTATTTGATGGGTTTGTGGATGTTTTGTTTGATGAACATGAGTATTCGTAGGTATGGTTGTGTTGTTTGATGAAATATTGATGTTGTTTGATGGAATGTTGATGCAAATATCGATTTTTGCATTATATACTTGCTTATGTGTGATATGTATGAGATTATGTGATGGTTGCAGTTGTGAAATATCGACTTAAATGGTAAAGGCAATGTTTCTAATAGCGAGCGAAGCCAGTGCCACCCTTCTTCATATATTATGGTTAATACAATCTGAGAAACTATTGATATGTAAATGAAAAACATGTTATTAAATCACATTGCATTGGTTTTATCCAACATCTATATAACCGAGAGTAGAAAAGAGATTCGCAAGCAAGCACACTAAGAAAGAGAGTTGAAATGTATGCCTAGAAAAAGTTACGGTTGCATGATGTTCTCTATGTTGATTCATATCCGCTTTCAACTCTTGGTTCAGTAACTTCCTCGGAGTAGTTTTATGGAACGAAAGGCGAATCAAGCTCTTCTCCGTAAAGAAACGTGTTTCTTATTTCTCCTGCAAATTGATATATAAAAAGTATGAAAATGAGAAGCTTTTCCTGAAATGGGATTAGGAACTAAGAAAACGTTGTAAGGATAAAAAATGTTGATGTTGTGAATAGAATGTACAAATGATTTTCTTACAAGATAAAAACACGTAATAAGTCTACTGATTGCGCAACCGTGTGCTATGGAATTTAATTGTTAGAACCAAGTCCTAATTAACTGCCCATGCAAGCATTCAATTCCACAATCGAAGGTTTAAGTAATAGTTTGTCTTGGCTTGTTCCGTTCAAACAAAAATGGTCGGCGCATTTGGATTTTTGAAAAACAATAATTTTAGAAAATGAAGTTAACACACAATATAATTATTTTGTTTGCCGTATTCTAAAAATAATAAAACACAAAAAACAATCAATCTCCTCCGTCGTCCACGCAAATGGATTAAAATTTAAAATTTTCTCATCGGCTCCTCTCATTCTTATGTTCTGTAATATATATTGAAAATGCAAAACATAAAATACAAAATGAAACCAAACATACTCTTATTTTGAAAGAAGGACACAAACCATTGACTCGAAAGAGAGAGGCTTGCTGCTAGTGATGGGATTTAGAACCCATGCTTCCTGCATATTTGATGCTAGACAAAATACTTTAGAACAATTACCATGGTGGTATATGGTTTGATTTTTTATTTGTTATAAAACGTTTGTATACTATAACATTTACAATTCAAATTATAGCTTAGTGATTACTTCACTTTTGGTTGTTTATGGCAACCTAGGCACAAATCAAACCCAGGTTCAAAGCGATGCTGTGAACGATTTCTTACATATAAAGCTCCTTCTCAGTTGTTCCTCCTTCATAGCCTAACTTCCCGCTTTCAGCTCTCAAAGTTCTTTCATCTCTCAAATAGAAGAATCTTCGCTTTCGGTGTGGAGTGACTAATCAACTTGTAGGGAATTATCATAGTATGTGTTAAATTTCGGTGTTGAGACTAGAGCATATAGAGGTCTTCATACATTGGATAGTGTATTACTCATGGTTGTTAGGACTAAGGGGTTATGAATGATAGTTATTGGATAACCATGGAGTGACTCGCTTTATAGTTTCC
Source organism: Allium cepa (assembly GCA_030765085.1). NCBI lineage: Eukaryota > Viridiplantae > Streptophyta > Magnoliopsida > Asparagales > Amaryllidaceae > Allium > Allium cepa. The sequence continues at coordinate 445,834,061 of CM060935.1, read as the reverse complement.
GTTGGTAAACATAGCTAGAGTTAAACGTAGAATTTTGAAGTGACGATATTATACAGTTCTCTCGACTTGTGAATACTATTAAACGTCAATGTGGACACTCGGTGCTTTGATTATAGTTAAATCGCGGTAGTGTGGATTGAATGACTATAGTTGGGTCAGACTTAAAGCATTGGATGTGAAATACTATTCAATAGAGAATTCGTCTCCTTGATTTATGAGTTTAGTATCACGTCAATTGCGGTTATCAAAGTCAAAGTATTTGGCTAGAGTAACTCGGTTAATAATAATCGTTATTACTGAACCAAAGACTTTATGTTTGGATGATACAAGTCGAATGTTGATGATGTTGGAGTTTGACCAAAAGAAAATTACATAAGTCCTAGAGTGATATAGTTTTGACGACGAGAATTTGTGTAAATAATTGTTACTATCAAGTACAGCTTAAGAGAGTGAAATTGGATTATATTGAAAATTGCTTAAGCAATAAATTCAGCCTAATTAACACATCACTAGCTAAGGTGGTGTGTGACTGGTAGTACTCGAATTGTTCGATATCAACCATTGACTGAAGCTACACCTTTGAGTCGCACAAATATAACAATGAATACTCAACCATACCACATGATTTAATTAATTAATAATTATTGTAAATTAATTAGATTAATTAATATTTATGAACTATTAATTATTAGATTTTATTTGATATTTTAGATGTCATTAGTAATTAATTGGGTGTGTATATAAAAGTTATATGTGTACATATCGATATGTGATATCGAAGGAAATTTAAATTTAATTTTAAATCGATTATTTATCAAAATGGGCTTAGGATTCTTTGAAGGCCCATCTAGCCCTCATTTTCGTCTGCTAAGGGATTGTGAGGATTGGGGATTTATGCTTCAAAATTTGTTTTGAATTGGTTAGCAAAGAATGAGTAAACTTAGGAGAAAGAAATTCCGCTTTTACCTCTTCTCAAGTGCTACTTAAACAATACATCCACGCTTTATTTTTTTTTGATTCTTTTGCTCCATCCTTGCTCCATTTTCAACCATGAGTATCAAGTGTCTTGGCTAAAAGCTTCATAAAATAAAATAAAAAAGAAATTAAATACAAAAGGTATGGTTAGCTTCCTAGTTTTCTGCAAATTCTAGAGGTTGTTTCGTTGCAAACTGAGAGTTTATTCAAATTATTCAAGGTGCTAAACCTAGGCTTCATCCACAGGTAAATTCTGAACTCTATTTTAATCTTATATATATATTCATCTATATCGATTTTGAATTGTAGATTAGATCTATGTTATTACAACAAATTTATATATGTAATTATCATTTGATTTCACACAAACAGATATAAACCTTTACATAGATTTAAAAAAAACCCACACATTTCCAACCATAAAAAAATTGTAACTTTTAACTAATTATTAAATTTCAAATATGATTTTGTAACTAATGTATACATATAATATAATATTTAATTTGTAAATATATATACACACATAATTTATATACATACATACATACATATATATATATATTGGAATTATAAAGAATAATCTATTTACGTATATATTTTATGTATACAAATATTAAATTTTGAATTACTAAATGTATACTAAAAGCAACTTTTTAATAAAAATCCAAGCGGATTTATGTTATAATAATAATAAAAATTTAAATAAATCCATATGAATTTAGTTTAATAAAATTAAAAAATAATATTATTTCAAATTCATATGGATTTGAATTAAAAAACAATGTCAATTCTTTTAATAAAATGCTTCCGCCTAAACAAAAAATTATAATTTTTAATATACTTGTAATTTATATTTGCAAAGTAATATTTCATAAATAAATATTTCAAAATTAAATATAAATTTTTTTAAATTTTTATTGTGTATATATCTATTTATTATATATATATATATGTTTAGACATACTAAACAATTAAAATTTGAATTTAAAATTCAAAGTAGCAATTTTCTTTAAATTCGGATTTGTTTTTAAATTTGAAATTATCTTAAGATATTTTATATATTAATTTGAATCTATTAAATTGGTCAACCTTTTTTAATAAAGAAATGAACTTATATAAATATTATACACACACATACATATGCATATATGTATATATGTGTCTGTCTATGTGTATAAATGTATATAAATAATAAATTAGTTATGAATAGCAAATTTGTGTAAAAAGTACAAATTTGTTCATTATGTTGTAAACCCCAACACTTATTACAAGCACATTAAACTATGCACACTTCTACGTGTTGCAGTGCACAATACATGTTTATATGTACTTGATACACATATACATTATTTATATTATAAATAAAATAAAATTTTTATATACACAAATTAGATAAGTAAAGAATTTATTTAAAATTATTTAGTTTGAGTCTAAGATAATTTATATTTCATAGCCTAAGAAGATCTGAAATGGAATGCTTTTTGAAATTCATTCATTTATTCCTTTAAGATCCGGCCAGCTCCTTCAATGGTATCATGGCCCAATAGCTTATGCAATTTAATTTATCACTATTATGGTTAAATTATTAAATCCTACACATACAGTAGGGTGTCTAGAATCGTAGTATTGAAAGTTGAGTTTCGGTAATTAAGTAATATGCTCTTCTTAGCTACTAACTAGCCTAAAATATAAAGTAAGCCCAACGGTTATTCCCAATATAAAGGTTTAAATTACTTTTGGGTCTAGGCTAATTTTAAACTCTATTTTGAAATTATTAGCAATATTTTAAATTTTAAATGTTAAGTTTAAAATATTTAAGAAATTTTATAAATGTTATGAAATATTTTTTCAAAAATGTTTTGAAAAATAATTAATCATTTCTAAAAATTATAATAATAATTAGTTAGATTAATTAATTAAATTAAAAACATATATAACGACGTAGGTAAATTTATCTCAAAATGTTTAAGGCAACTAATAATTAATTTTCAAAATTAATTAAATTAAAATTGTTTCAATTAAATAAATTAATTAAAAGTTGTCCCTTTACAGCTAATAATAAAGTGGGAAGAAATTCCTCTTCTAGAAAGTTGGAAAATAGAAAAAGTTGTTCCTTCAAAGCCAATAATAAATAATAAAATTACTAAAATTATACAAACTCTTAAAGGAACCATACAAATGCAAATGGATAATAATCCCTCTAGACAAAGTTCTAGCAAATCATATTTATCTAGAACAAAATCTTTTCACTCTCATATTTTGCTTTTTGACTATATTATTGAGTCCCCATCAAGAATGTCAACCTCTCAAATAAGAGATAATGAAAAACATCATCTGATGATGAATCTTTAAAAGATACCTCCATTGAAAAATTATATGTGTGTTATCCTCGAATTTCAAGGAATTCAAAATGTGATAATCTACTTATTAAATTATTTTAAATGAATAAAATTGTTATTTCCAAATATAAATAACCAAAATAATTAATAATGTGATGATTTTAAATATGGTTATAAATGGATTTTGAAATAGAATTATTATTTTTGAATTAATAAGGTGTTTGTTTATATATATTTGAGATTGATTTTAAAAATGGATTTTTAAATGGGATAATTAGTTTCAAATTTAATTGGTGTTGTTTTATAAATGGATTTTAAAATAGATTTTAAAATAAAGTTATTATTTTCAAATTAAAATTGTGTTTGTTTAAAATTAACATATATTGGAGTTGATTTTAAATTGAATTTGAATTTGAATTTAGATTTAAATTTAAATTTTAATGAATATTTATATCTTAAAAATATTTAAAAAAAATATGAAGGAGTTTTTATTTAAAATAAGATTTGTTGTTCCATAAAGAATATTATTTGTATAAATTTGGAAAGTGTTTATTAAATTGTAAAATAAATACAAAAGGTTTATTTTAACATTTTAAAATAGATTAAAAATATTTTATATGATTTTATTTAAATTATAATTGGTTTATACTTTATTTTCTTTAAAGATTTTATTTATATATAATTTAGAAAGCATTTGTATATTTACAAATGTACTTATGAATTAGAAAAATTAATTTAAAAGGCTTTTTAAAATCTTTTAAAAATAAATAAAATGAAATAATACAAGTGTAACTCTTTAAACCATATTAAATACACATGTAAGATAATTAGCACTTATATGTGACAAGTGTTCGCATTTATAAACGAGTGTCAAAATTTATTTTATTTTCTTTAATTTTAAAATAAATCCAAATTTATATGATATAAACATATATCTTCTTCATCTCATATCTTTTTATCTTCTCAATTTTTTTAAAGAAACTCATTTATGTTAAACCCTTCCTCCAAAAACCTAAAAGTACATGAATCAAATCTGAAACCCTTTTCAAACAAATTAGCAAACCCTCCTCCAACCCAAAATCAAACAATTCAACCCTGTAATCTGTTTTGTCTCAAGCCCGTAATTCTCCTCAAACTAAAAATCCACCTCTATTCAAAAAAATTTCAAATCAAAATCTTAGAAGTGTTAAGCCTGTAGCGGATTTTCAAAATACAAAACTTCAGATTTTTCAATTGCAAAATCTGTAAACATCCTTTTCAAATCAATGAGCCAAACCTCAACCATCCCCAAACTCAAAGTTCAAAAACTATAAAGTAAACCCTGCAACATTTTTCAAAATTTGGAAGCCTGTAGCAGATTTTCCAATGCAAGCCTGTATACACATTTTTCAAATCTGTTAGCAAGTCTGCAGCATGCATTCAACCTGAAAGTACAAGGTCAGGAAATCTTCTCAACATCATTAGCTTCAACTATCAGTAATCAAAAGATTCTTAGTTTTAAAAGCCTTAGAAATTCCAAGTCTTCCAGTTTGCAACTTCTAGCAATCAAGTCTCTGCCTCTTTAAAAATTGGTGAGTAAACACTTTTTAAATTTAAAATATAAGTAGATAAACATCTGTTTGCTTGTGAAGTCTGAAATGAATGATGTTTTGTTGTGCATATATATGAATGATCTTTGTGTTGTGAATGTTTGTAAGTTTGCATGATTGATTGTATTTTAAAAGCATCTCTGTTCTTGGTTCAGGAAATAAAAGCTTGATCAAAAATCAAAATCTAATCATTCAATCTTTGTTAGGCTTAGAAATACAAAAAATATATGTTTGTTTAATCATAAATTTAAGTTTAAAACAATATAGGTTTGAATTTTGTCCTGGAACCAAGAAAATGCAGTAACAGTTCTAAATGCTTGTTAAATCAAGTATTAAAATTTGATAATCCAGTTATATAACCTGAAACATCTTTGGAAAATATGATTTTTAAAGTAGAAATCACGAATTTTAGTTTGGGGTTTTTGGTGAAACTTTAAGATAACTGGAATGTGAGTTTTTGGGTTTTTCTGGTGATCGGCAGTCGCAGAAGGGTCGAGTTTTTGTCTGGAGGAGGAAGGATGTACGGTGATGCCGGGAAAAATGGTTGGAGGCCGTAAATATCGACGTGGCATCGACGGCGAAGGGATTTAATTTTAGACCCTAGTTCTGGTTATGTTGGAATATTTGATTTCTGCATTTTCTCTAGTGCATCGAGTGGCTTGGGATTTTGGGAAATGGTAGCTTAGGGTGTCGGAATGGCATAGCCGGAGGGGTAGCAGTTCCGATGATCGAAGTCCTGGTTACGAGCAAACTTTCTGGTAGTGTTTTTGTTGTTGTTTCATCTAAGTTGTTCGAATTTGATTTGAGGCTCATACTTGAGTTTGGATGATCAGGAATGGATGCTGGGATGATGGTCGTTGTGTTGGAGGTTACGGTGATGGTCACCATCGTCGCTGGCAACCGTGCTGGTGCACGTTGATGATTTGGTATCTGATGCTGCGTAGTGATGCGAACTTGAAGGAGAGGTCATGCTTTCAGGGTTGTGGCTCGAGTATAAACTCGAGTGGTTTTTGTGTGTAGTCTGTAAGTTTTAAAACTTAGAATAAAAATTCAAAGTTGAAAATAAGGGGGAGAACGTAGGGAAACTCGGGTATAGGTCCGAGTGGCCTTCGGGTAAAACCCGAAGGAACTGTTTAAATAGTTTTCAAAATGTTTTAAAATCATATTGTTTTTGAAATTTAAAGTTAAATCTAATTTAAACCTTTATATGAACTTACTTTATATATAATAATCATTTCTTAACAATTGGTTATGAAGTTTTAAAAGTTGTTTAAATTAAATTTTGTTAAATTAAGATTAAAGTGATTTTAAACTTAAACTTTAAAATGGAAGTTTATGATTTTTTTTATAAAGGCAAGTATAAAATCCAAATTGAAATTGGTTTTTCAAAACTTCTACTTGATAATGTTTTAAAATATTTTAAGGAAGATAAGTTTGTTAACTTTAAAATTTCCAAGTTAAATGATTATTTTATTTCAAATCTTAATTAATGATTTAATTAAACAATGTTAATTATGAAGATAAATTGGTTTAAAAACGTTAATGTTAATAAAGGTATTTTTAAGACAATGTTTTATCTTAAGATAATGAAGGTTTAATGTCTTGAGATTAATTAAACTAATTAAGAAAGTAAGCATAATTTATTAATTTGATTAACTAATTATAAAAGAATTAATCAAGGAATTAAGATTTGATTAATTTAGTAACTAGAGAGTTGTTAATTAAGTAATTAGAGGTTACTTAATTAGTAATTAAAAATACTTAATGTAATTAATTTTTTATTAATTAATAATTAAGTGTATTAATTAATACTTAAAGGATGATTAATCAATAATTAAATACTAATTAATTGATTAATCAGAGGGTAATTAAGGGTTAACCAAAGGTGATTAAGGATTAATCAAAGGTGATTAAGGATTAATCAAAGGTAATTAAAGATTAATCAAAGGTAATTAAGGGTTGATTAACTGTTTAATCAACTAGTGGTTAAGGATTAATTAATTAGTAATTAAGGTTGTTAACTAATAATTAACTTTATTAACTAATAATTAAGAGATAATTAATTAGTTAATTAATGACTGATTAATTAATTTATTAATTTTAAGATTAAAATGATTAATAAATTTGTAATTAAGAGATATTGATTAATAATTAAGGTTATTAATTAATAGTTAATGGAGAATTAATCAGTTAATTAAAGGTTAATTAAATGATTATAAAAGTAATTAAGGATTGATTACTTCGTATTGAAGGAGATCAATTTATAATTAAGATTTGTTAATTGATAATTAAAGGATAATTAGTCTGTGATAGAGATTAATTAATTGATTGATAAGGTAATCAAGGAGTGATTAATTAATTAAAAGTTGTAATTAATTAATGATTGTTTGAGCAGGATTAGGAAATTAATTCTTAGGTAATTAATTTAATTTAAATCGATTAAATTAATTATAACATGGATTAATAACTCCTATTTATGGATGGTTGTTTGTGTAGAATATCTCTATTGGATGATATCTATTGGATGAGATATTGGATGATATCTATTGAATGATATCTATTGGATTATATCTATTGGATGATATGCTGCGATATTCTGTGTTATGATATTGGATATATCAATGATAAATGTGTGATATTTATCTATGTTAAATGCTGTGTGAATTCAAGTAATTGAATTGAATTGAATTGAATTGTTTAAACCTTTAAACAACTTGGCCTTTAAGATACGTTTGGATTTCGATGGGACCGGGATCGGGTATCATATTTGATTATCCGAAAACCACATCGATCCAAGTTAAATGTTAGGTCATGAATCTAAGTGAAGATCAAGTTGACGAGTTGAAGTGTAAGAACTATTCATCATTAAAACTCTGAGGGTGATTCCAAGATGAGTTTGACGAAGATAGTACTTTCAGATTCGAGATGGAGTTTCAGAGTGCAAGGGTTATTGTCATTAACTCTGAGGGTGATTCCAAAATGAGTATAACGAGATAATGCCTTTGGTTTCGTTTAAACCCGAAAAGAACTTGTATGGATGTGTGTCTGACATTACACTTTGAGATGTAAAGCTAAGTGAGTAGCACCCAAGTAGGACGAGATTTACCCCTGTCTAGATGTCCCTTTTTATTCGGCTTAGTTGGCAGTTGGTCTATAGCAAACTATGGGGTTGTCTTGTTCGGGACTGTTCAGTAAGGAATGGTTCTGGCCTTGTGTTGCAGGGGATTGGGAGTAATCCTCGGTACGGTGATCTATGCCACGTATTGTGACGGGCGGTACCCCAATAGCCCTGCCATTGATGGAAACCCATTCTTCCTATGCACCCTTACGGGTTTGATTGTATTACCCACTTTTGTGGCTAATATGCTGTAATTTAATCATGTAACAATTTCAGCTATTTCTTATTTATTTGAAAACCCTAGACCCTATTATAATATCATTGGATTTCCTATCAAATGTTTTGGTTAGCGTAAGGTAAAAACTTATCCGTATTTATGTGTGGGAAGTCTTACGTGATACCTTTTGTTTTCTAAAGTTTTCAAAAGTTAAGCAACTTTAAACTGTTTACTCACACCAGACCCATGTCTGACTCGGAGTTTATTTCTGTTTTTTTAAACTCTCGGGTGCTCAAATATTTACGAGTAGCCAAGGGATTCAGGTTTTGGCTTGACGAATACTGGAAAGCAAGGAGCAGGAGTCTAGACGTAGTTATATCTATTTGCTTCGGCTGTGTTGTGTTGAAGTCTTTGTCTGTTGTATTGGAATGTAATGGATTAGACAGAACCTTATAACTTTCTAATGTGAAATGTTGTTGTAAGCGGTATAACTCTGACGTAATGACTATGTAATATCTATTTGATATAATATATTTTGTTCCGTTCCGGTGTGAGATTCTGATATTGTTGTGTTTTTTCTTCTTTCTATTCTATTTATACCTCTTTTTTTGTTATCGATGATGTGTCTTTCTGTGGGATGAAGGGCGGGTCGTCTCATGTTGGTATCAGAGCCTAGGTTGAGATAATACCTAGCCTCTGAGTAGTGTCTTTCTTGATAGCATGTATTTGTAATTTTTATATAAATATATACCTATCTAAATTTGTTGGGTATCTGTTTGGATTTCCAATATGAGTTCTTGAGGAGTTTCATCCCTTCCTTTGTTTGGTTGACCGTCCTATAGGCGGAGCAACCGAGTTAGATAAGATCTGTAGAGGGTTAAGAATTTCTTATCTCCCCTATAGTTTTCTGGTGACCCTTTATATTAGATATCGAAGGTTTTGATCTTATTCTGGATTGGATGGATAGTATAAGGATTGTTTCTTTGAAGACTGAGTTGGGATGAATCGCAAAAGTGACTTGCGATGATTCCAGAGTTCTTTAGAGTCATCTATTGCTTGGAAGCGAGGCATCTCCAGAAGGCATAAAGTCCATCGTTGTGGTTAGAGTTTGTCCGGATGTTTCCATAGGAGTAAAAGTTTGTCCTCATCAGGAGATAGAGTTGGTGTAGCAGATCCAAGATTTCTGTGAAGAGGCTCTCTTTGATTTGAAGGCAAGGCTGTCAAGTGTGGTTGTTCTAGCTATTCAGGATGGAAGAGTAAGTTTGAGGTCTACACGGATGTTTGTATGTGAAGAAGTGGATGGATTGAGTCAAGAATGGTCAGAGTTCCAATCCTGAATTGATGGCCAAGGAACATTGGGAATCATCGGAAGGATTTGTGTTTTGAATAGCAAGGATTTGAGGCAAGGAGTTCTGTCCAAAAGGTCTTCTGGTGGCCGAGCTTGAAGAAGGATGTAGCTGCTTTCGTCTGTGGATGTGCGATCTGTCAGCAAGTGTAGGAGATCAGCAGAAGACCACAAGTTTGTTGCTGCTTTTGGAAGTTCCAAAGTGGAAGCGGGAAGAGATATCTTTGGATTTCGTCGACGGTTTTCCAAGGACCAAAGAGGGAAATGGAATATGGGTAATTGAAGACCGGTTAATTAAGAGTACCCATCCCATTCCGGTCAAGGCAACCCGTACTACTGCGTCTTTGGCTGAATTTTTCTTGAAGGAGTTGGTCCGACTGTTTGGTGTTTCTGTCAACATTGTTAGTGACCATGATTCTGTTTTCTCCAGCAGTTTTTGGGAGGCTTCGTGATCAGGTTTGGGTTCGAAATTGAATTTTAGTTCAGCCTATCATTCTCAGATCAACGGTCAGACGGAAAGGCTGAATAGAATTTTGAGGTTGTGCTGAGAGCTTGTGTTTTGGATCCGATGGGTCTTGGGAGGACCATCTGTATTGAATGGAATTCTCGTTCTGTTATCTGGCGAGTATTTAGATGGCGCCCTATGGAGTTTTGTATAGAAGACCTTGTATATTCTCATTCTGTTAGGTAAATTCGAGAGATCATCTAGTTCTTGTCCAGTTTTGATCTGTGAGGCATATGCAAAGATGGAGCCTAACTAGAAAGGCTTGAGAGCAGCATAGGATCATCAGAAGGATTTGTGGATAGGAGACAAAGACAATTGGATTTTGAGATCAAAGGATTTAGTCTTTGTCAAAGTTTTTCGATTTTAAAGGAGTTATCGGATTTGGAAGGACAGGAAATTTGCTCCAAGATGTATTGGTCTGTTCCGAGTGCTTGAGGAGATTAGTGATTGTGGTCTACAGGATTGAATTGCCAGTTTGGATGGTTGAAATTCATGTTGTTTTTCACGTATCTCATCTGAGGAAATACGTGAATGATCCATCTTGGTGGGATTTGCAGTTCAGAAGGATCTGGTAGTTGAATTGGTTTTCAGTGTGGTCTGATATTTGGTTCAGATTTTATGGATCGGAGTAAGAGGAAACTCTAGATCATAGTGGTATAGCTAGTTAATGGTTCTGTGGAGCTAGGATTTGAGAGTTTGTCTTGAGAAACTCTGGATAGTTTTAGGAAGACTTATCCGCATTTATGTCCGGATAGCTAGTGATGTTTGTTCGAATAAATTGTTTGTTCGAATAAACTATTTGTTTGAATAAATTGTTTATTTGGTTGATAGAGTATGGTTGATTTGGATGCTTGGATGATTAAAATGAAATAAAGGTTTTTGGATTATCTCTGTTTTAAATTTCGAGGACAAAATTTTTTTAAGGGGGGAGGAATGTGATATCCCAGAATTTCAAGGAATTTAAAATGTGATAATCTACTTATTAAATTATTTTAAATGAATAAAATTGTTATTTCCAAATATACATAACCAAAATAAATAATAATGTGATGATTTTAAATATAGTTATAAATGGATTTTGAAATAGAATTATTATTTTTGAATTAATAAGGTGTTTGTTTATATATATTTGAGATTGATTTTAAAAATGGATTTTTAAATGGGATAATCATTTTCAAATTTAATTGGTGTTATTTTATAAATAGATTTTTAAATAAAGTTATTATATATTTTCAAATTTATTGTGTTTGTTTAAAATTAATATATATTGGAGTTGATTTTAAGTTAGATTTTAAATTGAATTTGGATTTGAATTTAGATTTAAATTTGAATTTAGATGAATATATATATCTTAAAAATATTTTGAAGAAAAATATATGAAGGAGTTTTCATTTAAAATAATATTTTTTTCCTTAAAGAATATTATTTGTATAAATTTGGAAAGTGTTTATTGAATTGTAAAATAAATACAAAAGGTTTATTTTAACATTTTAAAATAGATTAAAAATATTTTATACGATTTTATTTAAATTATAATTGGTTTATACTTTATTTTCTTCAAAAATTTTATTTATATATAAATTTAGAAAGCATTTATTTATTTACAAATGTTCTTATTAATTAGAAAAATTAATTTAAATGGCTTTTTAAAATCTTTTAAAAATAAATAAAACGAAATAAAACAAGTGTAACTCTTTAAACCATATTGAATACATATGTAAGATAATTAGCATTTATATGTGACAAGTGTTAGCATTTATAAACAAGTGTCAAAATTTATTTAATTTTCTTTAATTTTAAAATAAATCCAAATTTACATGATATAAACATATATCTTTTTCTTCTCATATGTTTTTATCTTCTCAAATTTTTTAAAGAAACTCATTCATGTTAAACCCTTCTTCCATATACCTGAAAGTGCATGAATCAAATTTGAAACCCTTTTCAAACAAATTAGCAAACCCTCCTCCAACCCAAACAAATAATTCAACCCTGTAATCTGTTTTGTCTCAAGCCTGTAGTTCTCCTCAAACCAAAAATCCACCTCTGTTCAAATTTTTTTCAAATCAAAATCCTGGAAGTGTTAAGCCTGTAGCAGATTTTAAAAATACAAAACTTCAAAATTTTCAAATGCAAAATCTGTAAACATCTTTTTCAAATCAATGAGCCAAACCTGTAACCATTCCCAAACTAAAAGTTCAAAAACTGTAAAGAAAACCCTGCAACATTTTTCAAAATTTGAAAGCCTGAAGCAGATTTTCCAAGGCAAGCCTGTATACACATTTTTCAAATCTGTTAGCATGTCTGCAGCAAGCATGCAACCTGAAAGTACAAGGTCAGGAAATCTTCTCAACAGCATCAGCTTCAACTTGCAGTAATCAAAAGATTTTCAGTTTTAAAAGCCTCAGAAATTGCAAGTCTTCCAGTTTGCAACTTCTAGCATTAAAGTCTCTGCCTCTTTAAAAATTAGTGAGTAAACACTTTTTAAATTTAAAATCTAAGTAGACAAACATCTGTTTGCTTGTGAAGTCTGAAATGAATGATGGTTTGTTGTGCATATATATGAATGATATTTGTGTTGTGAATGTTTGTAAGTGTGCATGATTGATTGTATTTTAAAAGCATCTCTGTTCTTGGTTCAGGAAATAAAAGCTTGATCAAAAATATAAATCTAATCATTTAATCTTTGTTAGGTTTAGAAATACAAACAATATATGTTTGTTTAATCATAAATTTAAGTTTAAATTTTATTTAAAACAATATAGGTTTGAATTTTGTCCTGGAACCAAGCAAATGCAGTAACAGTTCCAAATGCTTGTTAAATCAAGTATTAAAATTTGATAATCCAGTTATATAACCTGAAACATCTTTGCAAAATATGATTTTTAAAGTAGAAATCACGAATTTTAGTTTAGGATTTTTGGTGAAATTCTAAGATGACTGGAATGTGAGTTTTTGGGTTTTTCTGGTGATCGGGAGTCGCTGGAGGGTCGAGCTTTTGTCTGGATGAGGAAGGATGTACGGTGAGGCCGAAAAAAATGGTTGGAGGCTGCAAAGATCGCCATGGCATCGATGACAAAGGGATTTAATTTTAAACCCTAGTTCTGGTTGTGTTGGAAGATTTGATTTCTCCATTTTCTCTGGTGCATCGAGTGGCTTGGGATTTCGAGAAATGGTAGCTTGGGGTGTCGGAATGGCGTAGCCAGAGGGGTAGCAGTTCTGATGGTAGGAGTCATGATTGCGAGCAAACTTTCTGGTAGTGTTTTTGTTGCTGTTTCATCTGAGTTGTTCGAAATTGATTTGAGGCTCGTGCTTGAGTTTGGATGATCGGGAATGGATGCTGGGATGATGGTCGTTGTGTTGGAGGTTACGGTGATGGTCACCGTTGTCGCTGGCAACCGCGCAGGCGCGCGTTGATGATTTGGTATCTGATGTTGGGCAGTGATGCGAACTCGAAGGAGAGGTTGTGCTTTGGGGGTTGTGGCTCGAGTATAAACTCGAGTGATTTCTGAGTGTAGTCTGTAAGTTTTAAATCTTGCAATAAAAATTCAAAGTTTTTGAAAATAAGGGGGAGAACGTAGGGAAACTCGGGTATAGGTCCGAGTGGCCTTCGGGTAAAACCCGAAGGAACTATTTAAACATTTCTTAAAATGTTTTAAAATCATATTGTTTTTGAAATTTAAAGTTGAATCTAGTTTAGACCATTATACGAACTTACTTTATATATAATAATCATTTCTTAACAATTGGTTATGAAGTTTCGAAAGTTGTTTAAATTAAATTATGTTAAATTAAGATTAAAGTGATTTTAAACTTAAATTTTAAAATGGAAGTTTAGGATTTTTTTTATAAAGGCAAGTTTAAAATCCAAATTGAAATTGGTTTTTCAAAACTTCTACTTGATAATGTTTTAAAATATTTTAAGGAAGATAAGTTTGTTAACTTTAAAATTTCCAAGTTAAATGATTATTTTATTTCAAATCTTAATTAATGATTTAATTAAACAATGTTAATTATGAAGATAAACTGGTTTAAAAATGTTAATGTTAATAGAGGTATTTATAAGATAATGTTTTATCTTAAGGTAACGAAGGTTTAATGTCATCAGATTAATTAAATTAATTAAGAAATTAAGTATAATTTATTAATTTGGCTAATTAATTATAAAAGAATTAATCAAGTAACTAAGGTTTGATTAATTTAGTAAGTAGAGAGTTGTTAATTAAGTAATTAGAGGTTACTTAATTAATAATTAAGAAGTACTTAATGTGCAATTAATTTTTTATTAATTAATAATTAAGTTTTATTAATTAATACTTAAAGGATAATTAATTTATAAATAAATATTAATTAATTGATTAATGTGAGGGCAATTAAGGATTAGTCAAAGGTGATTAAGGATTAATGAAAGGTGATTAAGGATTAATCAAAAGTGATTAAGGATTAATCAAAGGTAATTAAAGATTAATCAAAGGTAATTAAGGGTGATTAACTGTTTAATCAACTAGTGATTAAGGATTAATTCATTTGTAATTAAGATTGTTAATTAATAATTAAGTTTATTAATTAATAATTAAGAGATAATTAATTAGTTAATTAATGATTAATTAATTAATTTGTTAATTTAAGATTAATTATGAATTAATTAATTTGTAATTAAGAGATATTGATTAATAATTAAGGTTATTAATTAATAGTTAATGGATAATTAATCAGTTAATTAAAGGTAATTAATTGATTATAAAAGTAATTAAGGATTGATTACTTTGTATTGAAGGAGATTAATTAATAATTAAGATTTATTAATTGATAATTAAAGTATAATTAATTTCTGATAGAGATTAATTAATTGATTGATAACGTAATCAAGGAGTGATTAATTAATTAACAGTTGTAATTAATTAATGATTGTTTGAGCAGGATTAGGAAATTAATTCTTAAGTAATTAATCTAAATCTAAATCGATCAAATTAATTATAAAATGGATTAATAACTCCTGTTTATGGATGGTTGTTTGTTTAGAATATCTCTTTTGGATGATATCTATTGAATGATATCTATTGGATTATATCAATTGGATGATATGCTGTGATATTCTATGTTATGATATTGGATATATCAACGATAAATGTGTGATATTTATCTATTTTAAATGCTGTGTGAATTCAAGTAATTGAATTGAATTGAATTGTTTAAACCTTTAAACAACTTGGCCTTTAAGATACGTTTGGATTTCGATGAGACAAGGATCGGGTATCATATTTGATTATCTGAAAACCACATCGACCCAAGTTAAACGTTAGGTCGTGAATCCAAGTTAAGATCAAGTTGAAGACTTGAAGTGTAAGAATTATTCATCATTAAAACTCTAAGGGTGTTTCCAAGATGAGTTTGACGAAGATAGTACTTTCAGATTCGAGATGGAATTTTAGAGTGCAAGGGTTATTGTCGTTAACTCTGAGGGTGATTACAAAATGAGTGTAACGAGATAATGCCTTTGGTTTCGTTCGAACCCGGGAAGAATTTGTATGGATGTGTGTCTGACATTACACTTTGAGATGTAAAGCTGGTTTCTATCAAATACATTTTTGTTTGGTGGTGGAGATTTATTCTCTTATCTTAACACTCTTCTCTGAGACGTACGAGCTCAGAGGTTATGTAGTTGATGGTTACTAGTGATACATTCTCAATTTGGTAATGTGGCATACGAAGTGTGGCTGGTATTGTGCTAAAAGGTAATCGTAGCCTCAAGCCTCATCAATCGGGAATGGCTAAAACATGGGATGTGCAGCGAGGCTAAGTGGGTAGCACCCAAGTAGGATGAGATTTACCCCTGTCTAGATGTCTTTTTTTATTCGGCTTAGTGGACAGTTGGTCTGCAGCCAACTATGGGGTTGCCTTGTTCGGGATTGTTTAGTAAGGAATAGTTTCGGCCTTGTGTTGCAGGTGATTGGGAGTAATCCTCGGTACGGTGGTCTAGGCTACATACTGTGACGGGCGGTACCCCAGTAGCCCTGCCATTGATGGAAACCCATCCTTCCTATGCGCCCTTACGGATTTGATTGTATTACCCACTTTTGTGGCTAGTATGCTGAAATTTAATCATGTAACAATTTCAGCTACTTCTTATTTATTTGAAAATCCTACACCCTATTATAATATCACTGGATTTCCTATCAAATGTTTTGGTTAGCGTAAGGTATAAACTGACCCGTATTTATGTGTGGGAAGT
Organism: Allium cepa; assembly: GCA_030765085.1. Taxonomy (NCBI): domain Eukaryota; kingdom Viridiplantae; phylum Streptophyta; class Magnoliopsida; order Asparagales; family Amaryllidaceae; genus Allium; species Allium cepa. The sequence continues at coordinate 445,817,741 of CM060935.1, read as the reverse complement.
CTTACGTGATACCTTTTGTTTTCAAAGGTTTTCAAAAGTTAAGCAACTTTAAACCGTTTACTCACACCATACCCACGTCTGACCCGAAATTTATTTCTGTTTTTTTTAAACTCTCGGGTAGTCAAATTTTTACGAGTAGCCAAGGGATTCAGGTTTTGGCTTGTCGAATACTGGAAAGCATGGAGCAGGAGTCCAGACGTAGCTATATCTATTTTCTTCCGCTGTGTTGTGTTGAAGTCTTTGTCTGTTGTATTGGAATGTAATGGATTAGACAGAAACTTATAACTGTCTAATGTGAAATGTTGTCGTAAGCTGTATAACTCTGATGTAATGACTATGTAATATCTATTTGATATAATATATTTGTTCCGTTCTGCTGTGAGATTCTGATATTGTTGTGTTCTTTCTTCTTTCTATTCTATTTCTACCTCTTTCTTTCTTGTCGATGAAGCGTCTTTCTATGGGATGAAGGGCGGGTCGTCACAATATGTAAATAAATAATGTTGTAAAGGGTATTTACAATAATCAAGAAGTTGACATAGCCAAATCAGGAATGAATTTTTCTACGTAATGATTTGTACAACCAAAATAGATCTTAGTCCTGCTTCTCAGGCCAGACAAAGAATTAAATTTGAATTCAATCTTCCAAAATGGGAACTATTTAGAAAATGGTTTTTTGAAAGTTTCAAAATAAGAACAAAAAGATTTTCAGAATGAATTTTATAAATCTGCATCTGAAAAAATATAATGTTTTCTTTTGTTCGTTGGTTTACAGCAAATTATATTAAATAATATATTTCTGTACTTGAAAGAGATTATAAACTTTCAAATGGAAATATTTTGAAGTCAACCAGCTTCCTCAAGCATCTTTTCAAGTAGAAAAGAATGGAAAATATTAAAATTTAATGCTTTTTCTATAATTTTAGAAAATGGTACATTGCAAATTACTGTAAGACAGATAAATCAAATATTTGTACAATAAAATTACACAAATCTCTATTTAACTATTATTGGTGAACAAATTACTTCTTCACATGACAAAATAGAAAAAGTATTTTCTGCAATTAATAATATAAAACCTACAATTTCAATTACAACTGAAGAAATAAGTGAAGTAATATCAACTTCAAACCTTCAACTGCCTCTTGAAATTACAGGATTTAAATTAAAAACAAAATCCGAATTTGAAAAGGTTTTCAAATTAAAAACAAAATCTGATTTAGAATAATTCTTAAAAGAAAGAATGAATAATTTAAGAATAGATACCCCTAAAGAAGAATTTTCTCACGAAAATAATAATAAGCAAACAGTTCAAGATGAAATTAATAGACTTGAAAAGTACGCATATAAGCCGTTTAAGAAATTATTCTATTACATAAGACCTTCTCCCATAGATACTTTACCTGAAGAGCCACAATATATTAGTAACAATAGTTACAGTTGGAAAAGTATTTATGAATGGAATATTGACGCATTACTGAGAAACAAATTTATAATTTGGCTCATCGTATGCTATTGTATAGCACTACTTGCAAAAACAACGACAATAATGATGTTACTGTCGCAAAAATGATAGTTGCTGGTTTTACTAGTCAACTTAAAGGTTGGTGAGTAATTATCTTTGTCCAGCAAACAAAAGTGAAATTTATAACACTGTAATACAAAAGATGGAAATGATCCAAAATGTTGCCTATACTTTAATAGCTACCATTTTGGAGCATTTCACTGGTAGAGTGTCCAATAATATTGAAAATATTCGACAATTATTGCAGAATTTGAGATGTAAAACATTAACAAATTTCAGATTGGTATAAATATACATTTTTAAATAGAGTAATGGAATTACCAGAGAGTAATAGCTCACATTGAAAATCAAAATTTATTAACGGACTCCCTTCCTTATTTGCGGAAAGGGAAAGAAAATCTTTAAGAGAAGATAAATAAATATTCCTTATGAAAGTTATACTTACGATAAACTTACTAGAACATGTATTCAAGAAGGTTTATCATTATGCAATGATATAAAACTAAATTAACAAATTAGACGTCAAAATTTGACAGATAGAAATCAATTGGGACAATTTTGTAGCAAATTTGAAATGGATATTCCATCCATTAAAAAATCTCATAGAAAGGCAAATAAATCTGGTGCATCTTTTCAGAAAAAGGAAAAGAAATTTTATTCTCATAAAAAATTAGAGCAAAGAGCTCAAACCCCTGAATTAGATTTTTACAAACAACCTAACAAAAAATTCTTGTCAAATGAAGAAAAACTAGAAGCCTTTAGTCTGTTAGCACAAGAAAAAGCAAAAACATTAGAAAAAGGACCAGATATTTTTGATTCAATTAATTACCCATTAATTCAAAAATTAGAAAAACTAGGCCTTATAGGCGATGACATTACCAAAAGCAAAGTACAATATGTAGCAAAAATAAAAATAAAAAACCCAGATATAACAATAAGAACAACAAATATAGAATATTCGCCTGCAGATGTTACAGAATTTAAAATCCAAATACAAGAAATGTTAAACCAAAACTTAATCAGAAAATCAGAAAGTCCCCACAGATCAGCAGCCTTTATTGTTAGAAATCATGCTGAAGTTAGCAGAGGAAAACCTAGAATAGTATACAATTATAAAAGACTTAATGACAATACGGAAGATGATGGCTATAATATTCCAAATAAAGACACTTTAATAAATTTAATCCAAAACAAGAGGATCTTTAGCAAATTCGATTTAAAATCAGGATATAATCAGCTATAGTTAGAAGAAACCTTTAAACCATGGACTGCATTTACATGTTCAGAAGGACATTTCGAATGGAATGTTCTAAGCTTCGGATTAAAAACAGCCCCAGTAGTTTTCCAAAGATTTATGGACAGTATATTTAAAAAATATGATTTTTGTTTAGTATATATTGACGACATCCTAGTAGCTAGTAATACAATTCAAGAACATGAGTATCATTTAAAAACAATCTTTGATGAAATATTAAAAAACAAAATAGTAATTTCTAAAAAGAAAATGGAATTATTTAAAAGAAAATTTTCTTTTTTAGGACTAGAAATCAGAAATGGTAAAATAGAATTACAACCACATATTTCCCAAAAAATCTTAGAATTTCCAGACAAATTAGATAGTATAAAAAAGATCCAAGCATTTTTAGGATTAGTAAATTATGCCAGAAAATTTATCCCAAATCTTGCCAAACTAGTAGGACCATTATACGGTAAAATATCCAAAAATGGAGAAAGAAGATTCAATAATGAAGATATTAAGTTAATAAGAACAATCAAAGAAGAAGTTAAACGGATTAAACCATTAGAACTTCCATTAACCACAGATTATATTATAATTGAATGCGATGGATGCAAAGAAGGATGGGGTGCTATCCTTATTTGCAAACCAAACAAATTTTCAGCAAAATCAGAAGAAAAAATAGCATCATACGCTAGTGGCACATTCAGTAAAATTGGGCAAAATTGGACCAGTACAGACTTTGAAATACAAGCCCTTATTAATGCATTAGACAAATTTAAGATACATTTAACTAAAGAATTTACTGTTAGAACAGATTGTGAAGCCATAGTTAAATTCATCAATAATGAAAATTCAAAAAAGATAAACAAAACTAGATGGTTAAATTTACAAAATTTAATCCAAGGATGCGGCTATAAAATAATTTTTGAACACATAAAGGGAAAAGACAACCATTTAGCGGATTTACTTTCCAGGCAATTAGCTAAATGTTTTTTGCATTATCTCCAGGTAACAATGATGAATGCAGAAATAAAAACAGAGAAAGAAGCTAACACCACTCCAGATATTCAAAGAACAGAAAAGGAGGTTAAAACCCCTACAATACCAAGTAGTTCACAAATGCCAGGTAGCTCCCAAACAAATATAACACCAGCAAATGCTTTCAAAATTCCTACAATGACCTTTGGTCAATATAATATAGCTATTTTCCAAGATAATGACCCGAGAAAATTCAGGCCTATAGTTAGAATTACAGACAAATCACAACAATGCCTGCTAGACCATTTATGGAATTTAAAAACAGTAGACACAGACCGTAAACACAAAATGATTTTGGCAAATTGTTTTGCAAATTATTTTTCGAAAATTCAACAAAAGCCACTATCAAAGAACTTTTCCTACTACGTAGTCTTTGAAGGGCTATATGTTGGTATTTTTAAACACTTTAGTCAGGTTCAGAATTCAGTCCAAAATTATCCTAATCCAAGATTTAGAGGATTTTACTCTTTAAACGAAGCTATAGAGGCAGCCAGACAGCAACTAGGTCTAAATTTCTACATAGATCCACAATGTCAACAATCTTATTCCCAAGTTACAACCTCAATACCAAGATCTCCAGAACATATAATGAATGACCAGGCGGCGCAAATCTATGCCCTGCAAGCTCAGTTAAACCAAAGCCAACAGCAGTCGTTTTTGCTCCAGAACAAAATTAAAGAATTAGAAGACTGTAGAAGAGAGCTAGCCTATATACAACAAACAAATCAACACTATGAAACCAGAATCTTTACTCTAGCCAAAGAAGTAAGACAGCTAAAGCAGGAAACAGGCATCCCTAGTACAACTTTATCCTATGACCAGCTCCAAGCTATGCTCAAACTCAAACCTAGAAAAGCACTAAAACCATTATATGATAAATGCCCTGATCTAGAGATCAGAATCAATGAACTAGTAGCACAAAGATGGGAAGAGCAAATGCAGATGTTACAAGACAAGCTAAAAGAATGGTCAGAGAATTCGCCAGGAGGATGCAAGGTGGTACAGGATTGTAGATCCAATATGCTAAGAGCAAGGATAGATTTTGACCTAACTCCAATAAGCTTTGACACTATAATAACATTGTTCGACCATGGTATGCTTTCAAGACTTAAACTCAATATAGACTGTAATATAGAATACCTAGATATGTTCGGATGGAAGCTCAGCCTAATACTTCACAGCATGCTTTCGTTTGGAAATCCAGTTACATTGTGCATAAATTCCACTTGCCCGAAGTTTTTGTTTGATAACAAAAACACAGAAAGGCCAGCTAAACACAGAATTTCCATTTTTGTTAATAAAAATTCACAGCTTATGCAGTTCCTCAAGGAGCACAGATTTATGAACGGAAACCAATCTGGTTCCACAGTCATAGACCATGGGAATTTCACCAGAGGGAAGAATTATTATCACCGCCACCCCATTGGCGTGAACTCTATTTGTATGCTGAAACAACCACAAAACAAATATGGGGTTCCACAGGTTTTAAATATTTACTACCGTTTTATCCTATTGACAGTTTTGACCCACAGAGACATGTAATCAGATTTGCAGAGGATAGTGATCTAGAAGCCTTGGAGGACATAAGTGACATCATGGATGATGAGTCTGATGATTTGTCCATACCATCCACCCATAGAGCAGCATAAAGTATTAGAAGTTTCAACACTAAATCCAGCACATGCAGAAGACTCCCGCACTAAAATAAAGTAAACACCTGTCCAATTTTATGTCATTTATTATGCCAGCATTGTACCTTTGCAATAATGTATTTTGCCAGCTTTGTACTTTTATGAAATGAAGTGTCCTGTAAAGTTAGTAGGTGTAGGTAAATAAATAACCGGACTTACCGGCTGAATGGCCTATATAAGGCAGTTATGTATGTAGTTGTAATGTATCGAAGTGAATATATAAAATCTTTAAGCTTTCTACAAATTAATGGCAGCTTAAGCCCCTCCTGTTCATCTTCTTGCTTTTTGAGATAGAAAGAAACATATTGTTAGTCGTCCATATGAGGAAGATTTTGATGGAAAAAAATTCCTACTAAAGCAAGACCATATCAGATGAACTCTGAATATTTAGAATTATGTAAAATAGGGATTGAAGCATTATTACAAAAAGGTTTAATAAAACCATCTCAATCACCTTGGTCATGTACTGCTTTCTATGTAAATAAACATAGTGAACAAGAAAGATGTGTGTGTAGATTAGTAACCCCTAATAAAGTTCTAAAATGGATTAGACATCCAATTCTTATTAAAAAAGACCTACTTGACATACTATATGATTCTATCATATTTTCTAAATTTGACTTAAGATCTGGTTACTTGCAGATCTAGATTTCATAATATGACTAATATAAAACCACTTTTAATGTTTCAATTTGACATTATGAATGGATAGTAATGCCTTTTGGCTTAAAAAATGCTCCTTCGGAATTTCAGAAAATAATGAATGACATTTTTATTCCATGTAGTGAATTTATTATAGTTTATATTGATGAGATTCTTGTATTTTCTAAAGATATTGAAGTGAATTTTAAACACTTACATATTTTTAGTAAGATTATTATTCAAAATGGTTTCGTAATATCATGAATAAAAATGTCTTTATTTCAAACAAACGTAAGATTTTTAGGTTATAATATTGAAAAAGGGAAAATAATTCCTATAAATAGAAGTATAAATTTTTCTTCAAAATTTCCATATGTAATAACAGATAAAATACAATTGCAAAGAGTATTAGGCAGTTTAAATTATGTATCTTCTTATAATGTCAATCTAGCTACAGATGGTGCTATCTTATATAATAGATTAAAAAAGAATCCAGGTCTATGGACAGAATGACATACTCAAGCTGTTAAAATAAGAAAAGGAAAGGTAAAAATCTTCCTTGTTTAACGCTCTCAATCCAAATTGGGAAAAATAATAATTAAACAGATTCCCCAGACATAGGATATTGCAAAATTTTAAAAAAAAATGCCCAAAGACTAAACAAGAATATCTTGTTACATTTCTCTTAGGAAAATGGACTAATAGTCGGAAAAATTATGCAATTATAACTAAAAAAACTTGTTATAGTCAAATGTGTTTTAAAATTTCAAGATGATTTATATAATCAAAAGTTTGTTACAAAAACTGATTATAAATCTGCAAATACATGTTTAATAAAATTTCAAACATGATGTATCTAAACAAATGTTGGCAGATGGCAAGCTCACTTGGCGCCTTTTGATTTTGAAATCACCTATAAAAAAGAAGAAGAAAGCAGTCTTCCTGATTTTCTAACCCTTGAATTCCTACAGGATTGTGATCCTTAAAGGAAGGGGTAATTCCTCCTATAGAGGAAAAGGTATAGGAAATGTCCTCCTGGTCCAACATGGCGATAAAAAACTATTTACTGATTTGACAGCCACTTACAGGAATAATAATCCTAATGATCCTTTATAAAAGGAATTTTTAGAATTTAAGAAAAAATAGGGGGCTGATAGCTAATCTGGTTCGTCGTCATATGCTAGCCCTTTTAGCCTTTCTTTCCTTTTTTATTGGATTTAAGAAAAAAAGTAATAATAATCCTAATGATCCCTTATACATTTCTCTCTTACCATTTCTTTCCTCTTATTCGCTCAAATTCTAGCCCTTTTAGCCATCTTACAGCCTCCCCTTTGCTGGTCTATTGTGCCGATATGTACATCCCTTATATGGACTTCAAATTCATTTAAAGCACGAACAAATAATATTGCATTTAAATCTAATTTAAACATGTATCGAGATTGTATATCGATTAATATATTTATAACTATTATAACATATTTAATAATATTTGTTCATCGATCAAAATAAAATTTTATAACTAATATTTCATAAATATTATTAATTTATAACAATTACAAATTAATTAAATCGTTTGGTAAAAGGAATATTCAACGGTTCAGTTGTGTGGCTCGTTAGATGTAAACTTGATCAGTGATTAATATCAAACTATTCGAATATTAACGTTCATACGTCATTTAGCAGGTGGCGTGATATTTTTGTCAAATTTGTCACATACTTGGTTTTGGTAAATTCCAAATTTACTTTGTTAAACATTACCCGATTGTGATTATTATTTACACCAATTTTTTTCGTCAAAACTATATTAATTTGGACTTGTATAATTTGGTACTGGTCAAAATTCCAATGTCATCCATATTCAATTCTATATCCCAAATACAAAGTCCTTGGTTCAATAATAAAAATTATTATCAACCGAAATGCTCCGGCTAAAGCTTTGATTTTGAGTTAACTTCAGTTGACCGTGTACTAACGTCATACAACTAAGAAGATGACTCCTTTATTGATTAATGTCTCACTCCCAATGCTTCCACTCGACCTAACTATAGTTTTTCGATAGACGTCGCATCATGATTTAACTATAACCAAAGTGAAGCTTCCACATTAAATAACAGCGGTATTCTCATATCAACATAACTGCGTAATTTTGTTACATCAGTATTTTCTATTTAATCTTAGCTATATTAAATAACAATAACATAAAACTATCAAGGAGTCATTCCATAGTTATCCAATAATTATCAATACGTAACCCCTTGGTGTCTCCTAACAGTCATGAATAGTACACTGCCCAATATTTGAAGAGCGTTACGTACTCTAGTCTTAATGGATGTAACGATATCCAGTCTCGATACATCTTGACTAGTAATATATAAAACGACATGTTTAATTTCATTGTGATTAATTGATCATGCTTACAACACTTTGTAACTACTATCATAAAACATACCATTTATTGATTTTCTATTAAATATACTTTCAATTTATTAATTAACTAATATAACACATTATATCAGCTATATAATAGAAAGAAAATACCTTTTATTTTGAACATGATTGATTATCGAGTTAGATATATATAACAAAATTACATAATTTTTCCTAGGGCATACCCCTAACTCTATCTAAGCTAAAGACCATGGGTTAGGAGTTATAGTGGTACAATCGATAAGTTATTATCCATTGCATGAGCGCCCTTGATTTGCTGATATTCCTCGAGGCTAGAATCCCAAGGCATGTGAGTCCTAACACCTGCCAGAGAAGTTGAAATACTTCTGTATTTCTCTTACGGTTTTTAAAAATATAGAAGTATAATGAGAGCTTATTAGTAGAATAAAATATAAAATTTAACCTAACTAATATTAAAAGAACATTTGTTATGAATTTAATGTCCAAATCTACTAAATTAAATTTGCAGAAAAATGTCTACATAACATTTTTTTGAAAACAACAAACTCATTTAATCTGGCTATGTAGACTGATTAGGAACAATAAAAATACACTTGCATATGAACGCTTACACTAGAATCTTGTTCCTAATGATGAATTGGGTTGAAACCTCATCTTAGGTGCCATAAGGTGTGGGACTGCCTGCATAAGTAAAGAATGTAAGCCCTAGTCAATTTGAGGTAAGATCTGTTTTATATGGTTTAAGGGTACCCTAGAGATTCACACATATTCATGTTCTGACATACTGGGGAATAAAAGATCTTTGTTTCAAGACAGTCCACATTCTTAGAGAAGAAATTTTTATTTAGAGAAACTACCAGTAATGAGATGGACTTGGATAGAATCAGAGATACTGATAAGGAGATATATCATGTAGATGAAACCAATACAATTGCACCCAACGAGAAACAATCTATTAGAAGATCCAATAAGGAGTCTTATGCACCATAAAAATACTACAGTTTTCTCATTAAATAAGAAAAAAGTTTATTTCATCCATGATGATGATCCCCTCTATTACAGACAAGCCTAGGGTGTAAAGACTTTTCCCTATGGCTTGATTCTATTAAATATGGGATTCCATGCACACAAACTACATTTGAACTTTGAAGTATGTAACCAAAGGGGTAAAACCAACTAGCTAAAATGGATTTTCAAGAAGATTGGTGCAAATGGAAAAGTAAAGAATTATACAGCTATAACGGTGGCAAAAGGACATCAACTCTAAGAACATTATATCTCATACATACATACATACATACATACATACATACATACATACATACATACATACATATATATATGTATGTATGTATGTATATGTATATATGTATGTATATGTATATGTGTGTATCACTACTAGAATACTTCAAAATGGGGACGGAGCCTGGAGTCGGCTCCGTCTCCATTATGGAGTCGGTTGGGGACGGCTAAAATTCTATTGAAGTTTGTGTCGGCTCGTGATGGCCTACAACGGCTCGAATCGATTAGCATCGGCTATTTAATTATTTTCCCAATCTAATTCTTATATACACCTATTTCGTTTTGAAAAAAATAAAAAACACTACTAAAATGTCTAAAAAAATAAAATTGACATGTATGATTATTAATATTCACCCAATGACGGGTCGTGATAGGTTAAATTGGCATTTTCGATGATATATGTTCGTGTAATTCGAAAAGTTATTACTGTTGAAAATCTAACTCGCACGACAATTCGATGCTACTTTTAGTTGATCCGTTATACAAATTCGATAAAGGTGGTTATATGTAACATTTTAAAGAATTAAAATAATTTTTTAAACTGTTGGGTAATCAATTATGAATTTTTAAATGTATTTGGTATAATAAAATTATATAAAATAAAATATGCGGCGTAAAAATAAATTCTTTGGATCTTATGTCGATGTAAGGTATTTTCGACATGTTTCCATAATATGGTTTAAAAATACACGAATCTGGGGTGCCGATCTTGAATATTAAATTTGTGGCCGTTTGTGGACTTTCGGACAATAAACCCTTCGTTCGAAGGCCGAACGACATTCAAACGAGACCAAATTTGAACCAGGGTTGCTTTGTAGTGTTTTAATCGAATTCGTATGGTTGGATTCGCAAAAAAGTCATCGCCTACAAAATTATCCAAGAAATATGTCATTTTCTAGGAGTTAGTCATAACCTTATAATATAAGTGTTACAGCTAACTCCTACAAAATGACATATTTCTTCGACAATTTTATTTTCGATATTTTTTTTGCGAATCCAGCCGTACGGATTCGATTAAAATACAACAAAGCATCACTAGTTCAAATTTGGTCTCGTTTGAAGGTCGTTCGGCCTTTGAACGAAGGGTTTTTTGTCCGAAAGTCCACGAACGGCCATAAATTTGAAATTCAAGATCGACACCTCAGATTCGTTTATTTTTAAACCATATTTTGGAAATATGTCCAAAATACATTAGATCGACATAAGATTCAAAGAATTTGTTTTTACGCCGCATATTTTATTTTATATAATTTTATTATACCGAATATATTTAAAAATTCATAATTGATTACCTAACAGTTTAAAAAATTATTTTAATTCTTGAAAATGTTACATATAACCACCTTTATCGAATTTGTGTAACGAATCAACTAAAAGTTGCATCGATTAGTCGTGCGAGTTAGATTTTCAACAACGAAAATTTTCGAAATATAAGAATATATATCATTGAAAATACCAATTTAACCTATCTTGACCCGTCATTGGGTCAATAATAATAATAAATGTCTATTTTATTTTATTTTTATTATAGTAGTGTTTTTTATATTTTTAAACGAAAAGGTGTTAAAAAAGAATTTTAAAAAAAATATACGGGCCGACCCTAGGCGACCCAAGCCGTCACTAAATGGGCCGATGCTAGCCGACGCCAACCTACGCCATATCGAGTATATAGGTTTCAGCCGAGATCTTCTTCTTCACTTTCTTTGCTTGCTAAAAAACGAGTTTTTTCTTTCCCCATCACCGATTTCGATCCTCTCCAGCCGTCACCCTCCGTCGTCGTCGCCGTAGAAGCCTAGAACTCACCGGAATCTCCTCTTCTTCTTGAATTTGGTAATTTTCTAAACCCTAATTTTGAATTAAATTGTTTAATTAGGTTTAAATGCACGTTATTGTGATGATAATTAGGTGTAGGTATTGCTAATTTAGTGTACTAGGTTATTTCTAGTGTGAAATCGTTGAATTTGAAAGTGTGAATTGAGAATAATTTGGTGTAGGTATTTAGAATTTGAAATTGTGAAAGTGTGAATTGGGAATTGGGAATTTGAAAGTGTGAAAGTGTGAATTTGGATTTTATTCCCGATCGATCTCTTATATTTTATATTTGGATTGAGTAAGTCAACTTGGTCGTCGAGTGTTGTTTGACTAGCCTTTGCGCCTTGTATATGGATTGAGTGAGGACGACTTGGTCGTCGAGTGTTGTTTGACTGGCCTGTGCGCCATGTATTTGGGTATTTATACCTGGAAAGTCTCAGTAGCCGGTCCATTCGGGCCGTGTCGATATTATACGAAGGGCGTATCGTCTCGATGCGCTACCATTTATTTCTGGCGCCTAGGTTAACTGACTATTTGGATGTTATTACTTTATATGTAGTAAACATCTTAATATAAATAATTTAAAGGAAATAATTTATAAATAAAGTTCTTATTTATTTTAGTCTATCTCTAATTAATATAAATAATTTAAACGAAAATAAGACAGCAACAAAGCCTTTAGTCCCAAAAGGCTTTGGTAAATTAGAAAATACGATAATAATCACATAAAACTTCAGATGCAACTATATGCGTATAGGAATAGAAAAGAAATGCTGTCGAAGTTTCTAATATATATGTTTTTAAATTATGAAAAATGTTCAACTATCTTCTCGATCGTACCTGGATGTATGAAAGTCGAACAGGAACGAAAGGTTCAATGAAAAAACATTTTAAGGATGGTGTACATGAATTTGTTAAATTCGCTAAAGCTAATAATGAAGAAGGAGGCACACAAATTCATTGTCTGTGCCGTAAATGTTGACATTTGCATTATCGAGAATCGGATTTAGTTATTGTACATTTGTGTAAATTCGGTTTTGTGCCAAACTATTATCTCTGGGATCGTCATGGAGGAAAAATTGGTGCATCTAATTCTATAGTGCCTGAGGCCGAGGTGAATAACAGTAATGTTACGATGAATCCAATAGTAGATATGGTTAAAGATGAAGTACGGTCAATGTTCCCTACCGTTCAAGTTAACGATGTAAATGTTGAAGAAGAACCGACCAAGAGGGTGAAAAGAATTTATGATTTACATGATTCTATGGAAAGATCATTATGGGAAGGTTGTAGTAGCGGAACGCAATTGTCAGTTACTACTGAATACATTACTATGAAATCAAAATTCAATTTTATAGAAGCTGGATTTACAGCATTTGTACAAGCTACGAAAGGACATATTCCATCCAATAATCTGATGTGCGATAGTCATTATAAAGAGAAAAAACTAACGTCTTCTTTCGATTTTCCTTACCAGAAGATATATATATATGTGTGTGTGTGCGTGCGTGTGTGTGTGTGTGTGTAAGGTTGTATGTTGTATTGGAAAGACGACATTAATCTTAATAAATACAGAATATGTAATAAGGAAAGATAAAAACCAAGAAAAAAAGAATAGGAAGTTCCATACAAGAGAATGCATTATTTACCCATCACTCTCAGACTTCAAAGGTTATATGTGTCGTCTGTGATAGCATCACATGTGAGATGGCACAGTGTGAGAACGCAGGAAGAGGGGACTTTGATACATCCATCGGACGGAGAAGCATGGAAAAATTTCAACAAGACTTATCCTGCGTTTGCCGTAGAGAGTCGTAATGTGAGACTTGATTTATGTACAGATGGATTTTCACCATTCTCTCAATTTGGTAGTAAATATTCGTCTTGGCCTATTATCATTACACCTTATAATTTACCTCCGTGGATGTGTATGAAAACTCCATATATGTTTCTTATGATTGTCGTCCCTAGTCCTGATGATCCGATACAAGGAATCGATGTTTATCTACAACCATTGATCGAAGAGTTGAAAACACTATGGTATGAAGGGGTGGATACATACGACGTGTTGAGAAAAAAGAATTTTCATATGTTTGCATCTTTGTTATGGACTATTGATGATTTTCTGGCTTGCATAATGCTTTCAGGCTGGAGAACGACCGGTCGTCTGGCTTGTCCTTACTGCATGGAAGATACACGGGCATTTTCATTAACTTATGGAAGGAAAATTTCATGGTTTGATTTTCATTGATATTTTATCCATGTTAATCATACTTTAGAAGAGATAAGAAAAACTATGTAGTAAATAAAGCAGAGAACAGACAACGACCAACGACTTTATCAGGTGAAGGATTATATGAACTAGTTAAAGAATATCCGAAGATACATGAAACTGAAGTACAGATTGAAATACCAGGTAAATTGAACTGGCATGATTGGTGCAAACAAAGTATATTTTAGGAGTTACCTTATTGGAAGCATCTCTTACTACGACATAATATTGATGTGATGCACAACGAAAAAAAACGTGTTTGCTAACGTGTTTTATACAGTTTCGAATATCAAGGGTAAAACTAAAAACGATCTCAATTCAAGACGTGATATAGGACAATATTGTAAACTTCCCGAACTTCATATAAACCCTAATAACAGTAAAAAACCCAAAGCATGCTATGAGCTAGACAATAATTAAGTAAAACTTGTATTGAAGTGTATTGAAGGGCTGAGATGTCCTGATGGGATTTCTTCAAATATCCGTTGATGTGTTGACTTAAAAAACAATAAATTGAGTGGGATGAAATGTCACGATTGCCATGTCATGATGGAAAATTTCTTACCCGTCGTTTTCAAAGAACTATTGCCCGTAAAAGTGTGGAGTGCTATAACAGAATTAAGTCTGTTTTATAAAGAGTTTTGTTCGACCACGTTAAAAGTTGAGTGTATTCATAAACTTGAAAATGACATCCCTATATTGCTATGCAAACTTGAGAAAATATTTCCTCCAGGATTATTTAATGTAATGGAGCATTTACCTGTTCATCTTCCATATGAAGCACTTCTTCGAGGTCCTATGCAATATGGATGGATGTATCCATTTGAGATGTAATTTTGAATATTTGAAATAATAATTTAAATTTGAATTTGATGTAAGTAAATTTTAATCGAATAAATTTTGTAATAGGTACTTGAATCATCTCAAGAAAAAAGTTAAACAAAAAGCACGAGTTGAAGGTTCGATTTGCAAATAATATATCGAAGAAAAAGCTTCATTCTTTCTCTCTCACTATTTCAGTGACCATGTAAACTTATCAATTGAAAGTGTTTCGCGTAATGATGAAGCCGTTGAACAAGATTGTTCTGAATCAATGTTTTCTATTTTTACACAGAATGGCCGAGCTGTTGGAAAATATGTGGAAATATGGTTAGACGATAGAGATTACCATATAACACATACATATGTTCTTCTTAATTGTGTTGAAGTTGCACCATTTATTAGGTAAATGTGAATGATAATTCTCGATAATAGTACATATTTGCATTATTTACGAGTTACCCAATTTAAATTGATTTTGCACTTAATATACGTATACATATATTTGCAGTATTTACGAATCAGAGCATCCATTTGGCGATCTCAGCAAACAATTCGCTAACTGGTTTACGAAATACGTTTATGATCAAATAAATTGTCGGTGATGAAGGATTGAAACGTCTTGCAATAGGACCAAAAAGAAATGTCAACACTTATCCAATATTCTTTATGAATGGATTTAAATTCAACACCAAGAAATACAGTGCTGAAAAAATGACTTATAACAGCGGTGTATTTGTCAAAGGGACCGATGATCCAGATGAACATATAAAGGATTTTTACGGCGTCTTAATACAGGTTTTGGAATTGACATATTCTGTCTAATCTGTAGAAAAAGTATTGTTATTCAGATGCAGTTGGTTTAGCAATGTTCCGGGCTCTGGTATCAACGTGCACGAAGACTATAAACTTATTGAAATAAACCATAAATCACGTTACTCAAAGTATGATCCTTTCGTGTTAGCCAAACAAGTAGTACAGGTTTATTTTGCTCTGTATCCTTCACTAAAACGAGATAAAGCAGACTGATCGGCTGTTTTTAAAACAAAGACAAGATTTACACTTGACGAAAATAATATTCCAGACGAAGCAGCTTATCAAGCAGATCTTGAGCAAAATAATGAATTAATAATAACTGATGATCATGCTGATATAGAGCCTTTGAACGATGAATCAAATATTCTAATAGAAGCATTTGAGACTTTAGAGGGAAATGACGATATAGAGGGCGAGGCCGAGTCAGAATCAGAAAACGATGAAGATTGATTATTAATTAGTGATGATGTATTGTATATAAGATGGAAATTTGTATTGTTTGTTGTATTATATCAATTCTAAAACCTATGTTAATGTAATGGAAATTCCTATCGTTTGTTGTATTATTCTTTTACTATTCTGCTGTGAGCTATATGTATGTGATTATTAATTAGGCATGTTTTCTAATTATGAAATGATATATGTTTTTTTCATTATATGAAATGATATATATATATATATATATATATATATATATGCATGTTTCTAGCAGATATTATGTCATACAGCAGACGGTCCCAAGGTTCACGAGACCCTGCTCTTGGCAAGGGTAGTAGTGGTACGGCTGATAAACGCCGAAGAGCATACTTAGTGCCGAAGACCGATGAAGGGTAAGTATTTAATTTACTGCAACTTCATTATATTATTTAGTGCATGCTACTAGTATATTTATTATTTATTAACTGACAATATCAAAATGTATTCAGGGATTTCGATTTACATCCGTCCGAGCCCATTCTAGCTGCGTCTCGCAACAGCTACCATAGTAGGATGACGGACTTGTAGGAGCATTGGGAAGGATCCCAATTTATATCAGAGATGTCATATGGGCTGATCTCTAGGTAAGTAAAATTCTAATTAATTTGAGATTGGCATATTTGATCTTTGAAAATTAATATACAATTTGTATAATTCATTTAAATTTCACTACAACAAAACAACCATTTTACAACTATTCCTTTACAACTTGCAGAAATGGAAAGTTGTAATAGGTGTTTTATAACAACTGTTTATTTTTAGCAGTTGTAAAAAATGCGCTTTCAACAATTTTTTTTACAACAGTTGTAATATATAGTTTGTAACAACTGTTTGCTTATGCTAGTTGTAATTATTTATCTATAACAACTCTTTTGGACAGTTGTCTTTCTAAATTAGGTTTCTACAAGTGCCAAAATTAACGTTTCCCTCCCATATTTCATTCGCCCGCTAAATGTTTCAAAATAAGAAAAATAGCTCGCAAAGTATTCTTATTCCAAGCCCTAACCCAATCTTGATTTCTCTCTGCCATTTCCTCTTCTGTCAAATCTTGCAAACCGTAACCCAAAGCTGCTCGTCTCCTTTGCGCGCACCTCTGGTTCGACCTACGTCGCCTCCGTCGTCGTTGTCGCTCGCCTCTTTTTTCGCTCGTCGCCGTCGTTGCTTTGCCGTCGACGAAGTTGCAGGTATTTTTACTCGTCGCTATTGTACCCGCTTCAAAGAAATTTTGTTACCAAATTTTCTTTGATTTGATTACTGCATTTTTTAATTGTTGTACTTGTAATAATTGTTTTGTTGAACTTGAAATCGATTCAATGCTATACTTGTAATAAGTATAATATGCTAATTAAAAAGTATTTGATGACGCTTGAAATCGATTCAATGTTGTATTGTATGATGTCTCAACATTTTGACCAAATAAGCTTTATTGATGTCCACTTTGAAGAATCTTATTTTAGTTCGTGTGGTTGTAAACATCCTACAAGAAAAAGCCATCATCATCTTCACTCATATTTATTTACATCTGAAATGGACTTTTATGTATAACAATCCAGAAAAGCTCACTGCATATTAATGTATTGGAAACTGGAAACTGAAATAATATTCATCTAATGTTTTACATAAATTTAATATAGCTCTAAAATCATATTGCATATAATGTCTTATGACATCATGGAAACTGTAATAATACATTGCATCTGGTACCTGTTCCTAATTGAAATCAAATGAAGATTGTAAGAATGTGTACATGACATACTTCGATGTTTGAGCTAATTAGCAGTGACACCTGATATTACATTTAAGAACCTTAGATTTTGTTGCTACAAAATATGAGAAGGAGAAATTTGTATTACATTCACATATTTATATCATTTAATTTGTTTATTATCAATGGATGCATGACTCTGCATATGCAGCTGGCATAAATTCATTCATTTTTCTGTGTTCTCTATGCCTTGCAGGTATTTAATTTCTGCTAACATAACTGTAGGTTAGTTCGTTTATGTTGTTCGTAAGAGAATTAAACTTGGTGCTGAAAAGGCCATTTTCATTTTCGTCAAAGACACGCTTCCTCCTGCAGGTTTATTATTATTATTGTTGTTGTTGTTGTTGTTATTTTATTAGCAGCAGCAGCATGCTAGCAAAAATCCAATGAACAATAGTGCCTTTGATTTACGAGTAGGTGAATGCTAGTTTTTATTGCCATTTAGTTAAATCGATTCATGTTCGTTGACATAACATAATTGTCGATATCCGAGGCTTGTAATTCAATTACATGTGTGATTCACGTTTGTTGAACCTTTCTGCATTTGCTTAATGTTAAAGAAGTTACATTTTCTTAACAATTCATGTATCCTTTGTTGTTTATATTCTATCTTTTTAGGAATTATAAATATGTACCGTTAGGGGTTTAGCTTGAGTGTTGGAACATGACATTAAATTTTTGCATTGAATGACATATTTTTGAAAATGTCGGTTAGCTTGCCTTAATGTGCAAATAATATGCCCATCATAAATCTTTTAAACCAGGAAAGTAAATTCAACATATAATTTTCGTGAGATATTCGTGTGCATTTATAACATTTTATGTTATTTTTACGAACTTGAAGCTAAATCAATAAACCATTGATCTTCAACATGTAAGAGTGTACTGAAATTACTTTGAATTATGAGATTTATAAAAGAAGAATCATATATGAGAATGAGTTGCACCGTCAACTTGGATCTAATATACAAACCAACATTCAAAAGAAGAAATATTTAGCATGATAAAGGAAATCTTCTTGATGCGATTTGTAGAGGATGGAGGCGATTGCTTGGTTTGGGTTGAAGGGGTTGTGGTTGCTTATTTATTGCTGTAGGCTCGGTGACGAAAGGCATATGTCTATAGCGGTTAGTGGAATCGGTGAAGGAGAAGAGAGGTATTGGCCGTGGAGAAGGGGAGGCAACTAAAGTCAAGTGATTGCAGTAAAGGAACGGGTAGTGTGAAGAGGCTGGAGGATGGTGGTGATGAATGGTTTACGCAACTGAGAAAGTTTGAAGGAGGTGTGAAGCAGCAATGTTGATGCGGTTGGTTTATTTGTTGCAGTAGAGATTTTAGTGTGGGATGGAGTATAGTTGATAGAAGTGTTGCTGTGGGTGGTGTAAGTGAGGGCACTCCCTTTTTTCAGAAAAGAAAAAAATGTCATTAAAAAGCTATTGCGAGGAATCAAACATTTTTTTTTTGTACTTGTAGAAATTTTAATTTTTTATTAAATTAGAAATTATTTAACTATCATATCATATGGTTCTATTGTAAACGAACACACCAATTACCTGAGGAAATCTAATTTGACAAAAAAAAGGAGCTAATATTTGATGTGTGCTCATGTATGATAACAGGTGCTGCCATTTCAACTATATACTATAATCTCAAACTTAGGCATCTTACTTTAGACTTGCCAATTATCGATTACAACTTGGCTCTACTCATTCAACCGATGCTTGTGCCTAGGATCAACATTGGAGTCATCTTCAATGTTGTATTCCCTGATTGGTTAGTTATGGTCCTCCTAATTGTTATATTTTCTTATGAGTAATTTACTTGGTTTTATAGACATATATATCTCAGGGGTTGAAAGTGAAACTTAAATTTCTTTTGTGGTGTTTTATAGTTACATCTTATTGAGCATTTAGAAGAGGCGTGGATACATGGAAGAAAGAAACAATCACAATGATGGTAAAATACATTGTATCATCATTTTTGCTTTTGTTTTGATCAATGCCTTACTTACCAACTATTTGTTTCTATCTACAGGAGGCAGCTAATGAAAGAGATAACATAGGTGATCTATATGTTCCTTCTTCTTGAAACTTTTTTTTAATTTTCTTTTTGACTTACAAAGCATACATTAATTTCTTCATATATACAATCTATAGATGCTCAAAGTGGATTTGAATACAGTTCTATACCTCCTGGACCTCTTTGTCCTGTTCATCATGAAGATCTGCAGTCAAACTTAGAAGCAGAGGTAATATACCATGTGTACAAAACTATGCTTAAATTACATATGTAAGTTATAATGCTTTGTAACTATAATATATCTCAGTCCCCAAATAAAATTTACTTAGGGTCAAGGCATACTATTAATGTAGAAATATATGTAATCAAGATTTTTTAAAGAGTTAATCTAAAACTAGGCAAACTTTGAAACTTAACCAGATATGGCTTACTTGAAAACATATTACAAAAATAGATCATTTTTGAGAATTTGTATTTGCTCACTTTTAAATTGATCAAGTACATTTTAAACCTTGTATTTGCACACTTTTAAAATGTGCAAATCCAAAGTTAGAATTTATAGTTGTCGCAATTTTAAAGTGTGCAAATATAGTATTCGAAACTAGACTTATTTCGGTAATAAGTTTTCAAGAAAATCTATTGTTGCAATAAGTTTGTTCTGCAAGTCTATATCTATATCTAAGATGATTTTTTTTAATATAACCTTAATAATACAGGTCTCAGTTGTCAAAAACGTCCAATGGGAAAAACTTGGCCTTTTTGTCTTGGTGTGGATGGTTTTTCTAGTTTTGCAGATCGCTAAGGTAATCTGGTCTTCAAAAAGACGATAAATTCAATTCATTGTTAGTCTTCATCTACTAGCAACTTCTCTTCTATTATGATTATGCACAGAATTACACAATAACTTGTTCGAGTTGGTACTGGTTGTTGAATGCACTATAGATAAATCGTCGAGTGTGGACGGTAGAGGGGAGTTCTGGTGGTCAAGGGAGATTGCGCGGTGAGGAAAAGTAATCGAGTGATGCCGAGATGAGGTTAAAGGCTGAAGTTGCGATTGAGTGGAGCTGGTTGTCAAGGCGATTTGGTGGTTGATGGGTTGTTTGTTGCATGGTGAAGTTGTCTAGTGAATGCGTACAGGGTTTTGGCAGGCAATTTGGTATATTAGTCATGAGTGTGAATTGACTAGAGTAGAAATGTATGTTGCAGTGTGGTTATGGGTTGTTGCAGTGAAGTATGGTAGTGAGTTTGTTGAATTGAATGGTGCAGCAAACAAGTATGGTTGCCAATGTTGTTAATGGGTGATAATTGATGCACTACAAGAAAAAGGCAGAATACCGACAGCCAAGACCGACGGTTTCCGACGGCCATTTTCCGACGGCTTTCGACGGGCCGTCGGCGGCCGTCGGAAGCCGTCGCAAATTTGCGATTATACCAGCCAGCCGAGCCCTTTCTTCCTCCTCCATTTCATACGAAAAAAACCCAAAAAACCCCCCAAATTCAACCCCTAAGCTTCCAATCCCTAATTTTTAGCTTCCGGATCTTCCAACGCACTCTAATCAAGCTTCAGTACTCTTAATCTCAGGTATAATCTCTTATTTTTATGAAAAATTCAGTTTTTACCCTAATTATAGATTTGCATAAATTGATAAATTAGGGCGAATTAATGATTGCAATTGTTTCCACTAGCGTAATAACGGTTTATAGCATCACATGGTATACCAATTTCATCTTTTATCGTGAAATTGTGATAAACACGTATAATTTGTGCATGTTCATGTATATGTATTTTGTTGTGTATGCCTTGATTCGACGATTGTATACGTTATTTGGAATAAGATAAAATGATTGAATGAACTAGGAGTATTATATTGTGCACGTTTTTACTTATGACACAAAAAAAATGCATTACTCTAAATTATAATTGTGTGTATTGAAAAATGACAAAATGTTAAACCAGCCCTAAGTTGATGCGTAATACGTCGAATAAATGTGTGAAATTAATATATAAATGTGAACAGTGAGTAAAACTGTATTTTTGAGTAAAATGCGCGCATGTTAACCGACAAATGTCCCTTAGAGAGTTTTTGGCCCCGTCTGACGAGTGTTGTACATGATCGTTGTATAAATAGTCGTTTTTTTCGAAAAACGACCATTTATATTCATCTGGTACAATGTTTGTCGGATTTGTCCCTGTATTGGACAAGTTATGAACACAGTAAGAATTTACATTTTGTATACTACTTCGTCTCAAACGGTTCATAAAATTTCGCCCTAACTTTTCTTTTTTGTTTCCTGCGTACACGCATTTGTGTACAATGCAGGGAACAAAAGGGAAATGCTGCCGAAATTTTATTGAATCGTTTGGGACGAAGTAATATACGAAATGTAAATGCTTACTGTGTTTGTAATGGGAGGTAGGATGTCTGACCAATGAAAAAAAATTATATATTTTTAATCGTTACGTACGTTAAAAAATGAAATGTGCCCTATTTGAAAATATTTTTAAATTTGTGAAGTTGTTCTTTAAATTCAAAATATTATACGAACATGAAAATAATCTTTTTCGAATGTGTATTCTTCAAAATAAATATTAAATTTTGAACTTCTCATTTTGTCAAATAGGAAAAATGATTGATTATTTTGTTGATCGAAGGAGATGGATGTACCAAAGAAAAGGAATGAGGGGCTCAATAAAAGAAGATTTTTATAACGGTATAAACGTGTTTGTTGAATTCGCCTTAAGTAATAACGGAAACGATCCAGAAATTCGTTGTCCGTGTAGTAGGTGTAGACATTTGAAGTTTTTGTTACCAGATATTGTGAAAGTTCATTTGTGCCAACACGGTTTCACACCCGAATATTATGTTTGGGATCGGCATGGAGAAGTTGTAGCAAATACTTCTGTAGAGTCTGAAAGTGTCGTTAACGAAATAGTTTCAACGACCCGTATAGAAAATATGGTCGAAGATGCAGCACGATCAATGTTTCCTATGGTTGAAGTTGACGACGAGGCGAAGGCAAGTATACTAATTTTTTTTCAATTATTAATTTAACGTGATTGAAAAATAATGTATCAAATTTTGAATGTACAGGCAGAGTCAGATAGAAACTCTGCAAATAGAAATAAGAATCCCGTTACTCATCGCGGAGGATCGAAGTCGTTTCAGCAGTATCGGCAGGAGTTGGTAAATTTAATTACTGAATAATAAATGTAAATAGTTTATGCTATATGATTTTAAATGTATAATAATTGTATGTAACAATCAACTTCAGGAAGCCGAGGCACATGGTCCTGTCAGCTATATGGACGTGTTCACCCGTACGCATGCTGTTGAGCATGTTAATCCAGACGGGACTGTTTCGTACACATGGCAGGACGATAAATCCAGTAAAAGCCATGTAAGCATATTTCATTTTATTCAGTATTAGTAATTGTTTTAGTTGTCAAATTATTATGAAATAAGATATGATATTATTAATTTGTCAATGCAGGAGATGTTTATGGAGCAGCGACAGAAACTCCTTTCTGATACGGGTCGAGAGCAGCTGACGACCGATGAAGAGGACATTATTTTTGAGTCCGTTATGAGTCCACCAGAGCATGGTCGACGATACGGATTTGGCAATTTAGCGGTAAATAATTTAATTTTTCTTAAAATACTTAAAATATGATATTCTTACCTTTTCAAAACAATAAACTTTGATTTTATTTATTTTTCAATTATTGCAGTCCAGTAGTCAGAGTAGGAGACGGCGGAGTAGACCTCAGAGCGAGCTAGCAAGTATAGAAGAATTACAGACTAGAGTTCAGCAGTTGGAGGAGCAGAACCGCCAACAGGCCATGCAGACGGCACAGTTATTTGAGTACATGCAGCAGTTTGGTGGCCGCTTCCCTTCATCGGCTGGCTCTGGATCTGGGGCAGATTGATTCATTGCTTTCTAATTCGTTCGTGCAGGTATGTTTAGTTTTAGTTTACAATGATTTGGTAGAAGGAACAATTAATTGTTGATATGTATAATTATGTATAATACACTTGGTTCTGTAGCTGTATCAGGATATGCATGATTAGAACAGTTATTGTTAGTATTATTGTTAATGTTGGAATGTTATGTATATTTTGTATTTTATTTTTATTCTAATTTAGTTTATTTCTGTGTCTATTGAATATTTTGGAGTATTGGTTTGCATGTTTGGTTGGATTATTGTTTATTTGATTGTGCAGTATTGATATTGTAGTGTTTGGAAGAGAAATGTGGTTGGAAGGCTCTATTTGCAGCAGATTTTAAAAAAAAAAACAGGTTTCCGACGGCTTCCGACGGCTCTCGACGGCTTATTGGTCGAAATTTTCCGGCGGTTTCCGACGGGTTCCGACGGCTTATTGGCCTGATTTCCGACGGTTTCCGACGGTTTCCGACGGCCGTCGGAAGCCGTCGGAAACCGCCGGAAACCGCCGGAAACCGTCGATAATGTATACGGCATCACCCGTCGGTAGCCGTCGGAAATACTGCTCCCCGACGCCTTCATTTCCGACGGCTTTTTCCGACGGCCGCCGACGGCTTCCGACGGCCGCCGACGGTTTTCAGCCGTCGGAAATCCCCCCTCCCCTTGTAGTGATGACAGGTTGGTGTGTGTTTTCATGTAGGACTGTGGTTAGGAAGAGGTGATGGTGAGTGTAGATGTCAGTGAGTGGTAGTGGAATTTATGTGATAGCATGTGACTGGTAGGTAAGTGACGATGGAATAGGTGAAAGGGATTGCAATTTGATCATGTAAGTAATGATGAAACAGGTAAGTCGAAGTGTTGAACTGTTGAATGCTTGGGTTGTAATTTTAAGATGATGGTGATGCATAAATGTATGTGCATTGTGTTGAAGTTTGAATGAATGGTAATGGTGGCTGCTTGTAAAGTGGTGATGGTTTGTGGGCAGAGGGTGTTGCTGTTGTGAAATGTAAGGCAGTGTGGTCAGTGGGAGTTGTTGTGTGGGGTGATGATCTGAACAGTATGTTATTCGTTTGAAGTTGTATTGGTGAATGTGGCAATTTGTAGTGAATGTGTATGTGGAGATGAGATGGAGGTAGCAGATGAATGCTCACTGTATATGCAACAATGGTTGATGGTTCTTGAGCTTTATAGGGGTGGTCTGATTCAAAAGTTAGTGAGTTGTGAAGATTGTTAACTGTTAAAGTGATGGGTGGTGTATGACTTCATACTCCATGAACAATTCACTAACCGACAACCTATCCACGAACCCCTCCACCCATCCACTTCATACATCTGTACTATTGGACAAGCGGTTTGGAAGACTATTGCTTAGCACAAGGAATTTATCTCTTTTACTTAGTCCGTATCTATATTTATATTGATGTATGTTATGGATTTAGTTATATTTTGTAATAAAATTATGAATTCAAAAATGGTGTAAATTGAATTGTTTTATCTTTTATTAAATGTGAATGGTTCATGTTGTTTCAAGTAATGTTAACGATTGTAGTTATTATTAGTGAAATATCAGTTTTAATTATAATGTGAAATTTATGGTTAATGGCAGTTGTCGGAAGATGAATTGCAATTATTGGCAGCAGTTGTAAAAAGATTTATTGCAACTGTCAATAACAGTTGTAAATAAATTTATTACAACTGCCAAAAGCAGTTGCAAAAGTTATTGTTGCAACTGCTATTAGCAGTTGCAAAAGAGACCTATTACAACTGTCAATGCAACAGTTACGATAGACTTTACCACAACTTTCAAAAGCAGTTGTAAAAAGCTTTTTTACAACTGCTCCTGCAACTGTCGGCAACAGTTGTAAAAATATTCAACTATATTACAACTCCGGGTATTAAGACTGGCGGCCGTCCGTTGTAATAGACCTATTACAACTGTTTTGGCAGTTGCGAAAAAGTATTTTTATTGTAGTGTTTCAACATGCATGCGTCCTTTATTGTGGATCCCGAAAATCTCGCGACGTTCAGGACGCACTGGGAGAGGAAGATGAGAAAAAACTATAAAGCTACGCTCTCCAAGATGAAAGAGGCCTGTAAAAAGCCAAACTAGATGAGTGAAAATTTGTTTGCGTGGTTTGTGCAATATTGGAAAAGCAAAGAAGCGAAGGTAAATTTTCTACTTTCATATGTCTGTAATTATAATTCTTTTAAGTTGTTTATATAATAGTTAAATTATACAGGCGGTAGAATCGAGGAACTCCACAAACAGGCTTAGGAATCCCGCAACACACCACTGTGGAACCAAGTATTTTCAGCAATATAGAGAAGAAATGATAAATATAAAAATTGTTATTTGTAATTTATTTATAACATTGTTTAGTTATATATATATATATGTGTGTGTGTGTGTGTATATACATTCTTTATTCGTATTTAATTTCAGACGAGGGAGAGAGGTGGTGTTGCACCGTCTCGTTTGGACGTCTTCATCCAAACACACGCCATCGAGCATACAGATAAAGATGGCGTGGTAACATATGAATGGTCAGACGCCAAATCAACGAATATCCGGCTATAAAGACTATAAATTTTTTCTCTTATTTAACAATACATTAAATTGAATATTCATCTTCTCAAAATTATATTTCTAAACACAGGAGAGATGCGATCAGGAGACTGCTTGTGTGCTTGCAGAGTCTGACAGGGAGCATTTGACCATTGAGGAGACGGATATGAGATACGCTCATATTACCGGCCCGCCGACCAGAAATAGACAGTATGGATATGGCAATCAAGCAGTAATGTTTATTGAATTTAATTAATTCATTAGCCAATTTATAAATTTTATTGAATACTACGTATAAACTATAACTATGAATTTATTAATACACAAGCTGCGACACAAGCCTCTTACAATAAACAACAGGCCGAAGAAACAATAGCGGCCCTACAAGCACAAGTCGTCGAGTTAAACAATTGGAGAAAGACTGCATTGAAACAACAACTAGACGAGACGATTGCTGCTTACTTGGCAGAGCACGGGACGAATATGCCGCCATCATAGGGATCTGGCGCTACTGACAAGTGGAGCGAGTGGTAGTAAGTTTTTATATATGTTTTCTAATAACTTTGAATGTCTTGTATATTTGATGAACTTTTGGCTGAATTTTGTAGCGTATGCATGTATATTACATAGAAATTGTGATATTATTTTCTAATATTTTCTCCGAATATTATTATGTATTCTAGTACTCATAATAATTAAAAAAACCTTACTTAAAATATAATACACTAATTATAACAACATGATTTTAGGGGTAATTAATAATAAATATTTAATTAATTAAAAAATGGAAGTAAAAAGTTATGAGAATGGATACTTGTTTAAGAAAAGAGAAATAAATTAATTAGAAAATTGTTTAGTATTGGATTTAAAATGAGAATAATAATGTTTGAATTTAAAAGAGTTTAAAATGTGTGAAAATTAATTTTAGAAATCTTATTGCGTGAGTAAACAATTGAGTACCGTGATTATAAAATTTTGTTGGAATTTTATGGTAATTGCTTATATAGAAAAATAGTGTAGAAAGAAGGAAAAAAAAATGTGTGTGTACACACACTTATTTTATCATGGCCCATGCCCAATTATCCCTAACCCACACATATTTCCAGATCTCTCTCTTCTCCACTTTTCTTCTCATTCTATTTATACAAAAATGATGTCGTTTCTTTTGAGGGGGAGAAAATACACTCCAATGACTCCATCACTAATCCCTATTGCACAAATAAATCAAAATGAAAATTCAGTAAATCCCTATAAATACCAAATATGATAATCTCTGTATTATATACATCACTAAGTATGAAAATTTGAAGTTTGATCGATGCTTGGAATCTTACGTGCGTAAGGCAGGCGAAGGAAGGTGATGATAATGTTCAGGTGAGTACTTATATTCACATTTTCTATGTTTAAATTATCATTTCATCATTCTATGTGTTTGGATCTGTTAAATGAATAAAGTTATGGAAAATAAATTACGTAGAGTACCTGATTATGCATGTACGCATTTATGTGTGTGGGTGAGTTGAGTTCTGCATGCGTGAGCGCGTATTTATATATAAAATTATATATGTGCGAACATGTAAGACAAAATATACATAAGAACATGTCACATTTTACAATGAAAAGCAAACTATTTGCTTTGTTACAAAGCACAAGAAGGTCACGTACAATGAAAAGCAAACCATTTGTATATATATGTTCCAAAGCATTAGCAGGTCATGTTTTAAAATGGAAAATGGAAAATGCATTGACCTGGGAGAGTGTGCGCTAGTGTATATGTGTGAAGATGTGTGTGTATTCTTGTGTGTATAGTTGTTGTTAATTGTTTTTGGTGCTGAAATGTTTTGTGTTCTTAGCTTTATAAGACTGTGGGTTTTGATCTTATCAGTATATTATGTTATCATTGAAAATGTGCTGTTATATAGCTCTTGTACCTGTGTGAATTGAAAAACAATTTGTTAGTGATTACAACTTCATTTTGAGTATTTACCAAGGTTCAAAGTTCAGTTTTTGGGTTCCGTTTCGGTCGATTGAAATTTCAAAATTTTCCGTTCCATTTCGAAAATTCCGACGATTCCGCTTTAATTCCGATTTGTAAATTCCGGCATTGTTTTTTTATTTTTTATGTATTGAATTTATAAATATTAATACAAATTTATTAATAGTTTAAATGTTACATACAAAATAGTGTTTTAACTACGTAACAAAGCCGTTATAAAGCCCAGTCTACAATAATAAAGCCCGACACTTTAGTTATCCAACAATTTCATCAGTCGATCAAATTGAATCAGAAAACATAAGCCCTAATATTACATCGCTATCTCATTCATTCAGCTTGACATGAAATATGAATTCCTAAATCACACAAACCCTAAATCGGTACAGCTATAAACATATAAAATGCTTGTTTTAAGCTCGAGATCTTCTTGCTCGACAATGGCTGGCGTGCTCGACAAAGGAAATTAGAGGTAAAAGCAAAGTAACGAAAATAGCTTCCCATCAATAGAAACTGAAACTGACCCAAGACATATTTTGTTGAGAGCTCCATGGTAAATAGATTCAATGACGTCATGCTATAGTTGAAATGGTTGGTAATATTTAACGCTTAAAATCGTAGAAGCCACGAATATTCATGATTGTTGGTGAATTTGCTGCACATTCTTTTTGTGGAAATTTGCTGCACATTCTTATTTCTACAGAAACTATGTTTTTGCATCCTTCCATTTCATATCTCCACTACAAATTCTTGGATCTATCAAATATTGAAACATCGACAAATGATGATGAAATGCATCAATTTTGTTGTAAATGAGTACTGCTCGATGGTAGGAGAGTTTGATGCTAGAGCTTTGTCGAAATCTCGTCTTTATTGATCGAAATTATGGTTTTAATCACGGTTCAAACTTTGAAAATTTTGGTTCCATTTCGGAAATTTCAAAAATTTCATTTTATTTCTGGTTTACTAAATCCGTTACTTTAAAAAAAAATTAATTTTTTTTTACCCCCAATATACATTTATACTACACTTTTCAAAATATGTTAAAGATTACAATTATAGCTAAGCCCACCTAAATTTAAACCAATTAATAATCAAGTCATTGACAAACTTATGAATACAGCACAAGCCCACCTGAAATTAATAGGCAAATTGCTCGTTCCCCATCTTCTTCTTCCATAAATTTAGCCCTAATTCGTTTCTTTTACCATTCGCTTCAGAAACAATGCTGGATCTAAACCCGGATAAATAAGTTATTCCAGCTCTCGAATTCTCAATCAATCCCAACCGCTCATTTAACTCAAAATCGTCGCTTCTCTCCACTTTTCGGAATCTCGACAGTAAAATAAGTTGATTTCAGGTGTGATTTTGCCAATACAAAAATTGTTGTGTTTGATTATGTTTATTTAAACTTCTGTATGATTTCGACGTGATGATATGATTTTATGACGGAATTCTTCTTTGTACTTGCCGAATTTTCTTCCGATTCCTGTCCGGTATCGCCAGAACGGGGCCGAAGCGGTCGAAATTCGCACGTACCGGCTGGAAGCTGGAACCTTGGTATTTACTTCTTTGTTTTATTTCTATTATCTACTACAAATATAAAAGATAGAATACCATATTACTTTGTTCGATACTTTGAACATATAGAGATTACCCTAGGGAAGATATGGCAATAGAAACGCCCTTGGCTAAGACCACGTCGAAAACTGTCTAAAACTTTCGCCAGAAGGCTACGCAAGAAAGCGGCGAACCCAGTAATGATCTGGGAATCATTGCCTAGATTCATGACCAGTTTGTGTGTCTTAATTGTTTCTCCTTCCAATGATTGTTTTACACAATTATGTTGCCTTTGTGTTTTATATACACTTCAGTAATGGATGATATCGCATTGGAAATATGGATTACTAAAATTAGATTTGTCTTCCAGAGAAGTTTAAATCTTTGTTTTCTTCATTTCTCTTGAATATCTTGCATTTAATGATGATTAAACTAAATACACTGCATAAACAAATTATAATGCACTAGAACTCAAATTTAGATTAAATGGAGTGATATTTGAAGAGGTTGGTCCCGACTTTATTTGTTGGGGCTGGGCCCATTTTAACTATTTTCCAAAAATAATATATATCGAATAATGAAAAGTATGTTCGGAACCATAATAATTTGTTCCAGCTCCTTATTTCTCCTTATATGGTTTGGATTACACTTGTGGGCTGAATTGAAGGTTTATTTTTACATCTCATAATATCACTGGGATCAAACTTTAATGCATTAGAATAAAGATTGATGAAGTTTAAAGCCTAACCTGGTATGCATTTTCTAGAAGATCATCCCATAAGCCTTGCTCCATTTTCCTTTTTTCAACTATCTTTTTATGACCATGAGAGCTTGCGTTAGTTTATAAATACATGAGTTTACGTGCGTGTGTGGTATCCCTGTAGACAAAACTGTAAATAGTGGGAGCTTGCGTGTGTATACATGTAGGATACGCGGCAGAGACTATTACATGTGGTTGCCTTTTTTAGAGACTGTGCATGGCTGTGAAATGTATTTGGTGTGTGCGTGTGAGGGGGGGGGGGGGGGGGGGGGTCCTAAGTGTATTCCCCGTGTGTAGTCTGATTTAACTAAATGTATATTATATACATATATATAATAAACTAAAATAAAAATATGTATTACACATACTTAATGCTCATATGTATGTATAATATAAATTAGGGATTAGAGCCCTATTATATCGTAGTCATGTGTTGACTTATACAGAGCTATGTATTGGCTTACATTTAATTGGTATAGTATAGCTACACGTGCAATCAAGCCACTGCATAAGAAATACAAAAAATGGAGCCAAAGGAATGTATGATAATCTCATTTGAAGGAAGGCTCCTCCATAAACTCTTTGAATAGAATCAGCCCTGAAAAATATTAAATTCCTTTCAATAAACTAAAGCCAAACAATTACAAGAAACAAAATAATTCAACAATCAACAATCAACGAAAATCCATTACACTAATCACATAAAAGACTTGTAACCAAGAAAAAGATAATGGTTTTGTTTATCACAATCAGGCAAATATAAATTAAACCCGTTAAACCTCATCGGCTAAAAATCCCTAATTCAATTCTTTCGCGACAATCAATAAAACTAAATAATACCATTTCTATATCACTTGTAATATTTTAGGTCACCGAACTTAGAAATGCCCGACCCACCAAAAAGCAGCAACTGCAAAAGTAACAAATGCAAAATAGCAGAAAACATAGGAGTCAAAGGGAAGTTCAATGTCACAACAAGCATCTACATCTAACTCTACCCAACATGTAGCAGAAATTTTTTCACAAACCTCAACACATGCTAAAGGACAAAGTGCATCAGTTTACTCAAAACCAACATGGTGTAGAGCATGTAAGCAATAAGAAATCTGAGAAAAGCAAACAGAAAAAGGAAATGCTTACCTCTACTAGTAAGTGATTTGAAGTCCTCTCCTTCCCTAATTCAGAAGCTTCTACTGAGCAAGAGGACTTCATTCTTGCCCATGCTGAATTTGAATTTGTGAATGATACTGAATTTGTACAATAAGTATCATAAAATATTATTGAACAGCCTGAAGAACCTACGTCAAACATATCATATTCCAAATATGTTTCATCTAACCTAGAGTATGAGAAGGATATACAAGTAACCAAGCACTACCAGCAACAACAATGAGCCCCCTAAAATATATACAAGGGCTAGAAAATCAGGTAAATGAATTTTATTTCCTGCAATATAAGAGGGATTAACACTGATTTTAAAATGAGTCAAGTATTAACTATTGGTTTATTGGAGAATAACTATATGCTGATAGGATTAGTTAGTTAGTGCTGAAAATTGACAAAAACCAGGACCACATTCAAAAAAACGACCATGGAACAAAGGGGAGAATTCTGTTACCATGGGACAAATTGATATGGAATGTTATTGTTATTAATAAATCAGAGCAGCAAATAACATGTACCCTTCAAAATATGGGAGGATATGTAATGACTCTAACTCTTATGTATGCCAGTAACTTGTTTCAGACAGGGAGTTTTTATGGCAAGAACTAACAAATCTTGCAAGTGTTATTGATGGTGCATGGTTACTAATAGGGCACTTTAATAATGTTCTTAACCGTAAGGACAAGAAAAGGGGACTTCCAGTACCCTTCTCTCATCTTATAGGGTTTAAAAATTGCTTACTCGAATATGGCCTCACTGAAGCAAACATTCAACGATTTCAATTCACTTGGGGAAGACAAGGGGTAGTAGCCACACATATAGACAAAGTATTATTTAATGATACTTTCCTACAACACTTCCAGAATTTTATAGCTACAACCATTTCATCTACATTGAGTGACCATGATCCCATCATCATTAAACTTCATACACAAGATGTTTGCAACAAGAAAATTCCCTTCAAAGATAAATAGTTGGCATTTGACAACTGGATATGAAGAACAAGTTGAGCCAGTTTTTTCTCACGCTACTTGGGGTACTAAGTTCAGAAATTTATCACCAAACTGAGAAGAATGAAACAAAATCCTAAAGCATGGAATAGAACAAGTGGAAAAGACCCTGACTCTCTTGATTCTCTTGAATCAACATATAATGATAAGTTGCTTGCTTCAGATGATAATACAGAGGATGTATATGCTTTTGAAGATTTAATTGATATGGGGAACAACAAGGAAAATGTTGAACACTACGTAATATGCAAAATGATGAATTCAAAATTTTCTATTGAAAAAGACATAATATGAGAACTGTTAGATACATTTGAAAGAAGATGAAGTTGTAGGGCATTAATGATTTCGGGCAATAATTTGATGTAAAATTCATAATGAAAAATTGAATCGATAGTATTAGGTAGTTGAAAATGTGTACCTTCTTATTTTTTCCAGTTCTGTATTTCTGAAATTGTAGGACTCAAAGACCCTTGCAAATGTTACAGTATCAAGCGTAATAATCGACGAAGAGTTATTAATACCAACTCCAACCTGCATGTTTATTTCTTTAAATGGTTAAGTTAATACCGCCACTTCCAATCATAACCGCCCGACTGTTACATTTGCCTCACCTATCATCCCCTACAACATCCTCAAAACTGCACATCAATGCACCAGCTTTACCATCCATACCACCACAAGCTCCAACAACCTGCCTCCGACCTCTCTGACCTCTGTACTTCTCCCCGATTCACCTGAAACTGCTGCACTTCACAGTGCCACGACCAATATCAGTCATACCACAGTACCAGCCATAGTTCAAATAATAATCCATACCATCGACAAACCTCCATCCACTGTCACTTCCCTGTTGCCATTACAACAATAATCTTTCTGACCCAAACACAGTCCAACCCTTACCATAAATCATTGACATCCACAAACTGTTCCATTAACGTCTCACAACTGTGTTATCACTTCTGATCACAGCCAAGACGTCAGAAACATCCACCTTCCCTTCCACAACAACAACACTTGCCTGCTACCACCTCCTCCGACCCAAAAGTCCCCAAAACCAATCAGAGCAGCAGCTCGAAACCCCACAGCAGCAATCATACCCGAACAAGCAGCCAAAACCCCCCTCCTTCCACTCAACTCACGATTGAATTCCTCCTCCAACCTTCAATCGCCATTTCAACATCTTCGAGCACATCGTCAAACCAAATTTCCATCAATACGAACCTCTCTACAATTCACTGACTCCCAAAAAATACCACCGCGACCAGACATCACGAAAACATTCGCATCTCGCCTGAAACTATCAGCAACCTCCATCAGCTCTACAACCATCCTCCTAATCACTGTAGCCTCACCACATCAAATCGCAAAACCCTATCGCTTGCTGGAATTCGAACAGCCCAAGTCGAACCCAAATCGCCTGCAGCCTAATTCCTCGAAACCACCACATTGTGAACCAACCAAAACATCAAACGCAGATGAAATTGGAAATTTTAATTTCAGTTTTGAGAAAGTGATTTTGATTTTGAGGAGATTGTAGAAATCGACTTTTGTTCTTAGCCATTGATTTCGTTTGATTTAAAAAAAATTAACAAGAAAACGATCTCTTTTTACTCGATCCAAATTAGAGAAGCCGTGTGTAAGAAGAGAGCATCGATCGACATTCGATTGAGCAATTGAAGACGACAGCTTCAATTTTTCCCATAGCCCTAATTTCGAGCAAAGAGGAACGAGCGACCAACATTTTTACAGAGAAATAGAAGAACGAAATAAAAGAAATAAAAGGCCGGCCTTGTTTTTTTAATTGAAAATTAGGGTTTTGATGGGCACCTATTACAACGGACGTTTTTAGCCGGTTGTAAAATTGGCACCTATTACAACGGGCCTGAATGGACCGTTGTAATAGCCTTCTGTTACAACGGGCAACCGATGCCCGTTGTAAAAGGGGGTTGTATATAACATCTTTTACAACGGGCCTAAATGGACCGTTGTAATAGCCTTCTATTACAACGGGCAACCAATGCCCGTTGTAAAAAGGGCGTTGTAATAGGGTATTTTTGTTGTAGTGTTAGAATTAGATGTTGACTTAGGATATGAGTACTACATGTCATCCACTTGTGTCCAGCTCCCTTTATGTTTCGAAAGTAAACCAGATTGGTCAGTATCCACTCTGACGGCCTGATCGTGGGGTCGTGCCCCAGATCCACGACATCACTATTGGATATCATATTTTTAAGCGCATCACGAAGTTTGGGCTAGGTGATCCGTAGGGCAGATGCCCTATAACCCCTTGTGTCGCATAGGCTAGCAGTCTGTAACCTATAGGGGCAAAAGCAGGGTCGCGATCGAGGCTACGCGTTGACGAGTCATTGATGGGTAGGGGCATGATGTCCATCGAGGTAGATGAAGACTGTAGGAACAGGTCCGACTATTAGTGGGAGGCTAGTAGACCCTGGGTTCCTAGTGCATGCCGTGTTCCATCAGTCTTCCTTTCTGATTTGGGGTTATGTGTGTGTTGTGTACTGACATATATTATTCAGTATCCCATGAGGGGGCTATAATAGAGATCGCGTGTCTAAATTGTTGTCAGTCCCATATATCCATACTATTCTAATTTATTTCTATATAAGGAGATGAGATTATATCTGGTAAGTATCTAAAGTATGATAAATCCTCATCTCATTTATTACGTATTGATAGGCAGCCTATCTTATTTTGCTATGAATTGAAGATGATACTTTTATTCTCGAATGAAATATATTTTTTGGATATGGACGTAAGATAATGTGATGATAGCTCATTATTGATGATTTCTTGGTTTGATGAGAATATATGAACTTGAATAATTCGCCCATTGGTAGTTGATTTTGTAATTGATTTGATTTATTTTGATATGGATGATGATGTGTGCATATATATGATTTATGATATTTGGAATTATATATATATATATATATATATATATATATATGAGGTTATCTATGATATTGTGATTAAATACCTTACATGTTTTATCACATATTTAATAATGGGAAGAGTGTTTATATTATTCTATTATACTTGCACTTTGAATAATATATACGTATATGACCCGTGTGTTATTTATAATACTCGAGTCAGTCCGAGACATTTCAACTTCAAGGGCGACTTGACCAGCAAGTATTTTATTGGGCTTCGAGGAGCTTTATATTAGGATAGTTATGACATTAATTTGCTGTACATTGTGTATTATTCTGTCCTGAAGGCAGACGTATTTATTGCTTTGTACTGATACTAAGAATATATAGATGTGTTATTTATTGATGTTTTAAAACATACCCGTGTTAGTCTAAGAAAATATTCACATGTGTATCTCATATAGCCTCATTCTCCATATTATCTAATAGTGTTACTCTTTAATACTCTTGGATGGTATGAGTATAGAGGTAGGGTGTCACACTAATTTGAACACCGACTCAAATCTCAAAACAAACCCTAATAAATATTAAATATGATTTAAAATATGAAATTAAAATTTTCAATAATAACACAACATAATCCTTTGTAACTTTAGTAAAAGGAAAAATTGAAATCACCCCCTTTGCACTTGCTACGCAGTGCAGCTAATCCAGTAATGATAATACTTTGATTATGGACAATCACACAACAATGTATTGTATTAGGATCATAGATGTATATGTGTTGAGACTCATGAAGAAAAATGCTCTCAAGAATATAGAAGAATAAAGTCACTGTACGCTATATATCGTCTCTTAAGGGAATAGTTTAATGATTAGGTGTAGGGCTTCTCCTAGATGATTTATAAGCATCAAGCCTTGAGTCCACTATTGTAGTTCGGTAAAGTCCATATAGAATTTAGTACTTGAATTGTCAAAATATTATCGAGGGTTGAGTTTCATACTCGGGAGGCTTACAACTATAAATCTTAACATTCGACTGACACTAATTTAATTATGAAATTTATAAATGATATAAATTATTATAAGGATATAACATGATGGTAAATATCAATACATTTGTTATTTAAGGACATTTTACTTTAACAAATAACTACACAAACATCATATATTTCTTTAAACCAAATGTGCCTCAAATAATATATAATAAATTAAATATAGTATTTAGTTGTAGTCAAATTAATTAAATGAATTATTTTATATTAATGTAAATTTGAGGACCTTGTATAATGCAGACTGAAGAGTTCAAGATTTTTTTTTTAAATCAAAGGGAGAATGAATTTTCAATCAGATGAGCTTTTTGTTGAAAAATGACAACATAATAAAGTTTCGTTTATTACCTATAGTGCCTCCGCTCTCCGCACACATTTTTCTGTATCTCTTCTTTGTTAAATTAAGTTCTCTTATTTTTATTTACAAAATAAAATTATAATTGGAAAAAAAATTCATGAATAGGTAAATCATTTATTAATATATTGTTCATATCATACATATTTTTTCGTCTATAAATAACAAACAATTTTTATTTTTTGGTAAAACAATTTTGATTCGATTAAATTATATATATATATATATATATATATATATATTAGATCATATAAAAATATAAATATATTTTTTAGTTATTCTAGTTTAATTTTTTATTTTACTATTAATATTCTTTTTGAAACAGATACTTCATTTACTAAAAGCAAACAAGGGATACAATTTATAACATGTAGAAAAAACCCATGGTAGGAGTATTAAACATAAATTAGACTTAAAAACCGTCATGAGTTCCTTAAATGCTCGGGAAGAACTAAAAACAACAACAAAAATAGCACAAAAGCATCAGCCGTGCAGGACTGAAGTTTATCTCCTACCGAACGTTAGTTAACTTCATTCAATACTAAATTCCACATCCGAGCCTGAATTCGTGGTGTCTAAAGTGCTTAGCATTCCCACAAATCTCGCTGATTTTGACACTTATCACACGAATGAGTAGATCCACTACCACTTCAAGTCAGCGCTATTGCTTACGCTGCCTGAGAAAATACTAATGATTGACTTTGTTCGTTTTATTTTCTTACCTTTTGACTTTAACTGTGATACCATATTTTTCCACGTAGAGTTATCGATCACACCATCATGTATTGTTGTAGTAAACTCAAAAGGAATTTCTTTTTGTTGATGTTTCTGGTTCTGTTTAAACCTTGAACGTGTTCAAGTGTGACCATCGAAGAGCAGCGTGGGGGTTCTAAATTGCGAACGCTTTCCTGAATAACCGTCACAGTTTGTATATCCTCTGGAATATATTCATTAATATCTATGTTGTGATGCGATACATTGTCTATGTTAGAAATGGATTCAGAGCATTCAAGATTCATTTCATTACTGATTTGATGCTTTTAAAACAGTAGTTATCTTCCACATTGTCTTGTGTATTATCTTTGTTACTAAATATTTCTAAGTTTTTTCCTGATGTGTTGCAATATCATTCATTTTTTCCTTCCTATTTTATTGCGTTGCATTGCCAAGCACAGTGTCATTACTATTTTGATGTGTAGCAGTTCCATTCATGTTTACATATGATGTAGCTTGCAGGTGCACATTTTTTGGGTTCTGTTGTTGTACATTCATGCTGCTATTATGCTGTGCGTCCTAAGATGCATTTATTTTAGGTAACCAAAAAATTTAAAATGTAAATAGATTCAGAAGGCGACTAAAGCAACCATAGTTTGGACAGAAGGTGGTTTTCCATTGGCTAGGTAAACATTTCATTGTTTTCATTCACTATGTGAACTATGTTTAGAAACTTGAAGTCGTTGTTAATTTCTATTAGAACTCTAGCATATGATATTTTTATCGTGTCATTGGTAAAGTGATCCATTTGCAATGGAACTCCCAAAACCGATACAATTCTTCTTATTCCCTCTTTAGACCAAAACTCCAATCTAATTCTTCAAAAGCAAAACCATACGGAAATGGTTTGCAGCATCTCTTTTGAAAGACTGCTCAAGAGACCATCTCTTCATCGGCATAAGTTTTTAATCACAGAAGTAAGGGCCTCCTACTAACTTGTTCTCAAAATCTTCCTTCTCTTCAAACTTGATTATGTAAAATCCATTTTCTTTTGTGTGAATAAAACATTCGCTCTTTGGTTGCCAAACCCTCTCTGTGTAGGAATAGAAACAGTGATAGTACAGGCAAGAATCAACCACATAGATAACGATAGAATTGTCCCAATAATTTCTAGCTCATGCGACTACTGAGTTTGTCATTCTAGCACATGTTAATTTTACAAATTCTATGAGGATATAACGTTTTAAGGGAGTGGACACTGGAATATTTTCCTCTGTGTTGACCGCCTTCCACGTTCGTGAATTGCCATATCATTAGGTGTGTTATTAGAATTAAATATTGTTTTGTTGATAGGTGAGGCTTCAGAAAGTTTCTTTTCCTTTATTTCCTGTCGAATATGAGTGGATGGACCCTGCAACCAAAAATTCTTTTGATGATTATTTTCCTTATCCAGAAGATTCTGTCTTGAAATCAAATTTGAGGTTACAGTTGTAAACCCATCGTCATAAGGAGCAGCAAATTTCGACAGCATCCTAAGGTCGGCAGGGTGGACGAAAGGAGGAAGCAGGAAGTTAGGAGGATGGGTGGAAAATTCAGAGGTTGCCATAGAAGGCTACAAACCTTAGGCCCCCCGTTTGGTATCGTTTTGAGTTTTGTGTTTTGTGTTTTCAGCATACACTACAAAATACAATAAATTGATGGAATTTTTTTACAATTCTTAGCCATCGCGACGATGGATGGGAAATGAAGAAGTTGAATTGTTTTCCATCCTTTTATTATGTCTCAAAACACGAAAAATCAAACAAAATTGTTTTTTATTTTCTATGTTAGTTTCATTTTTCAAAATTGTGTGTTTTTCAATCATACATAATAAATGCGAATTTTTGTTTAGACGAAAACACAAAACTAAAAATAGCAAACCAAACGGGGCCTTAATTTTTATTAGGCAAAGTGGTGGGCTTGTTATTAATATTATTTAATAATTGTGGAAAATAGGCATAAGCACAAACTTTAAAAAGAAATTAGGCTGAAGGACAACAAATTTCATTTTTGGCCTGATGGAAAAACATTGAAAAAAAATTAGGCTGAAGGACAATGCTAAATACAACTAGCATTTTGTACAATGTAGAACTGAATATAATGCTAGTTCTAATTAGCATTCTGTATAGTGTTTACACTATACAAAATGCTAGCTATATTTAACATTGTCCTTCAGCCTAATTTTCTTTTAAAATTTGTCATTCAG
Organism: Allium cepa; assembly: GCA_030765085.1. NCBI lineage: Eukaryota > Viridiplantae > Streptophyta > Magnoliopsida > Asparagales > Amaryllidaceae > Allium > Allium cepa. Next base: position 445,777,661 of record CM060935.1, on the reverse strand, counting down.
TCCAAAATGAAACTTGGTGTCCTTCAAGCTATTTTTTTACAGTTTGTCCTTGTGCCTAATTTGCTCTTAATAATTTATATACAATTTTATTTAAAGTGAGTATTAAATGGATGGTTGACCTTTTTTTATTAATTATGACGATGCATGCACATACATATACATATACATATAAACATACATACTTACATACATGTATGTATGTGATCGGCGGCTACACCTCAATTTGGCTACACCTCTTATCCTCTTGATTTTTATCAAATCCTTTGTCCGTTCCTTCGTGTCATAAACTTTTTTAATTATCGGTCACAATAAACTGATGAATTAGTGGACCCACCTGTGATGCCCCACCTCTATACTCACACTATCCAAGGACTACGGAGTAATGTCGTCGACTAGTGCAAAGAATAAGGCTGTTGAGGAGCGACCATCTGTATAATTACTTTGTGCGAGTGCCGATATGCCAGATAAAATATCAATTTCATTTCAAGAGGAAATCCGACATACCGATACAAACTCAGAACTACTACACAGTGGCTATGTGGACTTCGGAAACAAATATAAAATAAGCATAACAAAAATCAGCCTTAGATATTCGTATCACTAAGGCAGAAACAGATACGAATATATCACATAAAAGTGTACATTAAAGTAGTGGTCATTCAAGATCCACTACATCACAAAAGAATAGGTACAAGTGCTAGAAAAAAGAATATGTATACATCATGAAGTCTCTATCTCGAATGTATAATAATAAAAAATACTAAACTAGAGTGTTAGCCAAAAGTCAAAAGCTAGTCCTTGCTAAGAAGTCAAGTAGAAGTACCTGTAACATCTCGGTCTAACCCGAGTATCATTTAAGAAGAAAATAATGAACGGATCAGTCTAGCTATAAATATCATATAAAATGAGATAGAATATGAGTTATGCCAAAAACGTATGATAGCAATAATGTCATACTATGACAAATATGCACTAGATAACAACAAAAATCATACAATATCTCGAATATACTCAAACACCAAAAAGAATGTCATATTCTTTAATATATTCACCAAACCACAAATATTGATAAAACTTATCAATATAAACCACAAAAATTGGTGAAACGCAAATTCTAGAAATCATCAATTAGAAATCCAAAAAACATAAAGGGGGAGGCCTATCATAAATGGGAGCATGAAAACTCACCAACACGTGCATCACGAACGGAACGCTATTACATGGTCTCTAACCATCAATTTTGAGCCGAGGCTCCACAAACGGTCCGAAGACCATGGGTCGCTGCCCCACCAATTTTGAGTCGAAACTCGACAAACGGAGTTTAGTCCCCCCACACAAACAAAGAGACATCGCACATCGCTAGTCTAAATCAAAAAATGATCATCATTGATCGTCGAGAAGTGTCGATCACACTAAGCTAGTAAATAAACGAGTTTAGCTTCATGTTCCATAACCACTAGCTTAACTTAAGTATTTACGATCAAATTGTAGATTCTCACTCGAAAATTGTCACAAAAGTTTCAATCGAACCAGTCTAAAAATTAACCGACAAAGTAAACACAAGCGTTTTATACCACTTATTTTGCCAAGTCGTTTAATTTAGATTTCTCGAACGAGTGAGGAAAAGGTTTGTATATACTAATAGGTTGGAAAACGATTTTATAAACGAGCTTTGTATTAAAATAGTGTTGAAATCATCTTTGTGAAAGAGCTTGAATATTTACTACTAGTATAGAAACCTTTGTATTTCAAAGTGACAAATCATCAAAATGATTGTAAAAACAATCAATCACCAAAAATTCACATACGAAGACGTGAAACAAATCCATAGAAATCGATACCAAATCCATCAAAATGGATATTCCCAAAAATCCCAAAAAAGAAATTATCAAGGGCAATGAAAGTGATAACAACTAATCGGATCAACAAGAATCGATTAAAAATTGAAAACCCACACAAAAAGACAATTTGGCTGAGATAAGCAGGTTCAGTCGACTGAACACAATGGTCAGTCGACTGATACAGAACACAAAAACTTTTGGCTTTCAGGTTGAGTCGACTGAACACAGTGGTCAGTCGACTGATACTAGCTCAGCAAAATTATCTGGTTCCAGGTTCAGTCGACTGACCTTACAGCTCAATCGACTGAACTGTCAAATGCATATTTTCAGCCTAGCCCCAATAAGGGCAAAACAAAATCCTAACCGGATGCGATCGAACGAGCAACGGAGACTAGGCCTTTATGCCAAGCGACAACCCAGCCTAATAGGCCCTTCAACACATCCCAAAAACATGTTCAAACATCAACGATATGATTTTAAAGATTTTTGACTTCGAAACACCAAAATTGGAATATTCATCAAACCAATTCAATTCAAAGGCAAATAGACAAGGAATAGATGTTAGGAATTACTACCTGACAACTATGAAAGATATAGACATAGATGTGAGTTCAAAAACTCACCTTTTAACCCCCAAAGAACAAATGAGAAGCTCTAGAACAAGCAAAGATTGATCTCTCTTCAACAACACCTCTAGAATCTTCAATCTATTATCAAAGGTGAAGTTTTTCCTAAGTTAGATTATAGGAATTTTTGAAAATTGAAGAGGGATTGAAATGGAGAAGATGAAGGGAATGCTTACCTTAGCTTCTCCTTAATTTCTAGCTTGAAGTTGATAATTCCTAAGAGAATTAGGGCTTAGGAATTTATAATTTCTTTTCTCTTCCTTCATTTTTCTTTTAGTTTGAGTGTTAGGAAATAATAGAGTGAGTGAAGAGGAGTTGAATGAAGGGTTAGGTTAGTAGACAAGTCAAAGGGCTGAAACCCAAACCCAAACCCAAACCCAAACCCAAAGGCTATTAGAAAAATAGCAAAATTCTAATCAACTCCAAACATATCGATGATTATACTTAAAAAGGTCGCAAACGTCGTTTTGAACTCAATGGAAGTAGTCTCGAGTCCCAGTTTGACTATTTGCAAAAAGTAACATTTCAGACTTTAATCCGATTAATGATGTAATATTTAAATAAAACATTTAAATATACAATCGTAAAATATGCGGGTTGTTACAGACTTCCCTCCTTAAAGAAATTGCATCCTTGCAATACTTAAGAAGAAAACGAAGAGTAACAACCATAAAAGCATATCAACAGAAAAGAAAATTTGAAACAAGAAGTTCACCTTTAAGGAGCATGAGAGAGTAAGTCCGGATGCGTTCACTCAATGAATTCTCCGGATTTCCAAGAGCAATCCTTAGGATTTGAGGACCATTGAACTTTCATAAGCGGAACATCTTTATTTTGAAGGCGTTTAACCTCTGTAGCAATGATATGAATAGGATGTTGCTCATAAGTCAAATTAGGCGAAACTTCAACTTCTTCAATAACACTGGGATCAAGAATGGAATCGGAATCTCTAAGGCATTTCCGTAGTTGAGAAACGTGAAACACATCATAAATAGCTGAAAATTGAGCCGTTAATAAAAAGCGGTAAGCCACAGAACCAATGCATGTGGTGATGGGAAATGGACCTATAAATCGAGGTGCTAACTTTCCTGATCGACTGAAACACACAACACCCTTCATAGGTGAAACATGAATAAGCACCAAATCTTTCACAGAATCCAAATTCCTTCTTCGATTATCGACATAGGATTTTTGTCTACTTTGAGCTTCTTTCATCCTATGACGAATAAGGTCAATCTTTTCTATGGCATCACGAATAAAATCTGGACTTAAAATCAGCTTCTCACCAGCCTCAAGCTAACAAGAAGGAGATCGGCATGGCCTTCCGTAGAGCGCCTCGAAAGGAGCCATACCAATACTAGATGGGAAGCTATTATTATAAGAAAACTCAACAAGGGAAATATGATCTTCCCAACTTCCATTAAAATCAAGAATACATGCACGAAGAAGATCTTCAAGAGTTTGATTCACACGCTTGGTTTTTCCATCGGACTGAGGATGATAAGAGGTGCTAAAACTAAGCTTCATCCCAAATCTTTTTGAAGACCCTTCCAAAATCCACTAGTGAACAATGGATCACGATCGATAACAATAGAAGTAGGAACTCCATGCATTTTAGCAATTTCTTTAACATAAAGTTTGGCCAAAAGAGGTACGGTCCGATTAGACAGAACGAGAATAAAATAGGCGGATTTATTAAGTCTATCCACAATCACCCATAAACTGTCCTGGCCCAAATGAGAACGGGGAAGACCGTCAACAAATTCCATGGAGACCTGATCCCACTTCCAAACTGAAATGTTCAAAGGTTGCAATAACCCACCGAGCCTTTGATGCTAGGCCTTAAAGAGTTGGCAAGTCATGCAATGCTTAACGAAGTTAGCAATATCAGATTTCATTCCATCCCAATAATAAAGTCGCTTCATATCCACGTACATTTTACTACTACCGGGATGAATGATAAATTTAGATTGATAAGAATCTTCTAAAATGTCTTTTCGGAGATCACTAATATTTGGCACGATAAGTCTACCAAATTTTCAAATGCCGCCACGAGCATCGGTTTCAAATTCTTTCAAACCATCACTATTTCTATCCCGTTGGCTAAGAAGAACCAATTCGGGATCATGTTTTTGAGCTTCAAAAATGCAGTCTAAAAGAGAAGGATAAGCCTCATGGCTACCTAAAACAAGAGATGAACATGAATCAGATTCACTATCTTGAATCTCACAAGTGGACAAAAGCTCGAGATCATTCCATTTGAATACCATCATAGAAACAACTGCTTGTTGCTTACGACTAAGGGTATCGACAACACGATTTCTCTTTCCGGGAGTATAAAGAATATCAAGATCATAAGATGCAAGGGACTCGAGCCAACGTTGTTGATGCAAATTAAGTTTCTTTTGAGAAAATAAATGCTTCAAAGATTTATGATCGGTATCGAGAACAAATTTCTCCCTAAAAAGATAATGACGCCAATTCTAAGGGCGAAAACAATAGCCGCGAGCTCTAAACCATGAGTGGCATATCTAGTCTCGGCAGGCTTTAATTGCCTAGAAGCATAAGCAATCACACATTCCCTTTGCATAAGAACGGCTTCCAAACCAACACGACTAGCATCGGCAAAAACAATAAAGTCTTAGTTCCCTTTGGGAATCACAAGAATAAGAGCATCGAAAAGGAGTTCTTTTAGTCTTTGAAAAGAAGCCTCACATTTGTCTAACCAAATGTACTTAACTCCCTTCTTTGTCAAACTAGTAAGAGGCATGGAAATTTTTGAAAAGTCTTTTATGAACCGATGGTAATAACCTGCCAATCTAAGAAAGCTACGAATTTCCATCACACTTTCTGGTCTCTTCCAATTTTGAATCACTTCAATCTTTGAAGGATCCATGGAAATCACGGATTCAGAAATAATATGTCCGAGAAATTTCACACGAGATTGCCAAAAGTGGCACTTAGAATTTTTTTCTTTCAATTGATTTCTCCTAAGAGTTTCCAACACAATCCGAAGATGCATTTCATGCTCTTCCTCGGTTTTAGAATAAACAAGAATATCATCTGTAAAGATGAGAACAAATCGATCGAGGAAGTCTTTGAAAACTCGATTCATAAGGTCAATGAAATAAGCTGGAGAATTCGTTAAACTAAATGGCATAACAAGTCATTCATAAGATCCATAACGAGTACGGAACGATGTCAAAGGAATACTATCACTTGCAATACGAAGCTGATGAAAACCGGTTGCTAAGTCTAACTGTGAAAAGACTCTAGCACCACTAAGTTGATCGAATAGATCATCAATCCAAGGTAAGGGATATTTATTCTTGATGGTGAGATCATTAAGCTTGCGGTAGTTAACGCAAAGTCTAAGTGTACCATTGGATTTCTTCACAAAAATAGTCGAAGCTCCTGAAGGAGAGGAACTAGAACGAATAAACTGTTTTACTTTCAATTTGGATAATTGTTTACGCATCTCCTCATTTTTCTTATTGGACATACGATAAGGAGGACGAGTTATAGGTAGAGCTCCAGGGATTAGGTTAACTATGAACTCGATTACTCGCTTAAGGGGTAATCCTAAGACAAGCTCAAATATGTCGAGAAATTCACGAACAACGTGAATGAGAGAAATGACATCTTCCTCATCATCGTCATCATGAGGGTTTGAAGAATATAAGGATGCTACCAAATTAGAATCCGAATATTTAAGAACAATAGAAATCTGCTTAACAGATTGAGGATGTGGAAGATGAATAGTCCTCTTAGGACATAGGATGCGGGTTTCATAACGGTTAAGCCAATCCATTCCCAAAATCATTCCGGAGCCCAGGTAACGCATGACATGCAAATCGGCTCGGGAAGAATAATCACATAAAATAATCTCGACATCTTTACAAAGTAAACTGAGTGTTGTGGATCCACCAACCGGATTTGCAATTCTCAAAGAAGTCATCAAGCCCATAACATTTAAAAAAAAGTATCAACAAGCTCTTTTGATATAAAAGAATGGGATGCACCCGTATCAAAAAGAACTCGAATAGGATAATCACGAAATACAATAATGCCATAAAGGATAGAATGAGAAATACCTTGACCACGAGAAGTGTTACTAGGGGCTTGCATAACATTTAGCCTTCCCTTGTTCTTTCTTTGAAGTTTGGGACATGAAGATATAGTATGACCTAAACTTTTACAATAGCGACAAGTAAGGGGCTTTAGGCATTTGCATAATGGTCCTTAGAACTACAATTGTAGCATTACCCATGACTAGAGGTAGGAGTCTTTGCTACTGAAGTTGCTTGTTTCCCTTTCTTGTTGGAATTAGAATTGAACTTAATAGGCCTCTTCTTGTTGTTGTTGAAGTTCTGTTTGGCACCCATAACTTCAACATCGCTTTCTTTATCGGCCTCTTCAAGTCGAAGAGCGATATCAACAAGATGGTCGAAAGAAACTTCTAATTTCATAAGTAATGGCTTTTGAGGTTCTTATTCAACCCGTAAACAAACCTTTGATTTTTCTTCAATGGGGTATTAATGTACTCGACCCCATATTTAGAGAGGGATTCAAAAGATGTGACGTAATCCGTCATAGAATATTTATCTTGAACAAGGTCATAAAAGCGTCGGGCCAAAGTTACTTTTTCAGCTTTCGGTACAAACTTTAGCTCGAATCTTTCTCGGAATTGCTCCCAAGTAAGATCTGCTTCGATAATCTCAGAAATCAAAAGCTCATACCAATATAATGGTCTCTCTTGGAGCATACTAGAAGCCATTTGGACACGATGTAAATCAATAAGATTCATGTGAGAAAAGATGCGATTGCATGTTCTAAGCCAAGGTTGGACTTCTATAACGCTTTTGGAACCCTTGAATGGCTTTCCACCCAAATTGGTATAATCACTGCACAAGCGTGCAAACCCAGATTTTGTATGAGTAGGCTCAGGAATAGATGCGACAGCTTGAGCATTCTTTACAAGATCTAAAAGCTATTGGGCAGGCATAAATACTCCATCCGGAGGAGTAGCACTGGATTGACCGGCGTTGGGACTGTCTGGTCTAACCATTTCTCTTCTTTAAGAAAGAAAGAAAGAAGAAGAAAAAGTTTATTCTCAAAATGAATATCAAAACAATCAGGATTGATAAAATAAGGCATCATAAAAGAAAATAGGATAGAACAGGTCCAATGACTCGAATTAAATCCTTAGGCACGATTCCTAAGAGAGACTTAGGACAATGATCCTTGCTATAATATTCTACATTGTTTCGAAGTTTGGCTCTGATACCAAGCTGCGACGCCCCACCTCTATACTCACACTAGCTAAGGACACTATGGAGTAATGCCTTCGACTAGTGCGAAGAATAAGGCTGTTGAGAAGTGACCATCTGTATAATTGTTTTGTGCGAGTATCGATATGCCAAATAAATTATCACTTTCATTTCAAGAGGTAATCCGACATACCGATGCAAACTCAAAACTACTACACAGCGACTATGTGGACTTGGGGAACAAATATAAAATAGTGGAAATTTGACAGAAGGGCCTCTTTAGCAGGTACAATTAATTTTCAGGACACACAACTGAAATAATTACTTTTAAGGACAAAATACAAAATAATTAGTTTCTAATGCCTAAAAACTTATGAAATTATGTCCTTGAAAGTAATTGGACTGCTAATTTTGTCCTTAAAAGTAATTATTCCACTGACTTTGGCCTAGAAATTAATTTATGTGGATGTGTGTCCTAGAAACTAATTGGACTATAAAGTTTGTCCTTCTAGTGAAATACCCCTATAAAATAAGCATAACACAAATTAGTCACAGATATTCATATCACTAAGGCGGAAACAGATATGAATATATCACATAAAATTGTACATCGAAGTAGTGGTCATAAAAGATCTACTACATCACAAAAGAATAGATACAAGTGCTAGACAAAAGAATATGTATACATCAAGGAGTCTCTATCTCGAATGTATAATAATAAAAACTACCAAACTAGAGTAGTTAGTCAAAAGCTAGTCCTTGCTAAGAAGTCAAGTGGAAGCACCTGTAATACCTTGGTCTGACCCGAATATTATTTAGGAAAAAAATAATAAATGGATCAATCTAGCTATAAATATCATATAAAATGTGATAGGATACGAGATATGCCAAAAACATATAATAACAATAATGTCATACTGTGACAAATATACACTAGATAACAACAAAAATCATACAATATCTCGAATATACTCAAACACTAAAAAGAATGTCATATTCTTTAACATATTCACCAAACCACAAATATTGATAAAACTTGTCAATGTAAACCACAAAAATTGGCGAAACACAAATTCTAGAAACCATCAATTAGAAATCCAAAAAACACAAAGGGGGAGGCCTACCACAAACGGGAGCATGAAAACTCACCAACACGTGCATCACAAACGGAACGCTATTCCATGGTCGCTAACCATTAATTTTGAGTCGAGGCTCCACAAACGACCCGAAGACCATGGGTCGCTACCCCACCAATTTTGAGTCGAAACTCCACAAACGGGATTTAGTCCCCCCTACACAAACAAAGAGACATCGCACATCGCTAGTCTAAATCACAAAATGATCATCATCGATCATCGAGAAGTATCGATTACACTAAGCTAGTAAATAAATGAGTTTATCTTCATGTCGCATAGCCACCGGCTTAACTTAAGTATTTACGAATAAATTGTGGATTCCCACTTGAAAATTGTCAAAAAAGTTTCAAACGAACGAGTATAAGAATTAACCGACAAAGTAAACTCAAGCGATTCATTCCACTTTTTTTGCTAAGTCGTTTAATTTGGATTTCTTAAACAAATGAGGAAAAGGTTTGTATATACTAATACGTTGGAAAACGATTTTATAAACGAGCTTTGCATTAAAATAGAGTTGACATCATCTTTGTAAAAGAGTTTGAATATTTACAACTAGTATAGAAACCTTTGTATTTCAAAGTGACAAATCACAAAAATGATTGTAAAAACCATCAATCACCAAATATTCACATACGAAGACGTGAAACAAATCCATAGAAATCGTTACCAAATCCATTAAAATGGATATTCCCAAAAATCACTAAAAAGAAATTATCAAGGTCAACAAAAGTGATAACAACTAATCGGATCAACAAGAATCGATTCAAAATTGAAAATCTACACAAAAAGGCAATTTGGCTGAGATAAGCAGGTTCAGTCGACTGAACACAGTGGTTTGTCGACTGATACAGAACCCAGAAACTTTTAGCTTCCAAGTTCATTTGACTGAACATAGTGGTCAGTCGACTGATGCTGGCTTAGGAAATTTTATGGTTCCAGGTTCAGTTGACCGACCTTACAGTTCAGTCAACTGGACTGTCAAATGCAGTATTTTCAGCCTAGCCCCAAGAAGGGCAAAACAAAATCCTAACCGGACGCGATCGAACGAGCAACGGAGACTGGAGATTTATGCCAAGCGACAACCCAGCCTTATAATCTCTTCAACACATCCCAAAAACAAGTTCAAACATTAAAGATAGGATTTTAAAGATTTTTGACTTCAAAACGTCAAAATTGGAATATCATCAAACCAATTCGATTCGAAGGCAAATAGACAAGGAATAGATGTTAGGAATTACCACCTAACAACTATCAAGGATATAGATATAGATGTGAGTTCAAAAACCCACCTTTTAATCCCCAAACAACAAATGAGAAGCTCTAGAACAAGCAAAGATTGATCTCTCTTGAACAACACCTCTAGAATCTTAAATCTATTATCATAGGTAAAGTTTTTCCTAAGTTAGGTTATAGGAAGTTATGAAAATTAAAGAGGGATTGAGATGGAGAAGACGAAGAGGATGCTTACCCAAGCTTCTTCTTGATTTCTAGCTTGAAGTTGATAATTCTTAAGAGAATTAGGGCTTAGGAATTTCTAATTTCTTTTCTCTTCCTCCATTTTTCTTTTAGCTTGAGTGTTAAGAAATAATAGAGTGAGTGAAAAGGAGTTGAATGAAGGGTTAGGTTATTAGACAAGTCAAAGGGCTGAAACCCAAACCCAAAGCCCAATAGAAAAATAGCAAAATTCTAATCAACTCCGAACATATCGATGTTTATACTTAAAAAGGTCGCAAACGTCGTTTTGAACTCAATGGTAGTAGTCTCGAGTCTCAATTTGACTGTTTGTAAAAAGTAGCATTTTGAATTTTAATCCGATTAACGATGCTATATTTAAATAAAACATTCAAATATACAATCATAAAATATGCGGGTTGTTACACTACCATATTTGATGAATGACCGATGTACAAAATAAATGGTTGAGGTCACCGTGGCACATATGACATGTAAGAGGGAGTACGAAATTGAACCGATCTTGATATTTGTCTAATCCCCTGATTTGTGGTTCGTCATTTGTGTGCTGACCAACATAAATTTATATTCTTTCCTTAATTTGAATCATTCATTTATCTATGATTATTCAACATCCTAACACATTGATCACTATGATCTCTTAGATGCAGTTCTAATCACATAGAAGTGTCTCTATTCAATGCTACTGCATCACCAACTTTTTCTAGTCACTAATTATCCTTAGGACATTACTATCTACACTCAGCTATACTATCCCTAATGCCACTTAATAAGGAACTTAAATTAATAAAAATAAAATACTGCAAAAACCCACTTCAGCCAGTTATGCAAAACTGAGTAAAAAAATAGACATACGATTTTGCATAATCGAACATTGTGAATGTAAAAGGACAAATTCCTAATTATAAAACACAATAATCGCTTCCATTATCAACAATTAATGGCTAGCATACTAAAATTAATACTATAATAAGACATATTTTATAGTTTTTGAACAAATTATTGTATGAATTGATTTTTTTTTTCTATGACTATTAAAACAATGTAAGATATTTATATGTGCTACAATCTTGTTATATTCAAGGTTGAATCAATCGACAACAGTCTTGCTTTTCCTACCGAGCAATGCAATCAAATTAACTTAATCTTAGTTTTGATCTATTTGAAAATATACTAAGTTTTTGGGTGGCAAAGATTTGAGTGTGTTGGAGGGAAATCAATTCGTTCGTCGTCTTTTTTTTAAGGAAGAGAGGTGAATAAATTTGTTCATATTTTATGGAAAAGGAAAACATGAGGAGAAAAAATAAAAATAAAATTGCTTGATGTGGATGAATGTGTGAAATAATTTAACGGGTGTGAAGAAAAATGGGTGAGCTACAAACACACCAAGCGATCAAGCCTATTATAGTGGACCGGCCCATTTGATCTACTCCATTCGTAAACACCGTTCGCATAAGAATATATTTAACCCATCTTAGTAGCTTAAATGTTCTAACCCAATGATGTCCAAGTGGTTTACAAGTTTTTTTCCACATATCGAATGACCACACACAATGCTATTTACGGTTGTTTGGTGAATACACAATGTCAACAAAAAAAACCACCAATATACAAACGTCCAACACCATCTACGTTATCTGCCCTATTGATTATTCTACTAAATATTAGTAGAAAAAATGCCATGAACATCCCATACCATAAAACATTAGAGACATATCTGCCACTTTACATGTATTTTTTGCTTGCGACTTTCAATAGGCTTAGGTGTCGTTTTGCCAAGATATCCTATATAAGAATTTGAGGCCATATCTCTAACTTCATCGCCTAGAGAACTATTAAAACTATTTCACCTGGTCACATAACATTCCATTAGCAACTGGCATAATGCAAACAACAAACAACATTAGCTATGTTAACCTAAAAAAAAGGATCACTACCCTAGATTGAGTGTGAAAGCACCAGTGCAGATAATCGACAACAAAAATCTCAGATAAACAACAAATAAAACGTAGAAGTAAGAAAATAGACAAATTTTTATAGTAAACAACAAATAAAACGTAGAAGTAAGAAAATAGACAAATTTTTATAGTGGCTCGGCAGACTCATAGTATGTTTACTTTAATCCATCTTTATTATGATTGGACTAGTTGAATCTCTTTGGAAAATCAATCTGTACAGTTAAAGCGCTCGACAGATTCAATGCGACGGAGGTGCAAAAAGTCATAGCGGGGATACAACGAGGATATAGCGGGATATAGCAGATGACTTAATAATAGCATATAAAACTCGTACTTAATATTCAATTGAATTATAATTAGTACATAAATAATTTTAAATAAAAACTAATGCGAATATACTATAAATAAATATAAAACAGTTACATAACATGATTAAATTTAGTAGAATATTATAGAATTTTAATTTCTGAAAATATATTAAAAATTCAGTTAAATAAATTAATTTCATAATTTTTTAATGTATAAATATCATTTTTCAACTCTTTTCTTTTAAAGAATATATAGTGGAAATAGCGAAATATAGCGGGAATAACGGGATATAGCGGAAATAGCGGGGCTTAAAGCGGAAAGGCTATATTTTAGGCTATATAGAAAAATCGTAGCGGTAGAAATCTGCTATGAGATATAGCGGGGTAATAGCGGAGCATTAACTGCACAGCCATCAACTAATTAGTCCTTAAATTTAAGTTACAATGAGTTAGAATAAGGCACAAGTACAGGGTTGACTGTAGAATCACAGGAACCCCTTTGATGACCGTTATGAGGGAGAAGAGAGTTGAAGAAGTGAAGAAATTTCGATCGAGTAATGGCGGCTTTCTCTTCAGAAAAGATCCATCTTTAGTTGTAGGTAGGTGGGTATTTATTGGAGAATTTATTACGTATTGGGCCAGAAGTCCAAGTGCATAGAGTCCAGTTATTATGCCAAGTCAACACTAAAATCTCAAATCAATCTGAGTTATTTCTATGGATCGCTAGCTATCCACATGGGATGGATCACTAGATATTCATTAACTTAGTATATTTTTCTACCAAAAGCCTTTACTTAGTGCTACGAAGGAGCTCGGAAAATTTGAGGGCGATCCAACCAATCTTGATGGATCGCTAGCTATCCATAGGGGATGGATCATTAGTTATCCATTGGCGATGGATAACTAACTATCAATCCACTTAGAATATTGTTGTTTGATCTTAGTTTGATTGTCTTCCTATCTTCTATTTAAGCGCCTTGTCCATGTATCAGGTCGTTTGGAGTATGTTTGATCATCCATCTTCATGGGTCATCTGGTCTAGAAGAATCGTCCATAACTTAATCAAAACTTAATGAAACTAGACAAAAATTTGCAGATACTCTTTCTAGTGTGTGTGAGACCTACCATAAAAAATTTAGGCGGTGGGACCCGTTTTATATGGATCATTAGCATTTCATCTAGTTAGGTTGCTAGCGATCCATCAAACAGCCTCCATATGATCCCTTTTTTTTGTGAATCTTCTAAGTGTTCTCCCAAAATTTTAAGTCAATCCGATTTCGTATGAGTTCTTTAAGTCCATCTTAAGTCAGTTGCTTTTGGTCAAACAAATTGAATCAGATGAGTCTTTACTTCTTGAGCTAGATTGTTTATCATGATGTGAAACTTGGCAAGCGTGCTTAGAAACGGTAATGAATCATGTTGCAAGAGGTTTGCACGACTGATGATGCTTCTCTATGGACTTAATATTTTAGTTGGGATTTTCCTTATGTCCTATTAACTTGATCGCTTGGTTGTTTTGGTTGAGTCTCAAATTATTCTAGCATAGTCTTAATATTCTAACTCCTACAGAATCTTAATGGATTAAAAAACTGGTTAGCACTTGCCCCTAAAGTACGCCTTATGAATGAAAGGTGAAGAACAAGTTTCTAATTCGAGTCTTCGATAATTGAGCTTTCTAGCAGCTTTAGCCTAAGTAAATCATCCAATTCATTCGGATTCTCTTGCCAATCTCAAGTTATTCCAAACCTGTTATGTCCTAAGACTCTAGACTCTTCTTAAATATATTCTATACATCACAATTATTTCAATTTCATTCAGAGTTATTACATCACATATCTCATAATTAAATCATATGTTTCCAATTACATCATATATCTCCAATTATGTCACATATCTCCATTTACATCACATATCTCTAATTATTTTATGTTCATTTGGGACTTACGTCACTATCAATCTTTGCTTCTCATTCAGAGTTGTCACATTATATATCAAAATCACATTATATATCAGAATCACATCATATATCAGAAATCATCCTATGTTCATCTAGGATTTATTAGTTTTATTCTATTTATAAGGCAATTAAATCCTTTTATTAAATCAAATTTGTTTTAAGGCTCGATCTCTCCTGATCGTTTAAGTTCAATGCACAATCTCTCCGGATCGTTTAATGTTTTAAGTTAAGGGAATGATCTCTCTAGATCATTTGTTTGTTAAGTTAAGAATGTTTAAGTAAGCCCATCCGCTCACTCTCCAATGAGGGGAATTACTTCTTGCACTACGGTCCCATCTCTCTGTTTAGGACTCTATAGCGATCAATATCGTACAAATCCATCCACTCACTTTCTGGCAAGGAAATTTGAAACCTGCGCTCCGGTCCTGTGGCGGGATTCAAAGGCGATCAATATTAGTCATCACAATCAATGTGGATATTTCAAAATTCAAATATTCAAATCAAAATAAACAAGTGGAAACCAAACAAGCAGGAATCAAAACGAGTAGAAATTTTGAGACTCGACTCAGAGCATGCCTAGAGGCCAATCTGAGTCTCGTATTTGTGTAAGCAGTCCGAGATTATCATTGTCCTGAATATTCATCTCAAGCATCCGACTCAGAGCGTGCCTAGGGACCGTTTAGGATCCCATACACGTGTAAGCAGCCTGAGATTATTATTGTCTAAATACCAAAAGAAAATGCAGAAAAAGAAATGAAAAAGCAAAGCATGGGAGCCGGATCCGACTCCCATCTGCCTCGATCATAGTAAAATTTTCCTTGGCTCAAATCCTTGGGCATTTCTTGAGCAATTGCCATGGATGGTGGTTGTTATTGCAATTCTATCGTAGTTCTGTTCCTCACGTGCTGTGGCAGTTGGTTGTTCCAAACCAGTTTTATCAAATCACGAAGGTGTCGGCACTCATTTGTTTCATGCACATTCAGCTCGTGGAAGATGCAAAATTTTGCAGATCTTTTCTCTCGATCGATGGGCTCCCTCCTAGCTGGCCTCCAGTAGAGGTTCTACCCCCGCTATCCATGTATATCCTCTTTGGGGTTTCAGTCAGGTCAGTGTACGAAGATAATTTCGGCTCCTTCCATTGTAGTTTCGGCTCTCTAAAGTTGTCATCGGTTTTCCTTTTCCCTTTGTATTTTCCAATTCCAACTCCAGACGGTCTCCTGTTCTCCACAACATTTATTTTAGCATCCACATCTTCATCCTCTGCTTCAACGTCTTCCTGACGCAAATATCTTTCAGCTTTGTAGTGGAATTCCACAAGAACCATCAGTAGATCCCTTTTCAATGCAGCTTCCAGATACTGCTGCCATTAGGATAAATGTGTGAGAAATGCGAAATACGGATCTTAAGGCTAGGATTAACACTAGAGGGGGGTGTGAATAGCATTTAAAGGAATTATTAAATCTTTTTGAGTTTATGTTAATTCGAACACAAATGTATGCAATATTCAAACACAGATATAATCACATAATCAAACACAGATGCAGAAATAAAGTAAAATCAATAAAGGAAAGAACACACCGGATTTTATACTGGTTCGGAGTTACCCTACACCCAGTCCCGCACACAAGTACAGATTTCCTTTCAAAAGCAATTGTACAATTACACCCTCGATTTTAAGGCCACGAGGTACACCACTCCAGATTCACAATCCCCGGGTAGAGATACTTGATTTCATGGGCAACAAGTTCACCCAATTGATTTCATAGGCTACAATTACACCTTTTCTTGCTTGATTAATTTCACAGGCTACAATCACACCTTTTCTCATTTAATTTATTACAAAGAAGCCTATAACTCTGAATAGCACTGAGATCTTGTTGAGATAGTTATAGGGAATCAAACCAGAGATTATCTAGTTAGATTCAATGGTGATTTCGGTAGAGTAATTGTAAAAATATATATAAAGAAATGTGGAAGAAGAAGAGAAGTGAAATCAGAGAAAATAGTAATGAAAACTCGTTTAAAATTGCCCCTATTATAGTAGAACAACAGCCATGTCCATTCGTGAAAGGATACGATGAATAGACACTTCTTTTGAATTTCAAATTTTTGAAATCAACTACCACCTTGTCGACAAGGGGTACTTGAGGTTGTCGATACGCCAAAGGAAATTTTGGTAGTTTGTTTTTCTTTGAAAACTATTTTTAAACTTTATAAATATACTTAACTATAGTTAAAATACATAAATAAATATAGAGAATAATATTTTGATATATATAATATTTTACTATAATTTTATATTTAAATCTAAGTATAAATATTAAAAGTTAAATATATTATTTTTAAAAGATAGTTTAGAACCAAGGATAATTTTTATTTGAAGATAAAGATTATTTTGAGGCTAAAAGTATTTTAAAACCAAGATAGATGTTTTTGATTCTTTAAAAGGAATGTTTTGAAATCATTTTGAAAACAAGATATAATTTTGTAAAAACATTAAAATAAAAATTAGTGGATACAAAACAATGTTCCACTAGATTTTTCGTAGGTTCCATCGTACTTAGGATTACATCCCTTTAACAGGCTCGAAGTGGATTCCATTCCACGAATAAATTGGATTTTAAGATGCTAGTGCTTTTCTAGGAGTTTTAACAAAATTCCTAACTAAATTACTTGTTATTGAAACCCTGAACCCTTGATAATCTTGATATTCATGAGTCTTCAATCTTGATATCTTGAATCTCTATACTGTATAGTCTTCATTCTTGGTACCTGCATGGTTAAATCCTGCAAATACATATATATCTAAACTATAATGTTAGTATTTATATTTTATAATCTTATTCTTAGGTTGTTTCCATCAAAACCATCTCCTCAGGGACTAACAATCTCTCCCTTTTGATGATGACAACCTTTTTTTTATAAAATATTACTTCTATCCTAATAACTCCCCCTTAATCTATGCCTAACTATCCTATTTTATACTTCTCCCCCTTTGTCATCGACAAAAAACAATCCTAGAGCCATAAAACTATAAAACTCCCCCTTAAACTAATACTAGAACAAAGTATAGTAAATGGAATGTGAAAGACATTAACATAATTATATTATAATTATTCAATACATAAATATGTATAAGTATATTTCAACACACATATCAAAACCAATCATGTCGGACAAGTCAAACAAATCAATCAAGTCAAACAAGTCATCGAGTCAAATAAGTAAAATAAGTCAATTCAATCAAACAAGTCAATCAAAACATACTAAACAAATAAAAAATTAATAATCCTATATTATAAGACAATACTACAAACTCCCCCAAATAAAATACACTCGTTATGTATACATGTATGCAATATATAGTTTGTAATGCAGTATGAAATGTATGACATATGCAATGTAGCATGAGATGATGTGCAAAATGAAGTGCAACTTGTGATGCAAATGATTATGATATTTCATTCATTGGAATTTATGATGTAATATGGAATGAAATGTGATATGAAATAAGATGCATAATGATATGTAATGTGAAACAAAATGATAACGAAGTAATAATAATAATAATATGCAGCATGATATGATGGTAAGAGATATTCAGATTATAAGATAAACACGAGTGATAAGTAATATCTAATTGACAAGTATATATATGTGTTTGTATGTATATGTGTATGTATGTATGTATTTACACATGTATGTATGTATGTATGTATGTATGTATACATATATCAAACAATTTATTATAACTCGCTTCAACCAAACAAAGGTAATACACACCATTACTAAACTTAGGTTAAGGAAACTAATGAATGAGACTAAAAGAGTACTAAGGACAAGAGTTTAAAAGTAATTAATGATATTAAAACTATAACATATTCATGAAAGGTAGTAATCAAACTCAATATCAAAATCTAATTGCTAAGAAATATGGATTTAAACTATATATATATGATTAAATATAGTTTTTATAAAAATTAATACCATAATTATTTAATTTATTTAAAATAATTTTTTTAACTTGGTTGATTTTTTTAAGAATCCAAACTTCCATGTTTATAAAAACTTAACTTACTAATTAAAACCTTTATATCAAATTATTATTGATTAAAATATTTAGAAACATGTTTAAACATCTTTTAAAAAAATCATAATGAAATATTAAAAATAACAAAATTTGAAAAACTAAAATAAACATGTGCTATGTTAAGGCCTTTTTTAATTAAAATTTTAATTAATTACTAAAAAATATCTAAATATTAATTTTAAAATATTCTAATGTAAGTTAGAAAATAACTTTTAAAAAGAATAGAGAAAAATTCTTAACTTAAATATTATTTGTATATAGTTTAAAGTTTCAAGTAGAAAACACAACATTTACAAAATGCTGTAAAAAGTTTTTGCAGTAAAATATATTCAAAACAATATAAACAGAAACCGTAGCATTTACCAAATGCTGTGAAAAGTTTCTGAAAAAAATACCGCATTTCAAAGCACAGAAATGCTATAAAAACGTATTTGCAACATAACAGATGAAAAGACAGCATTTCAAAAATGCTATCTAAAGTTCTGGCATATTTTTAATATCATTTTGCGCTAATTTTACGACTAGATTTTGACGTGTAAATAATTGATTTTTGACCCAATTTTTAAAGTAATTAATATAAATAAATCACTTAAAAAAATATAAAATTATGGAAAAAAACACGTGTAAAGACACTTGGCATTATGCATGTAAAAATGCTTTTATTATAGAATAAGTGTAATGACAGATGACATTTTGCATGTATGTCACTATCTACTTATATGAAAAGTGTCATATGATGTGGTGCAATCTTATTAATTGAAGAAATATATAAATAGAGCCTTATGCTAACATTCTAAATTCATTCTATTAATTTCTTAAAGATATAAAATTGGTATCTTAAAAGAAATAGAGTATGAGAAGTAAAAATAACATTAGAAAAGTTGAAATCATGAATGAAGGTATGCTTTTCTACTTAGTATAGCTGTAATAAATTAGTAGTAAGATTTTATTTGAAAGACAACGCATTTTAAAAGACTTTAGAAAAAGTTTAGACTGGTATATCCACATATATACTATGGTGTGTCGATATATGGACCAAAATATCAAAACTTATAAAAGAGATAAATTTCTATACTTAACTAAATGCCTAAATATATATTCCTAAATGCAACAATAAAGATGAAATAATAGTAAAGCGTACCAATTTTTGCACTCCATCTTTCTAACTTTATTGTTCTTCATTGTCGTGAACCACACATTTATATCTTTCAGAATTTGACGACGAGATCTGTTCTATTGTGACGGACTCATTTTTCTGATCAGCGTAGTATGTTCATTTTCTGAATTTGAAGACCGTATGAGAAAGATACAGATGATTTAGTAGATTGACTAACTTGGCGCCAAAGCTTTGAATTTGAATTTTGAATGAATGGACACTTCAACCACTATAAATAGACCCCACAGTCGCCACTTTTCATAAAAATTTCTCTTCTTCTTCTTTTCGTTTTTCTATTTACAATTAAACTTTTAGAAGGCATATCTCCTTCGTTTCTTAACGGAATTGGATGAAACCAGTAGCAAATTGAAGAGGAAGGCAAGGGATATAATCCAATAATAGCTTGGTGATGAATTTGGACAGTATTGTGGTACAATAGGCCGAACAGTAAGAGAAATGTAGAAAATCCCGTATACAGTTTTTTAGTTTTGGATAGCCAACTTCAAACTGTCATATCTCACTCATTTTGGTCGGAATTTGATTATCAACCCATCAGAACGACCGTGAGAACAAGAACTACAATATGAAAAAGGAGTGGGAACAAAATACTCAAAATTTTGGATGCGATTTGAAGAATACCATTGACAGTTTTGCTTTCTTTCTCTCTTTGTTCACCAAAGCTTCATTTGACCATAACTTGGTCATTTCTTGACGGATTCGCACGAAACTAGTGATATTGTGAAGTAGATGGAGAAAAGTACAGTATCATATCAAGTTGTAGATGAGAATCAAAAGTTTTGTATTGATCTGGTACCCATTTCATTGTTGATTCCCATTATATGTCCATTTGTTCTTCTTGATCGATGAATGATTATCTGGTATCTTTTAACCAACGGTCATTAGACATAACTCTTCTCCTGCAAAACAACATAACTTTTTAAAGAATCAAGTGACTTTACAAAATAACTAAATATAGTTTTAGACAACAATATCATGATGATTCTGTGACATATTCATAGGAAAATAGTGTTAATAATTTTATTAAAATTGCCATTTTAAAATTTTTCAAAATTCATATTATGAAAACTTTGAAAACCTTGATTTGATACCAAATATGAGAAATGCGGAATACAGATCTTAAGGCTAGGATTAACACTAGAGGAGGGTGAATAGTGTTTAAAGGAATTACTAAATCTTTTTGAGTTTATGTTAATTCGAACACAAATGTATGCAATATTTAGACACAGATATGGTCACAGAATCAAACACAGATGTAGAAATAAAGTAAAAGCAATAAAGGAAAGAACACACCAGATTTTATACTGGTTCGGAGTTACCCTACATCCAGTCCCACACACAAGTATGGATTTCCTTTCAAAAGGAATTGTACAATTACACCCTCGATTTCAAGGCCATGAGGTACACCACTCCAGATTCACAATCCTCTGGGTAGAGATATACTTGATTTCACGGGCAACAAGTTCACCCAATTAATTTCACAGGCTACAATCACACCTTTTCTCGCTTGATTGATTTCATAGGCTACCATCACACCTTTTCTCATTTAGTTTATTACAAAGAAGTCTATAACTCCGAATAGCACTGAGATCTTATTGAGATAGTGATAGAGAATCAAACCAGAGATGATCTAGTTAGATTCAATTGTGATTTTAGCAGAGTAATGGTAAAAATATATATAAATAAATATGGAAGAAGAAGAAGATGTCAGTGCTTTTCTAGGAGTTTTGACAAAATTCCTAATTAAATTACTTATTATTGAAATCTTGAACTCTTGATAACCTTGATACTCATGGGTCTTCAATCTTGATATCTTAAATCTCTATACTGTACAGTCTTCATTCTTGGTACCTGCATGCTTAAATCCTGCATATACATATATATATATATCTAAACTATAATGTTAGTATTTATATTTTATAATCTTATTCTAAGGTTGTTGTCATCAAAACCATCTCCTCAGGGACTAACAAAATGATGGATATGGCTTGTCAACCGCAGATGCCCTTGCATTGAATCTTGTTAAATAACTTCTTAAGGACTCTCCTAGGCTTTGTTTTACATTTAAGAGCGTAAGTACATTCCTTGGTTATGAGATACGAACTCTGAACTGTCTCAAAAACATGCTCACTAAGTCGGTCCATGTGCTTCATTTTCCAACTATTTGAACCACATGGCAGCCAAATCCGTTAAATATAATAGGAATCACTACTCCATTTCCTCCTCAGAAGCACCCAATACCTCCATATATTGGATGTATCTCATCATATGAATCGTTGGATCTGTCTTCCAGTCATGCATTTCCAATGTCGGAAGCTTGAAATCTAGAGGATTTCTCTCATTCCAGATATTAGCAGTAAATGAATTCTTGTTCACGACTTCTAGACCCTGATTTGGTGGTCCTCCCCTAATGAACGTTTGTACCAATTTAGCAATTCAGTTCTCACCGTCCAATGAAGGTCTTTATTCTAAACCAATACTTTGCCACCTATTTCGGTATGGGTATCCCAGGATGTACTCTTTCGACCACACCTCTATGTTCTGGTTCATAACTCTAGCCTCATTCGGACCTTCGTTCCTTCGAGGAAGTTCTAGTACATATTCTTCTGTCAATTGCATCTTAATATTTGGATTAACTTCCGTACCACCATTTCTTGGTGTTTCAGTAGTAACTCTAGCATTCGGATTGATTCCCATGTTGATTCCAGCATTGCCCTCAAGTATCGGTTTCTCCAGGCATAGGAGCAAGATCCTATCTTAATCCAATCCAACTACGGTAGCTCCTATGTTATTCCTTGAAGTTTGATTTCTATTCCCTACAGATCTAGCCATCCCTTGCCGCTCAATCCTCTAGAAGAAGCCGTCCATCATCTCCTGTTGTATAGCTAAGATCCCATCCTGCATCTCTTTCATTATCTTTTCTATCTCCTTTTTAATCACAAAATTAGGTTGATGAGAATTTAAGGACACCTCCTGGCTTCCCCTAGACTCCGGTTGACTTGCTATAGCTCTAGATCTAGTATTAGGCCTACTCATCGTATCTAAATCTTAGATTCAAACTTCAATTCTTTAAATATCGTTCAAGGCTCTCAATGAAATTAACAAAATGTTAACCCAAAAAATGGATCAATACCCTAGATCAAGTGTGAAAGCACCAGTGCAGATAATCAACAATACAAATCTCAAATAAACAACAATAAAAAGCAGAAGTAAGAAAAGAGACAAATTTTTTTTATAGTGGTTCGATCGACTATGGCCTACATCCACTTTAATCAATATTTATTATGATTACACTAGTTGATTCTCTCTGAACATCAACTAATTAGTCCTCAAATCTAAGTTACAATGAGTTAGAATAAGTACCATGTACAAGGATTGACTGGAGAATCACAATAACCCACTTGATGTTGTGAGGGAGAAGAAAGTTGAAGAAGTGAAGGAATTCTAGTAGAGTAACGGCAGCTTTCTCTTCGAAAAGATCCATCTTTAGTTGCAGGTAGGTGAGTATTTATAGGGAAATTCAAGTGCAGAATAGTCTAGTTATTATGCCAAGTCATCATCGAAAATCTCAAATCAATCCGAGTCATTTCTATGGATCTCTAGCTATCCATAGGGGATGAATTTCTAGCTATCCATCAACTTAGCATATTTTTCCAATAGAAGCCTTTACTTAGTGCTATGAAGGAGCTCGGAAAGTTTGATGGTGATTCGACCTATCTTGATGGATCTTTAACTATCCATAAGTGATGGATTGCTAGCTATCCATATGTGATGGATTGCTAGCGATCCATAGGGAAGGATTGCTAGCTATCCATCTACTTAGCATATTTTTGAGTGATCATAATTTGGCTGTCTTCCTATTTTCTATTTAAGTGCCTTGTCAAATATCGAATCATTTGGAGTTCGTTTGATCATCCGCCTTCATGGGTCATCTAGTCCAGAAGAATCGTCCATAACTCACTCAAAACTTAATGAAACTAGACGCAACTTTGCATGTACTCTCTCTTGGGTGTATGGGACCTACCATAAAAGTTTTAAGTGGTCGGGTCCATCCTACATGGATTATTAGCGATCCATCTAGTTAGGTCGCTAGCAATCCTTCAAATGATCCCCTTTTTTGTGAGCCTTCTTTAATTTCTTCTAAGAATTCTTCCAAAATTTCAAGTTAATCCGACTCTGCATGAGTTCTCTAGGTTCATTTTGAGTTAGCTGATTTTTGTCTAACGACTTGAATCAGACGAGTCTTCACTTCTCAAGTTAGATTGTTTGGCATGCTATGAAACTTGGCAAGCGTGCTTAGAAATGGTAATGAACCATGATGCAAGAGGTTTGGGCGACTCATGATGCTTCCTCATGGATCGCTAGCGATCCACTTACTTGGTATATTATTGGTTGATTTTCCTTGAGTCCTATTGCCATGTTCGCTTGGTTGTTTTGGTTGAGTCTCGAGTTATTCTAGCATAATCTGAATGTTCTAACTCCTATTGGATTCTGATGGGTTAAAAACTAGGCTAACAAGCTATTGATTAATCATTGAGCTCTCCAGATGATCAAAATTATGATTTCAATTTTTAGTGTAGATAAACCCCAACATTGACTTATGGGACCTGTTTGTATTTACACCTTAATTATAGAAATGCATGTAACTTTTTTCTATAGGTGCATTGGTGAAAATTTTCTAGAATTCTAATATCTTTCGGCTTGACAAATTTATATAGAAATATTAAAATTAGAATAATCACTCAACACTGTAATACATATATAAACTTTACGACATCTCAAGTATCAACTATTTACCAACTACTCATCTCTAGATTCGATGTTCACTCTACCTAATGCCTCGATCAACACACTGTAATACCAATGACCGCATAATTACATAAAAGATTCTACTTCACGTGCCTAAATATTTAGTCTAAGGATATGCAACTTACTTGAAGATCGATATAGTGAAGGGTATGCCTCAAGATCAATTATGTAATTTGGTTATATAATTGTACAATTAAGGCTTATATACGAATCTTGTTCAAAATGGCATTATATTTTTTTCTTTCAGTTTCTATTGTATATGCATACACACACAGATATGTATGTGTGTGCACAAGCAAACATAACACACATAGATGTGTGTTTGAGCTAGGATTAATAATATGCTTTATTTAGCGCACTATTTTGTAGTCTATTGATATCAGCCACAAGTTTATATTTCAATACTAATACTTTCTCTCTCCTGTCACATGAACCAAATACTCAAATATAAACATACAACAAAATATTCCTACGAGTAAGAATTTAACCAATTACAACTACAAATGTATTCACAGTTGTGAGTAATGATTGGTGTATATAAAAAATGCTTATCTTTAAATGTTCTTAATTAAGGTGATTTGAGAAAGAGATATCAATTCACTCGTAAGGAATGTGTACGTACAAGGTTGGTTTAGATCATTAGGTTGCCTTAAGTGGAAATTTTTTTATTGTCATTTACATAAAAAAATCAAAACCAACTGTGTATTTTTTCCTTTTATACATATCAAACACCCAAAATATACAACATATCAAAACAAAAATGTAAACATGTTATTTATATTTGTTAATAATATATTCAATGAAAACAACTCCTCGATATTTTAGAAGCAAGCTTATCAATTATGTCATCATATTCTAACATATCGAAATATTTTTTTTCAATGGAATCATCGCCAACCCACTTAATCTTTCTTGTGACATAGCAGTTCGACGATAAGAATTTATTAGCTTCAACTTAGAGAAACTTCTTTCAGCTAATGCTACCAAAACCAGAATAGTTAATATAATTTGGTATGAATCCAATATGTTTATAAATCCACTCATATCATGGTAAGATCATTAGAAATGAAGGACGCTAATTGATTTGATTATTTTCGATGACAAGATTCTTCTTAGTTGTGTAAGTTCAAAATATAATCTTTTTCCATAAATATCACTCTCTTCGTCGTGTTTCAAAAAAGTCAACGTTTTCGTACAATGCTCTTTCAATTATTTATTTTCAATGGTTTTAAATTTTGTAATCCATAAATTGTTTCATAAAGCACAAATTTTTTATATTGATCCTTAAGCGAAGTAAGAGCTTGGTCTATTATATGAAGAAAGTATGCAATTTTGAAATTATCTTCCATGGATTGAGTTTCATAAGCATCGACTTCTCCATCTCCGTCAAATTTCTTCTTTCTACGAATCACTCTTTTTATTGCAAATTTTGGTTCAAAGCCAATTTCAACTGCAAGTTCTCTTACTTTGTCATCATACTTTCATATCCTTTTTATCTAAAAATTTCAAAAATTGCAACGAGTTCGTTTATTTTAGTAATTGCACCTTCAGTGTCTATTTCCTCTCTTCAAAGTATTTTGCTAATCCGATTAATATTATCCAAATAGTGTACCAATACATAAACTAATCAAGAATTCAAAACTTCTAAAGCATTTTGACATAAACCCTTAGCTTCTATCCTTACCATATCATCGTTAGAATTATTTGTAGCATCGATTAAAGTATCTCTTAGCTTTGATGCATGGGTTCTTAAAGTTGAATACTGAGATTTTCGTATTTTTGCTTGAAGCAAAATAGAAATTGATCCAATGAATTATTTTACTATTTCATTTTTTTCTTTAACTCTTCTATTACGACCTTCAGAGTTTGGCTTTCTAAATCTATTTTAATTTTTACATCTTCGTCCTTCATCATTTTTCCCATGATTTTCCTTACATGTATTTATTTTAGAATTTATTCTAGAGTTTTGAAAATCATCAACCAAAATTGAAGAATAAAAATGTACTAGCAAAATAAAAGAAAATGCCAAATTGTTTTAGCCTTCTTCAGCTAGTTCGCATGATGCCTCGAAGTCATCATTTGTCGGGGTTCATGCACAAGACAAGTAAGCGAGGGTGGTAGGCATGCGAACTTGCAGTCGTCGGGTGGTGGCGCAGGGGAAGGGTCATTGGTTGGTGGCATTAGGGATGAGTCTCGACGTCGACTATTTTTGCTGTCACGAATTAGTTTCTAGGTATTTTTTATTGTGTACCTAGCAGTTGCTATTGTAAGAGGGGTTAGCTTAGGTTGATATCTGATGGGCCTAGCCCATGAGCTTGGTCTATGTACATAGTGCTCTACACATGATGGACAACGATTTAATTATGAACATTGCGAACTCCAAGAGGTCACTTACTTATAGTTATTGATGGTCAACTACAGAATGACCTATTAAGAATCATCATAGATTAGTTATATCTAAGTCAAAATAGAGAATCTCAAGTAATGATGTGTAATGTTCTTTTGACTAGAGAGTACCCTGGATCTTGTTTATCAAGACCCTACTTTGATGATAATGTAATTAAGTTTCTGTTAAGACCATAATTGCATATAAGGTTAGATACTTGAAGTGAAAGTAATGACCCATAAATTTGACTTGTTTGATATTAAAGTATTTAAAAATGAATTTGTCTTCTTTTATATAACTAGTTAATGTCATTGTAATCGGTTTTAACACGAAGTTAGAAATCTCTAGCCAGAGTAAATTTGGTTAATAAAAAATAGTTATTGATTGAACTAAGTAAATTTGGAGCTTAATTTTGAATTACATAAGCACATCTTTAGGATTTTGACTGATGACCTAACGCTATGTCTAAGTGACATAATTTTGATGGAAATACAAACGTGCACAAATATCGTTGCATAAGGATGCATCTTTAAAACAATTATGAAGTTCAATTTCCCCTAAATGATAGATCATAGGCTTCAACATTAAATAGTTTAAATTTTAACTAAGGACCAAAGTCTTACATATGAATCACAATAGAGAATTGTAGCATTGGAACTAAATGTTGTAATATAATAACTTATATTTGTCATAGATGATTTTTGTGTGTATGTAAGTATATATACATATAATTTTTTTATGTGTGTGTGAATCAGTAATTTAATTTTTTAAGTACCAAAATTAACTTAAGAAAATATGTACAATTGTTATATATATATATATGTTTAATTTAATTTAAATGGGTAACTAATTAATTAAATAGGATAAGGTTATATATAATGTATGTATCTTTATGTCATAAATTAAATAGTTAATAGAGATTGATTACCTAATTTTGGCCAACCCTATATAGCAAAAAGAAAGGGACAAATGTGTTTGGTTTGAGTGGGAAATAAATGGAGTACGATATATATTAATAGTTGAATTAAACATATATAAAATTTGAATTTATATGCATATTATTGGCTAGTTAGACAAGGGTAAGAGGAATAGTGGAATAATGAGAAGTGAATGGAGATTTAGATTTATGGCATTTATTTCCCACTATAAAAGGACCTAAAAGATCTCACTTTATTTTTGATAGAAACTCTAATTAGACTTATAAAGAGAAGTGTTCTCTTCCTCGTCTCCTCTATTAGATAAATGTTTCCTTCTCCATCTTCTTTATTAGAGAAATGTTCTCCTTTCATATCCTCCATTGTAGTGTCTCAAATCAGGCATAAAAAGGAGTTTTAGAAGGTTGATCAACAATTCTTATATCTACAACACTAGGCTTTTTCATCAAGGTAAATTCTATTTCTTCATTTTAATATGTCACTATAATTCATATGATTATATTAAGCCATTATTCACAAAAGAATGGTTTTACATGAGATGAGTTTTATATGTGTGCGTGTGCACGCGCGCGCGTGTCTATATATGGTGTGCGAAAAAGTGGCAAAACACCATAGAAGCTGGTAGATCTCTATATAGAAAGTAATATATGAAGGAAAAGAAAAACAAACAACACTTTTGTTAGAGCAAAACGACCTACATTCACTTTAATACTTATTATTGATTGTTTTCTCTTTGGATTATAATGAATTCAATCAGATCCGACCATAATCTAGTGGATTTTGGATTTACAATGAATTTTATAGAGTTAAAGAAGAAGAAGATAGCATTTAGATTTGAAAATGCCCCTCCCACACTACAAGAAAAACCATTTATAGTAGCAATAATTCGTGGCATTTCAATCTAAATGCAGCTAATATTATTTCGTACTACACTATAAACGCAACAAAAAAATATTTTCCGTTCCCGCCTTCACCTAAATAATTTCCGCCAAAACCAATAATCGTAACCCAAAAGTTACCGCCTCATAGCTCCTTAGTACTTAAATTTTTTTTGCCTCTTTGCTCCTAGAACCCTAGTTCCCAGTTCCTTGGTACATATAATTATAGAAAATTTTCTTTCTCTCTCCATTCATCACAAAGAATTTGTTGGTTCTCACTTCGTTTGCTCATCCTTCCATTAAACTCGATTGACCGATTAAAGTGCAAACAAGATGAATTCCATCGGTGATTCAGGGGATTTCAATGAATCTCTTTGAAGGTCGCGAGCCGAGTTGAGACGTTCTGGGTGCGTTTGTACTGTAGAGGAGGGGCGATTGGTTGAGGCGCAGAAGTTGGTCAGAGACGATTGATGACAGTGGGGATGTGGGTTTGGCGATCTGAGGTGCAGAAGTTGTTCGGTCAGTTCAATTTTGCTTGATTGGGAAGTGTGAAGCGATGTGATTCGTGAGGTCGTTCAACTGAAACACGGTTGTCAGTTCATATTTTGAGGAAATCGAGATAGTTGCGGTTTGAGTTGCTTTGGTCGATTGCTGGAGTGAGCTCAAAATTGTTTGGAAGTGGTCTGTTTGAAGTTGATTTCAAATGCGGATGTACTTTGCTCGACTTGGATTGCTGTTGAGGAAGATGTCGAGTAGGAGGCAGTTCAAAAGTGATGGTGGTTGAGAAGAGTGGTGGTTAGAAGTAGTAGGCATAGTAAGATGTGCAGCGACACGGTTGTAGTTGAGAATGGTCACAGGCAGATGTTTGATGTTGGAATTGTAGAAGCAGTGTAGTTTTTTTTAGTGGGCGGCAGTTTGAAATGGTAGTCAAGTGAAGGTGGGTGGATGTATGGAAGTCTGCTGGTGGGAAGTAGGATGTATGATGTTTGATGTGAGTGGCAGAGGAAAGTTTTGGTATATTGGTGGAAGCGTGATGCAAGTTGTATGAGAGACAGCGTACGACAGAGGAGGTTGTTATGAGATGTGAAGAGGGTGGGAAGTTTTGGTGTTTTGGTTGAAGCGAGTCAGGGGAGATGTGTTTGTAGCTGCTGCTTTGGGTATGGTGTTGAAGCAGTGAAGTTCAAGCAAGGTGGCGAGGAAGGATGGTCGGTGGAAGGAAACAGTAGGGTTGGAGTTGCCAAGGAGTTTTTGTACAGTTGTTTGATGATGTGGTTGCTCTGGCAGGTTTATGTAGGCAGGTGATTGTTTTAAAGAAGTGTGGCGATGGTTTGGTTATAGGTTTGCAACTGTATGATGGTGAAGTGAATGTGCAGTGTATACGCACTGTTTTATTGCTGATTGATGTAGAACAGTGGGAAGTGGAAAGTAGGGAAGTTTGAAGATGATGTGAGGAGTGTAGTAGTTTAGTTTGTGGAGCTGCAATGGCAAAAGAACAGTTGATATTTGCATGTGACAGTGGGAGAGGTTGATGAACTATAACCGGTTGATGATCAGAACAATGTAGTGGTATTTGATGGAAGTTTTGTGATTTGTTCATTTGTTGAAGAGGATGGAGTGTGTTGTGGTTGAAGTGAAGCAGGACAGTAAATCGTGGATGATGGTGATACAACAATTGATGAAGTTTTTGTGATGATGGTGTAAGGTATGAAATTTACAGTCTGATCTTTTTTCCATTTTTAACTTATTTTATTATGCACAAGATAAGATACTGTGCCTGATTTTGCAGCCACCACTGTAGCTATTCAAATGTTTATAAAAGGTAACAAATTTAGATCCATATTAATTTTGTGATTCTGCCCATGTTAGCTGCTAGCATTTGTGAACTTTGTTGAAAATATATGTATTCATGTTCATTATTGACTGTACTAATTGTTTATAGGATGTATTCTTAGTTCATAAGTCATAGATATTTAGGTGAATGGTGGTGTGTCAGTGCTTACAGTTCTAAGATCAAGGTTTATTTGACATCGTAATATAATTGCATATGTTAACATACATCTTCAACCAATAATTGTACTGTTGTTTGAATTGAATGATGATGTAGACACCGATTAGCACGATTTCTTAGCTTGTAGATTATGTCCTTGAATTTGGTTGTTATGTGTTACAATTAGGTGTATGTTTGTAAAGAAAATTGTTTTATGTTGTTTGGCTATAAAAGAATCATTGAACATAACATTATGCAAGCTTTTGGTATAAATGGAAACAAGGCATGTCAGGTAGGGAAATACATACAATAAATCAGTCTAAACACCTCATACTTACCAAGTTGGCTTCTTATTAAATATAATACGCTTCATCCTTGTAATCATGATCCTCAAATCCAACCATCTTGCAGTATATGGTTATTTCTCTGTTACAATGTCTAAGCCAACATGATTCAAGTGACAAAGAAATATATGCTCTGGTTCCAGATAATTGTTATACTAATTTGACATTTAGTTTTTAATTAGTTATTTGATTTTGCTTCATTACTTGCCTGCTGATATATATGTAATATATGCAATGCAGCACAACATCGAGCAGCTGTCAGGAAAACGAGTCACTCTAAACAAATTCATGGTGGTTTGGGGATGGATCTAGATAAAGCAAAGATGATACAGGACAAGATAGATGAGTTAGCGAAGCATATGGCTGACCTTCTCTGCATAGAAAGGGATGCAGAGCTTGAATATACACAAGAGGAACTGAATGCTGTTTCTTCTCCCGATGAAGAATCCGATGCTTCAAAACCAATTGAGTATTTGGTCAGCCATGGCCAGGCATAGCAGGAGCAGTGTGACACTATTTGCAATTTAAATGCAGTTAGCTCCTCCACTGGTATGTCGAATTCAAAACGTTACTGTAAAGGGACCATACATTATCTTACTGGTTAAAGAATATTTCATGTGATATATACTTAGATCCGTAACAATAAGGAAAAATAAAAGCTCTAGTTTTGTCATGTTAATCTGGGTAGACGTATAAGAATCGGAGTTACAGAAAAAGGTACATGTATATCCCATACCCAAATCAGCATTCATACGGTAACAGAGAAATTTATGTAGTGGTCCCTGGAAACGTCATAAAACATAGTCTGCAGTCACAAACTGAAACTGATAAAAATGTATTGGTATTGGAAAGCTGAAGTTTTCATGTTTGAATTTTAAATAGAATTTAATGTTAGTTGCTGATGGTTGTTCAAGTAATCGTTTTACTCCTATATCGCCAACTCCATGTATTCAAGAGTGAAACTGAAGCGGCTGCATTACTTTTATTTTATAAATGAAATATTTACATGTAGAAACATCTTGTATCCCTAGTGACAAGTATATTATGGTTCATTCTGACAGTGTTCCAACTTATAACCATTTTTTGCATATTGTTAAATATTTCATTGGTTTTAGTGCTATAGATCAACACATCTCTACTGATAAAGCCCATAACTTCTGATGGGGAAGTTTTTTAACATTACCAAAACCATCCATGATCAGGATACTTATTGTTATGTATTATCACATGTCTTAACACATGTTGAATAATTTTGTCTTTGCATATGTTTTACTTATCCATAACAATGGAAGGAAACAACTAGTTGTGTTAAGGGGTGGAAATCTCATAGTGGTAAGGGGGTAACTGAACCCTGTCATTTTTCCCTGGTTATAATACATTGTGCTTAAGTAGTCACAATAAGTTTTTATTTAAACTATTGTTACATCTTTGTTGTGAACCTTGTTTGTACTTGATATTGTGAACCTTGCATCTCATTGAGAGCTAAACCTCAGTAGCACATTCACAGGTTTAGGAGGAATGCACTTAGTGCTGCTTAGGGTTGAAGGCAATCATAGGCTTCCACCAACCACCCTTTCACCTGGTGACACAGTTTGCGTAAGAACATGCAATAAGAGGGGTGCTGGTGCTACTACTTCCATGCAAGGGTTCGTTAATAATTTAGGCGAGGATGGATGTAGCATTACTGTTGCTTTAGAATCTCGCCATGGAGATCCCACTTTCTCTTAGCTTTTTGGCAAGACTGTTCGAATTGATCGCATACCTAGACTAGCAGATGCAGTAACTTACGAGGTACATACATCCCCTTGTGCTCATAATTAATTTTGGCTCTGTTCAGTGAAATACAGCTATTATCTTTCTAAACTATTCAATATTTGTAGTATTTTTCTTCAATGGAGTTGCCTTCATAATGCTTCAAAACCTATGGTATTGATAGCTATATTCAGCATGTGTAATACAACTCAAAATAAAATAAATAAATATATAAATAAAACAAAACCTTTTATATTGTTAGATACTGTCTGTATCTGATATCAAGTGATCTGAAGGTAAATAGATTTTGCTCCTTTGATAATAGAAATAATTAGACAGTTACAATAAAACGTTATGAAATGCCCGTTATTAAGATTATTTAAGGGTGTTTCATTGTGATATGATAACTCTATAGTCAAAATAGTAGCAATAGTACCTTTTTGTTGAGAAAACTGTACTAAAAAACTCTTTTAAGTATGAATTTATGATGTAACTCAAAATAAAATAAATAAAATAAAACCTTTTGCATCGCTAGATACTGTCTCTCTGATATCAAATGATCTGAAGGTTGCAAGGAACATTATGAAATGCCTGCTATTATAACTCTTTAGACACATAGGCTGCGTTATTTGCAGAGTGAGAAAAACACTCAAAATAGTAATTTCAAACATGACACGAACAAGAAAAGTTCGGTCAAAAAAGGATTTGTTTTTGTGTTGTGGAAGGGGAAGTTAAATGGAAAAATGTACCAATTTACTCGTGTTCCATCAATGGATTAAAGGGAGCTTCATTTGGTTCAAAGCTTTCGAAGCGTAAGTAAATTAAACTATCTAGTTAAAATCTGTGAACCGACCCTATAGTTGTCAAATATATGAATGCCTATAATTTAGTTACGTGGAAAGCAGTTTATTTTTGCATGTTTCAAAAGGAGGGGCTGGAACTGTTATTTACTGTTTTTTATGGTTTTTATACTGCCATCGACAGGAATTTGGGAGAACAATTAATATTCCATGGATTATGTGGAGTGTTGCAGTTGGATTGGCAGAGAGAGGGGTTGCTCTGGCTGTCGTTGATGCAGCTTTGGATATTGTTCTCTTTGAATCTTAATATCCTGTAAGTTTTATATTTTCACCATATTGTTCATGTTGTGTAAACCATACTATTGTTGTATAAATATGTACAGAGTATACTAAACTTTCATGATAATGTATGTGATCATAAACTTACTAGTTTATAACTCGTGGTACTCCTGTAAGATTTAATAAACCATGAAAACTGGAATCATTAATTTACAGTCAGCATTTGTTGTGGTTTTGGGTGGTCGCCGGTGCAGAACTTGTTAGTGAGCTATGGATTTGAGCTTAGGGAGGAAGTGATGTAGAGAAGCTGGGTAGGAGGTGATTGATGAAGATGGTTATGGGTTGAAGCAACGTTGAAGTATTGTATTGTGAATGTAAATGCAATATAATGTTTACGTATGGGGTATGTGAAGAGATGGTCAGCGAGGGTTGCAGAGGGCAGGTGAAGTACGGTTGCAATGAAGTGGATGAGTTGTGGTTGTTGTTCAGGAGTGCAGTAGTGATTGGAGATGGTGAAGGAGCAGTGAGGCGGTTTTGATGCAACAACAAAATGTCCTGAACCTTGTGTTGAAGGGTTAGTGCTTATCAGCTTTTGTGAAACTTCAGATTCAATTTTCTTATGTTTTTTTGTTACCAACTCTTTCTACTTGAATTTGAATAATATAAAGTTTGTTTGGGTATGTAAAATAAAGTTACATGCACTTATGGTTCCTACTTTATTATATTTAAAGCAGAGCTGTACTAGGAGGACATGGGGCTATGGAGACCCACATCAAAGTTGACGTACATGGAGGATGCCTTTGGCGTTCCCATAGCCTGGCCAATTGGAAAAGTGATTAAGAAAACACAATGAAAGGTATGCAATACTGTATGTAATTGAAATATTTTGATTCCTATCAGTTTATGTATTAACATTGCTTTAAAATATTATGAAGTCATTAAAATTGAATGTTCAGAAATGAAAGGAGTCACTAAAATTTATAAATAACAATAATATAACTAATTTAACATATTTTTATAAATGATGATGATGAATTAACTAAGTTTATAAAAATTAACATAATTCTATTTTGGGGATATGTATTTTATCCCAAACTAGTTTCGACCAAGGATTTGTTTTCATATGTAACTCTCATTTCTTCCCTTTTTTTTAAATCTGTTAGTTTTGTTTTTAGAGCATATCCAAATCCAATAATTGTTGTCGTTGCCATAGTATAATTTCTTGTTTTCTATATCTTCTCTTACATGCCCCAAAGTGCTCAGGTTAATATTAACCATTCTGCGTTTTTCTATAATATCATTGACTGTAACCCTTTCACTTCTTATTCTACTGGCCATGTTTGCACCCATACCTTCACCTCACAAATATTTAGTAACATGATTATTATTGTTTACAGGTAGATAAACGTTTGTGAAGAATTCAAGCAGCAGCACTGGTTTTTGGTATGGTAGCAGCACATGTATGTAGTTAGGTTGATTAAAATTGTCATGAAACTATTATGAAACTAGTATGTATGGTAGCAGCACTACTTTAGCTGCATGTACTATTATGAAACTGTTTATGGTAGTTTGGTTGTGTAAACGTATGGTTAACCTTTTGTCTTGACACCAATGTTATGATATAGTGGTGATTATGTAATTGCTTTTGTTTGTGTTATTGTGGTTCATTGAATGTGTTATTTTTGAATGTGTATGTGTTTATATATTACGTTATCGTATAAGTTTTGAATTACTTGAATTGGAGGCGAAATCAAATGTAGACGTGGAACAGCAGGCAACAAAATCGAAACATACAGTGGCGGAGAAAAAACGCCACCAAAAATATTCTTTTGTAGCATTTACAAAGCGCTACAGAATCAGCAATTATAGTAACTCAGATAATCTCCGTGGCGTTCAAAAAACGCTGCAAAAAATAATAAAAGTGCAACAAAAAAATAAGATAGTGAACGGCACCTTTTAGGTGGTGTTTATTAAACGTTGTAAAAAAGATCTTTAGTAACGTTTAAAAAACGCTGCCATAAATTCATTTATAGTGGCGCTAAAATAAATGCAATAAAAAATCATGGATTTTTAGTCGCATGTTTTCTAGCGGCGTTTATCAAAACGTGACCAAAACTTTTTGTAGCGTTTTTTGAGCGCCACTAAAAATCAAATTTCTTGTAGTGCCAAAGTCAAAAGGAGAAAAGTATCCCTTTAGTTGAAGTTAGGTCGCCATTTATAGGTGATTCCCTCTTTAAATCTCGCAATTAGGCCAAAATTCATCAAAATTTTCAATGCATATCCAGGTACGATGACTGAGTCATCTAGCACGATCTTCAAGTAGAAAATCAACTTGGTGCCGAACACTTTTCGTCAGTATCGGTCTGATTTTTTCCATCATTCTTCAAGTTTTTCTCTATGTCTTAGCTCTCCTCATCAACCTCTTGCCAAATCACGTCTTCATTTCAGGTTCATGGTCATCAAAAATGGTCGATATCAAACTTAATCAGGTCAGTACCAACCTAAATTTCTACATCCAAAGTTCATTTTCTCTTCATATTTAGGCTTCGTTCATCCATCTATTATCATTCCAAATCTCAGAATCTAATATGCGCCAGCTAAATCAGGTCGATACCAACCTAATTTTATTCTTTATAGTTATGTGACTTCTGTCACACCTTCTGAGTT
This sequence comes from Allium cepa, assembly GCA_030765085.1. NCBI lineage: Eukaryota > Viridiplantae > Streptophyta > Magnoliopsida > Asparagales > Amaryllidaceae > Allium > Allium cepa. The sequence continues at coordinate 445,740,991 of CM060935.1, read as the reverse complement.
TCCTTATATCACCATTCTAGGTAGGTATAATCATGTTAGAGTGAATCATGTTGATGACAATCATGAGTTTTAGGTGGGTACTGATGTGACTTGGTGTCCGACCCAAGTGTTTAGTGGGTTTGCTTCAAGTCATGAATTGGGGTTGTGGAGCTTCGAGTTTTTCGCTACTTGTATAGAGTCTGATCCGAGATTTTTGTGTGTCCAACCCGTGTTCAACTTGGTACCGACCTGAGACCCCGATCAAAATGCGACTTTCCAAAATTTTCAACTTTTTCGACTATTTTTTGATATTTCCTTTTTCTTGCCATTTTATGATGTTTCCAAAGTCCTTGGGTCATTTCTTTATTGTTTGTTCATCCAATTCACTCTTTTAAGTCTGTTCGAAGAATGTAGAAAATTTGATTATAATACTTCCCCCCAAAGTATGCCTTATGCATGTAAGGTGTGCTTTGCTTAAGAACAAGCTTCAACAGTAGTGATCAATCATTGGTGATCGAGCTCTTTGGCTATCTATCGAAGCAAGTAGTGGTGAATCATCTTGCTCCGTCGAATTAACTTGCAAACCGATGGTCTTTCTAGACCATTACAGCTAAGGAATCTAGTCATTTTTTAAGTATTAGTCATAAATCATACTCAGACCATTTCATTCGAAGTTATCATATCATATATTAAAATCGTCTCATGTTCATCCAGGAATTATCTATTCTGGTATAATCATAAGGCATTCGAATCGTAAGGTCAAGTCAGTGTCCATTTTAGGGCTCAATCTCTTTGGATCATTTAACATCCAAATTAGGACCCGATCTCTCCAGATCGTGTAACAACCAAACTAGGGTTCGATCTCTCCGAATTGTTTAACATCTAGTCTAGGGTTTAATCTCTCTAGATAATTTTATATCCAATCTAGGGTTTGATATCTTTGGATCATTCAACATCCAATATATGATTCGACCTCTTTGATTTCTTGCAGTGTCTGATTTGCTCGCTCTCCTGTGAAGGGAATCAATGTCCAAGAAAATACATCCACTCACTTCTGGTGAGGGAACTTACTCTCATATAATCCTAATCCACTCGCTCTCCAACGAATGGACTTCCATCTTATGGTTATCGTCCCATCTCTTTGAACAGGACTACCTAGTTCAATCAATATCATTTATCATGTTCAAGTGGTTTTCAAAAATCAAAAAATCCAAATCAAAGCATCAAACAAACATCCTAAACATTCATCTCAGACATCCAACTCAGAGCATTGCTAAAGACCAATCGAGGTCCCATACATGGGTTGAGGTCATTATTGTCTTATTTATTCAAAAAAAAGGCAAAAAATGGGAATCGAACTTGACTCACATCCATATCGATCATGGGATTACCAATCTTGAATAAGATACACGGTCATGTCTTGATGTATTCACCGTAGATGGTGGCTGCTCTAGCCGCAACACTGCAGTTTGGTTCCTCACCTACCATTATAGCTGGTTACTCCGAACCAGCTCTTATGTTAAATCACAAAGGTTTCGACACTCATTCGTCTCATTCCAATCCATGTCATGGAAAAGGTAAAATCTTTTGGACCTTTTCCCCTAATCTGTAGGTTCCTTCTTAGTTGATTCAGGTAGAGAATCTAGCCTCAATGTCTCGGTATAGCCTCTCTAGGATTTCAAGATTAGTATAAGAGGAGGAATTCATTTCTCAACTTTATCGCTTCAGTCCTCTGAAGCAGTCATGAGCCTCCACTTTCCTTTATCCTTACCATATGCTGCTTTGGACGGTCCTTCGTCATCTACGACACTAACCACAACATTGTCAGCTTCAACATCCTTTTGATGTAAATATCCCTCAAATTCATGATAAAACTCTGCGAGATCCATCGGTGGATCTCTTTCCAATGCAACTTTGAAGTCAGTCTTACTCGCAACTCCAGACACTACCGCCATCAGGACATTCGATGGATCTAGCTTGTTGACTACAGCGGCTGCTGCATTAAAATCTTGTTAGATAACTTCTCAAGGTCTCTCTGGCCCTTTGCTTCATGCTCGAAAGCTTCATCACATTCTTTGATCAAGAGACATGAACTCTGGACTATCTCAAGAATCTGTCTACCAATCCTAACCACGTGCTTAAAACCCATTCTATAACTACCTAAACCACAAAGCAACCAACTATGTCAAGCACAATGGGAATCATCACCCCATTACCAAATGCACCAACACCTCCATATGTCAGATGTATCTCATTAAATGAACGATCAGATCCATCTTTCCATTGTATAGTTCCAACATCGGTAGCTTGAATTGGGTGGGTTCCATGCATATCAGATGTTAGGGGTAAATGGATTTCTAGTCATATCCTCCAAACTCTGATCGGGTGTTCACCTCTCACTATTTTTCTGACCATCTCAACTATTTGATCATTGTCATCTAATGGAAGTCTTCGATCCATAGCTACTTTTCCCCTTACCCTATTTCTTTGGGAAAATACGGGACATATTCCTCTGGCTAAACATTTTCATTCTGATATGCACCTCTAGCTTCATTGTGCCCCCTGTTCCTACGGGGAAACTCTGGCACATACTCCTTTGGTTGCTAGCATTCGCATTCTAATTTGGGTTTCTAGTACCAGCATCGTCCGCTCTCGGCATCCTAGCTCATCCTAAATCCAAACCAACATCACCCCTGAGTAAATTCATCTCGATATAGACCTATTCATGTCGTAAGTGCTCGATTCCTATTGGCTCTGTCCAACTCTAGATGCTTCTGCGTTGTTTCTGGTCTTTGATTCGACATTCCAACTGCTCTAATCATTCTTTGTTAATCCAACCTTCTGAAAAGTCCATCAAACATCTCATGCCGTCGAGCTATTATTCCATCTTACATATCTTTTATCATCCCTTCCATCTTTTTTTTGGTAATGTAGACAGATGGATTTGAAATTGAGGACACCTCTTGGCTGCCTCCATACTCTAGTTGAATTTGTTCTATGATATCTCAGATAGAAGTCCTCTTCATCCCTTCCAATCTTTAGATCTAAATTTTGGGTTGTCAAATCTAGCTCTTTCTTAGTGAAAGCACTAAAAATGTTGCACCAAACAGTGGCACAACACCCTAGAAGCAGGTAGTTCTAGATAAAGCAAGTAATATATAAAGGAAAAGAAGAACAAACAACACTTTTTATAGTGGTTCGGTGAATACACCGGCCTACGTCCACTTTAATCATTGTTATTGATTATTTTCTCTTCGGATTACAATGAATCCAATCAGATCCGACCACAATCTAGTGGCACAATCTAGTGGATCTTGGATTTACATTGGAATTTCTATGGCTAAAGGAGAAGAGATGGCACTTAGATTTGAAAATGTCCTTTCCAAAGTCCAAAAGAGAGAAATCGCCCTCTAGTTGAAGTTAGATTACTATTTATAGGTGATTCCCTCCTTAAATCTCGCAATTAGGGTAGAATTCGTTCAAGTCTTCAATATTTGTAAATCCAGGCATAAGGACCAAGTCATCCAGTAGGATCTCCAAGTAGAAAATCAATTTGGCACTGACCACGTCTAGTCAATAGTGATATGATTTTTCCATTATTCTTTAAGTGTTTTTCCATTCTTAGCTCTCCTAATCGACCTTTTTCCAAAACAAGTCTTTCATTTCAGGTCGGTAGTCATCAAAAGTGGTCGGTACCAATCTGAATCAGATTAGTGCTAACATTAATTTTTAAGTTCAAAGTTCATTTTCTCTTCATGTTTAGGTTTCATTCATCCATCCATTGCCATTCCAAGTTTTATAATTAGATCGACGCCAACCAAATCGAGTCGGTAGCAACATAATTTTGCTCTTCTGAATTCCGTTGAACCTTCTGAGTTTCCTCATATCACCATTCTAGATAGTTATAATTATATTGGAATGAATCATGTCGGTGAAAATCATGTGTTTCAGGTCGATTCCGACCTGAATTGGTGTCCGAACCGAGTGTTATATTTGTTTATTTCGAGTCATGACTTGGGGTTGCTGAGCTTTGAGTTTTCCTTTGATCGCTTAGAGTCTGATCCGGGATTTTGTGTGTCCAGCTCGAGTTTATATCGATACTGACCTAAGGATTCCAAACAAAAATGGGAATTTCTAATTTTTCAACTATTTTTTGGTATCCCCTTTTTCTTGCCTTTTAATGTTGCTTTCACAGTCATTGGTTCATTTCTTCATCATTTGTTCATCTAATTCACTGTTTTAGTCCATCTGAAGATTGCGAAAACACAAAATGCGTGCATGCACACGAAATGCATGCGCGCGCGCGCACACACGTAGATACACACACATATGACAATCATTTTACGAATTATATCTTATGTTTTAATCATTGTATATGTAAACATACGTCAATTTGTATAAATATATATGTATTAACACATGTGTTGATTTTTTCCTTCTTTTTCTATACTTTACGAAAAACTTGTCATCACAAAACATTATATATAAACAATGATTTATGAACATACATTTATATACATAAACATATACATATATAATGCGATGACCCAGTATTTCGGACTAGTCAAAATCACCAAAAACCAGCCCATTCTAAAATAAACAAACGAAAACTACTAACTTAATACACATCATCATCTGATAAATATACAACACTACTAAATGTATATGATACAATTTCTATAATACAACTTATTAGAGTAATCATTTATACTACTGAGTGTACTTTAATACATACTAAACCCAAATACTATAAATATGTCGCTGCATAACTCTAATGTGAGAGATAGCAATACCTAATTCTACAATCTCAATAAACGTGTCAATGCAGAATAAAATGGCAAGCAGGAAAAAAACATCAACGTATGATAAATAGTAAACGCTGAACAGGAAAATGTTTCCTAATTATTGGGGCTGCATCACTACCACTTGTGACTGCTTATGTACCCCTATCTAATTGGATACCTAATTAGATATAGGATCAAGCCAACATAATTCTCCTACCACAATTAGGACTCAAGGAGCCAACGATGCAAAACCAAATATGCAGTTCCCAAACTACATAGCATAGAGCAGGTAAATATAGCTTCCAAATCTTCCCACTTAGGCTTATATCCTTTCATTCATATTTGTGTAATGTGATAAACTTTACTATTTTCAAAATATAATCCTTATTGTAAATAATCTCTTTGAACTAAATTTTCTATTTCATTTCAAATCCTTTTGAAATAATATATATCTTTTTTTATTAAATCATACTTTCTTCGGAATTTAAAACAAATCACTTTTGAAAACAGAATCAAATACTCTTTGTAATAATAAAGTGTTGTATTTGATATATTTATTGTAAAATCCCAAATACTCTTCTATAAAATTATATCAAAATATAAGCAACCAAATTGGGAGGTTTTCTCCCATAACAAGTTAATTGGGCCATAGCCCTTCAAAACTAAATAAGTATGTCCCTCTATACCAAATGTGGACTATAATAAGGGTTACACAACCCACTGCCCACTTTTTAGTTATGTGTTGCCCAAACATTGGTGACATAACAAATCATTTTATTTTCCAAAGTAACAAATCATTTTGCACTAATATTCACAAATACTTTCTAAAAACAGTATTGTTTATTTCCTTAAAATCTTTGGAAAGCCATTTTAAAATCACCGGTTTTTTAGTCCTTGAAATTTTATTTTCATTTATAAAACATATTTTTATACATATCTTTATCTAAATCACTTTTATATAAAATCATAAAATATTTATTTCTAAATATTTCTATTTTTAAAGGAAAACATTACATTTCAAAAGACAAGTATCTTTTCCTTTTAAAATTATAATAAACATCTTTTATTAAAACTATCCCTTAATCAATATTACTACTCCATACCTTATAATCAAATTGTGAAATTCAAATCACAAAGTGTTCATATGTAATATATTCTCAAATTTTATGTCTACCCAACCCATGCATAAGAAAAAGGTTATTGGTCATAAACTGACTGAGTACAATTCAAACAACCAAATAAATAATAATAACACACATTATTTTCAACAATTTACAATAAATAGCTAACACATCATTTATCCAATATTAAGTAATCCATAAATTAATTAACTTCAAAATTAATCTTTTTACTTTGCAAGCACATAATAGGGATTTATTCTGCTTAATATATGTCCAAAATAACCAATTTAATTTAATTATAGCTGATCAATATTTTATTTGCTAAATAGATATCACAAATGAAGTATAATTATTTAACTGTGATTTTTTATTTAAATCAACGAAATTATATTTTACCGTTATTTTAAAACGATCAACGAGTTATACCATCATATCCTAATTGTTGATAAATCTAAAGCAAAAATCCATGGTTTAATCGAGTTTAAATGAATGAGATATGGCTTTTTTAAGCTACCACACTTAGTTAATGGAATTAAACAACTAAATAAACCAACTAAACCTCACCCAAACCAAACAATGCACGATTGCAAGCCGAACCTGCTTTGAATAGTGACTCGCCATCTTCTTGCCAATTAAAATTTTTCTAGCTATGCGCATGTGCATAATCCTGTGCATAAACAACCCAATGTCACAACCTAACATGTTCTATTCTCTAATGAGTCGCTCTTTGCATCTCACCGCGTTCCACCCGTCTACGCCACGCCCGCACTCCTCCTTCGAAATCCGCCTGTTGCTCCATATCATGACAATTAAACCTCCCATTCTAGCACCGCACCTCCTTCAATGACCATTATCCACTCACCTTCGCTCTAAAAACTTGATGCAACCATCACCATGACCCATCACTACCTCAAGCTCCGTTAGTCCCTAACCCTAGATTCCGACCATCGTTATCGACCATCACCAAACACCGCCAAAACTTCACCAAAAGTATGCTACTTTGCCATGAAGCTAATGCACCATACACCACCATTTAATTCGACTTAGATCGAGAGATTTGATTTTTTGAAGGTTATGGCAAAATTTCCCCATTTACTTTCTTGAGCAAGCAAAACCAATTCGCTCGATGGAAACTCAAGCGCCATTTTTATAAAATACTAAGGACGATAACAAACAACTTTCATGTTTACACTTTTTTCTAATTAATGATGGATTGGGAGATATAGATTTTTGAAGTGGAGAGGTGGAGTGTTTTCATTTACTGGAAAGAAGAAAAGAAGAAGAAGAGAAGATGTCCTACGTTGTCGCCTATGCTAGTACTTATATAGGCAAATAGAAGAAAAAGAAACGATGTTGTGCATAATTCTTTCCACCTAACAAGGTATAAAGCATGACCAAAATCTTGGTAAGTATCAAGAAAAGAAAAATAAGGTAAAGAGAGGAATAAGAAGCCAGGGGAGTAAGGTGAATGTGGAGTGGTATGGTGTTTATATAATAATTTATAAATTATATTTTGTTATGGTTTAAGATACTTAGCTACATAATATTATGTTCGCATATGAACCACGAATGAGAGAAATAAAAATACGATCATGCATAACAATGTGATATGATAAAAAACACAAAAATACATAGGGTAACTTATTATGTGAAGTTTTAAAAATACCAACGTTTGCCATAAAATGCATCAAATGATAATTTAAATATTTTTCAAATTAAAAATTAAGGAAAATATCCGATAAATTAGACTAAAAATACTATACTAAAAATCGCACCGTTACATCCTTCCTTCTTTAATAGAATTTCATCTTCGAAATTCCATGGAGCAAATTATATAATGAAAACCTATACTTAATAAAATTTAAGCACGCCAAAAATAATATCACTCATAACCTCGGTCAGAGGTACGGTACCTTATTCTATCCATTTTCATTTATCAAATTAAGGTAGTTTCATTTAAAATTCCTAGGTTGATTTACTGATCCTAGGTGAAATTTTACTTAGGCAACTAACCTATGCTCTGATACAAACTATAACGACCTGGCATTTAGGACCTATCAAAATCACCAAAAATCTGCACATTCTAAACTAAACAATTTACAACTGCCGACTTAGTACGAATTATCATATGATAAATATACAACACTACTAAATGTATAAGATATAATTTTTATTTTACAACTTATCAAAGTAATCATTTATACTACTAGGTGTACTTAATATATACCAACCACAAATATTATAAATCTACCGCTGCACAACTCTAAGAGACAGCAATACCCGATCTTGTAAACTCGATAAGCTTTTCAATACGTAATAAATGGTAAGCATAAAAGATACATCAACACATGACAAATAGCAAATACTAAACAAGAAAATGTTTCCTAGTTATTGAAGCTGCATCACTACCACTTGTGACTGCCTACGTACCCCTATCTAATTAGGTACCTAATTAGATGTATGATCAAGCTAACATAGTTCTCCTGCCACAAATAGGACTTAAGGAACTTACGATGCACAAAAATATGCAATTCTCAAGCTATATAGCATATAGCATGCAAATGTAGCTTCCAAATCTACCCACTTAGGCATATATCCTTTCATTCATATTTCTGTAATCTAATTAACTTTAATATTTTCAAAATATTTTCCTTTTGAAAATAATCTCTTTGGACTAAATTCCTTGTTTCATTTCAAATTCTTTTGAAATAATAAATATATCTTTTGTATTAAATCATTCTTTTCTTCAGAATTAAAAACAAATCACTTTTGAAAACGGTATCAAATGATATGTATAATAATATAGTATTATATTTGATATATTTTTAGAAAATCCTAAATACTCTACTATAAAAGCATACCAAAATATATGCAACCAAATTGGAAGGTTTTCTCGTACAACAAGGCAATTGGGTCACTGCCCTTCCAAAATAAATAATATATCCCCTTATACCAAGAGTGGACTATACCTAGGGTTACACAACTCTTTGCCCAAGTTATGGGTTACTCGAACATCTGTAACGTAACAAATCATTTTCTTTCCCAAAGTGATCGTTTTGCACTAGTATTCATAACTACTTTATAAACACAATATTATTTGTTTCCTCAAAATCTTTGGAAAGCCAGTTTCAAATCACCAGCGTTTTAGTCCTCAAAAATTCCGTTTCGTTTATAAAACACATTTTTATAAATATCCTTATATAAATCACTTTTATACAAGGTCATTTTAAAAAATATTTATTTTCAAATATTTCTATTTCTTTAAAGGAAAACGTTACACTTCAAAAGACAGGTATCTTTTCCTTTTAAAATTATAATAAACATATTTCATTATCACTATTCCGTAATCAATAATATTACTGCATACATTATGGTCAAACTATGAAATTCTAATCACGAAGTGTTCATATTCAATATATTCTCAAATTTTATGTCTACCCAAACCATGCATAAGAAAAATGTTATTGCTTATAAACTGACCGAGCATAATTCAAACAACCAAACAAACAATAATAACAAACACATTATTATCAACAGTTAACAATCAATAGCTAACACATCATTTATCTAATATTAATCAGTCTACAAATTTTTTAAATTCAAAAATAATCATTTTTCTTTGAAAGCAAAGAACAGTGATTTATTCTACTTTAAGATGTTCAAAATAATCTATTAGATTTAATTATAGTAGAATAGTGTTTTATTCTGCTAAATAGATATCACAAATGAAGTCTAATTATTTAACTATGTTAATTATTTAAATCAACGTAATTGTATTTTACCACTACTAGTTTATCACTAATTTATACTTCATTAAGACTGTTAACAAGTTATGCCAACGTATCTTAATTGTTGATATGAATCTAATGCAAAATTTTGTAGGTTAATTGGATTTAAAATGAATGAGATATGGCTATTTAAAGCTACCACATTTAGTTAATGAAATTAAACAACTAAATAAACTAACTAAACCTCACCCAAACCAAACAATGTCAGAAATTCTTTACAGTTCGATCTTTCATGGTTAATGATGAACAATTCAAGTAATAGTCCAAGGATCACCAATACTGAATATTTCACAAACAAAACTTAATATAATTTTTTTGTTTGTTTAAGATGACGTACCTTGATTAACAGCGGAAGATGTAATGGCTGTCATCTTCTTCTTCTAACTTCTAATAATTACTCTTCTTCTCAGAATTCGGTTTCTCTCTAACACTATTTCTTTATGCGTTTCTTTATGGAGAAGAATACATCTATATCTTAGGAGAGAGAGGACCCATTCCTTTATATAACATTTAACTCTATATCTGGTATGTCCATCATATACCAATTCAACGCTTGAGATTAGTCACATACCTAATGTTCTAACTATAGAACAGTCTATTTATGACTTAATTAATCGGGTCACATTAAGACTAGAAACTGCATAACGTTAAAGGTAAATGAAACGTTCTATTTATGACGTAATTAATAGGGTCACATTAAGATTAGAAACTGCATAACGTTAAAAGTAAATGAAACGATTGTAGTTTCTAATGGCAGTTTTCTAACATTCTCCCACTTGACCCGATTATTCATAATATCAAGTGTTGAACATCATACTATGATAAATTGCTGAGAGTTATGGCGGTTGTGTATTATTAATTCAATGCATTCCCTTCCATGTACTACAATACCAGCAATCCATCATTTTATACTCATAATTTATATAAAACAGCATAATGGTCCATATAATGTCTTATATCATAATGATTAAACATAATATCTTTATAAGACTCTTTCTTGTTTAAAATTACATAAAATACGTACTACCGCATTAAAACAAGAGACACATAATTGTATATCAGAAACACAAAAAGGTACTCAGAATGTCACACATCAATTATTATTAATACAACTAAAACCCATTCTTTGAACATGTTCCTTAAATTGTCTTGGCTATAACCCTTTCGTCAAAGGGTCTGCAATCATAAGTTCTGTCCTGATGTGCATGATTGACACTCTTTTTTTCTGAACCTCATCTTTCACAACAAGATACTTCAGTTTCATATGTTTGGCACCTTTAGAGTACTTGTCGTTTTTTGAGAAAAACACTGCTGCAGATTTATCACAATAAATTTTCAACCGCTTGCTAATGGTGTCGACAACCGCAAGTCCTAAAATAAAGTTCCGCAACTATAATGCATGAATTGTGGCTTCATAACATGCCACAAATTCTGCCTTCATAGTAGATGAAGCAACGATAGTTCATTTCGCACTTTTCCATGATATGGCTCCTTAAGCAAACATAAACAGGTAACCAAAAGTCGATTTTCTAGTATCGATGCATCCAACAAAATCTGAATCACTATATCCAGTCACCTCCAATTCATTGGATCTACTACACATGAGCATGTAATCTTTCATGCCTTGTAAGTACATTAACACTTTCTTTGCAGCTTGCCAATGTTCCCTTCCTGGATTACTTTGATACCTCCCTAACATACCGATCGCAAAACTGATATCCGGCCTAGTATAGGTTTGAGCATACATTAGGCTACCAACTACAGATGCATATGGAATTGATTCCATTTCCTTTCGTTCAACATCATTCTTAGGACATTGCATGAGACTGAATTTATCACCTTTCTGTACAGGACTTTCCCAGGTGAACACTTACTCATTCCAAACCTCTCTAGAATCCTTTCGATATATCCTTTCTGAGACAATCCCAATATTCTTTGTGATCGATCACGAAATATTTCTATTCCGATCATATAGGATGCCTCTCCCATATCCTTCATTTCAAAGTTTGTTGAGAGAAATTCCTTAGTCTCATGCAATATACTTAAATTATTTGCAGCAAGCAAGACGTCATCAACATAAAGGACTAGATAAATAAACTTGCTCCCACTGATCTTTTGGTATAAATAGTGATCAACCGTATTTTCCTTAATACCAAAAGATGTAATAATGGTATTGAACTTAATATACCATTGCCGGGATGCTTGTTTAAGCCCATATATTGACTTCTTAAGTTTACACACAAATTGTTCTTTACCTTTTACAGAAAAACCCTCAGGTTGATCCATATAAACATCCTCATCAAGATCTCCATTTAGAAAGGCTGTTTTCATATCCATTTGATGCAATTCCAAATCATAATGTGCTACTAATGCCATTATTATTCTTAGTGAGTCCTTTTTCGAAACAGGAGAAAATGCCTCCTTGTAATCAACACCATCTTTCTGAGTGTAACTCTTAGCAACAATTCTAGCTTTATACCGTTCGACATTACCACTAGAGTCGTATTTGGTTTTAAAAACCCATTTGCATCCGACTCTTTTACAGCCATGTGGTAACACAACGAGATCCCAAACTTCATTATGTTGCATGATTTTAGTTCTTCTTTCATGGCATTAATCCATTCCTTTGACTCTTTACTTTCTATAGCATGTGAAAACGAAACTGGGTCCTTATTGATTCCTATATCATAATCTAATTCTTGCATATAAACCATATAATCATTAGAAATAGCTGACCTACGATCTCTTTGAGATCTTCTTAATGCTACTTGTTGTGGTTCATGCATATCAGTATTATGTAAGTCATTTCCTTCAGGAAGTATTCTTCATTTATATGTTATTCATCATCATGCTGTTCTCCAACAGCTAGAACAACATTTGAAGTAATAGTAGATGGAGGAACTATTCTAGACAATGTAACATTTATCCTTGTTTCCTTTATTTCCACTATTTCTCTTCCTGTACTCCCACTGACTTCACCAATCTCAATGAATCTTGCATTACCAGTTTCTACAATTCTTGGACGATGATTAGGATAGTAAAACACATATCCTTTAGATTTTTCAGGGTAACCTAAAAAAACCCACTAATCGTTCGAGAATCTAATTTCTTTTCATGTGGATTATAAATTCTCGCTTCCGCTGGAAACCCCAAACATGCAGGTGTCTTAAGCTATGTTTCCTGTTAGTCCATAATTCAAAAGGAGTCTTTTGAACAGCTTTACTACGAACCCTATTCAACAAATAATTGGCGGTTTGAGGGCTTACGACCACAAATTCTTAAATAGTATAGAATCTGACATCATACTCCTAATCATATCTATTAACGTCCTATTGCGCCTTTCTGCTACACCATTTTGCTGTGGTGTACATGGCATTGTGTATTGCGCACATATGCCATGACTTTCGAGGAATTTTGCAAATGGACCTGGACACTGGCCTGACTCATTATATTTGCCATAATATTTACCACCTCTATCAGACCTTCTGATTTTCACCTTTTTATCTAATTGCCTCTCAACTTCCTTTACAAACGTCTCAAGGACATTCACAGATTGAGATTTTTCATGAAGAAAATAGACATAACCATAGCGGGAAAAATCATCAATAAAAGTGATGAAATACTTTTCTCCATTAAAGGCTGGAGTGTCCATAGGTCCATAAATATCAGTGTGTATTATTTCAAGAAGCTGGCTGCTTCTAGTGGCTCCTTTCTTATTATGTTTGGTTTATTTACCTTTAATACAATCCACACATAATTCTAGATCACTAAAGTTCAAATTTGACAAAATTTCATTACTTACTAATCTCATCATTCTTTCTTTAGATATGTGACCTAGTCTTTTATGCCATAAGAAAGCAGAAATTTCATTCAACATGCTATGTTTGCATCCAACATTATTTATTACATTCAGCAAGGAATTCGCATAAGTGTCATTCAGTTTCAATTTATATAAACCATCAATTAGAATACCAGAACCAACATTATCAGTATTCTTATATAAATCAAAACAACCAGATCCAAACGTACATCTAAAACCAGAAATATCCAACTTACTTACGGAAATAAGGTTTCTAGATAATGAAGGTACATAAAGGGTACTATATAAGTCTAATACATATCCACTTTCCAGAATTAGACGATAAGTCCCAGTGCCTTCTATTGCGGATTTCATTCCGTTTCCCATAAAGAGAAAACGATCTTCATTTGGATTTATGGTTCGGATCATAAGATATCCCTGCATATTATTGGAGACATGAGTTGTAGCACCAGTATTAAGCCACCATGTATTAATAGTAACTTCAACTAAATTTGATTCAAAACATACGGAAGATAGATGATTACCTTTCTTTTCGAACCAAGCTATCCTTTTCGGGCAGTCATTTTGATAATGTCCTTTCCTTTTATAGAAATGACATCGAACATCCTTTAGTTCCCTCTTTTCCTTATCCTGCCTATTCTTAGCAGATGCCTTTTTCTTCTTGAAATGACTTGATTTTCCATTCTTTTCTTTACCGGCTTTATTACTCACAAAACTTACTGAGTGATTCACTTTATTTTTCAAACGTCATTCTTCCTGAACAAGTTTACTGGCCAATTCATTAACATTCCACTTATCCTTTATAGTGTTATAGTTAATTTGAAAAGGTCCATATTCAGAAGGTAGCGAGTTCAGGATAAACTGGACAAGAAAAGAATCCTCTATTGTAAGTCCAAGGGAGTTTAACCTTTCTGCAAGATTAGTCATCTCTATAATGTGCTCTTGCATAGTTCGCGACCCATCAAACTTCATAGTCATGAGTTCTGCCATAAGAGTACCGGCGAGTGACTTATCAGCTGAACGAAAATGCTCTTCCACAAACTGTATATATTCCTTAGCACTTTCTGCTTGCGGAATTGTTGACTTGACGTTGTTAGCAACAGTCATCTTAATAAACATGAGGCTCAATCTATTAATGCATTCTCATGCTTTGTGGTGTGATTTTTCTGCCTCAGTACTAGCTGTTGTAAGAGCAACAGGTTTATCCTTAAGGAGTGCCAAGTCAAGATCCTGAACACCTAAATGGAAATTGACTTGTTCTCTCCATTCAGAAAAATTAACACCAGTGAACAATGCAGCAGATGAAGCATGTGTATTCATGGGAACCACTGCAAATTAAATAAATAAATAATTGAAATAACTATAAGCTCATAGCTAACGCGATTCAGATATGTACATAATAGTATAATATAGCACTCCTTTGGGTAGATACTATCTTATACTTAACATAATTAAATACCAAAACATAAGTAAGTAACAAATATATTCAATTAAATAAAACTGCCATCTTTGGATGATCAATGTTTATTTAATCAAGATATCTATTAAACCTTATCATGTCAACTAGTTATAGAACAAGACTTTCCTTTGGGTAAGTTTTCAGGTTCTACCATTAGTGACGCCAGTTTTTTTTTATTAGTATTATTATAACTGGCAATTTCTATCAATAATCATTATGTCACTTATGCACTAAATGATTATTCTGATTTTGACCACTTTGGTGAGTAACAAAATCATAAATCTCATGTGCATAATTGACTTATAACACATACTTGATTAAACATCATGAGTAAAGCATAGAACAGATCAATTGCAATCATAGGAAATATTCAGTTATTGATTGGTTGCTCTGATACCAAATGTCAGAAATTCTTTACTGTTCATCTTTCATGATTAATGATGAACAATTCAAGTAATAGCCCAAGGATCACCAATACCAGCATATCATAAACATGATCTTATAAGTTATAGTGCATTCATTTTTAAGACTTCTATGACAAAATTTTCCCACCTTCGGTAATGTAAAGCAAAACATTTTGAACTAGACACATTTCAGATGTTCAGGTTAAGCAATTCTGACTTTTAAAGGACATACTCACAAAAATCCACATACTCACATCCTATTTCACACTATTCTGAGACAGATTTTTTCAGTAGCAACCACATTACAAAGTCGCTGATATTTCCTTAACAAACCCTATAATACTAATTTTCTCAAAGAGAAGAAAGGAAAAAAAATCTATAAGGCTGCTGCAATATGCACCAGCAAACAGAAAACATGAAAAAAAATTGTCTTGGGCTCGTGCGGATGTACAACAGTGTGTGTATAAGTGTATGTGCACGTGTGTGTTTAAGTGTATGTGCGTGTGTGTCTTACATTAAATAAAAATAAACAAAACAAATCAATTGATAGAAGAAATAACTAATTCAAGGGCAAACAGACAGTAGTGCAAGTGGTGGCTCCTTATTAGGCCAATACCATTAGAAGTAACAAATAAACAATCATCAGAGGTGGCAGCAGCTTTTATGAACCCTAGTCATGATCCAACCCAAATTATAACATCCCACCACATGCATATGAAAATGAGGAAACTTCACAAGCAACCAAACCTTTTCCTATGTAATCACACTTCAATGCAAGCAACCACACACAACTAAATCTGGCTGCTTCTACATTAAAAGAAACAAAAGTAATTTTTTACTAGTTAGTTTCTTTTTTATTGTTAGTTGTAATTTTTTTTGCATTCGGTCGTAGGTTGATCGTATAGATCAAGGTTTGAAGTTCCGTTTTCCGTTTCTGTTCCGGTCATTAGAAAATTATAAATTTTCACTCCGGTTTCGGAATTTCCAAAAATTTCGTTTTAGTTCTTGTTTGTGAATTCCGGTATTTTTTTATAAACACGCAAATAAATATGCAATATTGATAGTCAATTATATTAAATTATTCAAGTTACTTAGATGATACAAAACATACAACTTAAAGCCGACGCAATGAACGCAATTATATTAAACCACCAACTATTTCGCTGAACATAATCTTAATTTATTTCATCGCTATCACTATTTCCTTTAGAGTCGGCAATAAGCCGACGCAATGAGATGATAAAATTCAACACTCACTAAGTCGACACAACTGGATTTAGCATCGATTAGAGACCGTAAGTTGGACACGTGGCTAGAAAGGATGAACCTGTGGGTTTGTACTTTTTCGGATATTCCGTTTTAATTTCGGTTTCAGATTTTTTCGGTTTTCGGACCCAGATATTCCGTCTTAATTTCGATTTCAGCTTTTGTTGCTTTTCGAACCATGTTTTTATAAACAGATTTATAAACACTGCTTATTCATATTTAAAGTGAAAAAAATAATTCATTCCTTTAAAAAATATTATTCTACATCATTATTGCAAAACAATAAAAAACAGCAAGAGCCAAACAATATAATTTCTATCCTTAAATCAGCTATTTTTAAAAGCCCAATTAGGTTGGACATATTATACGCAAGCTGAGTCCAAATAATCTTCTTATTATTCAAAATGCAGGCCTATAAGGCTCTAAGTCAACCGTTTTCTCTCCTAACCTTCGTCATCCTCTTCAACAAATGGAAACCGCCCCTAAAACCTTTCTTACAGTATGAACACGAAGGCTGAAAAAGTCGAAAAAAAATTCCGTTTCTTTTAATTGGCTGATCTTTAATTTAGTTCTCAATTTCTCAATTTTCAGGCTCAGGTAAATCGACTATCTCGATGGATTTGGATTTTTTTTCACTTTGAGATCCGGAACCGAATTTTTCGATGAATTTCGGCCCGTTCATCGTCGGAACCGAACCGAAATGGTTGGAATTCTGACATGTCGGCCAGAACTTCGAACCATGGTATAGATGGTTTTGAGTGTTTTAATTTGGTGTTTACTCCTCCATCTATTTGACAACCTGGATATCCAGCTGTTTTTCTTTTGTACTGTTAATATACAGACATGATATGTACTCTTTTTCCTTACAAAGCACCCATTTAAGTTAGGGTTACAAGGTTTTAACAAGAGAAATATATGATTTTATTAATAAAGTACCTTTCTTCCAAAAAGTTTACTTCTATTCAATCCTCTCAAGCTAACACAATCAAATACAACTCCTATTTCGGCAATTGCATTCATTAATTCTCCTAGCAGTTTCAAAGCAATTGCAAGCCTATCCGAAGATGCCACTGATTACCATCAATCTAAAGGACATCAAATTTAATTCAACTTAAAACTTTTCAACCAATACTTTATATCAACCCAACCACGCACACTTTTCATCCTCAACAGCCCATTATACCTGTATCACCAACCAACCATGACCATAAACAACCTTACGCTAAGATTCTCCTACCACTATACATTTTTTCGTTTTTTGGTAGATGATATAATCATTTATATACTTTTGACTTCCTACTTTATATATGGCCTTCATTATATTATTCCTTTGTCTTTTCTTATGTTTACACTTCAAATCCTGATGCCACTTTAAAATTTTGTGACATGTCCTGGAGTCGTATTTTAAATTTCTTGTCTTTCGGTCTAGCGTTTTAAACTTGTATTATAATCAATGATGGAAGTAAAAGGTCTACATTAGTTAGATATGCCATAACTTTAGTTAGTATTCTAGAATTGTTATTGTGAATCATTCCGCAATGTGAGCTTGCTTATTTATTATTTGTCAACACATGTACTCTAAGCGTTCTTATCATTGAACAACATATATAGAGTTTGTTTTTGTGGACAAGGAAGATTACAAAATCAGCCGAGTCTAATATAAACACGAACCAAATTTTGGTAGCAGATTAAAAGCTTCTTTTTGAAAAGATAAGGTCCTATGGATAAAAAAACAACAAATTTTGTTTTATGTCCTTAAAATTTTTATGTCCTACGAATATTCAATGTGTGTACCTTAAAATTTATTTATATTTCTCAATTATTCTTTGTTCGAAATTTTAGGAGGATCTTCAAGCTTCGATGCCAATGTCGGAAAATTTCTAGAAGAAGAAGGGAGAAGTAACTGCTAATTTGCAAGGAGAGAGATGAATATTTCGTAAAAGTGGAAATAAACATTATTTTTTTTCAACCTTTCTTTCTTGCTTTTCATACACTTACATTTGCTTGCTTGTTTACAAAAACAGAAAATATTTTTGTTTATAGTTTTACATCTCCTATATGGATGGTAGATATGAATTTAATCTTATCAATAATAAACATTCTCCAGAGTTTTCTTCAACATATCCATTCATTGGGCTTCTCTCAATTTCTTTGTTAGATAACTCTAGATTTCTCTCCAGACTAAATTCTTCAATGTGGCATAATTCTATCCATTAATACCAAAATTAATATTATCCAAAATAATTTGTTTCCTAAAATAATCAAGTTAAACCAAAATTAAATTTATTTTCAACACCCATTAAACTTGATTTTGTAGCTCCAAACAGAATTTCTAATCTTTGTATTTTACATGTTTTGCTAGGAATAAAGATATTTTTTGAACTTTCTTAATTGTGTTGAACTTCTTGTCCAACATCGATATCTTTGATGTAATTTCACGCATCTTTGTTGTGCTCTATTCATTTCATCCTCCATCGTTACCATATAAACTCCAAAAAATATGCATTCTAACATCCTTCTAGTTTCGTAAATTTTGAAAAAGTTATATATGTTATCTTTCCATTCTTTCTTAATTTTACTCTTACAATATTTGACCAATTCAATTTCTTTGGGTGTTTTCCAAATTTGACATGGGCATGAGATTCCAAAATACATTGATTGTGAAATAAATTTGTTTGAAATAGAAATGTTATAATCTTTGCTCACCATTTTGTTCTCACCGTCATAGAGCCCATCGTTTGTCTTTTTGACTCCCTCTTTGACCATTTCTATTTTTACTTCTTCGGTATTATATAGTAGCATTTCTTTAAAATTTTGCTCACGTTTTAAATCTTCTTTAAACTCTTAAATATCTTCTCCTTGGTTAACATCTTCTTTATATTCTTCTCTTTTGCTTTCATACTCTTCATAATTACCATCACCTACCTTGTTTTTATGCTCTTCATCTTCATCTTTTTCATTCTCTTCCATATTTAATTCCTTTGAAGTCTCCTTTTTCAGTCATTGGTTTTAGTATGTTGTTCTACTCTATCCTTGTGAATTTCTCTTTGACTAATTTTTCGATCCTTAGTAGCTCTTTGTTTTTCATTTCATCAATTTTCTCTTACATTAATTCTTTGATCTTTGGTAGCTCTTCTGCATTTTTCTCCTCCATATTGTTTTTCGTTTTCTCTTTACTTTCCTTTGCAGCATTCTCTCTCTGCTCATCGTTTTCCTTTTCATCCTTCTCATCGGCTGTCATATTTTCTTCTACATATTGCACATCGTTCTTATTAGCTTCCGTATCCAAGTACCATATTTTTTCATCTTTAATTCAAACTACTTTGAGTGCACATAAAAGTGAACAAATTTCCTGTCTTCTTCAACAAAGTTAAATCTTTCGTGAAATCTAGTGATAGTTGATCTATATGAAAAATAAAAATGCCCAAATTTATTATAATTATAACATTTTATATGTGATTTATCGTACCATGGTTTTCTATTCCCCTTTATGTTTTCTCCTCTTCGTCGACCTCTTGGGTATATGTATTTTGCCTTTTCTCCCCTTTATGGCATTTACTTCTTCTATAAATTTGACCAGCACTTCTTTCGCTTTGGCTCCTACTTCTTTCATTTTTAAATGTCTCATTTTCCCACAGTGTGAGTTTTATTTGAAGAGCTTTCTCCAATGGCTCTACTTTAATTTTTTCTTTAATTTTTCTTTATGGGCTTGAAGTGAACCCATGAGTTGATCAACAATCGTGGATCCAACATCTTTAGATTCTTCAATTGCTATAACTATGTAGTCAAATTTTGAAACTAAAGATCACAAAATTTTCTCAGAAACCCTAGAGTCTTCCATTTTCTCTCCATATCTTTTCATTTGATTACAATAGATAAAATTCAAGAAAAATAATCATTAATTGATTCTAATGGTTTCATATGTAAAGATTTAAACTCACATCGCATAGTTTGTAAGCTAATTTTCTTTACTTTATCAATCCCTTAAAAGCATTCTCCAAAACTTTTCATGCTTCCTCACTACTTTGTGCATCAGTTATCTTCTTGAATATAACATCATCCAAACCTTGGTAAATGAGCATAAGAGCCTTCTGATGCTTCTTCTTCAAATTCTTCAAATTATCCCTTTCAGTTTGGGATAAAATGGAAATATCGATGGGTTCTTTATACCCATTTTCTACGATATCCCATGCATATTACGATCCAAGCAACGCCTTCATGTGAACGCTCTAATTACCATAATTTTCCTTCTTTAATAAAAGAACTTGAAAAAGAGTCATTCTGTTTGCCATCTTCTTTGATTAGCAACCAGCTCTGATATCAACGTTGGGAAATTTCTAAAAGAAGAAGAAGGAGAAGTAATTGCTAATTTGCAAGGAGATTGAGAAATGAATATTTTGTAAAAGAGGAAATAAGATTTATTTTGTAAAGGAGGAAGTAAATAAATGTCTCACCATATCTGCAGCTAATCGAGCCATCCCTTTACGACCGCATGCATGTGGCATTTTTTTGTGCCTAATAGCTTTGAATGTTTGACTTTGTGCCTGTAAAAAGAAAATATAATGCATTGACTAATTAGTTACTATACATACAAAGGACGAACGATTCGATGTAATTTACCTTATATTTTCAACTAGTTTTCAAGTAGAAGAAATCATTCCACTCTTTCGTTTACTACCCAAGTTTTGAATTAGTTTATATACATCACAAGTTATATGATAAAATTTACTACCTTTCTGTTATAAATTTTAATGAAAAAAACTCCTTGATATGAAAATAATTTACCAAGAGAAAATTTCATGTATACCAAAAAGTTTAGACCATTAAGCATAGCCAAGTATCATGTTATAGGTTGTAGCTAAAAATTGAATTAGTTATCATGTGAATAACTTCAAATTTTAGGCGAAAAGCTCTTGAAAACTTTTAGTTATAGTAATCTATAAATGAGTCCAAATTGTCTCACATTTATATAAAGTGATACATTTTTCTAATCATTTATATAAAATGATAAATGCTTTATCATTTTTTGAAAAAAAATATAAAGCTTTTATCTTTTCGTATGAAAAGAAAATTGCTTTTATCATTATGCATAATGTTGTCATAAAAGTGGATGTTTTTTAAAGTAAAATTCATTTCACCTCATTTTATGAATTATATATGCATGTATCGCTACACCAAAGGTACATAAGCATGTTTCTACATAAATTGCAAGCTTGTGGTGTAGTGATAGTTTATATATGTCAACCTATTGAATGCGAAAAATGTACTTATTTCTTCGCAAAAAATTAACTAATTTCTTCTTCTTTATTTTATTTCCTTTTTCTTTCTTTTTCTTAGAATAAGAGTAGCTCTGTACTCTAGGATAATACTCATTTGAAGGAAAATAATAATGAAATGGAATAAAAAGATTAACTAAGAAGCATATTATATTGCCAAAACACTAAGCGTCGCTTGGAAAAATGACTAAAAGATCAATAAAGAGCTGATAGTAATTGTTCAAATGCTGCCTTGAAGTCAAAAAAAGGTATGTCGGGAACTTATTAAGTTATATAGCAGTAAATGGCTCCCCCAAAATATGTATAAAATGCAACAAAAATAATAATGCTTTTCCCTTTATGTCATTACTTGAATCGTAAAAAAAACCAATGTAAACTGTCAAGCTCACTTTAAATTAGCCACAAATCACACAACTCAAGGACTACCCTGAATGTGGGTATTAGTTACAGTTGTACTCTTCGTAGGTCGATTTTGGTACATTTGAGCCTTAAAAGAGTGAAGCATTGATTGATAAATTTTCTAGGATAACAATCGAGACTATAGGTGAAGTACATTGATATGTGTATTCTAAATCTACTTCGAGTAAAGCTCGTTTCCATACGTAATATTTTTTAGATTTTAGCATTTACTCTTTTAAAAGTGTAAAATAAAGTGTGAAAAAATTATATGAATTATATAGATTTTAAAACTATACAAATTATATAGATTTTTGTGTAAAAATATCAATTAATAATGTGTCCTATTAATGGTGGTATATAGAATTAAAACTTTTACATTTGTTTCAAGCAAAATAGATCCATTTTTCAACAACTATATAAATTATATAGATATTAGTTTTAAATATTATAATTTACTAAAATATATATGTAGCTTTACCTTAAATATGTACGTAGCTTATTATTCTCCAGTTTTTCCATCATTTTGCTTAAAATTTTGTGTTTATCTTCTGGGTATATCAAGTGTTTACTCTGTAGCTGAATTACAAGTATACATGGCCCTTTTGCTTTAAAAAGTATCATCTTCATGAATCATACTTTGAGATTACAATTTATAACTAAAATGATTTTACATGTAACTAAAATTTGTTCATAATCACAACAAATATTACAAAGGATGAATGCATAATGTGAGTGATCTAGTGTGGAATTTGTATTTCTATAACATTTGTGAAACACATTTTTTTAGAATTGTTTTCTTTTGATGTTCACGGATTGCTAAAGCCAATTGTCGTAAGAATTCAAGACATAACAGTAAACACTATGGACATGTTTCCTCTATCCCTTCCCAATCAAGAATAATTCTTGAACACGAGATGGATTGAAATATATTTTGATTATTATGCTTTTGGTCAAATGAGTAAGCACAAAATACGTGGAGATTACACAAAACCAACCAATATGAATATACTATTAATGTGAATAAAATATATCAGATGACAATGATATCAGAGATTTTATTATGCTAAATTATAAGTCGGAGATTAGATGACTACAAATAAACACATGAATAAGAAAAAGAGTATTTGACCACAATACTGGTTATCTTAAAGTGGGAGATTCCCTTGTTATTATTTTTGAAATTTAATTTTATAATAATAGTAATAATTACATAAAAATCATGATATCGAACAAATTCAAATGTATATGTGATGAGTTCAGGCGTATCACCATTAGATAAGAAGAAAACTTTTATAAACCAAAACCAATACCAATTGGTAATAGTTATTGTTAACATTGTCTATTTAATAACCATGTAAAACTAAAACTAAGTGACCACAAATGTCCACATTGTGCATGCTTGAGAAATTTGACCACATATAAGCATGAAAATTTTGGGATCCATGCGTAGAACCAATAATGGCAATGCTTAGATCTCAAGCAAAAAAGGGGGAAATATTGAAATAATTATAAAACTACGAGGGGCTGGTAGACTTACAGTTTTACAGCTGAATAATGGACTTGTGATTGCTCGCTCTTTCCTTTATGCTTACTTAGTAGTCTTGAAAAGGTGCAATGTTTCTACTGTTATTGAAAAATATGCAGCAGTGTATGTTACAACTTCTAGGCATAGTTAAGAAAATTAGAACGCTAAAACCAATTACATGAAAGACACACATTACAGCCTCATTGACTAATGTTTAGCTTGGTGCTTATGTCTAACTCAATACCACAATATGTCCACTAGCTAATAAAAATAACAAAAGCCAACTCATTTAAAAAAGCATTTTTATCATAATAAAAACGTAAACCATAAAGAGCTTACTCCCTTTGCTCCCCCTCCTCCTTCCTCCCGTTAT
This sequence comes from Allium cepa, assembly GCA_030765085.1. Taxonomy (NCBI): domain Eukaryota; kingdom Viridiplantae; phylum Streptophyta; class Magnoliopsida; order Asparagales; family Amaryllidaceae; genus Allium; species Allium cepa. Next base: position 445,716,797 of record CM060935.1, on the reverse strand, counting down.
TTCACATAACAGAAGCTGTGTGTCAAGGTTGTTTTATTTAAATAATCCACTCAGATAATTGCAGCATTTTCCAAAATAATCCATTCAGATAATCACAGTATTTTCAGTAAAACGCTGCCTAATAGTGCCGCGAAAAATATATTTTTGTACGGTGATTATATAATAATTTATATTACATTATATTTTGATTACTGGTGCTTTGCCACACAATATTACATTCGCATACGAACCATGAATAACAGAAATAAAAGTACGATCGTGCATAACAATGTGATACGATCACAAACAACACAAAAAATACACATGTTAACTTATTCTGTAAAGTTTCAAAAATACCAACCTTTGCTGCAAAATGCATCAAATGATAATATAAATGTTTTTTAGATTAAAAACTATGGAAAACCCTATAAATTATATTAAAAATACTACACTAAAAATCGGGCTGTTACATATAATATCGAATAATATCGGTTTTACTTTAAGTTTAAATCACCAAAAATTATAGGAATTAGATGTTGACTCACTAGATTAATTATTTATGCTAAATTAAATGTATATATAAGTCCTATTTAATAGGAAAGACATCTAGATAATCACTACCTTAAATATATTTTATATAAAATGTAAATACAAATACATATTTTTGAAAATAATTAACTAAACACACACACACATATACATGTATGCATGTATATTATAATTCATTAAATATACATTTCAAATAACTTGAAATAAATATGTAAATAAATAAGTAAGTAAATAATATATATGTACATTTAAATTATAGCTGAATATAATTAGTATATGTATATGAATATTAAATAGTTTTTATATATACTTGTATTTATATATATAAAATACCAAGTATAAATAAATATAGTGTTTTCTACTAATATATATACACATACATACATACATACATACATACATACATACATACATACATACATATATATATTATGTGTGTATGTATATATGTATTATTATATATCCCAATAACTGTATGTGTGTGTAGATTATATCATTTATGCATTTATCTTTATCATCATATTATTATGTTCACATGAAATTAAACCAATAATTACGTTGAGTATATTGAAACTCACATAATATAATTAAATGTACTTAACAAAATAGTTTCTAAATCAAATTGGACTGCATTTATATTAAATATGATTTAATATAATTTGCACATTTACTCATAATAACACAAAACTGATCTTTTGGTTAATTGAATGTAAGGTTTTTTTGAAACCAACCAGTTTACTCTTATGTGTGACCCTCTAGATCCAACAATGGAACTAGAGCCAACATATGTTATTAAGAATAAAGCGACCAACATATAGGGTAACCTTATGAGAAGTTCACTAAGATAGATGTCCAGGAAAGGATGTTTAACTAAGGAGAAGGTTACTCTAATTAAGGAACATTCTTATGACTGGAAAACCTCCCCGCTCTTGGCTCTTGCCAGGCTAGTCAAGATAGTTTATATATCGAGCATGGCTTAAGCATAAGGCCAAAATTGTATGTTCGTAAGGTTGATTCTTATATGAATTTGAATTAAATATGAACCAAATTTGAAAATTATTTCAAATCTGAATTTGTAAATGTTATAAATTCTAATTTTAATGTATTTTTAAATTTGAACCGATATTTATAATGGTTACAAATATAAATTTAAAATTATTTTAAATTTGATTTAAATATAAATATAAATTAAATCATTAATTATTATTAATATTAAATTCGGGTTGTTTTAATTTAAAACTGAAATTTAGTAAAGTTTTAATTTAAAACAAATTAGTTATAAATTTTTGTAATTAAATTAAAAATAACTTGAAAATCGTTTTGAATTTAAAACATATAAATTGTAAATGTAATTTTAAAACTGCTTAAACAAAATATATGTTATAAAATTTATAACTTAATTTATTAAAATAAATAATTTTATTGATTTAAAATTATATTAATTATATGAAATAATAGACTCATTAAAATCAAAGTGATGTGTATGTTATATTGAGTTATGACATGCCATAATATGTTACATACTTATCATCTCTTATTATTTATAGCACTCAATTTTGTTTCTATAAATTATGAATTTATAGATAAAGGTTAATCTCTATTATTTACAAAAAAAATTGATGTACGTAGGTGTATATATGGTAGTCGAGCACACTTAAGCTATGTGTATCTTCTATAGATGCTTTGTGTATCCCTTGATAGATACGAGAAACTATACGACTCTATTGAGCACACTCAAAGGTCGTGTACTTGTACTTATGCACAATGTAATGATTGATTACAAGTGCTTAATGTACTTTGTGGTGTGTTGGGCACATCGAATGTAACAATGATGATTAGGGGAAATGATTATATTGTTAGGAGTGATAAATTGTGACAACCTACCTCCCCGATCCTCGAAAATTGATACTAATACATCCTCGATATTTATGTGTCGCGACTCCAAGTTTCGGAGAGGCGGATTATCATGGGTAAGAAAGAAAATAAAGATGAATATTATTTTAACAAATAACCGTTAAAGCGGAAATTTTAATTACATTTGTCAGAGTTAAACATGGACAGTTATAAATATCTGTCCTTATGAATGCAGAATATAATGTTACACAAGTGTGGTGGAAATAGATAACAATCTTCAGAAGAATCTTCTAACTCCATGCTCCGAGCTCCATCCAGATTTCTTTGAACTAAACCTGACTACTAGGCTGTCCAGGAAAATTAGGGCACCTAGAGTTTAAGGGAAAAAGGAAATAAACTCATGGTCAGTCATGAAACTGGTTTGAGAAACTCAAAATACATGGTTTGAAAAAGAAAAGGTATTTCATAAGACCATGCCGCACATAAATACGGAATATTTTTTTATCTTATGTTAACCAAAACATTTTCCACTCAAAATATAAGGATATTATTGTTAATGACATTCTTTGAAAATATTTTTCAAGTAAATATACTCAAATAGAAGAAATAGTTACATTGGTTAAATTTGACGGCATAATAAGTTTACAATCAAGTTCAAAGACACTTATTGGGAAATGGATTTCCATACAAGGAAGGTAAGAGACTACCTTCCGTATAGTACATCTCTAGAGGAATGTATCGTGGATACACAAACAATCCTCCGCATCTGGCAAGACCGGCCTATTCCTATTTGGCACTTATACATGGCCTGGATAGAATCGAATATGACATCACCTCGGTCGTAATTGACCTATCCGGGGCCCCATAGCGTACATTACATACTCGACGCATAAAGAGTAATCTAGAAAGGTGATGAAAACACCCTAATGCTTGCGAACCACATAGCCTAGCGGCGTACCCTATTTAAGCCATTACAGGGTGATGAGGTCAAAGGTAGCGATTTCCTTTCACATAGCACAATCTATTTGAATGCCACATTTCCATCCCATAGTCGCACAACTAATTTTTACAAACGTATAACTCCTAAGCTCGTACGTCTCAAGAAAGGGTGTTAAGCTAGGAGAAGTTGCACTCTCGGCCACCAAACAGATGATACGTTCATAGAGATCAATTTATGTAACTAGAAATGCAACATCAAACATTCGTCCATACAAGTTGTCCAAGAACATGACAAATCGAAGGCACTTTCCTACTACGGCCTGTCGGGAATTACTTCTAGGATTAGTAGTGAGAAGTCCTTGCATCGAAGGTCTTAAATGAAGAACTACTACCACATAATATGATATGGGAAATTTCATTCGATGGTCCGTGACAAGCAGCCCTACATTCTACCTATCAAATCATATCAATGTCTTCACTTCAAATACATAAATTGGTTCAAAGTAGTCTTTGGATAGAAATTACTCAAATTCGACCCCAGTTCCATCAAACCAATCATCGGTAAATAGGTGTCCTGTGAGTAGGGAATCATACTTTAATTGATTTTCTTTTTATCAAAATCTCTTCTTGAGATATGTATTTCTAAAACATTCTTTCCGGTATATACAGAATTATTAAACCCCTCTTATCAAATCCTTCGATTACTTTAAACCTTTTCAAACTAGGAATAATTCAAAAATCATTTCATTTTTCACTTAGGAAAATATTTCCAAATCATTTCTTTGAAATCTTAACATAACTTTCTTAATTCAAAACTCAAAATTTTGATTAAATTAAAACCACGTTATCTAGGATGTTAATCCAAAACCAGTGAATATTAAATGAGTAGAATCTATAAAAATCATCTAACCCTACCAAATATCGATCCTCGTATTCAATAAGTACTATGGGCAAAATAACAGCGAAATCACCTTTTAAATTCCACGAATAATACAAGCTCCCTCTTCGGGCTTTAACACCGAGTACAAGAAGATTATCTCCATAAAATCCAAGTTGTTTATATTCAGAAAAGCAAATCCTTTATACTTTGAAATTTTTTTATCTGAGTGAATCAAATTTACTATCTCATCTATCAAGCCAGTCCGGATAGCCAGGGAGAGCAGAAAACTGGTTTTCCAAACCCAAGCCTAGACACTATCTCTTTAACACCCATAAGGCGGTCGAGTTATTTGATTGGCTCTAAATCATTTAACATATAACCATTTCATAAATCTTTCAAATCATCTTTAAAATACTTTATAAATCATTTAAAAACATTTATAAAACATTTGGAAAAGAACGGTTGCGTTTAAAACTATATTTGAAAAGTTATAGAAAAGTGCTGTAGAAAAGTGCCATAGAAAGTGCTTTTTAAACTATATTGATCAAAACAAGCTTTTATCATTTGAAATCGCATTTTTAGAACTCAAATCACTTTAAAACTTTTTATAAGATTTTTTGAATTTATTTCATATTTTATACAATTTTAAATATCATTTTCAAAGAAATCCTGCAATGGATTATGAACTGCAAAATCACGATTTTCTAAAAACTTGTTTTACTCATATTTCAAAATTTACTTATCGAAATCTCGATTGTAACAACCCTTGTTCGAAGATTACCTTTCAATATTGACCACATTAAAAAACAATCAGGTGGCTTAATATTGAAAGGTAATCTCCAAACCAGGGTTGTTACATCGATTTTCTTTCTTTGTTTGAAAACTACGAACATAATAGTTAGGAAAATTCTTATCTCGAAGAATTCCAAGTATATTCCATTCTATATACTCGTTTGACTTTTATTGTGTGAAATCACGAACTACCGTTACGCGATGCGTCTAATTTTGAATAAATTTTCTATTACCTTTCAAACTTCACCAAAACACTTTCAAATGTTTATAAAACATTTCAAACTCATTTTTAAACCTTTTAAAAGAGGTTTAATATCCCATATACACTAATTCGTTAAATAAAGAAAAGTGATTTTCTTTGTGCTTATCGACATGCATGTCAAATTTTTGCATATATATTCAACATTCATATTAAAAAACCAAACTTGATGATCAAAGCATATTAAAAATCCATTGCAAACATCATATCATCATTCAAAAATATAATATAAGTAAGAGTTTCTCACATTGATTATCTATGCGAAAAAAGCTATAGCTTCACAAACTCATGATCTGAGCTCACAAACCCCAACAACTTGCTTCCTGGTATGCTCGACCATGCCAAAAGTGGTGCTCGGCCAAGCATGGGGAATGAGGTATACGACTTTGGATTATTATCGAATTTACTAAACACTAGACCTAAAAATAGGACACTTTCTCTCTGATTTTTGGACATCCTACTCTCTGAATTTGGAAAAGTTGTCAACGGAAAAGTTGTACTAAATTATTTTATCACTATTTCAAAAAAAGAATCATCCTATTTGGTTCAGATTTGAATGAGATATGGTCAAATGAAGAAGAGGCATTCTTGGATTTATAAAAATCACACCCGAAAATGGGTCGATTTTTAGCTAATTTTTGGACATATTACACAAAGAATTATGAAAATTGGTCAAAATTAAAGTTCTTGAAAATTCTTTTATCCACATTTGAAAAAAAGAAAAACTTGATTTCAATTTATTATGAGAAAGATATGATCAATAGAACAGAGGGTATTCTCGAATCCATAAAAATGAAGCCCGAAAATGCATTATAAAGAATTGGAATTTTGACAAAGCTAAGCACAAAAATAGAAGAAGTGCTAAACATAAAATTTGTTGCCAGTGGAATTTTAAATAAGGAATTAATTTATTTGGATTTAATTTGGAGGAGTTATGGTTTCAATGAAAAAGAGGTATTTTCGACCGCTCGAAAATGCTCTGGAAATAATGGAGATTTGAGCATAGCTAAGCTTATAATGAGAAGTGGTTGTCAAAAGAAAGTTGTAGCCACTGAAATTTTGAATGATTTGGAAAAAATAATTTCACAATTTCGTTTGGTTATGAAGGAGATATGAAGGATGAAAAAATGAGTTGTGGAGAAGCTATTTATAGGAAAAGAGAAGGTGGAAAATATCTACCTTTACATCATCCCTCTCATCACCACCACATGCTCCATATCCATCACCCACGTTCTCACTTTCCATCCATCATTTTGGCAGCCAACATCCACCATCATCAACCCCCATGTGTGCACGCTCAAGTGTGTACTTTGGTTGACTTTGTGCTTGCTTAAATTTTAAGTAATTTAGAAATATCCTATATATTTCATTTATATATGTTTATATATGTATGTATATCTGTATGCATGTTTATGAATAAGTTAAAGTGTATGTTAGGATGTGTATGTGTATATTGTATATGTACACATGACACAAAAACAAGGTTGCAATGATTTAAAACAAATTTCGTTCGTCAAACCGTTAAAAATTGGAAATTCGATTCCCAGTCACATTTTCACTTACATTTTAAATTGCATATAAACGTAAACAAAATTTGAAAATAAATTTCTTATCAATTTGAACTAATTAAAATAATCACATTTCGTTTATAAAATCATATAAATTAATACTAACAATTATTTACAGAAATCGCTATTATATTGATAAAACGATATCAATTTTCCTTATAATTTCAAATTAATTTCATAACTTTATAGAACCATTATAAATCATTTATTATTACTTTATAAATAATTAAAATGAATTATTATCATTTTAAAAACAATTGTTTATATAATTATATTAATTATTAAATCATTACATCTCAATTAAATTAAATAAATCAATTATTAAATATAAGGTCGTCACTGATGATGTCTTTAATACATTTTATTTCCAAAAATAAAATAATTAATTTTATTTAATATTCTTGTTCAATTATAAAAATAAGTGTATGTATTCAGCTTTGTGCGTGAGTTTTAAGATTATAGTGCTGGTTTTCGATAAAACGGTTTTTAGCTATTTTATCGATTTAAATCCCGAGGAAAAGTATTTTATAAATAACTACTCAAAATTAGATTTATTATTCTTTATTATATCTTAAAACAATATTATCTTTCATTTGAATAAATTTAAAAATAAATATAATTTATCAACGTATAAATTTGCGAGTCGTCATAGGCTTCCCCCGTTAAAAGAATTTCATCCTCGGAATTACCCAGGTAAAAAACCCAAAGGTTTTCTCAAAATATCTATTTTTAAACTTCCATTTATATGATGTATATAGATCATCCGTACATAATATCTCATTCGATTTTCTATTTAAATTCAAAATTTTACTTCCAAACTAGCATTGATTCCCCGATCCTTTAGTGCGGGCTGTGATCAAGCTTTTTGATCAAAGCTTTAGTTCTTCCATACATAGCTCTGAACTATGATAAAAAACTCAAGTATCTAACCATAAACCCTCATCATGGTTCAACGTCAAGAATCGAGTGATAGATCCTTTTCAGATCGGTGCGAACACCTCAAAGTTCTACACATGAATCTTAGATTAAATCGTGCGACGAAATAATCCACATACTTCATGCGTATTTATTAACCTTTCCAAAATTGTTATGAAAATATTTCATAAAACTTCCATCTTTTATTCAAACTTTTATAAAGATACTTCTTTGTACATAACCATTTTACATTTTTATTTTCAAATATTTCTACTTAAAAACACATTTCTTTTCAAAATGCAATTCAAGGGTTTAAAAACAAATGTTTCAAAAACATCGTTTACTACAAACCTAAACCATTCATTAATAACTTTAAACATTTATTTTAAAGATCAAAACATACCCATGCTTATCAATTAAGATAATATACTTTGATAAAAATTGACAATCATCAATTAATTCAACAACTAATGATTCATATTATGATTTTTAACTTTAGAGAATTATATTGATCGAGTAACTCAAAAATGATGCCAAGATACTAGGCACTACCAATAGTATCACATATTTTCCTAACAAGAAGGGGAATACTTAAGAGAAGCATTGACCATCCGAACACATCTCTTGCCCATTTTTAGTTACTTTCGAGCCACTCGGATCAATTAATCATAAAATATTTTTTCATTTTCCAAAATCCCATTTTAGAAATGATACTGTTACTATTCCTTTTCCAAAAATCATTTGAAATTCCTTTCAAAAATACTGGAACATAGGTTCTAAAAAATTCCTTTATAAAGCACGTTTTATAAATCCAGTTAATAAAAACACATTCATAAGATTTATTTATCTTAAACAAATTCCTTCAGTAAACAATATTATTTATCGAATACCTCATAGTCAAATTGTGAAACTAAATTCACGAGGTGTTCGTACTTAAAATTTTGAATTAAACAACCAATAAATCAATGATAATAACTGAGTATTATCATTTCTATAGTCAAAATAACTATTTAAAATAATATTTTTTATATTCAAAATATAATCTTAGGTAAAATTATTTCATTTACAAATTTTCAAACCAAAATCATATATATCATTAGCAAATACACGTTCATATATAATACTCTCAAACTCAATCTAGAGTGTTACTAACCCTATCTCCAATGAGCTACTCATCCTAGGGTATTACTAACCCTATCTCTGATGAGACTTTACCTTACCAAAGCCAAGGTTCTCGCTTTACCTTGCTCTCTGATAACAAATGTGGCGGCCCTCCTCCTCGATCCTCGAAAACCGACACTAATGCATCCCTGCTATTTACGTGTCGCAAATCCTAGTGCTGGAGAGGCGGATTATCATGGATAGGAAAGAAAATAAAGACAAAATAGAATCTCACATGAGTGGATTAACATATATTATTTCAGCATATAACCTTTACAGCGGAAATTTTAAATATGTTTATCAGAGTTAAATATAGACGGTTTAGAATATAATAATACACAAGTGTGGTGGAAATAGATAACAATCTTCAGAAGAATCTTCTAACACCATGCTCCAAGATCCATCTAGATTTCTTCGAGCTAAACCTGACTACTAGGCTGTCCCGGAAAAATAGGGCACCCAGAGTTTAAGGGAAAAGGAAAATAAACTCCGAGTCAGTCATGGGACTGGTGTGAGAAACTCAAATTATGTGGTTTGAATAAGAAAAGGTATCTCATAAGACTACGCCGCACATAAACGCGAACCAGGTTTTTACCTTATGATAACCAAAATATTTACTATGAAAATATGGGGATATTATTTTTAATGACATTCTTTGAAAACACTTTTCAAGTAAATATATTCAAATAGCATAAATTGTTACATTAGCTAAATTTGATGGCATAATAGGTTTACAATCAAGTCTGAAGGCACTTATTGGAAAATGAATTTCTGTACATTGGCTGGTAAGGGACTACCTACCGTACAGTACATCTTTAGAGGAATGTACAAAGGATACACAAATAATCCTCTGCATCTGGTAAGACCAGCCTATCCTTATTTGGCACTCATACATGGCCTGGACAGAACCGAGTATGACATCACCCCGGTCGTAACCGACCTGTCTGGGGACCCATAGCATACACTACATACTCGACATATAGCGAGTAATATAGAAAGGTGATGACCATACCCTAATGGTTGCGAACCATATAGCCTTGTGGCATACCTTGTTTAAGCCATTACCGGGTGATGAGGTCTGAGGTAGCGATTACCTTTCACATAGCAATTCCACTTTGAATGCCACTTCCATCCCATAGTCACACAAACGATTTCTACAAACGTACAACTCCTGAGCTCGTACATCTTAGGAAAGGGTGTTAAGCTAATAGAAGTTGCCTTCCCCGCCACCAAACAGATGATACGTTCATAGAGATCAATTTATTTAACTAGAAATGATACATCGGACATTCGTCATATAAGTTGTTCAGGAACAGGACAAACCAAAGACACTCTCTTACCACATCATGTCGGAAATTACCCCTAGGATTGGTAGCGAGAAGTCCTTGCATCAAAGATCTTAAATGAAGAACTACTACGATATAAAATTATATGGGAATTTCCCCCGAGGGTCAGTGACAAGCAGCCCTATATTCCATCTTCCAAATCATATCCATGTCTTCACTTCGTATACGTAAATTTGTTTGAAGTGGTCTTCGGATAGGAATTACCCAAATCCGACTCTTGTTCCTTCGAACTAATTATCGATAAAAATACGTTTTGTGAATAGGAAATCATTCTTTAATTGATTAAGTTCTTTTAATCAAAATCTCTTCTTGAGATATGTATTTCAAAAACATTATTTTCGGTATATACATAATCATTAAACCCCACTTATCAAATCCTTCTATTACTTTAAGACTTTTTAAACTAGGACTAATTAGAAAATAATTTCATTTTTCACTTAGGAAAATATTTCCAAATCATTTCTTTTAAATCTTAACATAACTTTCTTAATTCAAAACTCAAAATTTTAATTAAGTTAAAACCACGTTATCTAGGATGTTAATCCAAAATCAGCAAATATTAAATGAGTAGAGTCTATAGAAATCATCTAAGTCTACTCAAAACCAATCCCCATATTCAACAAGTACAAAGGGAATAATGGCGAAATCACCTTTTAAATTTCATGAATACTACGAGTTCCCTCTTCGGGCTTTAACACCGAGTACAAGGAAATTATCTCTATAAAATCCAAATTGTTTATATTAAGAAAATCATATCCATTATACTTTGGAAAAAATTTATCCAAGTAAATCGAATTTTCTATCCCATCCATTAGGCCAGTCCGGATAGCCAGGGAGAAAAAAAAACTAGTTTTCCAAAACTCAAGCCTAGACACTATCTTTTTAAGGCGGTCAAGTTATTTGATCGACTCTAAATCATTTAACATATAGCCATTCCATAAATCTTTCAAATCATCTTTAAAATAATTTATAAATCATTTGAAAACATTTATAAGATTTGGAAAATAATGGTTGCGTTTAAAACTATATTTCAAAAGTTATAGAAAAGTGCTGTAGAAAAATGCTATAGAAAGTTCTTTTTAGCTATATTGATCAAAGCAACTTTTTATCAGTTGAAATTTTATTTAAGAACTCAAATCGCTTTAAAACTTTTTATAAGATTTTTTGAATTTATTTCATAATTTGTACAATTTTAAAATATCATTTTCAAAGAAATCCTGTTATGGATTACGAATTGCAAAACCACGATTTTCTAAAAACTTGTTTTACTCATATTTCAAAATTTACTTATCAAACTCTCAATTTTCTTTCTTTTTTTGAAAACTATGGATATAATAGTTCATAAAATTCTTATCTCGAAGAATACCGAGCTATGTTCTATTATATATACGTGTTTGACTTTTATTGCGCGAAACCACAAACTGTCGTTACGCGACGCGCCTAATTTTGAATAAATTTTCTATTACCTTACAAAATTCACCAAAACACTTTCACATGTTTATGAAACATTTCAATAAAACCTTTTTAAAAGAGGTTTTACATCCCATATATACCAATTCATTAAATCAAGAAAATGATTTCCTTTGTGTTTATCGACATTTATTTCCGTGACTTGCATATATATTCAACATTCATATCAAACAACCAAACTTGATGATCAAAGAATATTAAACATCCATTGCAAACATCATATCATTATCCAAAAATATAATACAAGGAGGAGTTTCTCACATTGATTTTCTCTCGAAAAAACGCTATAGCTTCATAAACTCGCGATCCGAGCTCATGAACCCCAAAAACTTGCCTCCTGGTATGCTCGGACATTCCATGCCAATAGTGGTGCTCAACAAAGCATGGGGAATGAGGTATAGAACTTTGGATTATTATCAAATTTACTAAAAACTAGACCTAAAAATTGGTCACATTCTCTCCAGTTTTTGGACATCCTACTCTCTGAATTTGGAAAAGTTGTCAACATCAAAGTTGTAATAAATTCATTTTTCTACGATTTCATAATAAGTACCATCTAATTTTGTTTATTTTTGAATGAGATATGGTCAAATGAAAAGGATGCATTCTCGGATTTACAAAAATCACACTTGAAATGGGTCTACTTCTAGCTAATTTTTGGACTAGTTACACAAAGAATTATGGAAAGTGGTAGAAAGGAAAGTTATTTAAAATTCTTTTATCTACAATTTAAAGAAAATAAAAACTTGATTTTGATTTATCATGAGAAAGATATGATCAAAAGAACAAAGAGTATTCTCGGATTCATAAAAATGAAGCCCGAAAATGCATTGTAAAGAATTGGAATTTAGACAGAGCTAAACTCAAAACTAGAAGAAATGCTAAAAAATTTAGCCATTAGAATTCTAAATGGTTATAACAAAATCACTTTGTTTGGATCTAATTTGGAGGAGTTACACTTGAGTGAAAAAGAGGTATTTTCGGCCTTTAAAACTGGGCTTGAAAATGCTCTGGGAAAAATGGAGATTTGAGCATACATAAGCTTAGAATGAGTAGAGGTTGTCAAATAGAAAGTTGTAGCCACTAAAATTTTGAATGATTTGAAAAAATTGTATTTCACAATTTCCTTTCAGTTATGAAGGAGATATGGAGGATGAAAAAATGAGTTGTGGAGGGGCTATTTATAGGAAAAGAGAAGGAAAAAAATATCTATCTTTACGTCATCCCCCTCATCACCACTACATGCTCCATCTCCATCGTCCATGTGCCCACTTTCCATCCATCATTTTGGCTTCCAACATCCACCACCATCAACCCCCATGTGTGTGTGCTTAAGTGTGTACTTCGATTGAGTTTGAGCTTGCTAAAAGTTTGAGTAATTTAGAAATATCTTATATATTTCTTTTATATATGTATGTATATTTGTATGCATGTTTATGAATAAGTTAAAGTGTATGTTAGGGTGTGTATGTGTATGTTTTATACGTGCACATGACACAAAAACAAGGTTGCAACAATTTAAAACAACTTTTGTTCGTCAAACCGTTGAAAATTAGGAAACCAATCCCGGTTACATTTTCACTTACATTTTAAATTACATATAAACGTAAACAAAATTTGAAAATAAATTTCTTATCAATTTTAAATAATTAAAATGATTATATTTCATTTATAAAACCATATAAGTTAATACTAACAATTATTTACAGAAATAGCTATTATATTGATAAAACAATGTCGATTTTCCTTATAATTTCAAATTACGTTTATAACTTTATAAAACCATTACAAATCATTCATTATTACTTTATTACTAATTAAAATTAATTATTATCATTTTAAATAAAATTATTTATATGATTATAATAATTATTAAAACATTAAATCTCTATTAAATTAAATAAATCAATTATTAAATATAATGTCATCATTGATGATGTTTTAAATACATTTTATTTCCAATAATACCAAATAATTAATTTTATTTAATATTCTTGTTAAATTATAAAAATAAGCATATGTATTCAGCTTCGTGCATGAGTTTTACGATTATAGAGCTGGTTTTCGATAAAACGGTTTTCGGCCATTTTATCGATTTAAATCCCGAAGAAAAATATTTGTAAATATATACTCAACATAAGATTTGTTACTATTTGTTATCACTCAAAACAATATTATTTGTATTATCAACCTTTTAATTGAATAAATTTAAAAATAAATATAATTTATCATAGTGATAAATTTGCGGGTCGTTACAAATATGATATAACCAATACTATGTTATTCACCATTTATGGATACCATGTTTGTTAAGCAAAAAAAAGTTTGCAGATACATGATAAACATGTCTTAACACCACTGGAGTAATTTAAAGAATTCTTACATCTTCTTTAGGGTTTAGGAAAATGTAGAAAATCTAGGAGAAATGTTGTAAAAATATGTTAAACAATTCTAACATGTATTAGAACATATGCAATCATTATTTAATGTACTTAATAAATTCGCGAGAAATCGTTACATAAAAAAATTCATATCTATTAATTTAGCCTTTAAAAATGGTTATGAAATGTAGTATAATGCTCTTCTAAAATTTTAGCATGTTTTCGATTTAGTTCCCATATAAGAGCCGAATAATACGACCCCTATTAATACGATCAAATATTTTGAGTCTTGGACATTTGATTTTAAAATCACAATGTCATGCATTGGCTCATGTGAGATAACAAAAGAGTATGGATATTCATTCCAAATTCAATCACATACATTATTATTATGGTGAAATGTCACATTTCGCAAGGTATGAGAGCTTGAAGAAATTGTTTCGTTCGAATAGCGGGAAGGATTTGCAGTGCAAGATTGCATTCTTAAAATGATTAAATACATTAAGAAAATTGTTGATTTGAAATCTGACTCTAGACCAAGACCTATGGATAGTCCATGTTCATGGATTACTAAAGAATTAGCTTGACATGTTTATATTGATGAACTTAACCAATTGCAATTTCATCAACCACCTCGAACTTCTATAGAAGAAGTATGATCTATTAATTATCTTTTGTAGAGGTTTGACGATATAAAAGGAAGAAACCAAAGTAAAAATATGATAGTAAAAATGATATGGTTGGGAAGGAAGAGAATGGTTATTGTCACCATTGATCAAATAAGAAACAAAGGAAATGAAATTGTCTGGATTATTTTAAATAGCTTAAAGAGAAGCTATGTGGTTCTCTTTCACAAAGTGTTTTTTGAAAAATTATCTATTTATTGGTTATACTCCTTGAGTTTTAGATGCTAGATTTTTAACTCATTACCGTAATTATTATAGAAACTTATAAGTAGAAGAAACATAGTAAAAAGTTTATTAGAACTTCATATTGCAAATAATGCTATCACAACAATCAAAGTAATGGGAGAGTACAGTGAAAAACATGATATTGAACACATCTAAATTTTAGCTATTTTCATTATGAAATAATTTTCATTTAATGTTTGACAAAATATGGAAATAAATTTATTTTAATGAGAATATATGAATATTCATTATAGTATAAAACTATTTTGGTAGACTAGGATAATGACATTTGAGTACTAAATAATGGCGTGTCAACTATTGAAAATACAAAAGCATATACATAATGACAATTACCTTTTGCATTGTGGACCTGACCATGTTATTAAGAAATGGTTATATAAATTGAGAAACGATCTCACTTCTTTTGATTTTATATCATAAGACATTTGTGAATTGCTTCTAAAAAGGAATATGAACAAGCACAGATTCAATATGAGCAATAAAAGAGTTGTTGAGCTCTTAGGACTAATACATATAGATGTATGTAGTCAAATGTCTACGAATACCAAAACCAGATCAAATTACATCATCACAATTATCGATGAATGATACTATAGATATGGAGATGTGTTTCTTATGAAACCAAAATCTGAGATCTACTTGAACATTAGAAAATTCAAAACAAAAGCAAAGAACATAACATGCAAAAGATTAAAAGATCTAAGTATCTTAGATATGATTCCAAGAGTAACTAAAAGAGACCATGACTCTCTCTTAAGTTACTTGTCCTCGTACTTCACAAAAAACCATGTTTCAAAAGAGAGGAATTGAACCTTGTTTGACATTGTTTGATTATGATGAATGAATTTGAGCTACCTCTTTCCTTAGGAGATAGGTAGTAAAGGTTCAGTGCATTCATAGGGTATAGTACCATTTAACATGCACTTATGATTCCATACAAGATATGGATTAGGAACAAACCATATCTTAAATTGCTTAAGATATTGAGTTATGTAGCCTATGTTAAAGAATGTATTCTCCAATGAACTTGAAGCTAAATAGTTTTTAATAAGTTTACAGGTTATACAAAATACCTATTTTATCTTAATGTGGAGTAGAAGTCTTTGTTCTAAGACATGTCATCTTCTAAAAGGAGGAATTTATTTTTAAAGAAACTAGTGGTGGTACGACAAAATTAGATGAGATCCAAGATTGTAACATGCAAACTAATCAAGTAGCTGAGAATCATTTCACCGTACCCTAAAATCTACAACCTATCAGAATTGTCTAATTGAAAAGCTTATGCATTAGTGAGAAACCACAATTTCTTATTAATGACAAGAAAGAGGATTATACCATTCATACTGACAATTCCCTTTGTTTCCAATGAGCCATGAAGAATGTAGACTCTTTCTTATGACTTAATGTCTTAATATCCAAAGTGGATTCCATGTATACTAGCAAAATTTGGACTTTAGAAAGTATTTGATGGGACGATACCCATCGAATGCACTAAAATATCCATTTAAGATTATTAATGAAAATAGAAAATTGTAGACTCATAGGGCAAGGTCATTTTGGAAATAAATGATTTTTTTCAAATTAAAATTATTGATTGTGATGAAACCTTTTCATCTATCCCCACGTTTAATTCCATATGGATTCTACATACAATTGTCGCGCACTATGACTATGAGATATGACATATGGATGTTAAAATGGTATATCCAAATTATGATTTATAATACTTGTTTGAATATTGCTGCCAAAGGTCCTCGATTTCAGTAAGAGCGGTAATAAAGCTTCTATACTCGTATTATCTTAAAAATGCATCTAGACATTGGAATGGGTGTTTTTGACAAGATAATCTAATACTTTGATTAGAGTCAAAACATAGAGGAAGAGTATTAATATAAGAGAAGAAGAAATAAGGCACTACGATATTTATAAGAAAAGTGTGCGCAAAGGACTAAATACCGATTTAGTAATGATGTACCTATCTTATGTTTGGTCAGTGTAAAGTTACTACAAAATTTATCGATATAAGATTTAGGCGGCATATCTTGAGTACAAGGTATAAAGATTTATAAAGATGGATCGAGTAGGATGTCGGGATTGTCCCAACCTAAGAAGAAAACACCATAATAATATATTTGGTATGAAATTCTAGGAAAGGAACTGTTCCCTTACGACTTCGAATTATCTTTTATAGAAAGGACTCCACATTTCGAATGTGGAGAGTAGGAGCATATAAGAATGATACCTTATGCATTGGTAATAGAATCCATCATGTATGCTATGTTATATTAGAATCCATATAGCATATGCATTTGGTGCATGATCGAATCTATATAAAAATAATGGGATAGCTAGTAAGGATATTCAAACTCGTTTTACCATAGCGACATTAATAAAATTAAAGCAACCTTCAAATTTGAATTCAACCTCAATACAAGGATCATAGTTTGGAAAGGTTCCAAATAAGTAGTTGTAACACATTTAACTGTGAATGTTGAGTAAATCACCTTAAAAAATGCCACGAAAGAAGTAATATGTTTTACGCAAATTTATTAGAATGGTAAGGGGATTTTGTTCATTAAAGATCTGATACTTCTATATTATGGTTTCAAATAAGCAATTGGACCGCAAAAAAGGAACTAATAAACTTGTAGAAATCAAGATGCACTCACCATAAGTACCGCATGATATGTGTTTATAATTTATGGAGAATTGGTCGTCAAATAGATAGATTTTAAGGATAATATTACATATTTACTCACTAAGGCACTTTCTTAGTCCACTCTAGCATGACTGGTCGAAAGGTACAGTTTGAGACATGTAATTGGTATCAAGTTTAAGTGGAAGACTAGTAGACTTGAGGGTATGCTCTAGTGGTAGTTATGTAATTTTGATTATATAATTAAACAAAACGACATAATTGAACACTTAGCTTTTACGTATGAATCTTATTTGAAATGAAAATATAGTTTTTCACTTTATGTTTATCTTATATAAGCATATATATATATATATATATAATTAAACATAGGTGAATACATTCTATAAATAAGTCAGAAATATCAATGTGTAAGTTTTAATCGATTATAGTAATAAATGTGTTCATAATGAATGAGTACATATAATTAAATACATATCCGTAAAAACGATTCCCCAACAAGTCTAGTATACATAATGCTCTCTACTTGATGTATAGTGATTTACTCAAAACAATTGAGGATACCAAACAGTTAATACTTGTAGTTGTTATGGGTCAACGGTAGAATGATTCATTGAGAGCCTATGTTGGTTAGTTATATCTATGTTAAAATATAGGATCTCAGGTGACGATGTGCGGGCCTTTTATCAAGAAAGTAGTGTGGACCTTGTTTATTGAAAGCGTACATTAACAATGGTTAAACAAGACATGAGTTTCTGTTAACACCATAGTTGGTTACGAGATGGATACTCAATGTGAAGCATTCCTCAAGAAAAAATTGGTCTCCTTTGATATAGAAGGTTACTGTATATGTAATTGGTTCTTAACTCGAATTTAGAAATCTTTGGTCAAAGTAAATTTGGTTAATTGACTATTATTATCGATTGAACTAAGTAACTTTAGAGCTCAAGTTTGCAATTAAATATGCATATTATTAGGGTTTTGAGCGATGACCTAACCCTAGATGTCTAAGTGAATTAGTTTTGATGAAGTGAAAAATGTGCATAAATATCATTATATATAGGTGCTGTTTCAAAACGATTGTGAAATAGGACTTTATGTAGATGATCAATAAGCATATGACTTATTGACCTTTACTACGCTCTAAAAAATTCTCTTTTGCTTTGACATTTAAATAGCTCAAATGTTAACTTAGGTCCGAAGTCTCACCTATGAGTCACACAATAGAGAATTATAATGTTCGACGTGCATATTGTAATATAATAATTTATAGCTATTATAAATTATTATAAAGATGATTTTATGCGTGTATGTAACTTTATATGTGCATATATGTGAACAATTTTGATTAAATTTCCAAAATTAATTAAGTTAAATATGTACAATTGTTGTATATATGTTTAATTTATTTTAAATGGGTAATCGGTTAGTAAAGGGGATAAAATAAAATGGATATAATGCATATTTCTTTGAGCTACAAATTAAGTAATTAATAGAGATCCATTACCTAATTTTGATCGGCCCTGTATGGAGGAAAGGAGAGGTCAAATGTGTTTGGTCCAAGTGGGAAATTAATGGAGATATAATGCATGTGATATAAAGTAACAACCAAGTTAAAGACCCAAATAAGTCTAGAATTGATTTGCATATTTTTTGGCCTTCCATACAAGGATAAGAGGAAGGGTAAAATGGGAATATAGATTTATTACATTTATTTTGCACCATAAAAGGATCCAAAGAATCTCTCTTTTCTTTTTGACAGAAATATTAGTCGGATTTTAAAAAGGTAGAGTTCGCTTCCTCATCTCCTCCATTAGAGGAAAGTTCTCTTCTCCATCCACCCATTAGAGAAATGTTCTCTTCTCAATATTCACCAATAGTGCACTTCAAGATAGGCCTTGCAAACCATAACCATAATCAGAAAGGATTTTTCGAAGGTCCATCTACAATTCTAAAGCGTACAACACTAGGCTCTTTCATCAAGGTAAATTTTACTTCTTTGTTTTAAATATGTCACCATATTTCACATGATTATACTCGACCATTATTCAAAAAATTTATGAAATCAAGGGACTATGTTTAGGGGTTGAATTTAGAGGGCTGCTGATCCTTCCCCTATATGAGCTAGGATCAATGACACCTTTTATTTAGCACCAATTTGTAGCCTCTTGATATCAGCCATAAGTTTCTATTTAAATATTTGTTGTTTCTCTCTCCTGTCACATGGACTAGATATTTAAATATAAAATTGTGGTTGATGTCAAGGGGCCAAAAATATTGCTAAATGAAGGGTGTCATTGATCCCAGCTCATACATAAAATATCATATATACATTTATCTCACTGGAATAAAGCTCCATGTTAAACATTCCACATTTTCAGCTATGCTCCACTTACAACGGCACTTAACCATACCAAAGCTCCGTATGTACGATCCTGCTCATCTGGTCAAGCTCCAAGTCTATAGTGGACTCACCCGGAGCAAGCTACAAGTCATCCACTCTACGGGTGACAATGTTACCCGAGTTTCTTTCACCCTGTCCATTGGTCTAGTGTTGGTGTGTTGTTTTACAATATCCCACTAAAGCATCATTTGTTTGAAAGCTGAATGCTGAATGTTGAATTCTAAATTATGATTGTTGAATACTTAAAATATCATTTGTTTACGTTTTGATTTGAATTTTTTTATGAATATAAATTACTACTTTGATAATATTACCTCTCTGAGTTAAAACTAATTATCTTTAGTACAACTGTCATACAAAATAAACTTAATCATCTTATTTTATGTCTTACATTAATATACAAACTAAAAAACATCAAATGCGCACATGTGCAAGTATTACAAAATCTAAAAAGCACGTCAAAAATATAAAATTTGATGATGTAAATATATTTCATAAAGTTTGGTCGAGAAGAAAATATTTCATTATAATAAAATTGAAGTTTTTTTGTGTTTGGATTATCACTTAATGCTTTCAACAATATTAATATATATATGTATGTATGTTACTGTATTGAAATAATTAAGTTATTATAAAAATATCAAACGATTTTGTCCAGATTACTTTGTACTCCCTCGGCACTCTGGCCTACAACATCTCTCTTTCTGGCCTGCTTCGCCTCCTCCTTCCTAAGGTACTGAGCTATTTCCCATATGAAAAGTTCCAATGTAGAAGGAGGCTTTCCCGCCAACCAATCGCTAAAATCAGAATCAGGGTCGACTCCCTTTATCGGTGCCATCAATATTGCATCATCTTTTGGATTATTGACTTCTATAACAGCCGTATTAAACCTTTCCAGATAATCTTTCAGTGGCTCCCCTGGAGCCTAGATCAAGTTGGAGAGGGATGTGACATCTTTGGAGCAAGTCGCATGAATGCAGAGTACTCCATGAACTTCCTTGCTAATTCATCAAACGAAGAAATTAACCATGGTGGTAGCTTGGTGAACCACATGGTCGCACTCCTTTTAGAAAAATGGGAAAACATATGCACTTGACTACATCCGTGGCTCATGTAGAGTCCATGTTCCACTTGTATTTCGTGAGATGCTGCCGAGGGTCGTTTTTTCCCGCATAAGGAGGCATCATGGGCATATTAAACCTCTGTGGATACTCTGTGTATAGGATGTTGTCAGCGAACGGAGTATGACTTCTGGAAAGTCCCTAATCATCATTGGTCAAGCCTTAACTTTCTTTCAAAAGTTGTCTCACCGTAGCTGTTAGGTCGTCGTCTAGAGAGCTAGTGCTTGGTGGTGGTTGTGAACCACCACACTTAAATGGCCCAATCCATGTCTTTGGATAGCAGCACGTTGCCTTGGCTCAGCGTGCTCCTCATGTTCCTACTGAATAGCAACCATATCATTGTCTCTCGACACTAACATATGTACCGTCTATAGCAGTAACACGGTTTCAAAAGTATGGGTAGTAGCGGTTTGAAGTTCTAATATGATCTGGAACATTATTAAATTGAGGGTCATCTGGCTTGATAATATCTATAGTGAGTAATTGTACAACATCTAAAACAAACTAAAATTATGCAACCTAACCTTTGAAATCTTTTGCTTATTTTTTGATTTGAGAGCGCTACAGATATAATATATAAGAATATGGCAGCCATTTCTTTGATACTTATGCTTTCTGTTGTAGTAAGACTGTAATTTTGCATCCTATTGCATAACCAGAGGAAACAAAGTCTTTTCATTCGAAATATCTTTGATAGCGTTCTTGATGCCCATTTAATATGTCTTCCACCCGCATGAAAACAGTATATTCTGATGTGTGAATCCAAGCGATATTGCTTCTTCTTATATGTAAATACGTTGCTATAGCGGCCACATCTAGTGCATCTTCATAGTCAAAATATGATTCCAAATTAAACATTGTTGGTGTAGATAGAAATATGTGAAGTAGAGAGGAGATGAAGAAGGAAGAGGAGGAGAAGAGGTTGGTGGAATGGTGTGGAGGAGGGTTGGTTATGTAGTTAGGGGATGAAAATATATAGATGAAGGGGGATGTATCGGATGCCAATGCATCAGTTTTCTACAATCGGGCAACGGTGCTGGGAAAGTGAAATCAAACGTTAGGGCATCAAATGCTTCGGATGCTTCATCAATGGTTATAGAGTAAAAATGGCTGCAAACGATGCCTAATTCCAATCCGAAGAGATGGAACCAGAGTGCAGTATGCAAGTTTCCTCATCGATGAGCGAACGGATGGACACGTATGATATTGATCATATTAAATCTAGGCCGAAGAGTCGAGACCGGAGTGCAAGGTGTAAATTCCCTTGTCGAAGAGCGAGTGGATGGGCTTGTATGAAAAGTATGTCCCCTCACCGAAGAGTGAACGGATAGGCTTTTTTGTTTGTTGGGTTCTTCTTTCGAAGAGAAAGTGGACTCAACAAGAATCCAAAGAGATCGAAATCCTAGATTGGATGATAAACGATCTAGAAAGATCAAACTGTAGATTGGAAGGTCAATGGTCTGACAAGACCAAGCCTCAGAGTCTATGCAAACTTCATAAAAGGATTTGGACATCTTGCAATCAGAAAAAGGAAGATAAGCCCTGGGAGAACATAGGACGGTTGGACATGTGAAATTATATTTAAGTTGATTCACCAAGATCGAGAATAATGAATAGCCAGAGAGCTCAACTATCGAAGACTGATTTTTGGAACTTGTTCTTGAGCAAAGCACAACTTACATTCAAAAAGCATACTTTGGAGGGTAAGTGTTAACCCGCTTTCGATCCAAAGCTGGTTTCAAGCGGACTTAAATGATTAAAAAAAGACGGTGAAACGACTCGAAAATTGGCAAGCACGTTTAGATGAAATAAGGAAATAGCTCGAGAAAGTTTCACTCAACCCCTAGTTATTTTTGCCATTTATTTCTCCACTCCAATTTCATATGAGTTATTATCTACCTCTTTCATATGTGATCAAGTGATTTTCAAGTGTTTTGGATGATCAATTCCAAGAGTTGAAGAGATGACATCTAAAACGGCAGAATAAACCAAGTAATGGAGGAACGGACGCCAAAATCAACGAACAATCAATGAAAAAAAGATGGGACGCATCAAAATGAAGTAAGAAGGATGATGCGAGAAGGTACAAGTTATTTCCCACTAAGAAAATAACTCGATACCGAGTTATTTAGCTCGGTATGGACCTATTTTGATTACTCGATAGGACTGCGACTTCACATGTGACTTTGGGCAAATTTTTGGACTCTGCTGCAAGCGGGCTTTCGACTCATACCTCTATTTCTCTATAAATACCAGCCTACCTGCAACCAAAATGGGATCTAATCTCCCTATCGTTAGAGACTTCTTCTCCTTCTTTACATCTTACCACTCTTCCATTGAAGTCGCATAGAAAGCCAGTATTTGCTGCTTTAAGACTTAGATCGGTAAATTTCTAGTACTAATGACTCTCAAATTCTCTAGAAATATCATTGTAAATCTGATATCCACTAAATTATTGTCGGATCCAATACAAGTAGTTGTATCTAAAGAGAGAATAATTAATACGAAGATTAAAGTGGATGCATGATGAAGATATGCCGAACCACTGTAAAAACCCTTGTGTCTCAATTTACTTTTTCTGCTTTTTCCTTTGCTTTAATAGAACCGATGCTTTCATCTTATTTCTAAGTGTTAATCCATTTTCAAGGTTAACGTAGAGCAAATAATATATATTAGTAATACACATTTCAAAGTATCAAGCAAGAGAACGCCGATCAAAACTAAACTAGTTACCTGACATAAAATATAGAATGTTTCTAGTATCAAGCATAAGCATACATGTAGCTTTCATAGTGTATCTTAAACTTAAAATGAAATAAAACTTAAATGAAATGGAAAATTTTACTATAAAACAGTGTACTTACTGTTTTATATCCATAGTAGACCCAATAGTATTGTGTTATAGGGTAAAACGCTTGAGAAAAGAAAAAAGTCAGCAAAAGGCTATTCATGAATTTGTTTATAATGTGTATATCTGCAAAATACATCTTAGTTCTCAGCACATACAGAAAGATGCAGCCAATTTCCAGTAAATACATCATTAAATAGCAATAAGTCAGCTAATCATATGTGTTATAACTTATAAGTATTATGGTCAGCAGTAGTATTTATATTGATCGTGCTAAAAAAAATAAAGATGACTATGGTCTTTCAATATTTATTGCGCCAATACAGAATGAATGAACATCAGTTAGGGAACATAAATGGAGAAAGCATGATAAGGAGTTGCACTTTAAGAATTCATTAGCGTAACTACTTTGGATAATTACAAACTTCGAGTTGACATACATGTTCTAAAGCAACATTTACTCCAAAAGTTTCCATAGTCCAAAAGATTTTGCCACTGTAAATTCATGGTAAAAATATTAAATGCTAGTAATATCACAACATTTTCTTCTCAATTTGAATTATAAAATTCAAAAGTATACTACCGAAATCTAAAGGATTTCCACTCTAATGATCAATGCAAATCTAATTTGTAGTTTCAAAAGTATACACTAGAAGCTCAATCCTTACTCAAGAATAATTTTTGGTTTGACCAATGCAAATCTAATTGATTCCTATAAAATATTAAGGTCGGATTAGGTTTATTCCTGTGATATTGCTATGGAATAAGTTGTTCGATTAGGTTATCTTCGACATATTGAAATTTGTTTGTTACTGAGATTCATTTTTTCACTAATGGTGAGAATTATTGACATCTATTGATTAAGTATAAATTGTTAGGATTTCAATATAATTTAAGACTGATTAATCAAGAAACTCAAGATCTGAATAGGCGACCCATATTGATATAATTAAAAAGAAATAGAGGAAAGTACACGGGTTAGCAGAAGCCATATACGTGAATTCACAACTGCTGTTGAAAAAGTAAATTTGGTATGGTTTTCCATCTTGACACGAACCCTAGACCTTATATTAGATCTGAATTCATAGTTGCTGTTTTCATAAACTGATTAGGAGAAAGATATAGATCTAAAAGATAAGAGTTGGATCTGATCTTTCAAATTTACATAAACCCTAGATCTGAATTATTTTCATGGAAGAGATTAGGAGAATAACCGGAGCTTATGTAATTTGAGGACCTTAACCCCTTATTTATAATGTTGGCATTTTCTAATTTGGCCCTTCAACAAAATAGAATTGCCTCACTATCTACACACTAATACCATGACAATTATACCTGGAAGCCTTTTAACTTTAATTCATAATTTGATCACTTTAATTAGACTTTACACTAATATAGCATGATACATTTATTTTATATATATGGCCCACATATTGAAGTTTTCCAACAATCTCCCCCTAGGCCATATATGTAATAACCTTATAAATGTTTTTAACTTTATGAGGTCCAAAATTTTCTATTTATAACATAAGGTATTTATGAAAAAGTCTCGTCCAATAACTATGCTAACAAAGGATCAAAGTGGCTTTCGTTACCTTCAGTGTAACTAAACCAATCAATGGTCACATATACCAACACAATCAAACAACATAGATCAATCACGAATGTGTAACATGGAAATTACATGAGACGTGATCTATACGTATCTATTTCTAGCTGGTCCTACTTTAGTGAGATTAAAATGTTCAATATTTGAACAGCCTGGATTGCAAACAAAACTTTATTACTTTATTCCTGATCAGAAACTTGATATATATCTGTAACCAAAGTATAGAGCAATGTGTCATATGACAGTACCAAATACAAATTCTCACTGAACCAAAATATTCTTACATAAAAGTTATATCAATTGAGCAAGATGCTCACGAAAGACCTTGGGTGATAATCCTTTTGTAAGTGGATCCGCCATAGTGGAGTTTGTCATAGTATGCTTTATGAATTAAAATCTATTTTGCACTCTCCCTTTATTGGAAAATAATATGTTGTTTATTGTTACGATATTACTTTATGATCTATTAATTTCTTTATTCAATAGCCCATTACTTTATGACAAAATTATACGATTATTTTCCATCGTTGGATGCCCATAACAAAAAATAGCAAAGAAGGCTATAAGTATCTTTATGACAGCTTTGCTTATATAGCTTCATCCAAAAAATAACAACAACAACAACGATAATATTGTTGTTGTTTGAAGTGGATCATTTGTACTCTTGGCATCCAAAATATTCGGTATGTAATGCCTTATGATCTCCAACTAATCCGTCTTGAGCATATAATCTTTTGTTTCTTAAAGATATCTCATAACCATTTTGGTTACTAAACAATTGATCCACTTTTAATGTCAATAAGATATCTGCCAAATAATACATGTAGTATCAATATGTGTATATGCTTTAGCATCCATTAGACTCCACACCGCAAATGCATGAGGAATATTTTGCATATCTTTAGCTTCAAGGATGTTCTTACAGTACTATATAAGACAACATTTATCTATTTTGGCAAAAGAGAATAAATTTGCACTTTGCATAACTAGCCTTCCTTTTTAAAAAGTATTATCTGCCTAGCCCTTTTGTGATAATCCAAATAGCACTCCATGAATGATAATGGTGTATCTGAATCCCTAATACAAAAGAGTAATTCAAGTGGTTTTCTTAATTGTTTCATCATTGTCTCCATCTAGTAATACGACTTCAATATCCTTCCGATATTGCTTAAAATCATAATCTACAACAAGTTTCAAAATAATTCTAAAGAGTCTTTTAGTAAAACTAAATAGGAAGTCTCTTTAAAAATAAAACAATGTTTTCCTTTCGAGTATAGTCTTTTTTGTAGCGAGCCTTCTACCTTTCCACATTACTCACTTGATCCATTTTTATTTTGAGTAATTATTCATAACCAATGATTTTGTTACCTTAAGGTGGTGGGAAAGATCTTGAACTTTATTATCCTTATAGATTTAGACTATATATTCATACCTTAAATCCACATTTCAAATCAGTACCTTATATGGATTGATGCAAGTCCAAAGAATCATCTTCACCAATCCAATATTTATCTTTATGAAAAAAATGCTATAAAGTCATCAGAATAGTATTTCTTCTTTACAAGTGGATTTCCTTAGTGACCTTGCACTTTGAGTTTGTTGAGTTGGTTTTCTTGAAATAATAACCTTAATTTGAAGAAAATTTTAGTTTGACATTGTATTATTATGGTTCTTAATCTACTTCTTATTAATGAAAGGAAACAAGTCCTATATATTATCTGAAGAAGTAACTGTAGTTAAATCAAAGATAATGATTCTACTTAAAGACAATGGTCCATAATTTATTTCTCCCCCACCCCCACCCCCCATACTCGACACCTTTAAAAATTTCAACATTTCCCATCTAATAATTTTTCCTTAGTGTGCTTTTATAAAACTTGTAGCTTTTAAGTCACTTAGAATACTAATAAATTATTTGCTATCTTTAGTGCCGTAATCTATAATTATTTAGTAAGCTGAAACAAATAATCATATTAATCACCGAATCAAAATTTGAGACTTCATTATAAAAGGTATTTAGCACAAGTAGATACATATAAGCTATATTTTAAACTTTAAGAGCTTTGATTCCAACGATGTTTGAATTTTTTCGTAAATCAATCTTATTATTTCTAAATGAACAATAATAACCCAATTTGTTCATATTAGAAATAGAAAACCGAGATCCATCTAAATGATAGCATAACAAACATATCAAATAAATCCAAATAGTATTACTGTAATCTCAATAATATCTTAAATATATCTAATAAACTTTACTTTATATATCTGTATATCTTATTAAAGAAAAACTATAAATATATTATATGTTATTTCTTTTCTTATAGATTCTTAACGACTTCTTTATCCTTATTTATACATTTATTTACAATGCACGATAAATAGGTACTTCTATCATACGATGCTTCAATCTCTCTTCTTCTTACCACAATGTGAAATAAGCTCAATAAAGGTCATTTTATTCTTAAGAAAATTATTAATAACCTTAAAATGGTTATAATGTGAATAAAGAGAGTGCAAGAAAAAATAACAATAACTTGAGTGCCTTTAACTTTTGAAGCAATAGTTTCCATATAGCACTTATTTATGTTTTCTTTATTTTGACTTTATGGAATTAAGCAATATAAAGCATGCTTGTTTCTTCTTATCATTTTAACAAAATGCTTTTCATTCTCAATAAAAAAAATCTTAAAATTGGTTATCCCTACTGTTACCACATTCTTGAAAGCTTCTGAAATATTTTACTTTATGATCTTTTGACTCTTTCTTTTTGAATTGTCTCATCTTTGAATGTTCTTCATGAAATTATGAGAGCATTCAACCATAATATGAGTGGGTGCGACCCTCCTAATTGTAGGAGCTAGACCAATAAAGTTAAGAACAAACAACATGTTTTCTTAATAATCCTTTGAGTTAGTCCCAAACAAGGTGATAACATTAAATTGGCAGACACTTTATTCAAATTAGTTGGAAATTGAACAAACTAAGGATTGACCGTATATGCCCATATCCAAATATCAGCCATAGTAAATTTAAATAATTGGTAAGTCTCTTCTCAAGATACCTAGCACAATATGAATATCAAGTCTTTGGATAGTAATATTAACTGTAAGTGGTACTCTTGTTGTAATGATCAAAGACCGATAATAAATTCAAATATAAAAACAATCTTCCTTTAGGCCGATCAATTATTCACTTGTAAAACCTTATGATTGTCACATATTTATTACCACACATGTGTAAGTTATTCGGCTAAATACTAGTCTTCCTTTGGGCCAGCTAACATCCGTATGAATAAATACACACAAATATCAAACATTTTCATGAACAACTAAAATAAGATAGGTCACTTTGGTGACATGTTATTTCAATTAGTTCACTTGGAATATAGGATATTTACAATTAGTTCGCAAAGAGACACCAAAAATATGTTTGAATTTATTTCTTAGTGTATGCACAATATTTCAAGTGCTAAAAAATTCTTCCAAAAGCATTTTAAGTCTATATGACACTTGAAAATCTCAAAATTATAACTGTGGCACAACATGTTTTAATCATAGCTGTACTTTAAGTATGTGGTTACATTCATGACATTTTCTAAATATGTATGATACAAGATATCATAAATAAATCACATAACCAATGTCACAGATGAACGTCAGAATTAAATGCCATATAAAATTATACATAAATGACATAGTAAATGTTGTAATAAGTAACATGAATGAATGTAGTAACTATAATGTATATCTTAACCACGATATAGTTATATAGAATGCTATTGTACCACTTTATCTTTAGTTTATTATTTGGATACTTAATTAAGGTCGGTAATCCTGCATTTTGGCAAAATATGAAAAATGTCGCTCCTTTTATTTCCAAAGCATGAAAGTGAAACTTATTTTTAATGAGCGGACCATACATATAAAATATCTATATCTATTAAATATAAATTCATCAAATAATAAACAATATGTCTTTTTTTATTCTAAATACAAACATGCTGCATCGTTATTTATTGCAACTGACCCATTTACTGCATTTATGATAATAAATTAATTTATATATTACTATAACAAACTCATTTGATGTAATTATGATATAAATAAATTCAGTCGACCGTTTTGTGGTACAAAATGTAAACTAGTGTCATGTTAAAATTTATTTCAATAAAAAATAGACATAAACACATTAAAGGAGCATACTTTATTACCATTTAACCAAAGTTTCTGAAATAACTCAAATATCTTATATAAATATCCAAATTACTTGGTCAAAAGTTAAGTAAGGTAAAATAACCATAGAATCGGATTTATATTTCTTGCATAAGTAGTTCTAAACTATATATATACACACACACCATTTATAAACATTAAAAAAATAACCGTACATATCAGATCCAAAACATTCCTCACCTTAAAATTCATAACTTGTTTATAAAACATACGATAATAAACATGTGGATGCTTTAACCAATATAAGTTGTTAAATTTAGAGAAAGTTGGATTATCTCTCATAATTTAGTGATTTCAAAATTCTAGTTATTTCATAATAACACATAGATCATTTAGATCTATCTATCTTTCTACACCAAAATAATTTCATAAATTAGCCTTTCAACACAACAAAAAATTGATACTAAACCAAATCCAAAATCATCATCAAAAAGTCCTTGTTGCGTAGATCAAGCAGATCTGAAATTTAAGTAAGATTATTACAGGACTTCTAAAAAAAAGTTCAATTCAAAATTTATTCATAATTAAAAATACAGAAAACAAAATTTCCAATGAAATCAATGGTGGGTGGCTCTGAAATCACTTGTTATAATTTCAATATACTTTAAGATTGATTAATCGTGAAACCCTATATCTGAATAGGTGATCCATATTGATTTAATTGAAAAGAAATAGAGGAAAGTAAAGGGGTTAGCGGAAGCCATACATGAATTCAATAGTTGCTGTTGAAAAAGTAAATTTGGTTTGCTTTCCATATTGGCACAAACCCTAAACCTTATATTAGATTAGAATTCATATATGATGCTTTCATAAACTGATTAAGAGAAAGAGATAGATCTAAAAGATAAGAATTGGTTCTGATTTTCAAATTGACATAAACCCTAGATCTGAATTATTTCCATGGAAGAGATTAGAAGAATAGCTGGAGCTTATGTAATTTGGGGATTATAGCCCCTTATCTGTAATGTTGGCATTTTTCTAATTTGGCCCTTCAACAACATAGAATTGCTAGAGCATCTACATATTAATACCATGACAATTATACATGTAAACCTTTTAACTTTAATTCATAATTTGATCACTTTAATTAGTCTTTACAGCAAAATAACACGACACATTTATTTTACATATGTGGCCTGCATATTGAAGTTTTCCAACATAAATGATATCTGTAAAATATTAACATGGTCCTTATTCATGGTTACATATCATGTTAAGATATGGTTAAACACTACTTCAACCTCTTGAGGCACTTTCAAATTTCAAGTAGTGATTCGAAAGAAAAAAAATAGAAATCATAATCAATAAAATTTTCACTATTTTCTTCTCAATAGGTCCCAATGAAATTTCCATTATACGTGTCGATAAAACAAATCGACAACACCTTTTATATGCGATAATCATTCATATAAATGAATTAAGGCAAAACAAAGTTGGTCTAACTTATATATCTTTACCTTCTACAAACTACTTACTAATACAAGTAGTATTATAGGATTTTCTAACTATTGTTCCAAAGATTTGGAAATTGTGAATGAGAAATATTTGCCATTTTAAGAAAATTATTACCCGATATGATAATGATTTGATCCATGCATGCTTTTTTAATCCACGTAGAGCCATTAATCTAAAAGCGTACGATGAAATGATATAAAATTAGTCAAAATTTAAGACATATACTTACCTAGCAAACGTAAATGCTAATAAACTACATTGTGCTTCAGCTCAAACCCAATGGGATAGCACAATAGAAAAGCCTTTGATATTACAGTAGTTGGTGAAGCTTGTCCAAAAGGAACATGTTCTGTATATTGCACTAGGAAAAGATGTGGAAGGACCTGGAAATGACATAAATATTATAGTGGTTATATCTGCTTCAAAACTTAGTCCACGGAAGTTCTACGATGGGAGTTGGCATTCAATATTGACCGTCCAGTTCAAACGTGACTCACAAGCCATATAATCGAGTGGGAAATTACAGGTTGGTACCCATTACTTTGAAGAAGGAAATGTGCGGCTTGATGCCAATAATGAATGCAAAGAGTCCACTATGTTACAATCGCCTATAGATATCGCGGTTTTAGTAGCAGCAATGATTCAACACCATGAAGCTGATCACTACTTGTCATCTCTATAGGAGTCATGTTTGAATCTACCCGATACCACTTTCAAGGATCTCAGGAGGAAGCTGCCAGTAACTACAATTCTATTTCCATAGCATACGCTATACAATTCAATTTAACTAGGGACATTTCCAAAGAATTAGGAAACAGGAAGTAAATCTTATGACTGTTGTTATGCAAACAGAATTGCAGTAAATTGGAAGTTAAAGAGAATATAGTAAGTGATAAAATCTAGTACCGTTTTTGACTGTCCAAGTTCAGAATAATCTATTTTCTTGAAAGAATACTGCTCTCTCTACGGAAATTAAGGATACCGAGCAATTATTTCTCAAAGTAAAACTAACCTGACTCTGTGATGCTGCGCAATAATCACGGAGTAACGACAAGCTCAAGAGAATTTAAGTAAGAACAGAGTTTTGATAGAGAAGAAGAAGTGAAGGAAAAAACTTAGTATAATTTTTTTCCGTTTCCTTCTGCCTACATATAGGTATAGGGAAGTGCATGTTCGGTAATAGGTGCTTGTTCGAATGGTTGCGATAGTTGGAAAGATTGCGATCATTTACTAAATGAAGCAACTATTTTATTATCGTTCTTAGAAATGATTTTTTGAACAGCCGAAAAGAAAAACGTCCGGTCTGAACAACCAAGCTATGCCAACAGCCAAATGCAAAGTGTTAATTGCCTCTAATATGACTCAAACGTCCATTAGCCCATACTGCGGGTGCGGATGCCGGGTTGGACATGGGCATGCGCACATGCATGTGAGATGGTGTGTTATACCACCCGCTAAGACGATCATGCTTTCTTTTCTCTCTTTGTCTCATAATAATTATGATAGGGATCACAACTTATTATATAAACACATGATGTTTATCATATTCTATTATGTTAGGCTATGCATATTCCAAGCCATTTAATGCGTCATATTTCCCAATAAAATGCTCATTTATTTCTAATATTTTCCCACATGAATGAGTAATTGCTCAGTTTGTTCTTAAATTTTGCGAAACATTTATTGATCGGTTAAAGTAGCACATTGACCTTAAACATTCCTAATGTTTATCCTTTTGACTTACCAGCAAATCAGTGGACTTAGGTTGTCTTTAAACTGTAAGTCTTTTGTGTAAATCTAAAATAGACAACATACAAAGCGTTCCTTATCTTCCTTGGTTCTCTGTTTGTGTTTGTATTTGCCATGAACATCAACTTGGTCTCATGAGTGCTTGGAGAATTTGGTCTTACAATTCTCCTTGAAGCGACGCCTTCGCACTCACATAGATGATTCTATAAAGGGTATTTCGCAATACCCCACTTAGTTCTTAATATTGCCAGGTATAAACATAATTAAAAGTATCAAAACTTATAATATTCTTCAGCGAGTAGTGTACTGACTTATCATAGGAATGGTTAGAGTGTATACCAGTGCTTTCAAGTTTATCTTGAACTTAGTTGTCCCTTTAAACCTAAATCTTAGGATCTCTAGTCAAATACGTAGGATTTCCATTTTAGAGAAACTTTTAGTTTATGGACGTTAACCCCATTCTCATCGATAAGATATTAAACTCTCTCTAGGTAAACCTTTTGTTAGTGGATCCGCAAGATTATCGTTTTATCTTACATAATCAATTGTGATAACCCTATTTGAGAGAAGTTGTCTAACAGTTTTATGTCTACATGAAAATGTCTAGACTTGCTATTGTAAAAGCTTACTATTGGCCTTGCCAACCGTTGACTGGATGTCGCAATGTATGCTTATTAGAGGTATAAGTTTTACCCAATTAGGAATACCTTTTAAGAAATCTTGAAGCCAGTCTACTTCTTCTACGACTTTATTTAAGGTAATAAGCTCTGATTCCATGGTAGATCTTACTATATAAGTTAGAGGATCTCCAAGATATTGCCCCATTTGCAAAGGTAAACACATATCCACTAGTGGATTTCGTACTTGATGAACCAATTATCCAGTTTTCATCACGATATCATTCTATTACAGATGGGTACCTACCATAATGTAGTCCATGATTTTGTGTACACCTTAGGCATTCTAGTACTCGAATTATAGTTTTCCAGTGATTCTTTCCTGGGTTGCAAGCATATATACTGAGTTTACTCACAACATATGTTATATCTGGTCTAGTGCAATTTATACGTACATAATGTTGCCCGGTATACGAGAGTATTTAGGTTAGTAAATGCTATCACCGCTATTTTTAACACAGTTTGGTTTAAATCGACGGGTGATTTTGTTTATATTATATTGTGTTGTTTAAAATTTTCAAGTATTTTTCCAATATAGTGTGATTGGGACAACACATATTCTTGGTCGGTTTTATGTATTTTTATACAAAGTATTACATCAGCGATTCCTATATCTTTCATGTCAAATCTAGCGAAGAGCATACCTTCTGTAGATTTTATTATCTCCTTGCTACTATCGAAAATTAGTAGATAATCTACATGTGGCACTTAATGACATATCATATATTTGTATGTTTAGAATTGACACATTTGTCACATTCATTTATATGAAGTCCATTTGATATTACAGTTTCATCAAATTGTTCATGCTATTGTTAGGTACTTGTTTAACCTCATACACTGAATTTCTTAGTCTACTATCCTTACTTTCATTTTTAGATATTAGGAAGCCTTTAGGTTGTCCTATATATATTTCCTCTTCAAGTTCTCCATTCTAAAATGCTGTTTTTACATCCATTTGATGTAATTCTAAATCAAGTGTAGATGTAATAGCAATTACCATTCTTATTGATGTTATCCTAGTTACCGGAGAATATGTGTCAAAATAATCCAGGTCTTCCTTTTGTCTGAAGCCTTGAACCACAAGTCGAGCCTTATACTTGTCTATCGAACCATTAGATTTAAATTTCTTTTTAAATATCCATTTATTACCTAAGGTCTTGCATCCTTGAAGTAAATCAACTAATTCCCATGTATGGTTTGACATAATGGATTCAATTTCGTTGTTAACAGCCTCCTTCCAGTAAGGAGCATCAGCGGTGGACATGACTTGTTTGTATGTTAATGGATCGTTTTCTAACATAAATGTGTATAAATCTGGTCCAAAAGTTTTTGAGATCCTTGATCTTTTGTTTCTCCTTGAATCCTCCACTTGTTGATCAGCATTGTTTTGCTAAATACTGTCAATATTGTATTCAGTATCCTCAACTGAATTAGAGACTTCGGTTTCATTGGTCTCTTTTGAGCATAAATTTCACCATCCTATTTTAAACGGTATATATGTTCGAAAAATCTAGCATTCTCGACTCAATGATGGTATTACGTGAATATGATCAATTTCGGATCTATGTACCAAAAATCGATAAGCAACACTATTTTGTGCATATGCAATGAATACATAATCAAATTTTTTGGTCTTATTTTGACTTTCTCTAGTTTAGGTACCTCCACTTTTGCAAGACACCCCCACACCATTAAGTATTCGTAGGCACGCTATTCAAAATATGATTTGCTAAAAGATTAGCTTCTCCCCAAAAGTTATCTGGCAATCCAAAACTGATTAGTAAGGCACTCATCATTTCCTTAGGAGTTCTATTTTTTCGTTCAGCTATACCTTTAGATTGAGGTGAATATGGACCCAAAGTTATGTGTACAATACCATGTTCGACGTAAAAGTACTCGAAGGGAAATTCATATTCTCCTTCTCTATCACTTCTTAAGGCTTTTATTCTCTTATTGAGTTAATTCTCAACTTCTGCTTTATAATGTTTAAACATGTCGAATACCTCCTCCTTCCTTCTAAAGAGGTACACATAATAGTACCTTGTATAATCATCAATGAAAGTGATGAAGTACCTTTTACCTCCTTTAGTTTGACACATTTTTGATTCACATACGTTTGTGTATGTTAAGTCTATAGGCTCAGTTTCTCTTTCAACATGGTGAAATGAAGTTTTTATCAATTTTCCTTCCACACAAACTTGACATTTATACTTAGAATCTATTTTGCATTTTGGTATAAAGTCTAGATTAATAAATTTTGTAGTGTATCAAAATTTACATGGTTTAATCTAGAATACCATAGGTTATGAGTGTCAACGATAAAAATCAAAAGATTTAATTTTATTCAGATCATTATTTGGTACAATAGTGGTTATATTTTCTTTAAATAAACCATCACTTACATAACCTTTCCCTACATACACTCCATTCTTTGACAATACAAACTTATAAAATATAAATGTGAGTTTGAAGCCATGCTTTCTAAGCAGTGATCTGGAAATCAGTGCGGATCTCTGGAACATGAATAACATCTGCCAAACTTAGTTCTTTTCCAGAAGTCAATTTTAGTACAATCTTTCCCTTGTCTTTGACCTCTGATACAGATGAATTGCCCATAAAAGTTGTTTGTCCTCAGAAGCAGCTTTGTAGGTTGTAAACATCCACTTATTTGCACATATGTTTCGAGTAGCTCCTATGTCTACAAACCATTCCTTCGAGTTACCAACAAGGTTGCATTCAGGCACTACTATACATAACTCCATATCAACACGCCTTTTGAAATGTCAACCATGTTTGCTTCTTCTTTTTTCTTGGGTACACAACATTCAAAAGCTTGGTGCCCTTTTTTTCCATAATTATGACATGAACCCTGAAATCTCTTTGATTTCTTAGAGCATGCTCACATTTTCTATTGTTGGGTTTCTCTAACTCGACTACATTTGCCTTGGCAATCAGGATATGTGAAGTCTTCTTCTTAGATTTCCTGTTATCTTCTTCAATTCTCAATTGAACTAAAAGTTCCTCCATTGTCATCACCTTACGCTTGTGCTTAAGATAGTTATTGAAACTTTTCCATGATGGAGGAAGCTTTTCAATTGCAGTAGCAACCTGAAAGGGTTCACTTAAAGTCATACCTTCATCACGCGGTTCATGGAAAATGACTTGTACCTCTTGAATCTGGTTGACTATTATCTTCGTATCAATCATTTTGAAGTCGAGAAACTTTCTTGCTATGAATTTCTTTAAGCCAACATCTTCAATTTTGTACTTCTTATCCAATGATGTCCAGAGTTCCTTGGAAGTTCGAGCAGTACACTATACATTGTATAGACCATTGTCGAGTTCATTAAGGATGTAGTTCTTGCACATGAAATCAGAACTCTTCTAGATATTCAGTGCTTCTACTTTAGTTGCATCAGGTTTCAATTCTGCGACTATGGGAGCATCTTCAGTAAGAAACTTTGCAAGATCCAATGTCGTAAGATAAAACAACATCTTTTGCTGCCAACTCTATAACTATGAACTTTTCTAGCCTTTCTTCATGAGATAGTGTCATTGTTGAAATAGCAGTTGCAGGCTACTGGTAGTTACATCTTTGTTGGTGCGGAATTATTACTTTACTAAGACATTGTCGTCTACAGAAACAGCCAACAATCAAATTGTTTCGAGTTTGTTGTTCGATTTCTATGCAAACAGAATAATAGTAAACTAGGGTTATAGAGAATAGAATATGTGATAAAATATAGTAACGTTTTAGATTGTCCGAGTTTAGAATAATCTGTTATCTTGAAACAATATTGCTCCCTCTACGATGCTTAAGGATATCGAGCAATTGTTTTCCAAGATGAAACGGACCTGTCTCTATGATGCTGCATAAAAATCATAGAGCAACGACGAACTCAAGAGAATTTAAGTAAGAACGGAGTTTTTCGGAAGAAGAAGAAGTGTAGGAAAAACTTAGTATATCTTTCGCATTTTCCTTCTACCTATATATAGGCGTGGGGAGGTGCTTATTCGAAAGGTGCCTGTTTAGATGATAGCGACAGTTGGAAAGGTTGTGACTCTTTACTAAATGAAGTGATCGTTTTACTACTGCTGATAGAAACGAGTTTTTGAACAGTCAAAAATAAAAATGTCTAGTCTGAACAATCAAGCCAAGTCAACAGCCAACTTCAAAGTGCTAAGTGCCTATAATATGCCTCAAATGCCCATTTTCCCACGCCGAGGGTGCCGGTGCGGGCTCGGGCTTCGGGCATGGGACCGTGCGCATGCGGGGTGGTGCATTGCACCACCCGCTATGACGGACATGCTTTCTTGTCTCTCTTTGTCTCATAGTAACTATAATAGGGACCGCATCTTACTATATAAACACATGATGTTTATTATATTCTAGTATATGAGACTATTCATATTCATAGGCATTTAATGCCTCACATTTTTTAATGAAATGCTCATTTATTTCTAACAAAATGTTCCTTTCTCCTTTATTCGTTGTATATTTTAATCATATTGGTCTTATTTTTTCCACTTACACGGATTGTTCTCATCCTCCTATAATTTAATCATGCATACATGCAGTTCAATGATAATATAATCTCTTCAATAATCCACTCATGCTTATATTTTAGTCCTGTATTATTGAATTTTTTTATTCTAAAATGAATTGTTAAAAATACTGGAAGGAATATTGAATACATTTCTTATTGAACAGTCTCGCATTGTGGAGAAATACAATGC
Source organism: Allium cepa (assembly GCA_030765085.1). Classification (NCBI taxonomy): domain Eukaryota; kingdom Viridiplantae; phylum Streptophyta; class Magnoliopsida; order Asparagales; family Amaryllidaceae; genus Allium; species Allium cepa. Next base: position 445,678,278 of record CM060935.1, on the reverse strand, counting down.
TGCTAATGACATGAAAGTGATGTTGGGAGATTCTCACACCACTACTGATGCTAAAATTGGGACTGCGGAGTTAAAGCTTACCTCTGGAAAGAACTTGTTGCTGAACGATGTAATGCATACTCCAACGACAAGGAAAATTTTAATATCTGGTTTCTCATTAATTAAAGCCAGTTTTACTCAAACTATTGGATCTAACTTGTATACCATCAATAAATAGTGTTTTTGTTGGTAAAGCATATATGCTACAAATGGGATGTTTAGGTTAAATATCGATTTGAATAAAGTTAATAGTTCTGCTTATATGCTGTGTGATTTTAATATTTGGCATGCTAGACTTTGTCATGTTAATAAGCGACTGATTCATTACATGAGTAACTTAGGCTTAATCCCTAAAGTATCCATAAGTGATTCAGAAAAATGTGAATATTTAGCAAAGTTAAAACTACAAGGACTCCATGGAAATCTGTGTTTAGAGAGTAAGAACCTTTAGATTTAATACATTGTGATATATGTGAATTTGCTGGCACTCTGACTAGGGATGACAAATACTACTTTATTACTTTTATTAATGATTTCTCTTATTTCACTAATGTTTATCCCATAAAAATAAAATTGATGTGCTACATATGCTTAAGTTATTTGTCACTGAAATCGAAAACCAATTTAATAAGAAAATTAAGAGATTTCAAAGTGATAGAGGAACAAAATATGAATCTATCCTATTTATTGTATTTTATAATCAATATGGTATAATACACGAGAGAACTGTACCTTATTCACCTGAAATGAATGGTAAGATGAAAAAAATAGGACTGTTACCGAATTAGTTGTAGCTATTTTATTAAATTCGGATGCCACATCGCACTAGTGACGGGAAGTTTTATTAACCGTTTGTTATGTTTTATACAGAGTCCTAAATCTAAGAGCAAAATTTCACCTTTTGAGATTTTAAAAACCATAAACCAAACTTGTCTTAGTTTAAAAATTGGGGTTGCTTAACATATGTTCGTATTCCTGACCTTAAAAAAATCAAATTAGCAAGTCGAGCATATGTATATGTTTCCATTAGTTATTCCATTAATAGTAAAGCATATTTTTTGATTTGAATGCTCAAGTTATTATTGAGTCAAATGATGCTTATTTCTTTAAAAAAAATCAGTTTAAACTTATGAATAGTGGACGCACATTTACCACTTATAATCCAATAATCAGATATGATGAACATAATTAGGAAATTGAATCTGAACCTAGAAGAAGTAAAAGAGCTAAAATAACTAAATATTTTGATCCAGAATATTATGCTTATGCACTAGAAGGGGACCATGCTAATCTAAAAGAAGCTTTGTCTTCTTTAGATTTAGACCTCTGGCAAGATGCTATAAATGATGAAATGGAATCTCTTTAATCTAATAAAACTTGGCATATTATTGACTTACCACCAGGTTGTAAAGCTATAGGTTGTAAGTCGGTACTTCAAAAGGAGTTGAAACATGATGGTACAAGTGATAAATATAAAGCTCGTCTTATAGCTAAAGGATTTAGACAAAGAGAAAACATTGACTTTTTTGATACATTTTCACCTGTTACAAGAATAATATCAATTTGAGTATTAATTTCTCTTGCTTCACTTTATGATCTACTAATTCGCCAAATGGTGTGAAAACTGCTTTTTTGAATGGTGAATTAGAAGAAGAGATTTATATGGACCAACCTGAAGGTTTTTTATACCTGGTCAACACAAGTGTATTTATTATAAATCCAAGAATAAAATTTGCACTATCGTATGTTTTACGTAGATGATTTACTTATGTTTGGTTCAAATATTCATGTTGTGAATCATGTTAAGTCCATACTTTATGCCAATTCTAATATGAAAGATCTTGGTGAAGTTATGTAATTTTTAGTATTAAGATTATAAAGTCTGAAATGGGAATTTCTTTGGATCAATCTCATTATATTCAGAAGCTGCTAAAGAAATATAATAACTATGAATATAAACCTTCCAGTACACCATATGATCCAAGTGTAAAACTATTTAAGAACACCGGTGAAGGTTTAAGACAGTCTGAATATGCGAGCATCATTGGAATCCTTCAGTATCCCACTGATTGTACTAGACCCGACATTGCCTATGTCGTGGGATTATTTTACAGATTTACTGGTAGACCTAGTATAGAGTATTGGCATGCTATTGAAAGGGTCATGAGATACCTTAAAAAACTATGAACCTTGGATTACACTATCAGAAGTTTCCCGCTGTCCTTGAAGGATATAGTGATGTAGATTGGAATACATTATCAGATGATTCCAAAGCCATTAGCGGACATATTTTCAATATTACAAAAGGAGCTGTTTCTTGAAAATTAAGAAATAGACTATTTTGGCTCAATCCACTATGGAGTCAGAAATGATAGCACTCGCTATAGCTAGTGAAGAAGCAAATTACTTAAGAAATTTGCTAGCTTAGTTACCGTTATGGGAAAAACCGATATCAGCTGTGTCGATCCATTATAATAGCACCACGGCTATTGTAAAAGTTGAGAACTGTTATTACAATAGAAAGAGAAAACAAATTCGTTATAAGCACAGTACTGTAAGAGATTATATCTCTTCAAGATCTATAAAACTGGATCATGTACACACTGATGAGAATCTGGTGGATCCTTTGACGAAAGGATTAGCCAAAGAGAAAGTCTTTTCTGCATCTAAATGATTGGGACTATTGCTCTTAGAATGAGAACTTAGAGAATGAGAAGTCACTCATAATGATAACCCAACCTGATGACCGAAGATCCCAAGAACTAGGTTCAATGGCTAATAATAAGTTATGAAGTGACATTGATTGAGCATGCTAGAAGCATGTAGCCCTGAAGCGTTAGGAGGATGAGTTTAATTATTAGTGAAATCTATACTCTATGTGGAGTGGAGTACTTAGCTATATGAGTATTCTTGGTAGATTCACCTATGTAAGTGTGGAAATGTGGTCATTTCCTATGGAAACTTTTGGACACAATTCCTAGAGTGTTCACTAAACTGGGATAGACGTGCATGGCCTTTAAAGCATAGGCCATGGACTGCACCCTAGGAAGGTCATGTGTGGTTTGGCGTCAGAGATAGAGTTTAAGACCGTGAGTCACTCTAGCATAATATGGATCTTACCGACTATGCAAAGATTCTAATCGAAAGATACCTTTCTTTAGCATGACATAATTCTGATATGATCATAGAAAAAATTCTTCTCAAGCGAATCGGCCTATCCTATGCTAGATATGTGGATTTACGTGGTGGTTGGATGCAGAGAAACATTTGATTATGGATTTCAACGTGGCGGATAAAATATTATATCGGCATGGCCCATGTGTAATGTTATAAAATCAGAAATTGTTCGAGAAAAATATTTTTAAAAATTCAAGTAGGGGATTGTTGGAAATTTGATTTTAAAATGAATTGTTAAAAATATTGAAAGGAGTATAGAATACCCATCTTATTGAATAGTCCTACAAGAGAAAGGATGGGCCCTTTAGACGCCTAATGTTTTCTCTAGTGTTGCAGAGGGAGAGCATGCTGACCATCACACGCGCAAGCCGACCAACCGACCCGACTCGGCCCGAACTAGGCTTGGGTTATGTGATGTAGAGCTCCTTATTTTTTGGCAGTATATTTTTAAACCGACCTTGACTCGGTAATAAAACACATGAACTCAGATCCGGTATTTTTATCATGACTTAGCCTCGTTTTTTACTCAGATTTTCCCCTATATAAATCAGGCTATTTGACATAATTTTATCAGTTCAAAAACCCGAGCTTTCTTTTTCTCTGCCTAAAACTTTCTTAGACTCGAGCATAATTTTTTAAGTGCTATTGGCTCACTAGTCTTCGTGCAAGACGTTGTAGATATCGATTTAAGGCTGTTTTATCCTAGACGCGGTGTTGCATTAGAGACTGATTTGCACGATTTCGACACGGTGGCGAAACACCTTAAAGGGAGTGACCTAGTCCACGACTCCGCCACAAAGACATTGCAGATTCAAATCGAGTAACAACATATGTACATACGTATAGTCTTACTTTCAGTCAATCTAATCTTTAAGTAGTTAAAGCTATCTAGGTTAATGATCTGCTCATGCTCAAATTCGTAGATGCCGAAACTGGAAATGCATTCATGAGTGTTTTGCTGCAGCAAGCTTAGTTAATCACGTAAAGAACCGCTACTCACACATATGTTTACTCAGTCATGCTCCAATCAGCTTCAAAGTTGCAACTGTTATGTAGCTTGGTTGTTTTCCTCAATAAAGAAGATCATTGGCAATCTTGTAGTATGGAATGCAACCAAGTAAGATAGGAAATCATTCGACATAGCATGCATCGATCATGATGCAAAATTTTTTTGGCCACGTGTTTTGCCATACTAAACACATATTAAATCATTGAATTTTGACATGAACTCGCTATTTATGATGCATAATTTGAAAATTTGTTGTTCAACCATTTTATGGGTAACACAAATACTAAAAGAAAAACGAAGCCTCTATTTGTAAAAACAATTTACATGAGGATTAGATCACCATGTATATGATAGCAAGTAAGTTATTGAATCTAGTTTGGAAGAGTGGCGTCTTCTCTTTTATTATACTATCATATCCAAATACGAAATATTAATTTAGATTACTCAAATACATAATCTTTCCTACTATATAGTTATTTCCTTAAAATGAGATATTGTATCAAGAATTACAACACTCCAACTTGATACAGAACCATATCACTCCAATGCTTCATCTTAATATAATATACCATTCAATCAACGTCTAAATTAGCACCATATTCAATCAAACCATCCAATTATGGATATTCGCCAATTGAACATGCAACTACCAACCATTCAAAAATGCTTGTAGTACCACATAGACCTCCATGTAGACTTTATAGTTTTCCTTTTCTTGATCCACCTTAATTCAGATGAATTCAACTCTTCAACTCTAATTTTAAAACTTCCCACGTTCTCCATCATTTTACCAAATAATTTATTCAAATTTTTGCTTGCACGTTTACATGTAATATCTCCCTATTTGTCTTCTGCACCCTTGAAACTCCACCTTGAGTTAAAAAGTTATAGCCTTTTACTTTGGACTCCCCCATTGAAATAAGATTCCTTTTAATTTTTGAGACATGCCTAACTCCAATAAGCATCGCAACCTTTTATCATCATCTTCATCCTAATTAAACTTGTTCCTTCAACCTCCATGTCATGACCATTAGATAATTCCACCATGTCGTTTTTCTCCTTGTAATCAATGAATGCATCCTTATATTTGCATATATAGAAACATGCACCTGAATAAAACACTTAATTTTTGCTTTTTCCCTTTCTTACTCATAGGTCATCAAATTTCTCACTAAAGTTCACCTCATCATCGCTGTTTTATTTAGGTCTTGTTCCAATGCCTTTATTTTTTTACTTATCTTTTTTCAGCTTACAGCAAAATTTCAGAAAATGATCTGGTTTTTAGCATTAAAAGCAACATATATCCATTTTCATATTTGGTTGCTTACCTCTCCTTGCAAGATTTACCTCTTCACCCTGGTTGTTATTTTCCCTTTATTCTTTAACCTTTCATTCCGTTAAGTTCATCGTTTAAATCTTCTCATATAGGAGGCTACTGACCAACAAACCCATCGAAACAATTCCATCCAAAACTGAGTTTTTTATTTCAACAACAGGTGTTTTCCAACTCTCTGGTAATGAACTCATCAACATCAAGGCTTGTATCTCATTATTAACTTTGTTATTCATAGCTACCAACAATTGCTTGAAAATTATCTAGTGCACTCTAATTGAACCACCTTATGTAAGCTTCAAATTCATTAGCCTTCTCATGAGTAAAGCTTGTTCGTTGTAGAGTTCTTTCCTTCCAACTTCTTCTAGATTACAAAAGCAAATATTTGTTGTGACCCATAATTTCGAACACTTCAACTTTGAATATCGTAATTTTTTGAAATATAATTAAGTGTTGTAAATATGATTTTATAACCTTATTAAACATATTTGAATTAATGAATAATGATAAGAAATTTGTTTTTGAATTTTTTTTATAGAAATAAATACTTTGAAGAAATATAAATAATTTGACCAAAAATCTGTTTAGCGACAAACAGCTTTTTATTGAATATAAGTTGTTCAAACTTTTCTACATACACTAAAACACTTAAGAGATCATTAATTAGTAATAAATAATTAGCCCTAAGTCACTTAGGAAATGTTCTAGAAGCTTCTAGAAGGTTTGAGTAGGTTGCACAGTCTAGGGTATAGCTAACTCATGACTGGGTATATCAACTTCTATCTAGGGTATGCTTATTGATGTTACTAGCGGGAGATGTCGATACTTGGTTCCATGTGGTATATACCAATGTTCAGGCTTAGACTAACTACGTTTACATTATGGTATATTTATCTAGAGATGTATGATGATCAGAAGGTAGTTTTGATTCTTGTCATGGATATATGCTTCAATTTACTAGAGGCATCTCCATGGAAAATCCATATGCGAATGTTCCTTAGCGGTTTTAGATGTATTTCTAATATTGTTTTATTGTGAGATGAAAGCAACACAACTTTTTCCTGATTTATATCCTACACCCTAGACATTATCTATTATACCACTATATTAACTTAATGAATGGTTGGTTTCTTTTCGGGGAAAAACTGTTATGATGATTTGTATGATCTCAAAGGGTATTGTAACATGTATGAATGTATTTTGGGTTTCTCACACCAGACTTAGGTCTGACTTAAGGTTTTTGTTTTTTCTAAATTCCTCATGTACTATTTCGAGTAGGCCGAGTAAAGAGGTTTTACTTTGGACACGTTGTTTGCGCCAAAATTGGTCACAAACCCCAAGTATCATGAAAGCACCAGTGTATGAACACAGATCAGCAATATTCAAACACAAATATCAGATCTAAGCAAACAACAAACAGCAATCCAGAAATAACAAACAGAAACACGAGATTTATAGTGGTTCGGCTATCTCCGGCCTACGTCCACTTTAAAGTTTTATCTTTTATTGATTGTCCTGGCTGGTTATAGATGATTACAGCGATTACAATGAAGTAATTTGGGTACAATAGCGATAGTAAGGTGCAGAACTGAATTCGGCAGAGTCTGGACATTGAATAGCCAAAAGATCCCCTTTCTGTAGGCTTCAGGGGGCTATTTATAGGCGTAGGAGGCTGATATCGCGCTCAAACTTCAGTAGACACCTTCTGGCATGTGAGTGGGCCCACGTGACCGGTCCCACCAAGTTTCGGCTCGATCTGTGATCGATGCGAATTGATTTCGTATCGATCAAGAATTTGTCCAATCAAGCTGAAACTTGGCAGAGATATTCTTTAGCATGTACGCAAGCTGCTGTGAAAATTCCATAGCATTTGGATTAGCGGTTTAGGAGATATGATAGATACGAGTTGTGATTTTTTGGCAGGCTGTCTAGTTCGAATCGATTGATTCGCATCTTCGAATCGATCAGGGCATGTGAGCATGCGGTGACGTGTTGCGATGTTCCTGGATCGATCCACCTTGTGCGCCGAGTTGACCGAGTTACCTATGATCGATCCAACTTTTGTGGCGATTTGATCGAGTCGTTCCGAGGCTTTTGCCTTGTTTACATCGACACGTTCGCCTCAATTTCTCATATCGATTTTGCACCAATAGCATTCGTATCGTTCGTTCATAGGGTCTCGTTCGTATCGATCGATTGTGGCTGGGGATCGATATGAACTGACTAATTTTAAGAGGGACGTGAATGATACCGATGCATTGACATGGATTCGAACATATGGAGTGCGAATGAGATTTCTTTGGAACGATATGAACTAAATGGATACGAACTGTATGACCACGGACCGATTCGTGCCCGATCGATTCGAAGACGATCGATTCTAAGTCACTAGGTCCCGATGGATTCGAACTTGATGATAGCTTTCTGATGGATACGAATCTGGTCGATTCGAATAGGTCGTCACCTCGGTTTTCTGATGGATACGAACAACACATTTTATCTAACTTGTATCGATCATATTTCATTCGTACGAACTTCGATTAACCTGAAATTTGAAACGCTGGCTTTTGTCGTTTTGCTTGTCATGTCTTGACAATTGCAACCCGATCCGGACTCGGACAAAATTCATCGATATCCATGGTTATCCTGCAATGCATAGTTGATATTCATGACTTGTTATTATTGATTTTCAATTAATTTTTGGGTATCTTAGTTTTTCCAAAAGGTGGGATAACACTTTGCCCTCCAAACATGCCTTTTGGTAAAAGGTGTGTTTTGATCAGTTCTCAAATCGAGTGCAGTGAGTTCATATTTTATTCAGAGCTTATAGGATTTTCAATCAAGTTCATGGCTGTTCGAAGCCAAATCATTATCCATTTCTTCTTGTGGAAGTTAAGAATGAAATTCTACAGTCTCTCCGGACTATCGGTGGTCACTCCGGACCCTTGCCAAGCCTATTCCAGACTTAGCGATTGAATAGAAAGATCCCACTGCACTTCGGTGTTGCTTTCTATCCCTTGCACTCTGGCCCCAGCTAGGACATATAGCGATGTCTTGGTTGTTCTAAACCGATCATAGCCTCTCCAGGCTCTTGCTGGATCCCATCCTGTCACTCTTCGGTGAAGGGGAAGCAGCGTTAAGTGAGTCGATCCTGTCGCTCTCTGACGAAGCAACTCACTTCTTGCACTCCGGTTCAGTGTATTTGAACATTAAGCGATGCCATGGCCTAAATCGTGGGCTGATCACAGCCTCTCCGGGCTCTGATCGAATCTCGATCTAATCACTCTCCGGTGAATGGGAAATGACGTTAAGTTTGTCGATCCTGTCGCTTTCCGGCGAAGCAACTCACTTCTTCACTCCGGACCCCGGCTATCCGGCTAGGGTCATAAAGCGATCACTTTTATATTGGTATTTAATATTCATCCTTTAACTCTTTGGTCAAAGGTTTATTTCAAGAAATTCGAGTTTATTTATTAAATTCAAGCCCTAGATGTTCAATCTCAACATCAGGAAAAACTAGACATTGCCTCTCCGGGCGGAGCGGCCTATTACCATCTCAGAGCATGCCCAGGGATCTCTCCGGTTCCCATACATGAGTAAGTGGAATAGCCGTTTATTTTTAAAATCAAATCTAAGAAAACTAATCGACCAAAGTCCAAATCCCGAACTTGGCCCTTGCCATCATAATCAATTGATGATGAGTCGTGATCCCGATCCAGGATCAGTTCTGTTAGGTGGAGGCGGCAGTTTTTCAGGTTTTACGGCCGCAGTCTGTTCCCTGGTATATTGTGGAAATCTACCACTCCTGGCATGTTCTTCCACCTCATCCTTTAGGTGACGGCATTCATCGGTAGTGTGCCTATCCATCTCATGGAATAGGCAATATTTTCCGCTTCTGCGCTCCCGCGCTGTGGGTTCTCTCCTGGGTGGTTTTCGATAAGGGAGTTGCCCCCGAGTTTCAGTGTAAATCCTTTCTAGACTTATCGTCAGATCTGTGTATTGTCTGAATCTGGGCTCTCGGAATTTCTTCTGTTTATCAAGACCATCACATCGATCATCCCGCTTTCTCTTTCCTTGGTCTGCTCCAGACTGTTCCCTGGCAGTTCCTTCACCCTGCACAGCATTTATTTCTCGCCTTTCGGCTCGTGATTCTTCCAACCGAATGAATCTTTTAGCTTCATGATAAAATTCTCCAAGATCTTGTGGTGGATCTCTTGCCAAAGAATCTTTGAATTCGGTGCCTTCCCCAACTCCTGCCACCGCCGCCATCAAGATCATCGATGGATCCAGGCGATATACAGAAGCCACCGTTGCATTGAATCGCAGTAGGAAATCTTTTATGGACTCTTCGGTCCTTTGCTTTATTGAAGCCAAAGTCATCACACTCTTGGGTCGCGTCACATGGACCCTAAACTGTCTCATGAAACATTCTACAAGCTCGCCCCATGTTCTGATCGATCCGTTCTCTAGTTGTCTAAACCAAAGCGTAGCCAAATCTGACAAGTATAGAGGAAAGCATCGAGCCATCACTTCCTCGGATGCCCCCAGCACTTCCATGTGCCTGATGTATCTGGTAATATGCATCGTTGGGTCTGACATCCCATCATAAGGATCCAGCATAGGCAGTTTGAACTTTGGAGGGTTCCTTGCATTTCTTATATTCGGAGTGAACGGACTCCGACCGACTTCTTCCAATCTTCCACTCGACAATCCTCCTCTCATGATTCGTCGCACTAGACCAATCACATCTCCATCTGGGGGTTGCCCCCTTGTCATGTTTCTGTCCTCCCCTGCAAGTCTCGAAGGGAATTCTGGTACATACTCTTCGTGTGGCTCGTTAGCATTAGCGTTGGCTCTAGCCTATTGAACTTCATCTATAGGTCTTCCAGTGTCTGATCCTGAGGGTCTGCCCCCAAGTCCTTGTTGATTGCCTTCAGGTTCTGCATTCCGGTCTTGAACCTGACCTTCATTAGTTTCCGCAATCCTGACTCTTTGTCCTACACTTGCAGCCACTTTAGTTGGTCCAAGGTTCTGCGCACTCGCTGCTCTCATCTGTTCAAAGAAATTCTGCAGCATCTCCTGTTGACTCTTCATCATTCTTTCATGCGTTAAATTAGCCATAGCCTCCATCTCATCCCTGGTGATGTAGATCGAAGCTTGTCCTTCTCCATCTCCAAAGGATGCCTCCTGGCTTCCTCCTTGTTGGCTTCTCTCAGCCCTTTGTCTTCTACTGGTTTGTCAAGTCATTCTCTCTAAATCTGAATCCTTCAAGCTTTTCGAATCTGAACTTCAATCTGATGTAGCGGGTGCTAGTTCTTCTCAGTGAAAGCACCAAAGTGTTTGCGCCAAAATTGGTCACAAACCCCAAGTATCATGAAAGCACCAGTGTATGAACACAGATCAGCAATATTCAAACACAAATCTCAGATCTAAGCAAACAACAAACAACAAACAACAATGCAGAAATAACAAACAGAAACACGAGATTTATAGTGTTTCGGCTATCTCTGGCCTACGTCCACTTCAAAGTTTTATCTTTTATTAATTATCCTGGCTGGTTACAGATGATTACAGCGATTACAATGAAGTAATTTGAGTACAACAGCGATAGTAAGGTGTAGAACTAAATTCGTCAGAGTCTGGACGTTGAATAGCCAAAAGATCCCCTTTCTGTAGGCTTCAGGGGGATATTTATAGGCGTACGTGGCTGATATCGTGCTCAAACTTCAAAAGACTCCTTCTGGCATGTGAGCGGACCCACGCTACCGGTCCCACCAAGTTTCGACTTGATCTGTGATCGATGCGAATTGATTTCGTATCGATCAAGAAATTGTCCAATCGAGCTGAAACTTGGCAGAGACATTCTTTAGCATGTACGCAAGCTGCTGTGAAAATTTCATAGCATTTGGATCAGCGGTTTAGGAGATATGATCAATACGAGTTGTGATTTTTTGGCAGGCCGTGTAGTTCGAATCGATTGATTCGCATCGATACCTTCGAATCGATCAGGGCACGTGAGCATGCGATGACGTGTTGCGATGTTCCTGGATCGATCCACCTTGTGCGCCGAGTTGACCGAGTTACCTGTGATCGATCCAACTTTTGCAGCGATTTGATCGAGTCGATCCGAGGCTTTCGCCTTGTTTACATCGACACGTTTGCCTCAATTTTTCGTATGGATTTCGCACCGATAGCATTCGTATCGTTCGTTCATAGGGTCTCGTTTGTACCGATCGATTGTGGCTGGGGATCGATATAAACTGACTAATTTAAGAGGGACGCGAATGATACCGATGTGTTGACATGGATTCGAACATATGGAGTGCGAATGAGATTTCTCTGGAACGATACGAACTAAATGGATACGAACTGTATGACCACGGACCGATTCGTGCCCGATCGATTCGAAGACGATCGATTCGAAGTCGCTAGGTCCCGATGGATTCTAACTTGATGATAGCTCTCTGATGGATACGAATCTGATCGATTCGAATAGGTCATCACCTTGGTTTTCTGATGGATACGAACAACACATTTTATCTAACTTGTATCGATCACATCTCATTCATACGAACTCCGATTAACCTGAAATTTGAAAGCTGGCTTTTTTGGTTTTGCTTGTCATGTCTTGACAATTGCAACCCGATCCAGACTCGGACAAAATTCATCGATATCCATGGTTATCCTGCAATGCATAGTTGATATTCATGACTTGTTATTATTGATTTTCAGTTAATTTTTGGATATCTCAGCTTTACCAAAAGGTGGGATAACACGCATCATAGTTTAGGAGATGAGCCAGAGGCTATCATTATCTTTGTATTTCTATTTATGTTGCACTATATTATGTATGTATCAACATATGAGGATAGAGAGCTATAACTGTTCAGGCTGTTGATAGTACTTAGGTTTTGTAACTCTGAAATTACTCTCTATTTTGGAGTAACCCTTTGTACTATCCTTTTGATATTATATGTTATCGTTCCGCTGTGAGATTCCGATATCATGTTCTTTCCTTTTAGTTTTGTTTCCTTTTCCTTTCTAGTTATATATCTTTTTTGCACTTGGATGCTCGGCACACAAATACCATAGATGTATTTATTTTTGAAATTTGTCGGTCGAAAAGCTAGGTCATTATATTTGGTATTAGAGAAAATTTAGCAATTACCTGCTATTGATTCAAGGACGCTTGATTTGCCATTGGATTGATCGCCTATAATGACAATTGTAAAGAGTTTGACTTCAATGTCTTCTTGAATAATGTTGAGACGGCAGAGGCAATCGATGGCATAAAGGAGTGGGCAGATTTGTTGATTGTAGGCGGTAATGAGGGGGTCTATAGTGTTTTGAGATGCGCCATAACCATTTTGATTGATTTCGTTTACTGGTTTGAGTGTAATTTTAAGTGGGGGTCTTTGAATTTATATGGTGTATGGACGGGAGCCAATGAGAATTATTGACGTTTGATTTATTAATTAATATAGGAATTTTTGATGAATTATTAATAATGTTTTTGATTGTGAATCGTGTTCAAAAAATAATGCTTGGGGTTTGGCATTACAAAATTGTTGTGGAAACTGTTCATTATCTGACGTTTGGTATAAATATGAATGTAGGTGAACGAACAACTTGTGAGCAAACTAACCAATCAAATAACTAGAATTATGATCTGAAATTATAGTTTTATGTACAAACGTATAATTATAATTGAATTCACAAACAAATTAGATTAGATTTCAGATGTTACAGGCTAAAGATTAAGTAGGATGTGAAAGTATTTTAATTTTAATTTTGAAATAAACAAGTAAGAACTAATGATTACTGATTAATTTTAAATAATTATATAATTGCTATTTAATATTTAAAATTAGTAATGCAAATTGAAATTCAATTTTAACTTCAAATTCAACTACGAATGCAAAACACTCCCTACTAATTAAACCATTTCGAATTAAACTACAAATTCATTTTTCAAATTAATAAATAGTTACTAATCATTAATTGATAAATTTAAAATAAATTTATCATATTTATAGTTAATAAGTAATGCTAGGAAATCGAATTGAAAAATATACTACAAATTTAAACACAAAAAATTCAAAGAACATTCAAAAAAAATAACATTTGACTTATCCTAATTACAACCGACGTAACTAGTTAAATCCCGCCCAGCTATTGTAAATTTGAGAGTCCAAGCGCCCTCTAACTAAACAATGACGTAACTTCCACCAAATGCTTTTTCAACGGCATTTCCTATGTCCATGAACATGGCTTATATAACTATGTGATTTTATATTTATAATACAAGAAAAATAGAGCGAAGTTAAAACACATTATGTTTTTTGAGTTGAAGGATGCAGACCGAAACATACTACATTTATAAAGATTTGTGCAACCATTGTCTATTAAATGAGTTAAGCATACGAAATTCGTAGAAAAATAACTCACACGCGAAGAGTGTGCCGTTATCCAATGCGAAATGCATGTCGTAACACTTGTCATTATAATTATATTGTAATTGTCAATTTGTAGTATAAACGTATAAATTTACTTTTAAATCAGCGAATAATTACAAATTGCGGAAATTTTGAACCCATCCTTTTGTATAGATTTAATAGAGGAAAACATATTTAAAAAATAACCCTATAAAATTATGTTTGACAATTTCCTCACAACTAAGGTCTGTAAATATTAACGATTTCATTGTAAGCAAAAATCAGAAAAATTACGAACCTCTCTAGGAAAACTACAATGTTTTCATGTGTAGAAACCCACACTATATTATTTTTCATCGATTTGATCAGGGGTTATTTGTCTTTTAGACATTTTGTGGAAATACACACGAAGAGGATAAAGAAAATAGTGATATTGCATGTTGAATTTCATCTTCATTTCTATGATTTACACAAGTCATAAAATAGGGGTGCGATCTATAACGCTTTTACTAAATGGATGAATTTTATCCATTTTAAAACATTTAAGGGATGTTTGAAAAAAGTCATCATGTACAATTTTACCATGACGGCTTGCTAGAACTCAATGGTCTGAACAATCAGTTTGAACATACGCGTCCCAACTACACCCTGACACATTAGTGCTGAATCCTACATTCTACGTCCATGGAGGTTTTCATACTTGTTAGGGGAAATATGTAATAAGATTATGCAGTTGTGCCTCATAATGAATAAATATATCCATATTTCTTTAAATAGAAACTTTTGGTTTTGTTTATATTTTACATTTTATATGCCGTATCTATAAATTTAGTGTTAAAATGTTGTATGTGCCATACGTTATGATAAAAGGGTGAACTTCAGAAATTCTTTGTTTTATTAGTGTTGTACTGGACTATAAAGGAAAATGTTGCATATATTAAATATTATTTAATATATGTACATGTTTTATTTTGAGAACTTGAATTATTGTTTATTTATTTATGCTAATACTAAAATTTTCTTATAATGCTACGACTATCATCATTTTAAAACGGGGAACGACTATTTTATTGTAGATAACTAGTGAAATATATATATATATATATATAATGTATATTTATTAGGATTTATAATTACACAGATACATATGTTAAAAGCATGCATAATGTATATGTATATTTGGTTTGGGTTTTCGAAATATATGCATATTATCCTATACACACATATATACATATACATACATAGATACAAATGCATGAGCGCGCGCGCACACACACACGCACACACATATATATTCCCCCTTACATGAAATTAATTATAATTAGTTGTTCAATTAGCATGAAGATTAAATAAAAATGTAGTAAGTGAATACGTAAAATAACAAATATTAATGTATGTGTATGTATCGATCCCATATGTATTATATTATTTAATAATGTTAATTTTTACAAATTCAAATTAAGATCCTAAAATACAAGCTTTTATTAGTTTAAATATAATAAGAGTCATTCGACTAATCCGAATGAACAACTTGGATGATCCATTAGACAATGACCACCAGCCTTAGGTAGTTGACTGAACCATGTCAACTTTCAAAGTATCTCCTTTTGGAATCCACCGCACACTTTTGGTCTCAAATGATTGATTGGTCAAGTAGGACCAGTCAACTAGTAGATACAAGAGTGATGTATGTTTTAATACAGATATACATATTGTTAAAAAGAGATGAAAATTTTATTTTGTGGTTAACAATACATACGTACACACACACACACACACACATATATATATATATATGTGTATATATATATATATATATATATATATTGTTGACGTCAAAAATGGATTAATACCCAAAGACTTGTAGAAATATTAAGATCCAACAAAGAATATTTGAAAAATAGTAAGAACAAGAAGATTTTTAAAGTGGTTCCACAATGTCTGGCCTACGTCCACTATAGATTTTATTAATTATATATTTGATTCATTAGTATAAAAGATTTACCGATCTAAATCCTAGAACAGAAAATACTAGCTTTCTAGTGACCTTGATAGAGGAGAGATATAAGATGAA
Organism: Allium cepa; assembly: GCA_030765085.1. NCBI lineage: Eukaryota > Viridiplantae > Streptophyta > Magnoliopsida > Asparagales > Amaryllidaceae > Allium > Allium cepa. The sequence goes on along the minus strand of CM060935.1, from coordinate 445,662,211 downwards.
GAAGATAATGATCCAAAAGTCCTTCTCCAGTTGCTATAGGGTCTTTATTTATAGAAAAATAAACCATCAAAATTGAAGGCCCATGACATACTAGGTCCAAATCCAGACCAAAAGTGTAGAAGGGAAGATGGCCCCTTGAGCCATTAGTTCTACTCGATACCAACTAGAAGTGGTAGGTACCAATATGAATTTTGGATGGGTAGCTTCCCCTTCTTCTCTCCTATGGTCTTCTATAACATCCTCTATCTAGAGGCCGGAAGTTAAGCGCTACAGATGCTGCAGTTATCCATAGTATTAACTTACGGTGACCAAATACGTTAATGTTAATGGTATCCATAATATCAGAAGTGAAAGAAGCTATGCGGTAGGATCGTGTAATATGGAATAATGAAATAGTCTAGGTAGATAAAGTAGGTAAATGAAAGGAGACACCAAGACTTTTATACTGGTTCGGACCTCTCGTCCTACGTCCATTCCCTAAGCTTCTCTTAGGAATTTCACTAACTAACACCCTCACTTCACCCGGAGGAATAGGTTTACAACTTACCCGAACAACCAAACGGGATTTCTTGCCTCAACTACCGAAGAGGACTTCAACTCAATTACTAAAATACAATATTCGACTTGTTGTGTTCTTGTCAACACTAATGAGTCTAATGTAGTACAATATTCCTATAATCTTATCCTCGAGAATATGCAATGTGTTTGTGAAGATTTAGGAAATGTGAATTGCTATGAATCAAAAGAATGTTATAAACAAAAACAGTGATTCAAGCAATAGATTGGTGATTGCTTTGAGAATATCTAGAGAATATGAACAAGAGAACAGTAAGATTAAAGCAAGAGAATTCGGTGAATTAAATGATGTTAGAATCATGAATTTATACTTGTAGAAGAGATGCATATGTTGTCAAAGGTTGCAAACAAGAGATGCTTCCATTTCCATTGATGAATGGTTGCAACTCTTCGGAAGAAGAAGGTGTCTTTTCAGAGAAAATTCGCAGGTTTAAATTCAGTCGACTGAGCAGGAGATTCAGTCGACTGAAAATACAAAGAAAAATTTTCAGGAACAATTTCAGTCGACTGCACAGGTAATTCAGTCGACTGAAACTGTGCATTTTTGTATATGTGTATAGTTTCAGTCGACTGGCCATGTCTGTTCAGTCGACTGAAGTATAAAAGTATGCACAGTGAACATGTGAATGAAGTTTTTATGAATTGTGTTCTAATGTTCGTGCAAATATCTTGAGGATAGATTTTAACAAATAATCTAGACTAAGACACATAGAAAAATCATACTAATGTTTATACTTTGGTCTTCATCTGTCTTCTTCTAGCTTTTGCATTCTCTTCCTATTTGTTGAAGCTCATTGTCATTGATCAAAACCTTCGTGTATCAACATTCTCCCCCTTTTTGATTGATGACAATACTATTCTAAAGATGTATATACTTACTTTCTCCCCCTGAATGTATGCACTATGTTTTCTACAAAACAAAGTTAGGACCATAGATTTTCTCCCCCTTTGTCATCGACAAAAAGGAAGAACTAACAGTAGTAATAATTTATCAAAACAATCACTAAATCATAGAGAATATAAGCATGAACTAAGAGAAATAAAAATGTTATGACAGACAAGCATAAAATAGCTATTTATACAAGCCATTAGAAAGTTTAAAAATAGATATCAAAACAACAAAATCACTCATCCTTATCCCAGTCATATGAACCTTCCCTTCCAGTTGGTTCACGTATGACGGGTCCTCCTATTGGTGGTCTAGGTGCTCTTCCTTCTTGGCCACAACTAGCTCCGCTTGCGCTACTACTTGTATGCTCTTCGGATGTCGTCCATGTAAACGTGGGTGCGGGACGTTTGCCGCGAGATGTTGAAGCAGTAGTGGTGCTTGAGCACGAGATTGCATCCCAAAGCTTGTTGAAGAATCCTTTGATTTTATCATGCTTATTATCTACCTTTTTAAGACGAGTGTCAAGAATTTGTTGATTTCTTGACAATATTCTCAAGGATTGGTTGGTAGTGAAGCATGGGTCAACAAGACGAATTTCATCATCTTACTCGAGATGTTCTTCGTGGCGAGGTTGAGGAGGTTGTTGTTGTTGTTGTTCTTGATGCCTTGCTTCCCATTCGGCAAGTGATATTATGCGAGGAGGTCGAGATGGGAGTTGCATTAGGCTTATGGTCCGATGATTAATCTGATGGACCATTGTATTCTCTGATTCAGGTAATGGCGTATCGACATTTAGGAGAAGTCACATGATGTACTCTCCAAAGTAAATAGTGCGCATCTTGCCATTGTTGAAAGTGAGAAACTCATCAAGAATAAGTTGTATCCAATTAACTTGAATATTGCCAAAAACAGCATATAAAGCTCGATAGTTGTTGGGTAGACAATTTCGTATGAGCCCGTGCGAGGAGTAACCGTTCTCATTAGGGCTTTATGGAGGATTCTTGCCATAGGTCGAAGGGAAGTGGACTTAAAATCCCTAAAGTTGATGTTATCTTCCATAAATCGATGGTTGATGTTGTCACGAATGTGTGGATTGAATTCAATCTCCTTAAGTTTTCTCCCAACATTTGGGGACTCTAAAATGTGTGCCATTCTATCCAAGGAGAACCAAACTTTCTTTCCACATACCATGCTCCAAACACTATTGTTTGGATTTCTTGGAGTTTGGTGTAAAAGATTAAGATTAGCATAAAATAATTTTACCATTACATGATTAATGGCATGATCATTTCTTTTTAAATCTAGAAGTGGAGTTAAACCTGCCAGATCTGTGAATGCTTGAAGATTGTAGGTTTGAAAACTTTGAAAATCAACGAAAGAATGCTCAAAAATTCGAGAATTCTTCATCTTGTTCCATCGGGTGACAACAGTTCCATCATAAAGCCATTGTGCAATTTGAGCATCAATTGGCTCGGAGGATGAAGAAGATGAGGCTCTTGATCGTTTTGGTGCCATTTTGGTGAGAATTGATTTGATTTTGAGGAATTTGAGAGCTAGGGTTTCAAATAGATTTGGGGAAGAAGGTTTGTAGGAGGTAAAAGTGAATAGGTATGGTAAAATTTGGTAGTTAAAAGGGGAAATTCTGCCTGGGAAGCAGCGTTCAGTCGACTGAATGTTCTGTTCAGTCGACTGAATCAAAGGCCAAAGTGTTCTGTGATATATTCAGTCGACTGAGCAGTACTTTTAGTCGACTGAATTTTGTTACAAAAATTTTGCTGTTGAATTTTCAATTGACTGTGCAGATGGTTCCAGTCGACTGAACTTTGCATATGTGATTTTCTGTCATATTTTCAGTCGACTAAGCAGAGGAATTCAGTCGACTGAAACATGCAATGTTTGCTATTTTAGTTAATTTTTGAATTTTAAACAATTTATTTAAAGGAATAGTTACAAAAATATTGATGTATCATCATACAAAATTTTAACTATTTCTTTGGAGATGGACTTGGAGAATTATTTCCTTCATTCTTCATCTAATTTATATCCCATAAATTCGGACTATATTGAGGAGTCTTAGGAGACATCCAAGGATTCACAGGATCAACCGGTGTATGATAAGATGAAGACGGATCAAGTGAGCTAACAGGGCGAGGTAGAGGTTCAGCCACTTGATTCTTCTTTGATCCACAGAAGCATAAACCGATTTGTTCTAGAAAACTCAAACGTCGTGCCGTAACTTTTTGCTCGAAGTATAGCTCTCGTTGAAGATCGATTTGTTGTTGTTGAAAGTGATGAATTTCATAAATCTTTCTTTTTGTGTCAGGGGAAATAAATAGTCCTCATTTTGCCTTTTTAGATTCTGGTGTGAAACCAGTACGATAATTTTCCCATTTGTAAACCGGCTCATGTGCTGGTGTTGGTGTGGGAAGTTTTGGCGATGTTGGAGTGTTGGTCCGAATAAATCCATATGTAGTAATTCTAATGGTTGTAAAGTTGAAATATTTTTCTAAAAGATGATTTCGTTAATTTTCCTTTTTGACAATCATCGCAAAAATTATTTATTTTAAAATTTATTTTGGGTAATCCTCTTACTAATTCGTTTTTAGAAAGTTTTCTAATAGTTTTAAAATTTATGTGACAAAATCTTTTTTGCCATAACCAAGGATCATTATCTTTGGCAAGTAAACACATACTTGAATTATGATTAATATTCATATTTAGAACATAAATATTTCTATCTCTTTTTCCTTAAAATATAAGATTTTGGTCTTGATCAAAAATACTACATTTATTATTCAAGAAAGTTATTTTAAAATCTTTGTCACATAATTGACTTATGCCAAGTAGATTATGTTTTAAATTTTCAACTAATGAAACATTTGTTATAAAAGGTAAATTTGATGTACCGTAATTGTTCACATCTCCTTTGCCAATGATATAGCCTTTTGAATTGTCTCCGAAGGTAACCGAGCCACCATCAAAGTATGTGATGTTTGTAAGCATATCTTTGTCCCCGGTCATGTGTTTTGAACAACCACTATCTAATATCCATTTCTTCTTTTTAAGTGGGACCTGAAAATAAATATGAAATTATTGGTACCCACTTTTTAATAGGGTCCTAAGAAGTTAGAGTTTTAGGAAACCAAACCCAGTTTGGTTTAGTGTCCTTTTTATAAATATAGTTTTTATTATGATGAACATTATCCATAAATGTTTTAATATATTTATTTCTTATTAATACATTGTTAGTTTTTGGTACCCAAATTGTAACTACCTTGTTTTGTACTTTTGTTTTAATAGGTTTCTTAATTAATTTTTGTTGTTTTGAATCCATATTCCTTTTAAAATTTGTATTTTTCTTTTTAGGAATTTTTAACTCGTTATTATATCCTAATCCATGTTTATTTGAAGAGGATTGAGAATTTTCTAAAATCTTAGATAAATTTTCTCTTCCTTTGTTAAAGTTAGAAACATTTTTAGTGATGTTCTCTGATCTAGTTTGAAGACTATTATTTTCTAACTCAACTTGTTTAATTTTAGTTTTTAAATTATGATTTTCAGAAATAATTATATCATTCTTTAATTTTTGAGTTTCAATTTCTTGACTTAAAAGTGATAATTGAGTTTCCGAATTTGAATAAGATTCTTGAACTTTTTCAAGTTCTTCTTCAAGAATTTTCTTTTCATCATTTAACATATCTCTCTCAAACTCAGCTTTGTTTTGATTTTCACGAATTTCCTTAATTTTCTTTTTAAGAATTTTTATTGTGCTTAAAAGTTCAGTGTTTACTTCAATTAAATCGTCGAAAGTTAAATTTTTTACCTCAAATTCTTGAGCCATGAAGCATACATTTGCCTGTTCATTGTCGCTATCACTATCACTTTCGGATGAATCTGAATCGTCCCATGTTACAGAAAATGCCTTCTTTTTGAATTTATCCTTCTTGTTTTTGTTGTTGAAGTTTTTCTGATTTTCCTTCATTTGTTCTTGACAATCTTTTTGCATATGTCCTTTCTTATGACAATTGAAGCATTCTATATTTGAGGATGATGGTTTGTTCAAGAAATTCTTTTTGAATCCGTTTTTGTTTCCTTTTCTATACTTTAGGAATTTCTTGAAATTTTTGGCTATAAATGCTAGATCCTCATCTTCAGACTCTGATTCTTCCTTTTCCGCATGAAAAGCAATATTCTTTCTTTCTTGACCTTGATCCTTTTTAGCTTGCATATTTACTTCATACGACATAAGATTTCCAACCAATTCTTCTGGTTTCATTGTAGATAAATCATTTGCTTCCTCGATTGCTAGTACTTTTCTCTCCCATTCATCAGTGAGTGAATTTAGAACTTTAGACACAAAGTCAAAGTCCGTGTATCTTTCTCCTAGTCCGATTAGAGCATGACGAATGTCTTGAAATCTTGAGTACATGTCATTGATGGATTCATTTTGTCGCATTCTAAAGTTTTGAAATTGATTCTTCAACATGGATATCTTTGTTTGTTTAACCTTGTTTGTGCCTTCATGTATGACTTTAAGTGTTTCCCATATCTGATATGCAGTAGTACATATGCTAACACGGTTGAATTCATTTCTATCCAGGGTGCAAAAAAGCATATTCATAGCTTTAGCATTTGCACTTGCTTCATTCTTCTGAGTTTGTGTCCATGTAGGATAATCGGTCGTGGGTGCAACAAACTATGCTTGAGTAGCATTCCAGGCTTGGAAACTTGTTGCTTGCATATAAATCCTCATCCTTGTAGCCCAGTAGTTATAATTTAGTCCATTGAATAGAGGAGGTCTTTGGGTAGATTATCCTTCCGCAAATGTAGAACTATAGGCAGATGTTGTGCTTGTACTTGCGTTATTTTCCATATTATCAATATGTCTAATAACGGTGTTATGGTTATAGGACAACCTTGCTCAAATACCAATTGAAAGAAGCTATGCGGTAGGATCGTGTAATATGGAATAATGAAATAGTCTAGGTAGATAAAGTAGGTAAATGCAAGGAGACACCAAGACTTTTATACTGGTTCGGACCTCTCGTCCTACGTTCAGTCCTTAAGCTTCTCTTAGGAATTTCACTAACTAACACCCTCACTTCACCCGGAGGAATAGGTTTACAACTTACCCGAACAACCGAACGGGATTTCTTGCCTCAACTACCGAAGAGGACTTCAACTCAATTACTAAAATACAATATTCGACTTGTTGTGTTCTTGTCAACACTAATAAGTCTAATGTAGTACAATATTCCTATAATCTTATCCTCGAGAATATGCAATGTGTTTGTGAAGATTTAGGAAATGTGAATTGCTATGAATCAAAAGAATGTTATAAACAAAAACAGTGATTCAAGCAATAGATTGGTGATTGCTTTGAGAATATCTAGAGAATATGAACAAGAGAATAGTAAGATTAAAGCAAGAGAATTCGGTGAATTAAATGATGTTAGAATCATGAATTTATACTTGTAGAAGAGATGCATATGTTGTGAAAGGTTGCAAACAAGAGATGCTTCCATTTCCATTGATGAATGGTTGCAACTCTTCGGAAGAAGAAGGTGTCTTTTTAGAGAAAATTCGCAGGTTTAAATTCAGTCGACTGAGCAAGAGATTCAGTTGACTGAAAATACAAAGAAAAATTTTCAGGAACAATTTCAGTCGACTGCACAGGTAATTCAGTCGACTGAAACTGTGCATTTTTGTATATGTGTATAGTTTCAGTCGACTGGCCATGTCTGTTCAGTCGACTGAAGTATAAAAGTATGCACAGTGAACATGTGAATGAAGTTTTTATGAATTGTGTTCTAATGTTCGTGCAAATCTCTTGAGGATAGATTTTAACAAATAATCTAGACTAAGACACATAGAAAAATCATACTAATGTTTATACTTTGGTCTTCATCTATCTTCTTCTAGCTTTTGCATTCTCTTCCTATTTGTTGAAGCTCATTGTCATTGATCAAAACCTTCGTGTATCAACAAGAAGCACATGAATATGAAACAAAATCACATATTTCAAAAACAACTTTTTCGATTACGTTTCACAAAACATGTTTCATATTCCATTACATAATCCCAATGTTTCCCAGGTTCAGATCAAATATAATTATTACAAAATACGTCAAGAGTGACGTATGAAGATGACCCCTTGGTTGACCAGAGTACTAAATAGTCATAACTGACTTAATATAACACAATGGAATGAAACAAACAGAATAACTCTTAAATAGCTAACATCAGCCTCCTTCTCGTCTTTAGAAGCTTTATTTACCAACTTGCTAAAAACCTAAAAATCCTCAACCCTTGGCCTACTCAGATCAATTTTGAGCACTCGAGAGTTTAAGGGATAAAACATAAACTTTGAGTCAGACATAAAGCCTGGTGTGAATATACTATACATCTCGGTTATCTGATATTAAGTGAAACCACGCCGCTTAGCGGAACGGGTTTTCCCTCACTATTATCCTTTTAAAACATATCTTTTGCAAATCATAATCGTGCAACCAAAACAGATTAAAACTGTAAAGCATTATCATGTAAACATACATATCATGTAACAAATGAACTATCTGTCCAAACAATATGGTTTTGTTTAGCTAAATACCAACTATTGGCTGACTCGGGCCTACCAAACAATATAAACAAATAATCAAACATCTGTTAGATACTCCTCTTCTAGACGGTCTGTCCCAAACGTATTTTCTCCAGGTCAACTAATCCAAATGGTTTTGTAGGCTCACCAATAACCTACCTCTATACAAATATATTCCTTTCTGCGTGGAACATCATTTTAGTTTTACTAGTGACAAAGCTCTACACACCGAAATTTTGGACTAAATTAGTTATTCGCTAATAGCTAATGTATAGAGCACGACCCTTTACCAGACCCATCTGGTATACAAATATCCGAGTCATTTTACTTTGCGTAATCTTCCCTTAAATTTTCCTTGAAAACCTTTTCTTCTTAATATGATTTAAACCTTTAAATCATATGTTAAACAAGGAAATAAATTCTACGCTTTACTCAAATCTTCTTACCATGTTATACATATTCACTTTACACAAATCTTTGTTGATGAAAACATGTTAAACCTTTGAAAGTACCCCTTTCGATCCTATTGAAAGTATCCCTTTCAAAACCAAGTAACCCTTTATAACCTAGGCCGAAAGGCCAAAACAGTCCTTCCGAAAGCATTCATATAAAGCATTCGAAACCAATGAAAAACCTTTCCTTGAAAGCTATAAAACCTTAGACATCCTATCTTTAAAACACTTATTGCCTTCCGAAAAAATTGAAAAACCTTTCCTTTCAAATCTTTCGAAACCATTCGGGAACCAGCCCTTCGAAACCTTCATTAAAACCTTTTGAAAGCATCAAAACACCAAACCTTTCAAAACCATTTGGGTTCAAGTAAAACCTGTGGAAAACCTTTCAAACCATTCAAAACTATGTCATTTGAAACCTTTGGGTTTATTTTTAAAAATCTCAAAAGGTCTTTTAAGAACAGGGTCGAAAGCAACATTTTTGAAAGTCATTTCCTAAGTAAAAGAAGTGATGGTGTCGAAACCATCCCCTTTGAAAGCATTGGAGAAGTGGCTTGGATTTTAAAACAAAGAAATCCTTTCAAATGCATTGCTTCGAAAGGCACGATGCGGCAACTAGGGGTTTCGGCCCCTTCGAAAGAATTTACTTTAAACAGAGGCACAACCTCATTCGAAACCTTTCCATAAATCATTTGACCCGGTTGGAAGCCAACCAAGTCGAAAGTGTTCCTTTTGAAAGAAAAGCAGGCACATTTTCATTTAAAAACAAAGCAGGGCTTCGATCCCATCAGAACCCTATGCTTCGACTTCATACCTTCCACCTTAGTCCAATTTGCTATTTACATAGCATTAATACCAGGCGCATAGGTTTCGATGGCAATGGATGCAGAAGTAAGGCGTAGGAAGGAGGGTGCCAAAAGCAGTGAAACATGTAAAAAGCATGTTTAAACTGATTTTTAGCTTTCTAAAGCAACCTTTTCAACTAACCTGCTTTATTTGTCAAAATATAACCGGATGCTAATTTTTTCTAAAAGTGCTACAAATATTTCAGAAATAAACAATTTAATTTATTTACAAAATACCCTTTCTCCTTTTATAAAATATAAAACACTTAAGTTCCATACCTTAAGTAATTTTACTTATCTATTAAAACAATTAGGAAAATTCTACAAAAATGCTTATAAATCATTTTAAATATGTTTTCTAACATATAATAATTTAAGACCCAAAACATATATTATTTAATCGTAAATAATTTTTAAACCTAAATAATCAATTTCCTCACCAGAAAATTAATATTAAGTCCACATAAATTAAAAAAATTATGAAAACTGAAACCCATCTCTAAAATATAATTTCTGATCTACATCTAAAATCATAAGGAATTTGGATGTAAATTATTAGGGTTTTCACATCAAGACATATCATAAAAGCTATGAATAAGCATAAATCATCAACAAGCATATATAAACATTTTATCATTCAAAAACATGGCTAAACTTTGCAAGATAAATAAGGTTTAACCTAAAACCAAAAATAATTAGAAAACATAAGATGTAGTCATTATTCACCTTAGCTTTGAGATTAAGGAGTTTGAGATTTGAATGGATTTAATTTTGATTAATCTTCCTTCCTTGGATTTACTTTATCTTCTTCCTCTTGCTCTTGCTAATGGTGACCGACCTCTATTTTAGTTTGGTATTACAAATGAACATATAAAATGAATCCCTAAGGTCTTAGGGTATTAGAATACTCTTATTCCAATTTTTTTCTCACTTATTCCCTTTACACATTTTATTTTCGTTCATTTTAGTTCTTTTGTTAACATGGCACAACTACTTCTTATTAATCAAAAATCTCAATCCTCTAATCATTACATTATTTTATCTAATTTAGCTAATTAAATATTCCAAATAATGTTACTAAAAATTAGGGTCGTTATAGACTCCCTTTCCGAAAGAATTTCGCCCTCGAAATTACGATAAGGTACCAAAAAATCAATCAAAAAGGTAAAACATACCAACAAACAAATCAGGATATGCATCTCTAATCCCGCTCTCAGTCTCCCAAGTACAGTCTCTCTCATCGTCGCTCTACTGGACTTTTAGTAATCTGACCGTCTTGTTTCTAAGCCTCTTCTCATCCCTCGCAACTATCCGAACTAACTTTCTAACTATAGTCAAGTTTGGTTCTACTACCAAGTCATTCAACACAGTCGGTGCTATAGTAGACTCTGAGTCTCTAGCACACTTCCTTAAATGATAAACATGGAAAACATTATGGACTCCTACCAAACTATTCAGTAACTCTACTCTATATGCAAGTTTCCCAATCCTTTATATAACAGGAAATGGTCCTACGAATCTCGGTGCCAACTTTCCTGATTTCTTGAATCTAATCACACCCTTTATCTATGATACCATAACAAACATATGATCTCCAACCGAGAACTCTAAGTCTTTCCGTCTTCTATCTTCATAAATATTTTTCCAAGATTGAGTGTCCTTCCTTCTAGCTCGGATCAACTCAATCTTCTCTGCAGCTTCTCTAAACATATCTGGACCAAGAGCCAACATATCCCTGGTCTCTAACCAACAAATGGTAGATTTGCATAGCCTTCTGTATAAAGCTTCAAATAGTGCCACCCCCATACTAGTATGATAACTATTGTAATACAAAAACTCGATTAAGAATAGATGTTCTTTCCACGATCCTCCAAAATCTAACACACAAGCTCGAAACAAATCCTCCAAGATTTTGTGAACTCTTTTCTTCTGCCCATCGGTTTGTGATGGTAAGCAGTACTCATCCTGAGTTTGGTTCCTAAAATCTCCTATAGACTCTTCCAGAACTCACTAGTGAACATGGAATCTCTATCGCTTACTCTTCTACTAGGAATTTCATGAAGTCTAACTACATTCTTCATAAACAACTTAGCCAAAACAGGTGTCGTCCTAGTTAACTTAACTGGAATGAAATGGGCACTCCTGGTCAACTTGTCCGCTATGACCCATATAATTTCATTTCCTCTATTAGATCTTGGCAACCCATCTATAAAATTCATAGAAATAGAATCTCATTTCCAACCCGAAGTATCTAATGGCTGAAGCAACCCACTTGGCTTCCGATGCTCGGCCTTTACCTGTTGACAGTTCAGACATTGCTTTACCTATAAGCCTACATCCTTCTTCCTAACTATCCAGAAGAAACTTCTCTTCATGACCTGATATATTTTAGTTCCTTCCGGATGAATAGAGAACTTCGAACGATGGCATTCCTCCAAAACCTCTTTCCTTAGGTCTCCCACATTCGGAACACATAACCTCCCTTTCTTTCTCAACCACCCATTTTGGTCAAGGCTGAAATTCTTCAAGTCATTGCTCTCTGTTCCATCACTTTACTTCTTTATCTGCTCAGCCAATACTGGATCTTCTTCTTGTTTAGAAGCAATATTTTCAATCATAACTGATTGAACCTCTAAACACGACAACATAGCACTCTCCGTGCTAGAAGTACTCCTAGTTCTCCAGTGTACTCTACATGTCGTCAATGCTTCCAAATCTTTCCACTCAGCTATCATTGCCAACACTACATTCTGACGCTTTCTGCTAAGCGGATCTGCAACTTATTACCTTTCCTTGATGTGTACTCAATTCCAAAATCATAAGCAGCAATAAACTCTAACCATCTCTACTGTCTCATGTTCAGCTCCTTCTGAGAGAACAAGTATTTCAATGACTTATTATCCGTATAAAGCTCAAAACTCTCTCCCAAAAGGTAATGTCTCCACACCTTCAATGCAAATATCACCACAGCTAATTCCAAATTATGCGTTGGATATCTAACCTCATGCGGTATAAGCTGTCTAGAAGCATAGGCAATCACTTTACCTCTATGCATTAACACAGCTCCTAATCCAGTTCTACATGCATCTATATATACTACCAAATCCCGATTCTCTTCTAGAACAACTAGTACAGGTGCATACGTCAAAAAGTGTTTCAAGCTCAGGAATGCTTCCTCACACTTATCGGTCCAAACAAACTTCACATCCTTTCGCATCAGCTTGGTCATTGGTGCTGCTATCCGTGAAAAATCCTAAAGAACCTCATATAATATCCAGTCAATCTAAGAAAACTCTTTATCTCAGTCACTGTCTTGAGTCTCTTCCAATTATCCACTGCTTCAATCTTAGTCGGATCTACAGACAACCCTTTCTTTGAGATTACATGATCAAGAAACTTCACCTCCTTCTTCTAGAAATGACACTTCGAAAATTTCGCCTTCAGCTGATTCTGCCTTAGCGTCTCAAGAACCACACTAAGATGAACTTCATGCTCCCTTTGATCCATAGAGTATATCAAAATATCATCTATCACTACACCAGAAAAGCATTTCGTAGCGTTTTAAAAAACGCTACCAAAACTTGTAGCATTTCAATAAACGTTGCGACACAACATGCAACTAAAAGTCTGAAACTTTTTGTAGTGTTGTGGAAAATGATACCAAAACTTGACATATTGTAGGACTTTGAAAACGCTACAAAAAGTTTTAGATTTTTAGTAGCACGTCGTATCGCAGCATTTACCAAAACGCTACTAAAAGTTACGATAGCGTTTTTTGACACTACGAAAATCATATCGCAACTATTTACATTAATTTTCATAGCATTTTAAAATTCTTCTAAAATTTATTAACTGTTTTGCAGCATACTGTCCATGCAACCGTTTCCCGTTAGTGGTTTGTATCATTTCTAACCATCACTGGCATAATGGTCTTACTAAAATTAGCAATTAGTCACACAATCGTCGTATTCAAATCAACAATGAATCAATCAAACACATAATTATCATATTCAAACAATTGAAACAACACGTTAATCGCTTAATCAAATATGATATCCATAGTCATTTCGATAATAGTATTTCGACAAAATGAGCAAATTCGCATAAACTTCATAACCATTCATAAACAAGTTTACACAATAAGTACGAACAAAATGCTATAATATATATAAAAATTAAAGTCATATTCATCGTTGGATTACCCATAATTCTTTAGCGAAGCTGGTCTTTACTCCTAAAAAGCTAATTACCTATAGATAGGTTTAACAATCAACAAATGATTATGAAACTGTTTTGCATATTTAAAATATATCAAACATCCTTAGTTAATTTTTTTTTAAATTTAAATAAATTTTATAAAACTTAGTTAATTTAGTTATATTTTTATAATAAACTTATTTAATTTTTAAAAACTTATTAACCTAGTTAAATTTTAATAAAACTTAATGAATTTGTACATTATTTAATTTTTTAGTTAAATTATATTAAACTCGGTTAATTTTTAAATTTTGGTTAATTTTTATGAAAATTAGTTTAATTATTTTAAAAATCGATTAACTTATTATCAAACTTATTTAATTTTATAAAACTTAGTTAAATTGTATAAAACTTAATTAACTTTTAATTTTGGTTAATTTTATAAAACTTAGTTAAATTTTTATAAAGCTTGATTAACTTATTTATAACATTATTTATATTAAAGCAAAATTATAAATTATCTCAATTTTTAAAACTTAAAATGTCATGACATATATTTTAATTAACTTAAACTTATAAATTATCTCAATTCTCACACTTAAAAGACACATGTTACTCTTCATAGATGCTATTGTACCATCGAACGAGATTTTTATATTTCTTTGATATTCTTAGGCTTTCCCACCTCTATCCAGCACCTACATTAAGTTTCAAACATGAATTAGGAGTTATCAGAATTTACTTATACAATCGCCTCAAACCTTGCCCATCTCAAGATTAGCTAATATTATACCACATCCTACAGACGTGTTGAATTTCTGTAAAGCATGGTCAAATTACTCTTGTTTTATGAAACATATAACATTGGATGTATTCAAATGTTACGTCATTGAGTATAAAAAGGATTATTTCACCAATAAAAAGATCAAATTCAGAGAATCAACGCTGGGAAAATAAAGTTACATCATTAAGGAGGAAAAATAATGGGAACAAAATAATGACAAATCAAAAATTCACCTACGAGAGCAGACTATACAACCATATCAGCAACTGACAAACTATATTCAACTAGGAAAGTTCGAAGAGTTAGATGATTGTCAACTTGCCCACATGCATTCTCGAACTTAGAACCAGATAAGAAAAGCAAAGCATAATCAACTCATCAATCTACAAGGAAACGGTCTAGAGAATGATAAACAAAGTGTAAATTCTTTTAAAAAAATGGTTTCCCTTATAAACATGAAAATGAAAACTGCTAGTCCCGCTCATCCAAATCCATTCAACCCGATAATCACCTTTTAGAACTATGAAATTAGACTTTGTTAGAATTGTTAGACGAGAAGGAATGAATAAAGCGTAAAATTAGACGACAGCTTTTCGCCACATCTCTTCATGTTTGTTAGAACTGTTTTTGATGAAGCTACATCAGCTGCGGCCTTGGTGGTACAGAAAGGGAAAAAGCAGAAGCATCCTGAAAAACCCTCAGGTATCAACATTATGCATTTCGTCTTATATAAATCATCCTGCAAAGTGATATATAATAAGAATAAATATACAAAACTCGTGAAATTTTCGTAACTTTTGTATTTTTATTCTGGTTAGATTATAGCTTGTTTTGCCTATACAGTCCTATTTATAACTTGTGTTGATGAAAAATAGGTCGTGACAAAACTGTCCTGAACATAGCACTATGAAAGAATTCGATAAAGAAAGACATGAACATGGTAGTACCATTCAATGGGTATGTATGTGAATTCAATCTAATGCAGATTATGTATGGTCATATGTTTTACATCATCTACTCTATTCATTGAATGAATTAAACTTTTAAACCAAAATATCTAATAGTTCGGATCAGTTAATGCATTTAGCCTATATATAGAAGCATAAATTATACCTTCTTACAGTAAATAAAAGCAAAGTTGCGAATGAGGTTGATATCAGTGAGAACTCTTTATTACCAGTGATTTCTACTTTGAACGGATGTAGAATTGATAGTTTTCTACCATGTTTTTCCCCAGTAACAACTAATGCTTATGTACAAAAGAATAGATAATACTTTACCCTGATAAAAAACGAAATATCCATAGTAACTTAAAATATTACCTTGGTCTTAGTGCCCAAAAATAAAGTAGCAGTAACCATAGGTATGATAAGAGTTAAATCCTACCAAGCATTCCAAAGAAAAAACTATTAGATAAGCTGAAAGTAGCAAACATGTTTTTTTCTTTTCTTCAAAAACCAACCATTTGGAGATGAGCATCACAAATTAAGAATATGTATATGCATGTGAAACATGGGCAACATATGTAAGGAAATATGGACAATCTTACATTTAGCATTGAAAATACTAAAAGCAAGTGATAACAGATTGGGTTTAATATGCGTTAAGTAGCAATATTTTTAAGGATGACATACCCTGTAACTGTTTAACTTTAGAGGTAACTGTTAGAACAAGAATAATGCAATATAGTATCATCAGTACAATAATACATACATTGTGACTCCATGACCACCAAAAGTATAAAGAATATTGGTGGCACTTAGCACCAATGTAGTTGGACCAGTGGTAGTCACATCTTCAACCTATACACACAATTAAAAAGAAAAACATACTTTACCATAAAAAAGCAAAATAAACAATTTGTTCAAGAAGATAAAGTCATGTACCTAGCTATGAACAAGAGCTGCAACGGTAAGATACCAAGTAGTGTATGAGAAATATTTTTTGTATGGAAAATAATAAGATAGAAAAACAATATAGAAGATACTCATATGGTACCTACACCAGCATGAGCAACACTTTAAAAAGAGATGCCAATCATTGCAATTCCATTTGCAGCTCCTCTTTGACAGGTTAGGGTTGTAAATTATGAGATACATAGATGCATAGAAATATATGGCTAACGCTTTTTTGAAACGTTTAGATTGCAAATGAACAAGTCGGATTGTTCAAATTGATTATTAATCTTAACATGCTGTTTACAAAATCTTGAAATCTCTGGATACCATTAGAAAAAAGAAAATATAGCACAATAACCTGAAACAGATATGTGTCCAATCTCCAATGTGTCAAGCAAGCCATTGTTAGTTGGCTATAATTTTCTACAAAAATATGTTGCAATAATTTCACAAAACTAAAATAAACATTTAAAGCTGTGATGACAAAAGGTCTAACTATAATTATTGATAGCATCGACCCATGCTCATAGAAACCCCACCACCACATAAAGAAACTGGCATATGCTTGACCTGGATGCAAACTAAAAAAGAATGAAACTAATCGCCATGATTACAAAAGCACGCATAGGCATCTTACACAAGAATTTAATCTAATCTAGAAGCACGCGCACATAGTTGGCAAACAAGTGTACAACTCCATTTTTACTACTGCAATTTTCTTTTTTGTTCAACCATAACACTACATACCATTATTTGATATTATTTGATAGCTAACTTCTACATGAAATCTCACAACATTGTATTGCAATACTATCTAATATGGGTTTATTGGTTCATATACCTGAGAGAGAAAGATGTATTCAACATGTTAATTGTTTACACAACAATATCATGCATATTTTTAGTTTTGTTTAACAAAAGAGTTTTACGTCCTATTATAAAATATACAAAAATAAATAATTAATAAAAGTAATGAAATTTTGATGTTGTGCAAGTATGAATGCAAGTGCTTCTCTTTACATTTTGATGTTTTAATACTAGGTTGATATTGGACATTAACCAATAACTACGACACCTAAAAGCAAACAAACAAAACAAACACATGCAAAATCAAGTAAAAAAGCTAATGAAGGGGAATGAGTGTAAATATGGCACCAACAGTATTGGAAAAAGAAGAAGCACGTTAGGAACTAGGTTTCTCTCGCACATTTTATCGACAAACTTACTTGCAATATCAACATCGCTGCATTTGCACAAACCATCCATCACGATGGTTATTTGTGTATATGCTGACAAAGGAACCGTTGTTATGCTAGACCATATTATCGAAAAAGTTGCGAGCTTGGTGGGGCCAATGGTTTCTGCGAATGGTTTGAGGGTAAACGGTGCAGGAATGGAGATTAACTCGATTTAAGGTTTCGAGCATGAAATTGAAGATTTTGATGGCGTTATCGACTAAGTTGTTGTCTAAGTACTCTAAAGAGCATGTTTAATATGAGAGCTGGGTTGGTGGAGATGTAGGATCGAAAATGGGATTTGGCGGTTTCGTAGTGTTTTTGGTAGAGGAGATGGGCGAATTTGGCGAATGGGTTGTCGGGTTTTGGAGAAGTTGGATTTGGAACATCAATGGGGAAAGAAAGAGAGTGAATGGAGCAGAGGAACTATTTTTAGGGGAGCTGGAATTTGACTTGGGTTCTTCTGTTGAGCAAGGTGATTAAGTTATCAGCAAGAAAGAAGAACGGCAGGGAGATAATTTCCAAAGACATTGAATGAATGAAAATAGTGAAAAAAAAGAGTGGCAAGGGAAAATAATTCGCTGCCTTCTAAAATGATGGCGGGATTTCTTTAGTAGCATTGATTGTTCTAATTTTTTTTATGTCAACAGTCGCACTTAGCATTAAACGTACTGTTTAATGCCACCAATAATAGATTTTCTTATAGTGTATGAAAACCAACATGAACCTATCCAAGTGCTCTCAGAAAATTCGGCTCATCAAATCCATAAAGAATGCTGGCGCATTAGTTAGTCCAAAAGACATCACTAATCATTCGTATGATCCATATTTAGTTCGAAACACCGTCAAAGAAATACTATCCTCTACTACTTTAAGCTGATGGAAACCTATTGCCAAATCAAACTGATAAAATATCTTGGCTCCACTCAATTGATCGAACAAATTGTCAATTCTAGGCAATGGATATCGATTCTTTATCGCTTTCTCATTCAACTTACGATAATCGATACATAACCTTAACGATCCATCCAGCTTCTTAGCAAACACTACAGGTGCTAACCTAGGAAAACTACTTGGCCTAATAAAATTCTTGCTTTCCAAATCCACCAACTGCACCTTCATCTCCTTTATCTCCGTAGGTGTCATCCTACTTGGTGGCCTACTCACTGACTCTGCTGCAGGCAAAAAATCTATCTGAAACTCAATGGCTCGTTTCGGTGGTAATCCTACTACCGGCTCAAAGTCATCCTCGAACTCTCTTACCACAAAAACTCGATTTAACTCGTCCTCTAACTCCACAACACCCAACAAAGCATTCACCTCACAACCAGACATTTCTATGGTATATACAACCTGACAAATACAATCAGGATATCTAATCGATATCTTCCTATCATGGAAAAATATCCTAGCATCTTACTTACTTAACCAATCCATACCCAAAATATTTTCGAACCCTATGAAGTCAAACACATGCAAACTACAAACAAAGGTATGACCTAACAAATCAAACTCATACCTCATATATTTTCCTCTGCTCCAATTGCTCTCCAAATTCTTAAGTATACTCCTTCTGCCTTTCTCAGTATGTTCCCAAGTCCGTAAATCTTTTCATCTTCATTCTGACATTCTGATTAAGTAAAAACATGTTAGCCAGAAAGCTGGATAACATATGTGTGTGTAGTTTTATATATATATTATATGTATGTTTACTATATTATACATATATGTATCAAATTATATGTACAGATACATTTATTTATCTGTATACTTATTATGTATATGCATAAAGTTAGATTTAATAGGTTTATTTTACAACAATTCTAAATATTCTATATATACGAGTCGAAAGTATATGTGTAACATAATAATTTTACCATAAGAGATAAGTTACATAATGAAAACAACATAATTTCCTCTAGGACATACCATTAGTTCTATCAATCTTTCACTTGCATGTAGGGCCAATTATGGTACCGTATGCGCATACCTTTAATCTATCTTCTATATTAAACTTAGTAGGGACCAAGTTTATCTACTTTATTAACCATGACTTCTTTGTCACTAATAAATAGTCATGTCATGTGATACTTGTGAAGGATGTGCCTTGATATCTTATTGGTTCTGTAACACCACTAATTTTAAATAACATTATTCAGGAGATTTAATTATATAAATTAAATAGAATAATATAAAGGCTAGAGTGATAAGGGGATTGAGATTTAAAAACTAAGCAGAGGCCATGCTTAACTAAATCAAAAGAATGGATTTATGCAATGGTTTTATAAGTTAACTATGCAAGAGAATAAGAAAAGGATATTATGGGAAATAACCGTATATCATAATCCTATAACCCATAAACCCCTGTTCCATTCTTCATTTCGTATGTTCATATATCAAACACAAAATCTAAGAAGAACTAAGGCCGACCATAATCTTAGGAGAAAAAGGGGATCAATAATCAACTAAAAGGAAATGATTCAAGCAAGGAAGAATCAGGAAAGATCAAATCTCAAGTTCCTTATCCAAAACAAGATGAATAATAATCAAAACCATCTCATTTTTGTTTTAATAAACATTTTGATTTCAGGTTTAAAGTTTAAAACCATTTGGATGATTTGAAGACGATATGCTTTGATTATATGCCATGTTTGATTTGAACATGTATGTTTGTAAAAGGTTTGAATCGATTTTATAGTTAGAATTGTATAAAATGGTTTTGGATATCCAAGTTATGGATAATTTATTATGAAATTTAAATGGAAGAAATAGATAATTTAGGTTCAAAATTTGTTTCGACAATTATCTCAAGTATTTTGGGTTCGAAATTTATATATGTTACTAAAAGTGAATGAAGAAGATTTTTTGGGATTTTTCCTAAGTGATTTACTATGAAAATTAAATTAATTAGTTTTGGGGACTTAAATGTTTTAATTGTTTTATTAAAAGGAAGGGCTTCTTTGCCAAAATATTTTTAATTACTAATGGATGGATTATGAAGCCTTTTTAGAGAATATTTTGGTAACGGATTTGGTGACCAATCACATTTTGACAAATAAGGAAAATTTAGGTATAAAGGAGTTTCTTTTAAAGGAATAAAATCGGGTTTGCTCCGAATTTCAAGCTCGCCACTTCCATTTGCTTGCTTCCAAAACAATCCTAGATTGACTTTAGAACTCATTTGAAACCAATACATATGATATCAAATGGTTCGTATTTATTGTATTGGAGAAAGGAAAAGGGGTATTGTGTTGAAAGTTTGCTTTCAAAGGGGTTGATGCCATTTTAATAGCTTTTGAATCAACCCACTTTCCTTTGTTTTGCTTTCGAAAGAGTTACCGCTTATTTTCTAAGAAGCTTTCGAAAGGGTTATAACTTTCGAATGGGTTGTCACCTTTGTTTTAAAAGTGGCTTTTGAGTACATTTCAATATATTTAATTTTTAAAAAGGAGCTTTTTGAAAGGATAGCTGTTTTAGAACTAAGTCAAAACCTAGCTGTCGTCTTCACACCTCTCGAACGGGTTAAAGGCCGCTTTTCTTTATAGCCTTATAACAACGCTTTCGATAGGAAAGCTTTTGTTTTGTTAATATTGAAGCTGCTTCCTAATGATTTCGAAAGGGTCTCAATAGTCACTTATATTAAAAGTTTTGAAGACAATGGTTTCGAAAGGTCGTTTCGAAGCTGTCCTTCTCCCTACTATTTTACTTAAAGATTATTGCTTTAGGAAAGGTGGTTGCGAAGCCATCTGTTTCCCAAATTCTTTTATTTGAAGATTAATGGTTTTGAAAGGGTTACTTTCGCTTATGTTCACTTTGATCCAGAATTTATACTTAAGGTTAAACCCAATGATCTTGAAAGAGACACATTCATATGGTTTCGAAGCTATGCTTCTATGAATACTACTTGAACTAAGTGGTTTTGAAAGGTAAATTTTAATACTTTCGAGAGGAATGTTTTAGTGGTTTCAAAAGGAAGATTTCAAAGCTTTCGAAAGGAATGATTTGAGTGTTTCGAAAGGTATATCTTTAAGAGTTTTGAAAGATGGTTATGAATACTTTTAGAAGGCATGTTTAAAATGTTTTGAAAGAGAAAGTCTAAGGCATCGAAAGCCTTAGTTTTCAAAACAAAGAACTCGATCTCAATTGTAAAGCAAAACCCATGGTAATATAAAAGAGATATTGAAATAAGGTTTTAACTTTGGAGTTTTTGAAGAAGCTTTCCTTGCTAAAAATAATAGGTTAAAGGTATTAACCATGTTTCATTTGGGAATTGATTACAAGGAAATTAAACCATAAATGTTTATATTACTATGTCATGATTAGTTATCATGTATGCTTCTTTTATAAACATATTCACTTAATATCGACCTATAACTACATTTTGGGGTGTTAAGGGGGGAATAACCAACTAGGTTGACCCATTAGTTAACATAAAATGAGTTAACTCCTATGTGAGTAGAGTTGCATCCAGGAGGTCGGTTTCACCAGAATATAGGATACCCAAAGACTGATCAAAGAATTTTTGGTTTAAACAGGTTTTATGTAACTCATGAAAACTATGTATGTAAACAGTTATTGGCAGGAGCCAATAGGTTCTTAGTGATCCCATGAAAACTTTGTCAAGACTAAGTTATTAAAGGAGATCGATAAGTTCATAATGCTTCCAAAAAAATGACATGAGAGAAGTTATTAGAGAAACCAATAGGTTCATAGTAAGACCATGAAAACTATGACTTGAGAAAATTATTAGTAAATACTAATAGGTTCATAGAGACCCCATGAAAACTATGATTGGATGATAGTATTGGTAGGGAACCAATAGGTCCATAGTGACCTCATGAAAACTATGAAAGTGGATAGAACTTCCATAAAGAATTAACAGGTTATTAGTCAGTCCATGAAAACTAGTAGGTTAATAGTGATCCTGAAAACTATATCTTGAGACAAATATCATGTAAATGAGGATGGGTAATCCAGAGCATATTGCATGTTTGCATATCATCAAAGTAACTTTTATTATGTTATGTTTTTGACCATTGTGAATGCAGATGCATAGTATATGGTTATTATAATTTGGGTCAAGATACTAGTGAGGGGAGAACCTGTTCCGCTAAGTGGAGTGGTCTCACTAGATATCTATATGGTTCGAGATGGAAGGTTATTATTCTTACTATACTTTTCGTCTGATTTGAAGTTAATGTTTTCCCCTTAAAATCTTGGGTACTCAATCAATTTTGAGTAGATTGAGAGTTAAGGTTTTTAAGTTCTCCTTTAGACGAATAAGCTTCCGGAGACTTGTAGGAGGCATACTAGCTATTAGGAGTTCCTTCTGTTTAACTCCGCCATGTTTTTTTTATTACAGTGGCAAAGTTGTTTAAATTTCCTATGTTTAGACTCTGATCAACCAAAGTGGCATCTTCATATGTTGCTCTTGGTGTATTTTGTGATAATTATATTTCTCTTAACGTGATTCATGAATTTGGGATTACATAATAAATTTGAAATGTGTTTTAAGTGGGATGAGAAATTTGTTTTGTAATTTAATTTATCTTTTTATATCCATGTTTCTATTATATCAATATATTTAACATTACCGTATTTGGTCATCGAGGATTAATAACTATGAATGATTGCAGTATCCGTAGTAGTTAGTTTTAGGCCTCCAATTGGGGGATGTAACATGTTGTATCAGAGCGTTGGTTTATGTAAACTTAAAAAAAAAGAAATTTAAACCTAAAAGATTTTCAAAACATAATCCAATGAATTAGAAAATAAGATTGGGGTTTGGTTTAACGCTATAGTAACATACTTGTATTTTCTATAGATATATTTATAAGAACGTACTCCCCTTTCTCCTAGATGTTTTTTGTATCCACTAAGGCTCATATACAGATTTAAGAGAAAGGAAGATACAGAGGCAAGAAACCGAAGAGGAAATCTAAGTGGAGGAAGCACTACAACTAATGGAAATGCTCGAACCAACAGGAGAAACCATGGTCGACAAGCAAATGCTAATCAAAATGCAAATGCCAACGTAGATGCTAAAAATCCACCAGTAAATGTGAGGATAATGTATCAGTTTTTTGTCAATCTGATGCAAGTTGGAGCTGTTTCAGGAGTAGATGGGGGTAATGTTGGAAATGTTGGAGTTAATCTCGTAGACCTAGTTGGTAACAACTATGCCAATCTGAGCAGGCATTACACCAGTTTTGGTGGGAAACCGTTTTTGGGAACAAAGGATGCATTTGAAATAGAAAACTGGTTATTGCATTGTGGATCTTCGCTGACTTAAGATTAAATGATGAGCAGAAGAGGAGACCTGCCTTTAGACAGTGGGAGTTCATGAGGAGGAGTTGACTTAGGTGGAATTTCGAAGGAGATTCGAAGAGAGGCTTCTGTCAAAAATTGCCAAGTCCTTTTTGCTGAGAAAGTTCATAGATTCAGTGCAGGGTGAGATGTCGGTGATAGAGTATGCTACGAAGTTTGATAAGCTGTGCATATATGTATTAGCTACCGTTGACACTGTCATTAAAAAGAACGAGAAGTTTATTCAAGGGTTAAGACCCGAGATTAACAGGGTGACAATGCCATATCTCCATATCCAAGCACTGTTGTTGTGGAGATGGAAATTTGAAATTAAGAGATGCTTGCTACCTATGGAAAGGAGAAGTAGATTGAAATGCAGGGCTTTCAGGGCAGGAGGAGGAAATTTTTTAAGAAGAAAGGAATCTAGAAGGGAGAAACTACCAAGAAGGCAAAGGCTAATTTAGTCTGCTTTAAGTGTGATAAGAAGGGACATTATGCTCATAAATGTCAAAATGGAAATGGAAAGAAGGATGCATACAAGAAAGGAGTGAAGTGCTTTTACTGGAACAAGATTGGGCTTTATAAGAATCAATGTCCAGAACCTATTAGAGTGGACAAGGGAAAGGTCTTTGCTATAGGACCATCGTTTGTTATGCCAACTGCTACTGAGAAAAGAAAGAATATGATGGAAGGTATGCTTTTGATTCAAAGTATACAAATTAGGGTACTATTTGATTCTGATGCATCACATTCATTTATATCTTAGTGTTTGGTTGATAGGTTATGTCTAGAAACCTTATACCTAGGTACTTCCATAAGGGTTGCGAATCTGATAAGAGGGTATGCAACTCTAGGGATGAGATGTAACAAGTTAGACTTGATTTATTGGGTCATAAGTTTGCATGCGGTTTGTATGTTTTTTTATTTCATAGGATCAGGATCATTTTGGGTATGGGTTGGTTAAATAAATATGATGCTAGGATATTTTTCCAAGATAGGGAATATCGTTAAGACACCAAAATAGTCATATCTGAATCATATATTCAGTGGAGAATTTAGATTGGAGCGCTTGTGCTTTGTTAAGTGCTATGGAAGTAGAAGAAGAGTTGAGTCAGGTTCGGGCAACAAGAGAGTTTGCGGATGTTTTTGAGTTAGTTTCAGGACTACTACCAAAATGAGCTGTTGAGTTTCAGATAGATCTTGTGCCAAGAGCAGAACTTGTAAGCAGACCACTTAGCAATATGACACCAACCGAGATGAAGGAATTAAAGGTGCGGTTGTGGATTTAGAAGGGAAGAGTTTTATTAGACCAAGCAGTTTGTCTTAGGGAGCGGCCGTGGTGTTAATGAAGAAGCCGGATGGGTCGTTAAGGATGTGTATTGACTATAGTAAGTTGAACGAGAAGACGATCAAGAATAACTATCCTTTGTCGAGAATCGATGATTTATTTGATCGGTTGTGTGGAGCCAGAGTGTTTTCCCAATTGGATTTGACGATAGATTTCCATCCACTGAGAGTGGTAGAGGACAATATTCCATTGATAGCATTACGACTAGGTATGGTTTGTATGAGTGATTAGTAATGCCATTCGGGTTGACGAATCTGCCAGCTTTCATTGTGGATTTGATGAACCGAGTTTTCCAAGAGCACTTTGATAGGTTCGTATTAGTATTCATAGATGACATTTTAATATACTCTAAGGATGAAAGAGAGCATGAAGTTCATCTTAGAGTAGTGCTTGAGATGCTAAGGTAGCATCAGCTAAAAGCAAAGTTTTTAAATTTTCATTTCTAGAAGAAATAAGTTAAGTTTCTTGGTCATGTGGTTTCAGAGAAGGGTTTGTGACTTGATCCGGCTAAGATCGAGGCCGTAAATAGCTGGAAGCAACCAAAGACGATGACTAGGATCAGGAGTTTTCTTGGACTCGCTGGCTATTACAGGAGATTTATTAAAGATTGCTCGCGGATAGCAGGTCCTTTGACTAAACTAACTCGGAAGGACATGAAGTTTATTTGGTCAGACAAATGTGAGAAAGCATTCCTTAGGTTAAAGCATTTGTTGACTAATGCATCTGTATTAGTAGTTCCACACGAGAACCAAGGATTAGTGATGTATATTAATGCATGTGGAACTGGATTAGGGGCAATGTTGATGCAGAAAGGTAAAGTTATTGCCTAGACTTCACGACAGCTTAGACCACATGAAGTAAGATATCCTACTCAAGATTTAGAGTTGGTAGCGGCGATCTGCACCTACAAGCTCTACCACCAAACTTCTTTCGATTAAGCTAAATCCCCTCAATATTAAATCCTTCGAGACCTTTACTAAGAAGGTTATTGATCCCCATGCTGCAACCAAGACCTCAACTAAAAAGGTTATTGATCCCCAGTGATACTTTAACTAACCCGGAAGGACGGAAGTGCATTTTTGAAATTTGACGTTAAAGTGTCATGCTACTCTTTTCTACTGAGCTGCTACCCTCAATTCTACCTCCTCCTTTTTCTCGTCAAACAAATCGAGGGACTCGAGCAAGAGTTCCTCATTTACTTTAGATTGTAATATCTTTTACAATGAGAAAGGACTACCAATTCTATCAAGATCATCGCCTTTGATCCATAAGCCAAAGCAAACGACGTATGTCCAGTTGCAGACTTATGAGTCATCCTATAAGCCTACGATGCTAGTGGAAGCTCATCGGCCAAACTGCCCTTGGCCTTGGTTATTCACTTCTTTAAGGTGGACTTGATGATTTTATCCATCGCCTCCACTTTTCTATTTGCCTATGAATGTGCTATTGCTGAAGAGCTCTTCTCGATCCTATATCAGCAGCAGAAATCCTTGAATTCAGTTATTTCAAAATGGGTTTTGTCATCCGTTATAATCTTCCAAATTACGTCGAACCTATAAACGATGTTTTATGCTATGAAGTTGATAGCCTTTTTCATTGTGATCGTAGCAAGCGCTTCTACTTCGGCCCACTTCATGAAATAATCCACCGCGACTATTGCATGCTTAGCTCCTTTTTGGCCATCGATAGCACACTAATAATGTCAATTTCCCAAACAGCAAATTGGCATGGCTAACCATTGCGTAAGCTATATCGATAGGGCTCTCGAAATCTTCGCAAATCTTTAGAAACAGTCGCATCGGCATCCTGATTTATCATTGTCCAAAAATATCTGTAGCGAAATATCTTTCTTTCCAAAGTCTGCCCCCTAGCATGATCACCACAACCACCCTTATGGATTTTCATAAGGATTTTCCTTACCTCGTACTTGGTTACACACCAAAGCAAGGGGTAGAGAATCCTATTATATACAACACCCCTTCTTGCATCATGAACCGAGGTGCTTTTTGTAGTAGTTTCTTTCATTTGTTCATGTGTCTTGGGAGAGTTACCTTAAGAAAATATTCCATGATCAGAGTCATCCACGACTTCTCTTCCTCCTCGGTATCTGAAATCCACTTGACATCCATTTGATTGATACTTGAAGCCTTCAAATCTTCCATTAGAACCAAAAACATCATATGCACTTTCCCAGAATTAGTCGGTTTATCCAACGAATCAGCCTTTGCATTCTCCTCTTTAGGGATGTGTGCAATCGAGTAATGCTCTATATCATCCAGTAGTTCCAATGCTATCATTAGGAAGGAAAAAGCCCCACACCCTTAGCCTGATTTCCTTCACTTGACAAACCACCAACTGGGAATCCTTGAATATATGTAGCATCCTTATCCCAAGCTCCTTCACTATCCTCAGTCCTGCTATCAACACCTTATACCCAGCCTTGTTGTTAGTTGTGGGAAATTTCAATTTTAATGCATAGAAAATTGACTGTCCTTTCGGGGTTACCAGAATGCTCCTCGAACTAAACTATGTTCATTTGAAGCTTCATCCACATACAGTTTCCAATGGGAAGGTGTATCCATATCATCCACTTCTTCACCACCTCGTGCGGTAAACTTGGCGATGAACTCTGCCAACACTTGCTCATTTATCGCTCTCCTTGGATGGTAGGTAATATCGTATTAACTTAACTCTATGTTCTACTTCAGCAACCTTCCCGAAGTCTTGGGTCGATATAGCACCCATTTTAAGGGTTGGTGCATCAGCACTTTAATCGTATGAGCTTGGAAATATGGTTGCAGCTTCCTCGATGTAATCAGCAAGCAATATGCAATTTTTTTTCCAACTTTCAGTGGTTCTTTTAAGCTCTTATAAACCGCTTGCTAATGTAGTTCACCGGCCTTTGAATCCTCGCCTCCTCATGTACTAGTACTACACTTAGTGCATGAGAAAACGTTGCCAAATAGGTGAGTAAATCCTCCCTGTCTAGCGGTTTGGATAAGACAGATGGTCTCTACATGCACCTCAATAACTCCTCGAAAGCATTTTGACAATCATGATTCAATTCAAAATCCTTCTTAACCTTTTTGAGAGCATCGAAGAAGAGTATATACTTGTCCATCGCCTTTGAGATGAACCGACTCAAGGCAACGATCTTTCCATCCAAGCTTTGTAGTTCTTTCTTTGCAGATGGGGGTACTATGTTCCTTAATGCATTAATCTACCCTGGATCAGACTCAATGCCCCTAGCATTCACGATAATCCCATAAATTTTTCTGATGCGACCCTAAAAGAAGAACTAAACGAATTTAGCATATTGCATACTTTTGGGAAACTTCAAACATCTCTGGAAGATCATCCAAGAGGTTACGCAATAGCTGGGACTTTACTACCATATCATCCACATACACATCCATTGTTCGCCCGATTTGACTCCTGAATATAGAATTCGCTAATCTTTGATATGTAACTCCAGCGTTCTTTAAACCAAACAATATTACTCGATAATAATATAACCCTAAATCCATTATAAAACTGGTATGCTCTTGATCCGGTATGTGCATCTGTATTTGATTATAGCTTGATCCATAAATGAGAGTAACTTATGCCCTACAGTCCTACGTACCATTTGGCGATTCTAATCAAGGGAAAACTGTCCTTCAGGCATGCTTTATTTCAAATCCGAATAATCAATACACATCTCCCACTTTCCTTTTATTTTCTTGACCAATACGGGATTTGATACCCATTTAGGATATAAAGCATCATGGTTAAAACCATTTTCCATTAGCTTATCTACCTCTTCTTTCAACGCAATGGATTGCTTCAGACCCAGACTACATCTCTCCTACTTTACTGGACGAAACCTTGGATCCACATTCAGTGTGTGACATGCTACTTCTAACGATATTTCACACATATCTGAATGCGTCCAAGCGAATATATACAAATTCCCTTGAAGGAAATCAACTAATTCCTTCCTTAGTCCAACAATAAGCTGAGATCCAATCTTGAGAGTCTAAGAAGAATCATCCATCTCGATTAGAATGTCGACCATTAGTTCAGTCTGTGCTGCCCACACTTCCTCTGACTTCATTCTTGGATCCATAGACTTATCGAACCTGCTATGTTCCTGAGCCAAGTCTCAGGCTTTAATTGTTATGCTTACGAACTCAGAATGCAGAGAATCTCCTCTACATACTTTCCTTTCTCCCATCGTTTCGTTCTCTCGGCTATGCGACATAACATTCTCTTCCTATGCTCTACTCTTCCCTTACCGATCTAATCCTATTCTCCATTTGAAACTTCACCATTAAGCACCAAGGAGCCATTGCACTCTAACATTGGCTGAAGTCGGTCGGCCTATAAAGGCATTATATGCCGAATGTTTATCCACGACCATAAATTTTTGAATTTGAACTATCATGCGATCTACTTCACCAAATCCACGGGCAAGTAAATCTTCCCAATTGGCTGTTTTACTTCACCTGTAAGTCCTTGAATTCTGGTCTTGCAGGCCATAACCTCCTTCATATTAATTTTCATCTGATCAAAAGTTCTCCTAAGTAGAATGTTCACAGAACTACAAGTGTCCACTAAGATCAAACGTATTGTTGTTGCTAGTCCAATTCTAACCGTTATTACCATGGGGTCAAAATTTGGTGCTTCGGGTCCACCAACATCTCTATTTATGAATACTACATCCTCCATTATCATCCTTTGTTACTTAACCGGAGCTCAATCTTCTATGGAAAAGCAACTCTCATGCGGTGCGTGCTTTAACGAGTCCATATATCATTCCATTTCCTTCAGCTTTTCTCCACTGCATGAAGTCCTCCCGTAATAGTATTTATAACTAATCTTTATTGGTTTGCCTAGGTCCTTCTCTCCTAGATCCTAGCTAATTCTTTTGGGTAGATGACCCTTGGGGTCTTTCATTTTGACCACTATCCCGTGGCTCTCTCACATATGGCTAAAGCTTTTTCTTTCTTAATAATTCTTCGATAAAGTCCATTAAAGGCCATCACTCGTTCGTGTTGTGTCCATGAGTTTCACAGAAATGATAATACTTTCCTGAGTGCTTTTACTCTTCAGTCGCCTCTTTCTTTGGTGGCTATTTATACCATTTTGTTCCTTGCATAGAAACATATGTATATATATATATATATATATATATATATATATATATATTATCTAGCATATAGTTAATATGTGTAAATTCATCTAGCCTCATATTCCTCGGATGCTTCTTGACTTAATTTCGCCTCCACCAGAGCCTTGATTCATTTTTTTTTGAATATCAGAATTCTCGACATTAACCGCCACTGCAACAACTTTCTTTGGTTTTCTTAATCACCACGTTGCTCTTGATTACTTCCTTTGATTGTCCACCAATCTGCCCAACCACCCGACTTGCTTCTTCCAATCACAAGAACCGATTGGCCTTCCGATGGAATTCCTCCATCATCATCGATTGTTTCATCTTCAATCACTTATCAAAGTCCATGTCCAGATGCATGCCCTAGACCAAAGCCATAAACACCAAATCATTTTTGGAATACTCACCTCCATGACCGCGATATTGAATCTATTCAAGAACACCTTCAATAATTCCATTGGTCCTTGAGAAAGGCTCGACAAGGACATTACATCCTTAGGTCGAGTTGCATGGCGCCAGAACTGCTACATGAATTTCTTAGCTAATTCATCAAATATAGGTAGATCTTGGCACAAGCTGGGTAAACCACATTGATGCAACGCCTTCCAAGAAAACAGGAAAAAACCTACACTGCACCGGGTCCGCCACTCTGACATCATCCATGTGTCATTCATACTTGAATAAGTGCCATTTGGGGTCAGTAGTTCCATTATATGATGACATTATCAGCATCGTAAACTTCCTGGGATGCTCTTTCCTCAAAATATTATATATGGATGGAGTTCTACTTAGTGCTAAACCCCAATCCTCGTTCTTTCTACTTTTGTACCCTAGCATAGTAATTCAGAGGTCAATTATCAGGGGCTACACCGAGCATTTGGCTTTACAAATGGTCTTAGTTTTCCCATTGACGTGTAAGTTCTCCAGTCTCTACGAGAACCACAGCCTTGGCCTTTTATTTATGTTCGGTGGTTCTGTTATGGTGGTTTGAACTCCATCATCATAAGCAGTAACACCAAGCTCATGATCATCACTGTCGTGCTGCAGATCATCCTTCGAATTGAATAAGTCCATGGAACCAACTCCTTGTCCTCAAAGATTCTTCTTGGTACCAACCTGATTTTGGTCATTGTAAGTTGATTCCTTCTAGGTGAGCACTTCGAACTCCTCCAGCAACTCCTTCTGCTACTCCATCAACTCTTTCCTTCTGATTTTGTCTATCATTTCTCCTATTTTGACCATAATGGATAAATTCTCTTCTTTAGATCTGATAGGAGAAACCTACCTCCTACTCCTCCTAGTCCTCCATGGCT
The DNA here is from genome assembly GCA_030765085.1 of Allium cepa. NCBI lineage: Eukaryota > Viridiplantae > Streptophyta > Magnoliopsida > Asparagales > Amaryllidaceae > Allium > Allium cepa. The sequence continues at coordinate 445,630,612 of CM060935.1, read as the reverse complement.
TATGGGTCAATAGTGCTATTCTAGCATCCATTTTTTCCATCAAAGTCTTCTGACCATCGACCAATTTCTGATTCAGCTGCTGCATTATCTTATCAAATTCCACCCTAGTAACCATCTCCTATGGAGTAAATGGTCCTGGCACTGCCTGCTAATTACCGACCTCCATTTGATGAGCAATTCCTTTATCTCCACCAACTACTGCTCTTGATGACCTTCCTGATCTTCTATGGCCATTGTTTCCTTTATGTTAATTCCTCTAAGTTCCATAAAGCAAATCTTATGGATCTAACCTCTGAACGCTGCAATCCAAAACAGAAAGCTAAATCTATGCCTTTGAATCTCCATTTTCATAATGTTAAAGAAAAAATGGATCAACACCTAAAGAGTTATAGAAATATTGAGATCTAGTAGAAAGTATGTGAAAAACTGTAAGAACAACAAAACTTTAAAGTGGTTCAACAATCTCTAGCCTAAATCCACTATAGATTTTATTAATCATAGAAGCGGTTTATCATTCTAAAGCCTAGAACAACAAATAATAGTTTCCTTAGCGACTTTAATGGAGGAGAGATAGAAGATGAAGAAGATAATGAGCCAAATGTCCTTTTCCAATTGCTATAGGGTTTGCATTTATAGGAAAATAAACTAGCAAAACCAAAGACCCACCAAATACCAAGTTTAAATCCAGATCCAAGAGTGTTGGAGGGGAAGATGGCCCTTTTGAGCTATTAATTCTACTCAGTACCGACCAGAAATGTCGGTATCGACATGAATTTTAGAGGGGAGCTTCCTCTTCTTCACTCCTTTGGTGTTATATCCCTGATCCACTGTGTTTTGAACACTTTTCCTTTGAGATTGAGTGGTTTCTAAGAGATCCTGATACGCTTGTACTTGTTGGTTTTCATTTTGAAATTCCTTGGAGTTATTTGTCCATTCCTCGAGAAAAGCACTCCATGACGATCATACAAGTCATTACTTACGTAAAAGGGCTTTGAGGGCCCATATGGGCATAAAAAGTGTTGGTGCCGATTAGAAAGTACTCGGTACCGAATTATTTCCTCTGCTTCGATTTCTCTCCAAATTCTTGAGTATACTTTTTCTGCCCTTCTAAGCACCACTACGACAAAAGTATGTTTTGATTGCATTTACTATCAACGTTTAAAAGTTTAATGTTGTAGAACGCGTTTGTGAGAAAGTTGTTTCAAGGGATCAACGTTGCCAAAACTATTAATGTTTATTTTGTTTGCCGCCACACACATCAGTGTTTATTTCGTTTGCCGCCGCTTCTCATTTAACTGGAGAAAAATGAAAATAGGTCGATTTCCAGTTTCCATTCCCTCCCCAATTTCCTGTTTTCGTACATCGATTTCGATTTCAACACCATAAATCATCTTCCTTTATCCACTGCTTCGATTTTGGTTGAACATCTCTGTCGTCGATTTTGATTTTGGTAGCCCTAAACTCATCGGAACGGGAAATTTGTGAGCATTTTTTCTCCAACCTAGTTTTCAGTTTGAGTTAGAATAGTTGCGAATTATCAGTTCTTGCTTATCAAATTGAGCTCAAAGTTTTCCCTAATTTTTGTTCAATATTTATCGACTACAACTGTATGAACCTTTTCTTAACCTCTTTGATGAAATTTCTTTTCTTGTTGAGTTATATTCTTTCTGATTTTAGTAAGTACATATTATTTCTTTTCTAGCTGGCCTGGTTTGGTTTTTTTTTGTTGAGGATCAACCATTCCTTGATTCATGTAGGCATTAATGATGAATTGATGAATTGCTCAATACTCATTTGCATGCTCTAGATATTCTATTATTAAATTTTTATATCATTATATGTAGATTATATTCATTAAATTATCTCATTTTGAGACATTACTATTAATGCAGTAAAAACTTGAAAATAAGATCAAATTCCTACAATTTCCAGTTAAAACTTTGATTTGATGAGGTTATGATATTTTAAAATGTTGATTATGTAATCCATTTATAATTTAGAAAATTTTGAAAATGTTTGACATGCTCGGTGAACTGCTTTATTGAATCGAATGGTCAGTCTTCATTTGTTAATTTATAAATGCTGACCATTATGGTACACCATTGTTGATGATGAAAAATTTCAAATTGTTTGATATGTTTCATTAATTTCTCCATTAAATTCAATGGCTAATTTGTATTGATTAATGTACGCTCGATATGCTGCTACGTTGATGATAAGGAAAAAATTCAAGATGTTTTATGTATTATGCTAGTGCCTCGTTTAATTAAATTGCTTGCTTTTGTTAGTTGATTTATAAAGCTTTGTTCATTATGCTATAGCACTGATGATAAGGAAACTCCTTAAAATGTTTGGAAAATTGTATTAGTTGCACCATTAAATCAAATAGCCAATCTGTTTTTGTTTATTTCTAAATCTTGGTCATTGTGGTCCAATAACGACGATAAGGAAAATTTTCAAAATGTTTGACATATTACACTAATTGCTCTATTGAATTAAATCATAAATTCCTAATAGTTTATTTTCGAATCATGATTATTATGGTACACAATTGGTGATTAGGAAAGGTATAAAAATGTTTGACATATTGCATTGATTACTCTACTGAAGTAAATGGCCAATACATATTAATTAATGTGCTTCACTTAATTTGTGTTATTTAATAATTTATTTGATCCAAATTATCATCATATGGTTTGGTCAGAATACCTCCTTAGGCATTAAAATGTTATACATCCTACATTCAAATGTTTCATCAACATATCAAACTAGACAATAGCTACATCTTTCATGCTTGTAAAACCTCAATATTTTTCATATATTTCAAAGAGAAACATGGATATCCAGACGTTTAAATGAAATCTGGCACTATCAAAAAATAAATAGAAGAACTAAATTGTTAATATTAGTCATACCATTTCTTTAAAGAATAAAGTTAGATCGTTTATTTCATTAATATTTATGCTAAAAATGGCATGTTTTTGCAGATTATTACTTTGGACCATTGGCTTGACATTGTAGATTATAGCTCTAAGAGTTAGTAACCTCTGCTTTCATACTATTTTGCTTTCATAATTGCTTTTACCTACTAATCATCAATAATTAATTTCTTGCTACAGAGATAGCCGTAAGCCTAGTAAGTTTGCAAGTGCTGCGAGCAATCAGTTCAGTTCACATTGCAAGGTTTGAGTGTTATGTTTTCAGTGACTCTTGGTCTATCGTTCTAATTTACTTTCAGCTCTCAATATAGCTGTAAAGAAGGACAACGTTAAGTTTAAATCATAAATGTTTAAAGAGGATTTAGAGGTGTTGGGATCAAATCCTTTGACAACTAAATGTTATTTTTTCTTGTTATAAAATTTAAATGTTTATAGAGGGGTCCATAGCATCTCATTTTCTTAGCTTTTTTTTCCACTACTTTAATATCTTGAGCTTTGTTTTATTTATTTCATCATGATTCCCCAATGTTTAAGGAAAGAGAAAGTAATCCATGCTCTTTAACTTAGTCTTGTTTCATCATGGCCATTGTTCATGTATTATCTCATTATCTGTTAAACAAACGAAGACCTTGATATGTTCTTAAAAGATCACTATCACATATGTATTTGGGTTCATCCAACAATCATGATCAGTTAAATATAAAGGCAAATAGTTTTAAATCAAATAATTATTGTTCACTAACCCTGTAAATTTGAAATGTACCATACATACTCCCATTATTTTATTAGATAGTTGGTTGGTGTCCACATGCAATTATAAAGGGCTGCTGTTAAAGTTGCTTGCTAAGGAGATGAAGGTGGTCATTTATGGCCTCACAATTCTGAATGTTTGTAAAGTTCCCTTTTTGAGATATAAATTGCAATTTTTATTTATTTATACCACATGTTATGATGTGAAAATTTGCGGTGCACGTGTTTTTTTTATTTCTAAGTATGGCTGTACATGCACGTATATATGCGTACTAAAATTGTCTACATGAGTTCAAAGGTACTCTATAAGCCACCTTGCTATAATGTTTTTGTATATTTCTATGTTTAACTTAAATAAAAGTTTTTTTTATTTTTGTTTAATAGAGTAAAACCAATAACAAGGAAACCAATTGCAAGCTGTATGATTAGGGTGGGAGCAAGAACTAGTTTCTGAAGGATGAGTGTACTCGAGTGATCTAAATCAGATCATTAATGGTATTTCTCTTGGACCAGATGCTAAGATAGTTAGGGTAGACGATCCGAAAATTTATATAATGACAACAATCACTTTATAAAACTTATTATTTTCAGACATTTATCCAATTATGCAAAACTAATCTTGTGGCAAGGACGATTGAGCTAGGACGTGCTCTTTGCAACATCACCGATGGGCCACGGTTTTCTTGTACAGGGCTTCTAATCGGTGAGTTGAACCAAATTTTTGTTTAATGCAAGACCCAAACCATGGTCATTGTTACTTAGTTAGTGCAATTTGTAAGTGTTTATTCCAATTGCCGATACTGCACGACACTTTTTGCCTATGCCAGTTATAAAGAGCGTGATTGATTTTATGTCATATACAAAGTTGGTAAGACCTTTTCTAAGGGATCATGAGAATATTTCTAGTATGAAAGAATATAACTGAGATGTGTGTGTATATATATATATCAAAACTATACATTGAATGCAGAATGTCCTACATTGGCATATTGTGGACGAATAATCTTTCCCACTAGAAACACCATCCTACCCAAAACTATGGAGGGGAGCTTACTCTTCTTCAGAAAGATATACAATGGCTGATGCTAAGGATATCGTAAAGTGAGTTCAGATAAATTTTTGTCTAATGAATCGTATACCATCCCAAAAAGTACATGTAATTTTGCAGCTATGCAGCACGAAGAGGAATCCATGTACTTGCCGAACTTGATGTACCTGGCCATTCAAAGTCGTGGTACTAATGCATGGTTATGTTAACATACATTCGATTAATTTTGATACATCAACATGTTAGTCTTAGATAAAATGTTCTTTATAGCCTTTTGATTCTAGTAAACATTAACCCTATATTTTTTTTACAAGGGTAAAGGTTATCCTACATTGCAGCCATCTAAAAATTATCAACAACCACTTGATGTTAGTAATGAATTCATCTTCCAAATCATAGAAGGTATTCTTTCAGGTGATTCCCATTTCTTCAAGAATATTTTTATCATCCCTTAATGTTGGTTTTTATGGTATTTTCTAAACTGATTATTATTTTCTTTTTATTAATTCAGATTTAAGCAAGGTGTTTAAGTTCAAATTTATTCATTAAGGAGGTGATGAAGTTGATACAAGTATAACTATCTTGTCATCTTTCTGTTCCTGCACTTATTCATAAAACCAATCATGTTACACAACCTTTCTGATTGATTTTAATGCTTCTTATGAACGTTATTTCAAAAAATTTAAGTTTGTGTTTCTGCTACTTTAGGGATGTGTTATTAATGTACAACAGTAAACATATTCTAGAAATTTACTAAGGATAATCGGGTATTACCCTTTTCACTAATGGCTCTAATTACGTTTGACTATATTTATATAAGTAAGCTCTAAGCATGTAGTGCATACTCCTGGTTGCTCCTTTTTTTAATATAAAATGTACTTAAGTTTTTGAACTGTTATTTAATATCTGAATATAAAGTATTTGGATATATATTTTTAAATTATGTACTAGATTTCTAGGTTATGCCATGTTTGTATACATTCATGAATACTATTTAAAGAATGAACATATGGATATAAACTCACACCTTAGGTTTCCTATCTAATAGAAATTAATGGACTAAGCTGAACTTCTTCCCCTGCCTAATGTTGAGTATTCGTTGGATTATTTGATATGCTTAATCGTTTAATGTTCGTTAAATTCATTGTTGAGTGCAGAAAAATAAACAATTTTCCTTTAAATTCAGCATTGAAACCATTACACTATAATTTATAAATATATTTCCTTAAGCTGATTGCTATGTCGTAGAAATTTTTAAATAATTTTCTATTTCACTGTCCTTCTAAGTGATCCAAATCACAAAGGTGCAAATTGACTTCATCACATTACCTGTAACCATTTAAATGTGGTACTAGTTATCAGAGTTCTTATATTGTTACCTAACCATAGGTTTACTCAGATTTTCAACTACTATTCTTATATTCTTATGTAGTAGTGCATCAACTTCCTCTATTACTATTGTTTCGTTCTTAAATATTGTTTTTAAAGAATTTGTGCAGAAGCCTAAATTGATACACTTACAATGATAGGGAAGTATTATATGTTTGGAAAATTTAATTGATAAACTTAAAAAGACAGAGAGTATTGTTTGTTTAATAAACTTTTACTAGCAACCAGTGTGTGCCTGCATAAGGATTAGCTAACTTTTACTGATGACCAGTGTGTACCTGCATAAGCATTACAAAATCTATTTTTCTATTTCAAAAAAGTGCAGAAAAATCAACATGAATAAATTGGTAAATGAGAATTATCAATATACAATCAGAAATTTTCTGTTAAAATGTGTGTGTGTAGTTTTAGACAGAAAGAAAATCCATTTGTTTCAAAAATTTATTTAAGCAAAGTGTTTGGTTTAGCTTCTTATTAAATATATACAGATGAATGAGAGTAGAATATAGATAAACAAAACTTTAATTTTTTTTTATGGTCTTCAAATTGTTGCCTTTGCATATCCTTTGATTTATAACATGGAACACTAAAGTAAATCTAATTTTTATTCAATACTATTTTATCGTCAAATCGATCTTAGATTTAAATGGTGAACTCACCAATTAGCTCCAACTTCTCAATGTTTGCAAGTGTATGGTTCTCTATTAGCTTCTCTGTATCTGTAGTTATATTGATTTTTTATTACCATCAATTAAAAATAACTTGCCAGCAGTGAACTGATGCTTCATGAACAATTACATGCCAACATTAACAATAACTTGCCATCATTATAGCATTCATGTCCATGTTCATTACTTTATTTGAATGTAACTACATATCTTTTCATTGCAAATATAGTCTTGCGGGAGACTTTGGATTTGATCCTTTGGGACTTGGAGAAGATTCCAAGAGTCTAAAATGGTTTGTACAGGCTGAGTTGGTTTATTCCTGTTTCGCCATGGCTGGAGTTGCCGGTATTCTTTTCACCGATGTAAGTTTTTTTAGACTACTGATGTAAGTTGATATATATATATATATATATGTATGTATATATATATATATATATATATATATATAATCTCACAAAATGCTTATAGTTGAAGTGTTCAAGAAAAAGAATTCTTCTTTTGGTTAAACTGGAAAACATTTATTTTTATTTTGGAGAATTGTTCTAAACTGTTCCTACAATGTGAAGCTACTACGCGTAACATGAATTAGTAAATTATCAGTTTGGTATGAGGCGGGTGCTACAAAGTTTGGATTTGCTAGCACCGAGTCACTCTTTGTTATTCAATTCCTGCTAATGGGGTGATTTTTTTACATTTTTATTTGACAATGTGTACAATCATATACTATACCTTTTTATCTGATTTTTATGATTCATGATGATGTTAGATTTGTAGAAACAAAAGGTATATGGATTTTTTGAGTCCAGGATCACAGGCTAAATAAGGAACCTTTTTAGGAATTGAAGCTTCTTTAGAAGGCTTAGAACCTGGGTAACTATATATAGTATAAGGGATAGAGAATTCATCTATACATCAAGCATCAATATACATGTCTGTAACTAACAATAACGAGTAAAACTACCATTACTGGCAGATACCCAGGTGGATTATTGCTGAATCCTTTACAAGCAGTGAACTTGAAATATATATGTGAAATTAAATTAGAAGGAAATAATGTTTAAAAAGGTATCAGTACTAAAATAAAAGTTAAAATATGAAATCAATTGCTGAATGTATCACTTTTGAAAGTTAAAATATTCACCTAGAAAACAAAATTAAGAACAAAAATGTATCTAATATGACAATGATATAAATAAATATGCAAAAAATTAACTAATCAATTTCTCGCACTTAATATTGTTTGAATTCAGTTGTCAGGTTCAATGTTTTACTGCCTTCTTTCTACCGATTCTTAATTAACTTGAAAGAGGTATGTGTTCCCTATGCTATCTGTATATATTTCAAGTTTGTAGTATAAATATTGTATACATATATAACAAAATTGAACAAATTACTTTTTTTGCAAAAAAAATGGTTGACAGTTGAAGGTTCTGATCATTATATTATAGTACTTTAGCATTGTTGGAAATAACTTACTATGCCTATACTTATCAATCAATTATTAGTATTAGGCCTTTGGGCTATTAGATTGAACGCTGTTGTAGCTGTTGGTGTTGATACACTTATTAATGCATTCCTTAGTCTCATCACTAGTGAAGTATGATCTTTAACATCAATTTTTTCATTGTTCCATTTGTAAGTTGTATTGATTTTCATATCTGTATATATAATTTATTGGCATTGGGTTCATTGTTTGTGCATCATTGTAGTCAAAGATGTTGATATCCATCTTCTAGTGTATGTTAATAACATACATAAAGGAATTCATGGCAGTCACACTGGTGCTTATGATCCTCAAGGATGGTACTATATAACCTCTATATATGTGCATTTTTCCTTTTTACTTCGAAATAATAAAGTTGTATAGGGTACCATTTTTATTTTTCTTACCCTCTTTTGATAGAAGCTTAATCATTTCTATAAAAATTTATAGAGTTTACATAGTATGAAAATACTGAAAATAAGAACAAAGAAAACATTTAAAAATCAGTTTTTCTTATATCCAATATTCAATACATCTCTTATGCTAATTATAATTTTGTAAAAATAGTACAGGAACTTCAAACAAATGTTTTGACTAAGAAACTAGTAATAATGTTGTATATGTTGGGATAACATGAAATGAATGTTATATTAGTCCATGTTTTATTTATCTTGGACCTCAATTTGTTGTTTTATGACGATATTAAATAGGTTTGTGGAAGCCTAATTTGAAGAGATATTTCAAAAAAACGCACACACAAATCCTAATGCGCTGACTAAAAAAGAAGTGAATGAGATGCTCAAGGCAAATAAACAACCTAACAATTTTGTAGGATCGTGAGTTCTTAACTTAATTCTACTTATTACCTTATTGTACTTGCAAGTTACAGAGCCTATATATGCACTTGTGAATATTATTTTTTTCATACTCAATTAAGTAAATGAGTGTTACAAATAAATATGAAAGCAACATTAGCAGAGTGGAAACTGCTTTACTCATTAGCGAAAGACAAGGAAGGGCTGCACCAAAAGGACGTAATAAGGTCTGTTTATGATGGTACTTTGCTCTACAATTGGGCAAAGGCACATTCCCAGAAGACTTGCATGAAATATAATGCATAGTTCTGGCAGCATAAGGTCAATAAGTAAGTGGAATAAACAAGAAGAAAGCTGGAAAAATAGAAAATTGGCTGAACTAATAATAAAAATTGAAAGTGAAGACAATATGCAACAAAAATGAGGCTTGTTGCAATTAGAGATAAGCGTGATGCTGAAATAAGCACGATGCGTAGCCAAGATGCAGTTAAAGATAAGAACTCACAGGTTTGTCGAAGCATTTTATAATTTATACTATAGTTCTAGACTATATTATTTAACCCGATCAACATTACAATGTTTGTATCATAATATACAAGTTAACAACAGAACAAAACGTGTAATTTGGTGGGAAATACATAATTTTCATGCACGATAAATTGAGTAGATTGTCAAAACATAGAGGGGAAAATGGAATAAATATTCGGTTGTAGCAACATTCTGAAAAATATAGTTATGAACATTTAGTCCAAGATAAAACTAAGTGAGATTTTTTGTCAGTTGTTTTACATTCTTGTTTGACATTTGTATATTTGACATTATGTTGGATACGCTGGATGTTTGAAAATGATTAGATGTCTCAATTATTTGAGTGTATTTTTATCAATTTGAAAACTGACTACACCTATATTGGTATACTGAGAGGACCACTTAGTTAACAATATCGACAACTACTTTACGTGATTTGTAAACAGACCACTTCATACGTCGATAATATGCAGCTTGATTTAGTTCGTTTATTATTTTTTACTCTACTTCACTTGTAAATTCTACTAGATTTTATAGCATGTTGTACACTTTGTATTAGTCAATCGCCTAATGAAATAGTGTGACGAATATTTAGTGTTTGTATTATGAATCCGATTTAACTTTGTGTACACTTTTTTGATGAATTGATTCTCAAGCATTACTTATGTTTTACAGGTAGATAGATGACTGTGATGCAAAAAAAGGTTGCAACGAGTTATGGATCGAAGTTATTTTTACTGCTAGAACTACTTTTTGGTTTTAACATATGTACTACTTACTATTGCTACTTGTTCTATATTTTGTTTTTAAACTATTAATGACAAACTATTTATGTTTGGTGTAAGAATATTGTGTATTTTGATTAAGAATTTTCATACGTTGGTTATCAAATGTGTTTGAAATGTGGTATTGATATAATATGTTGATTATGAAATGTGATATTGATATAATATGCTAATTTTGAAATGTGGTACATATGCACATTGTGGCGGATGTTTGTTGAAATGCTGTTAAAACATTCCACACATGTTTGCTGAAATGCTGTTAAAACATTCCACAGCGTTTTAAAAACGCTGTTAAAACATTCCAATTTAAAGACTAACTTATGGTGGATCGATTATACAAATGACAAGTACATAACTAAATTAAACTATAGTGTAATAATTAGTAAAGAATGTAAATAAGAATAAACACACCAGGGTTTTTATACTGGTTCGGACCTCCCATCCTACATCCAGTCCTGAAGCTCCTCTTCGGAATTTCCTTTTACCAAATAACCCTCAGTTCACCCGGAGGAATCAGTTTACAATAGCAGCGTTTCTTTATCAAGAGTGTATTCTCTATTACACGGATTTTGACTACATAGTACAATTGGACTTCCCATATCTCCTGAATGATTGAATACAATATTGTTCGAGAGAATATAGAAGTGTATAATCTCATATTTACAGATTGGATAGCAAGTAGATGATTAGAACAAGAGATGATCAAGATAGAAAGTAAGTGAGTAAGTTTTTTTGGTTGATTCATCTTTGATTCTTGTTTATATAGTTGTACAGAGTTGCGTCTAGTAGTTACATCTCTTCTCTTTCAGTCTAGAGTCGTCATTGTTCACTAGTGAAGAGTTGCGGAGGAGAGATGGAGTTGTGTCTCTTCGGAGATGACAGTTGTGATTTGAAATATTTGCCCCGAGCCTAGTTTCAAACGTCTGGATGTGGTTTTCAGACGTTTGGAACCTATTATTATTTTTAGTCTAGTTTCTACGTTCAGACGTCTGAAGTTCTATATTCAGACGTCTGAACCTGTCAAGTGTGGTTTTTCTTGATTCGTTGTTGAGTGTTTGTTCCTTCGATCTTCGTGTAACTTTGTAGATGAATTCCTTTAATGCTTTAGTCATCGTCTTGTCAAGGTAGTGGTTTGTCTTGCTTTGTATCCGTGTATGACATACATACATACATACATACATACATACATACATACATACATACATACATATATATATATATATGATTTCCATTGTATAGTTGTCATCGTCGGAATCGTATACTAAGGTTCTAACATTCTCCCCCTTTTTGATGATGACAATTATACAATGCACTTAGATAATAATTAACAGACATATTCTCCCCCTAAATGTAATCTCCCCCTATAGGTGTTCATATCTATTTTTCTTCCCCTTTTTCATTATCAAAAATATTTGAAGAACCATAACACAAAGACAAGTATGATATGTAGAAAGAATTACAATAGTAACAAAAATTATGATTACATCTTGAAGCATAGTAAAATATTAATAGTGTCTTACCAGTAATTTGAAAAAATTAACTTCAACAAAATATTACCCAAATGAGGTCAAGGTAGGTCATCATCAGGGGAAGCCGTTTTCCCTTTGTCCTTGTCGCTGATCTTTGGTGATGCGTGGGGAGATGGAGAAGGTGTAGAGCAGTCAGAAGAGGGTTGTCAAGCTTGTTGAAGTGCTTGATCAAGTTTTGAAACTACTGAAGCAATAGAGTCTTTAAATTTGGAAAGTCTTGTGGACAATGTGTGATCAAGTCGTGCTATTTGTTTACTAAGGAGAATTTGATTTCTAGAAAGAAGCACTTGGTTTTGTAAAGTTAAGAGAGCAACACTTTCATTAGCATCAGGCTGAGTTCGTGCTTCCAAAATCTCCATATCAGAGTGATATTCAAACGAGGAAGGAGGAGGTGGAGATGGTTCCCTTGGTAGTTCTGGATTAATTTCTTCTTGTTGTTATTCTTGTTGTTGTGCAGGAGGAGGAGGTTGATTTTGTGCATTTCTCCATTCTAGAAGAGTTATATAAGATGGTGGTTCCTCCGGCAAATGCATAAGGTTGAAAAATTTTGTTCCACTATATTTGATAGGTAGCGCCTCAAAAGTAGAAATGTATGATGGGATGTTTAATGCTTTGAGGATTCGCATAATATAAGCCGTGTAAATGATAGTCTGGCGAGATCTATTTCAAAAACCTTTAAGTTCATCGAAAGTGAACTGAGCCCAATTAATTATAGTTCGACTAAAAAGAGCATATAAAGCTTTGTGCTCAAGATCAGTAATTTGTTCATGACTACCTAATCGCGGGATAATGGTATTTATAAGCATTCGAGTAAGTGGCCTAGCACGTGTGGCCTAAGAAATTTGGAAGAAAATTGAGGCATATGATTCTCCCATAATTGATGAGTTTTAATATCACGAGGTTTGAATCGCATATCCTCCATTTCAAATAATCTGTGACCCGTATAAGAGCATTCTAAAATTCACCCAATTATAATGGAGGTTAACTTGATTGTTGTCCCATTGACACTCGTTCATAACCATGTTCATCATTTTTAGTAGTCCATACAGATGAACTATCCAGATTAGCGTAAGAAAGGTATATAGCCAATCGATCGATGGATATATCATTGGCATTAAAAGAAACAAGGGTTTTGAAGTTACCTTGCTCACATATGTCATCCATATCGTATGAAGGGAACTTGATTAGGTTATAGAAGGGTCCAAGATGCATCTTCTTAATCTTCAAGTCTTCAAACCGTCTTATAGTTGTTGGATTGTGGAATAAATAATCTTTGATTTGAGTGTCAGTTACCATCAAGGGTAGAGAAGAGGATCCTTCTCCATGCTTTCTTTTCTTAATTCCCTTTTTTTTGTTCGTGGTGGCATTGATCAAGTGAGAAATTCGATTAATAGGTTTTGATAGTGGTAAATTTTGATTTGGAAATGATTAGAAATAGGAAAAGGGGATTGATCAATCAGATATAGGGTTTTAAAAAACTGTTGTTTCTAGTTCCAAACGTCTGAAATAGTGGTCCAGATGTATGAAAATGCTTAATTTAGAAATAGAGAGTAAAATCAGATGTCTGTAAATAGCACTCAGACGTCTGGAAAGTGCTAATACTAGACAGAGAGTAACTTCAGACGTCCGGTAGGGATTTCAGACTTTTGGGATCATTCATTAGTAGTTTCAGATTTCTATTTTAGACGTTTGGAATCTTTTTCAGACGTTTGAAAAATTCCAGATTAGTTTTTTTGATATGTTTTTGAAGAAAAAAAACTTTATTTATGAGTAGAATACAATATAAACAAATATATATGCATATAATCATCTTCAAACGTAATAGTTTATTTGTTTTGGTTCCATTCCCGACGATCCCATGAATTCGGTTCGTGGATGGGATGACTATAGTTGATTGGGGACCAAGAAGGAGCATTGGGCGACGAAATCGACGGTTCATCTCTAGGAGTTTCAACAAAGCGTGGAGATTTTTTATGTAAACACTTCTTTGTTGGAGAATGACCACATATAGCATATAAAGCCTTTTCCTGGAATTTCAAATGTTTGATTGTTCCTTCCTGTCTATGGTATATTTCCTTTTGAGCGTCCATCGTTGCGAATTGATAATGTGATATTTCATCATGTTTTTCGTGGATTGTTGGTGGTTTTTCTCGTTTGGCTTTCTTTCGTAGAGGTGATAATCCCCATCGACCTTTTGGTAAGTCAGGAGAGGGTGGAGAATGAGGAGGTGAAGGAGTACGAAGAGAGGGGGTGGATACGTTTGAGGATGACGATCCAAAATTATATGAAGTTATTTCTTGAGATGACATTTTGATTTTTATGTTTGATATATATTTTTAAAGAGAAACTTCTGAAAGTTAGATTTGTAACAATCCAAATATAAAAATAGGTACATTTTTATGGTCCAAAATTAATGTCTAAATTTTCAAAGGTTTCTAATCAGCTAAAAACTTGTGGATATAAGAAATTTTTCTTAGTTTAAAAGCTCATTAAGTGAACAAATGCCTAAGACTCGTCGTAATTTTACAAAAGTTTGTTTGTTTAATGGTTTGGTAAAGATATCAGCTATTTGATTGTCAGTGTTAACATATTCTAAAGTTATGGTTCCTTTTTCGACATTATCTATTAAGAAATGATGTCTTATATCTATATGTTTAGTTCGAGAATGATTTATCGGATTTTTAGATAGATTGATTGCACTAGTGTTATCACAATAAATCGGGGATTTTTCAATTATTTTTCCAAAATCTTTTAAGGTTTGTTGCATGTAAATTACTTGGGCACATGCCAATGCCGCTGAAATATATTCGGCTTCGCAGGTGGATAAAGATACACAATTTTGTTTTTTACTAAACCATGAGACGAGAGATTGTCCAATGAAATGACACGTTCTACTAGTACTTTTTCTATCCATTTTGCATCCTCCAAAATCCGCATCGCTATATGGTACAAGTTCAAAGGAAGATCCATTCGGGTAGAATATTCCATAGTCTTTCGTGTTAGATAAATATCTCAAAATACGTTTAACGGCTCTTTGATGAGATTCTTTTGGTTTTGCTTGAAAACGTACGCAAAGATAAACACTCATCATTATATCGGGTCGACTTGCGGTTAAATATAATAACGAACCAATCATACTCCTATATAATTTTTCTTTCAAATCTTTTCCATTTTCATCTTTATCAAGGTGAACCGTTGTACTCATAGGTGTAGGTTTACTAGATGTTTTATCTATACCGAAACGTTTTAATAGTTCATTACAATACTTTTCTTGATGTATAAAGATACCATTTTCTAGTTGCTTTATTTGCAATCCTAAAAAGAAATTTAATTTGCCCATGTGTGACATTTCAAATTCATTTTTCATTATATTAGAAAATTGTACACATAAATCTTCATTAGTTGATCCAAATACGATATCATCGACATAAATTTGAACTACTAAAATATCATCATTTTCTCTTTTAATAAATAGAGTCGTGTCAATTTTACCAATTTGAAATCGTGATGAAATTAAATAATTTTTAAGCCTATCATATCATGCTCTAAGGGCTTGTTTTAACCGATATAATGCTTTATTTAATTTATAAACATGATTTGGAAATTTTTTATGTTCAAATAATGGTGGTTGTTTGACATAAACATTTTCTTTGATAAAACCATTCGAAAATGCACTTTTGACATCTATTTGATATAATTTAAAATTGTTATGACAAGCAAAAGCGAGTAGAGTTCGCATAGCTTCTAATCTAGCTACAGGTACAAAAGTTTCATCGTAATCGATTTCTTCTTCTTGATTATACCCCTGTGCTACTAAACGTGCTTTGAACTATACTTCCGATTTCATTGACTTTATTTTTAAATACCCATTTAGTTCCAATGACAGATTGATCTTCTGGTCTTGGAATGAGTTCCCAAACGTTATTTCGTTCGAACTGGTTTAATTCTTCTTGCATAGCTAAAATCCAAAAGTCGTCTTTAGAAGCTTCTTTATAGTTCTTTGGTTCAAAATTTGAAACAAATGAAACATGACTTATTTGATTAAGTTGATTTCGAGTTACTCTAGAATTTAAATCTCCAATGATGTTATCTATAGGATGATTCTTTAAAATCCTTGGAGGTGAAAATAGATTATTATTTTGATCAATAGCTTCATTATTATCGTTAAGTGTGTTAGAGGAATCATTTGGATGTATTTCTTCTTCGTCATTAATTTGTGTAGTTATAAATTTTTCACCAAAAGAAACATGTAAATTTTCTTCTATAATATTAGTCCTTTTGTTATAGATTCTATAAGCTTTTCTACGATCGGAATAGCCAACAAATATTCCTTCATTGGCCTTAGGATCAAATTTTCCTCGATTGTCTTTAGTATTTAATATGAAACATTTTGATCCAAATGTTCTAAAATATGATACCTTAGGTTTCTTACCAAAAAATATTTCATAACACGTGTTTTTTGTCATTGGTCGTAGTGTCACTCTATTCAAAACATAGCAAGCTGTAGCAATAGCTTCGGTCCAAAAATGTTTTGGTAGATTACTACTGTTTAATATTGTTCTTGCACATTCTTGTAATGTTCGATTTGTCCGCTCAACTACATTGTTTGTTGTGGTGTATGTGGAATTGAAAAATTATGATTGGTTCCCTTTTTATTGCAAAAGTTTGTAAAAAGTTCATTTTCGAATTCTCGTCCATGATCACTGCGAATATTTTTAATTTTTAAATTCATTTTATTTTTAATTCTTTTTGCAAATATTTTAAACATACCAAAAGTGTCACTTTTATGTTTTAAAAACAAAGTCCATGTATACCTTGAGAAATCATCAACAATTACCAAAAAAATACTTGTTTTGATTTATCAATCTTACTTGAGTACGACCAAATAAATCTAAATGCAACAATTCTAATGGTTGTTTTTTTGAAATATTATTTTTAGATTTAGAAGAACTCCTTTTTAATTTTCCAATTTGACATGCATCATATAAATTGTCTATTTCATAATTTATTTTTGGTAAACCTCTAAGTTCATGTTTTGATAATTAATTTATATATTTGAAATTTATGTGACAAAATCGTTTATGCCATAGCCTGGATCATCAAGCTTAGCGGTCAAGCATAAATTCGAATTTTGTTTTATATTCATATTTAAAATATGAATATTTTTATTTCAAAATCCTTCAAATAATAAATTTTTATTATTACCAAATATATTGCATCGATTTTTCTCAAAATTTATTTGAAAACCTTTATCATATAGTTGACTAATGCTTAGTAAATTATGTTTTAAATTTTTTACTAATAAAACATTAGAGATAATAGGAGAGTTAGAAATACCGATATTTATGACTTCTCCAATTCCGATGACATATCCTTTTGAGTTGTCTCCAAAGGTTACGGTGCCTCCATCGATATATTTTATATTTGAGAGCATCTTGGCGTTCTAGGTCATGTGTTTTGAACAGCCACTATCGAGTGTCCATTTCTCCTTGCTTTTATTTTTAGGTACCTATAAAACAAAAATTATTCAATTAGTACCCACTTCTTTACTAGGGTCCTAAATGTTAGGAGTGGAGGTAGCCATACCCAAGTGGGTTTGGGTCCTTTAGAAACATAATCATTGTTAAATACTACACTTGATAGAAAACTATCAATATATTTTTGTCTAATTAACTTATTATTAGACTTTGGTATCCAAATTTTTATATTTGTAGATTTTACATCTTTACTTAACTTTGGTGTTTTTTTGAAACTTTTATATGAAGTACTTTGCTTTATAGTATTACCTTTTTTATTTTGTGAATTCTTTTTAAATCCTAATCAATTTCGATTACCAAAGGATTTCAAAATTTTAATTAAATTATCAAGATCTTGTTTTCCTTTGTTAAACTTTGAAACATTGTTAGTAATTTTTTCTAGTTTATCCTTTAATTCACAAATTTCATTTTTTGAAGTTTCTATGCTATTTTTTAGATCAATATTTTCCTTAATCAAATTATCATTCTCAAGTTTTAACCTATCTATTTCACTAAGTTGTGCATCATATTCGATAGACTTTTTACATTTTTCTTGTGAAATTTCTAATTCTTCTTCTAAAATAACTTTTTCATCCCTTATTAATTCAATTTCTAGTTCTAATCGATTTATTTTGGCTAAGTGTTCTTTATTTATTTTTTCGATTTGTCAAAACTTGTCATCAAGTTTAACACTTAACTCTAATAATTCATTGTAGCTAAGTTCAGGACATACCTCATCAGTGTTAGCCATAAAACATACATTAGCTTGTTCTCCATCGCTATCACTATCACTCTCGGAAGATGATGATGAATCAGAATCGTCCCAAGTGACTTTAAAAGCTCTTTTCTTCTTAAAATTTTCAAATTTGTTCTTTTTCTCATTATTGAGTTTAGGGCAATTCTTCTTCATATGTCCGTATTGATCACATTCATAGCACTTGATTTGAGATAGATTTGTTGTGTTGGACTTCCCTTCTTTTTGGAATTGGGTCATCTTTCTAAATTTCTTGAATTTGCTATAATTCTTGGCAATGAAGACCATCTCTTCTTCATCCAAATCTGAGTCATCATTCTTTGCTTGAAATGCTATGTTCTTCTTTTCAACATTTTGTTCTTTCTAGCATGTGAGTTAGCTTCATAGGACATTAAATTTCCTATCAACTCTTTAACCTTGAGAGTAGAGAGATCATTAGCTTCTTCAATAGCTAATACCTTCCTTTCCCAATCCGATGTTAAAGAGTTGAGTATTCTAGGAACTAAATCAAAATCAGTAAACTTAACTCCTAATGCCATAAGATCATGTTGGATAGTTTGAAATCTAGAATACATCAACAATAGTTTCATTTTGCTTCATTTTGAATGAAGAGAACTGGTTTTGCAAAATTGAAATCTTAGTTTGTTTGATCTTTGTTGTACCTTCATGTGTAATTTGTAAGGTACGCCAAATGTCAAATGCAGTTGTGCATAACTTGACACGTGAAAATTTATTTTTATCTAGAGAGCAAAATAATATGTTCGTAGCTTTAGCATTGTTTGATGCTAAGGTCTTTTGTGCTTTGGTCCAAGTGTTCATAGCAGTGTCAGGTGCTTCATATTTATTTTGTGTAGCAGACTATTTCTAGACCACTGGCTTCCAAAAAAATACGCATACGAGTGGACTAATATGCATAGTTTGAGCCATTAAATAGTGGGGGTCGTGCGGTAGACTGACCTTCTTGAAAGGGACTTGCCATATTAGTGATTCAAAAGCTTGTTACAGTACTTTTAATCAAACCTTGCTTTGATACCAATTGAAAGACTAACTTATGATGGATCGATTATACAAATGACAATTATATAACTAAATTAAACTATAGTGTAATAATTAGTAAAGAATGTAAACAAGAATAAACACACCAGGGTTTTTGTACTAGTTCGGACCTTTCGTCCTACGTCCAGTCTCGAAGCTCCTCTTTGGAATTTCCTTTTACCAAATAACCCTCACTTCACTCGAAGGAACAGGTTTACAATAGCAGCGTTTCTTTGTCAAGAGTGTGTTCTCTATTACACGAATTTTGAATACATAGTACAATTGAACTTCCTATATCTCTTGAATGATTGAATATAATATGGTTCGAAAGAATACAGAAGTGTATAATCTCAGATTTACAGATTGGATAGCAAGTAGATGATTAGAACAAGAGATGATCAAGATAGAAAGTAAGTGAGTAAGTTTGTTAGTTGGTTCATCTTTGATTCTTGTTTATATAGTTGTAGAGAGTTGCTTCTAGTAGTTACATCTCTTCTCTTTCAGTCTAGAGTCGTCACTGTTCACTAGTGAAGAGTTGCGGAGGAGAGATGGAATTGTGTCTCTTTGAATATGACAGTTGTGATTTGAAATATTTGCCCCAAGACTAGTTTCAGACGTCTGGATGTAGTTTTCAGACGTCTGGAACCTATTATTAGTTTTAGTCCAATTTCTATATTTAGACGTCTGAAGTTCTTCATTCAGACGTTTGAACCTGTCAAGTGAGTTTTTTCTGGATTCATTCTTGAGTGTTTGTCCCTTCGATCTTCGTGCAACTTTTTAGATGAATTCCTTTAATGCTTTGTATCTATGTACTATATATATATATATATATAATTTCCATTGTATAGTTGTCCTCGTCGAAATCGTATACTAAGGGTTCTAACGCGACGTTTTTTAATCACAGGTAAAACATTCCATAGCTTTTTAAAAGCAGTTGAAACGTTCCACAGCATTTTTAAAACACCGTTGAAAGTTTTAACAGTGTTTTACAAATGCCATTAAATTGTATCTAAAAACATAAAGCATGATCTATTGCAACAACTAAACGCTGTAAATAAATATCACTACATTGAAAAAACACTATTAAATCTTATCTTAACACGAAACAAACGCTAAGAAAGATCTCTAACTGCACCCAACCAAACGCTGTTAGAAGATTTCATGACACCAGGGAAACGCTGTTAAGAAGGACATTTAAAAACGTTTATTTCTTGTCATTGTATATCCCTGACATATAACTGCATGTCGATATACAACGTACGTAAAACGCTGTTAAAAGCTTTTATAGCGTTTTTAAAACGCTGTTAAAGATCCTGTTTGTTATAGTGCATGTTCCCAAATCCGTGAATCATTGTGCCTTCATCTTGACGTTCTGATTCCAGTGAAAACCTACTTGGCTAAAAAGCTAGATAACATAAACACACACATATACATATACGTATATATATATATACACATTATATGTGAGTTTACTATATTGTACATCCGTAATAAAAATTTATTTATTTATTTATATACTTATTACATATATATGCATAAAATCAGATTTCATAGGTTTATCTTACAACATTGCCAAAAATTCTATATATACACAAGTTGAGAGTATATGTATAACATAAAAATTTTACTATATGAGATAAGTTATATAATCAAAATAACATAATTGCCTCTAGGCATACTATTAACTCTATAAATCTTTCACTTGCACTTACGGCCAACTACAGTACCTTATGTGCATACATTTAATCCATCCTCCAATATTAAACTGAGTAGTGGACATAGTGTGTTTATTTTGTTAACCATGACTTCTTTGTCACTAATAAGTAGACTTATCACGTGATACTTGCGAATTATGTGCCTTGACATCTTATTAGTTCCATATCAATCTACATTTCATATTTTTATCACAAGACAGAGGTATTTGGCCCAAAACGAATGAATCACTCCTATTGCTTTAAAGAATTTTTATAGCCGTACTACTTCTATCGGTATCATTTAAATCGATATACTAAACCTCTATAGTCGAACTTTCCCCTGCTACTTGCTTGAAACTTTTCTAACTAGTGACCCCCTCTATTGAGGGTAAGCACAAAACTAAAAACTAACTTATTATCATCTATATCACTTTGAAAGCATAAACCCAAGTACACTTTCATAAGGAGCTAGTCGTTATTGTAAAAGATACACCTTTTAGTATTTCGAAAACATAAAGAATATTCTCAACAATTGCTTAATGATTTTCATTGAGATTACATTTATATCTTCTTATCGCACCAAGTGAAAAAGCAATATCAAATCGAGTACATAACATGGGATGCATGATAAGCACTACTATCGAAGCACAAGGGATCCTTCTCATATAATCTCTTTCCTTATTTGTAGACCATGATTCCTTTTTATAAAGGACAAGTTTACACTAAACCAGAACAACTCCTCACTTGGAAACTTCCATACTAAACCTTTTAAGTATGATATCTATGTACATCGGCTGGGAAAATCCTAACATATATATGTATATGTGTATATATATATATATCTATATATGTATGTGTATATATATATATGTATGTATATATATGTATATATATGTACGCGCATGTGCCTACGCATGTGTTTATATGGAGTATATAGGATGCCCCACCCAGATTCTTCATTGAAAAATTATTCACAACTAAATTTTCATCGACTATAACGTTGGCATATTGTTTATCAATAGTAGATCATCTACACAAAGAAATAAGAATGTAATATCACATTTGTCATCTTTCTTATAAATGCATAATTCCTTTGTGTTTCGAATGAAACCAAACTATTTGATATTTTTATCAAAACAATTGTTTCAAATTTAAGATGCTTGTCTAAGACCATAAACTTATCTTAAAAATCTACATGTCTTATTGTTGCACCCACTTGCCTCATTACTCTTTGGCTAGGACACGATTTACAGAAGTTGTATTAATGTTCATCTTGATAGAGTTAGCGTTTTTCCTAAGGGAAAATTCGTAATTTATTATAAATTATTTACTCTATAATCAATTCTCGTTCATAATAGAATGTTCTCTATTTATTATATATTTGTTATAATGGGTTATAAATAATTAAATGTTTGTTTAAATATATTTAATAGATAATCCATAAATGGTGTGTTTGCGATAGTATGTATGAATAGTTGTAATCATGAGGTACTGTAACGCAATATAATAAACACATCATTTTAAATATTCATAGTCAAGATACATCGATACTTGATACTGATGCATATGTTGAGACTAGAGTACATAACACTCTCAAAATATTGGATAGTGTATTACTCATGGTTGCTGGGGGTACCATAAGGTTACGTGTTGATATTTATTGGAAAACTAAGGAATGACTCAATTGATAGTTTTCTGTTGGTTAATATAACTAAGGTCAAATAGAAATACTGATGTGACTAATTTACGTAGTTCTCTTAACTTGAGAATACTTCTCTTTAATATGAAAGCTCCAATTTGATTATAGTCAAATCGAGGTACAATGTCCATTGAATGACTATAGTTGGCTCGAGCGGAAGTATTGGAAGTGAAACACTATTAAGAAAGGATTCATTTCCTTAGTTATATCATGTTAGTATCACGGTCAACTATAATCAATTAAAAATCAAAGTCTCTGGTCGGAGAATTATGGTTAGTAATGAAATTTATTATTGACCCGAGGACTTTTTTCTAGACTTACGAAGCTGAATATGGACGATGTTGGAATTTTGACCAAAACCAAATTTCATAAGTCCTAATGTGATATAGTATGATGAGGACAATGTTGTAAATAATTGTTAATACCAAGGGACGCTTATAATAAGTATAATTGGATTTTACCAAAAGATTCATAAACGATAAATTTAGCTAAAATGTCACACCACTAGCTAAGATGATGTATGAACTTAATATTTGAATTATTGAATATTAATCGTTGACTGAATTTACACATATGAGTTACACAACCGAAATGATGAAGATTGCGAATAAAACACATGATTTAACTAATATTTAATAGTTGAAAATTAATTAAATTAATTAATAACGAAATATTAATTATTTAATTTTATTTAATTTATTTGAATGTCATTAGTATTTAGTAAAATGCATATATAAAAATTATAAATGAGCGTATCGATATACAGTATCCGTAGAATGTTTAAGTTTGAAATAAAAAAAAATTAATAAGGGCTTTAGATAAATTAAACTAATTAATATTTATAAAATACTAATTTTCTTATTTGGGTTTAATTAATATAAGTATCTAATAAACTGTGTATATTAATAGTTATAAACACATATATCGGTATATGATATCGATATAAAATTTGAATTGGATTTAAATGTAAATAATACAAACTAGTTTTGAAATGTTTTGGAGCCCAAATAGCCCATGAAATGGTCGGCCATGCTTTGAGGAATAAGAGGGGTTTCTGAATTTGAAATGAAAAGGTAATCTTAATTAAAGAAGAGAAAAAGATCATATTTTTATTAGATATTTATTTCCTCCTTTAATAAGATATTGCTCAGTCATTTTTTGATCTCTATAGAAACTCTTAGGGCTGATTTTCATAGTGGCCATAGCTCCAAATTCCAAAACTTGTTCAAAAAATATACGGTTATCTTTGGATTATTGCAGATCTACAAACCGGTTCGTTGAATATAGGAATTTTTTTCGTTTACCGTGTATTTTCTAGGTTGCACCTGAAAAGCATTTTTTTGATTTATTTATATATATGTAAATTATCTTGTTCATATGCCAATTATTCTCCACATCTTCTATTTTTTTCCTTCTATGTTTTGGGTTATGTATGATTATTAAATTTCTACTTTTGAATCATTTTATTTGTCATCATGCCGAACTTAATTTCCCTTTACTATGTTACTCATGTGATATTAATAATATCAATCCTAAATTCTCTTCCACTCTCTTTTGTTTGATGATTATGTAAACCTGTAATTTTGATCTAAATCTGATTGTGATGAATACATATATATCTAACTCGTCTTGTCCTTTTTGAATTTAAAAAACTTTGTTCGAATAAAATTTTAGAACCAATATAGTGAGCTATATTTCATATTAAAAAGTTATGGATTGAAGGATGAATTATAATTCTTTTGAAACATTCTGAGTACAGTTAACATATAAATTTACTAAATTTAAATTTCATATGTTGTTTCCAATTGAATAAAGGGAAAAAGGAAAAACTTAAATTTCACTTGATTTGTTTTCTAAATTAATGTTTAGACTTAAGGTAAGTTACTTTGTTGTGAAAATATAGTGTTGAATTAGAAATAAGTTAAGCATAACTTTGTGTTGTTCTAGTTTAAAATATTAATTTGTTTTGTATATATAAACATATATGTATGTATATGTATATGTGTGTATGTAACGGTCTGCCTTTCCAACCATTGAAATTTGGCACCAAATGCATCCACGGTATTCCGATGCCAAACATCCAATCGTCGGAAAGACAGATTGTTAGGGTTAAAAGTAAAACAAAAAAGACAAGAGTAATAGAATCAAACAGTAAAATGATAGCATATAATATAACAAAGACAGTAAAAGCTGTCACTCTAAAATACATAGTATACTAGAGTTAAAAACAAGAATCATCAGCCTAGATGGTTATAACTTCCTGACATTACAATTGTTGATGGGTATATATATAATAATATAGCGGAAATAAAATCCTATGGCAGGTGAACGTCCAGCTCTACTCCATGTGCTTCATGTCCCCCAAATGAAAACCTGGAAAAAATACTCGGTCTGACTGGAACATTATAATAAAATAACGTATAGATTAGTCTGCAGATACCAATGTGAGAAAGCTCAAGTAATATGATGAACTATAATAATTTTATGATACCACACTGCTAAACAAGGAATATGATTTACCTCACAAGAACAACATCCATGCACGAAAGAATGGAAAAACAAACATAACTGAAACTTGAAAGAATGAGTATAAACAAGTTTAAAATCCAAATTTAAAGAATGGACACAATAATTAAGCATCGAGAAGAAGTCCAACACTTCTTGATGCAATTAAGAAAACAATTCAAAGATTTGAATTAACAACAAGGAAAGGAAAATTCAACAATGATAACCCACCAACCATTATTGAGAATCAGAGTACTTTACATCTCCGTGCGCATACCGTCGAATCCAATCAAGAGTATAGGTAAAGATACCTTGATGGAAGCAACCCCATATAGCTTGGCTTCCACTCGTTTTATGGTTTTATTCATTTCCAACAAAGGATATCAACGCTTAATAGAGCAACAAATCATCTAAAATTGACTATACACAAAGAAGGTAGCCAAATCGATAGCCAATAAATCAACTATCGGGAATTATCAAAAAGATTATATATGGAAATTAAATCCCATACACTTACCAATACTTATCGATTTCAAACTTGCGCTATTCCTCGGTAGAAAATGAAGCCGGACAAGTTAAGATAGCGTTACCTCTAGGCGTTGCCTTGACAATAATTTTAACATTCAAGATAAAAACAAGTTTCCATACCTCGACGTTTAGCGCTATAAGTATGACTAAATCCTTTTCATATAAGCGATACCGTTTACGAAAGTTAAAATTCTTGTCTTTCCATAACCAGATAAAACTTTAAACTTTTTTTAAAACCTAGCCTGCGCTTGAATTTCTCATCGTAAATATTTGTAAAATACTTCAAAAGTTCTCTTCAAAATATATTTTTTAAGGAGCAAGTTATATAACTAAGTATGTAAAAACAGAAGGGTCAAAAACAAATGTCATTAAAACAATGTTTACTATATATTCAAAATAATTTATACTTAGCTTTATTTTTAAAATAACTCCTTTTAAAAGATTTTCTCAATTATAGTATATTTATGAATTTCGAACAACATTTATTATTCCAGAAGATAGTAAATCAATTAAAATATTTCTATAAATTAAAAGTCATATAATTATCTAGAAAGAGAATTAACCAACTTTATAGCTTCTTTAATAAATAAATCAGTTATCTTTAAACCTCTTTAGTAAATCCGAAAATTAAATTTAAACACCTTTATTTAAATCAATTAATTAACTTTAGACATCATTTAGTAAAATGATTAATTAATCTTAAACATCATAATTAAAACGATTAATTAAATTTATACTCTTTTATTAAATCAGTTAATTGACTTTAATCAATTTTATTGAATTAGTTAATGAACTTTTAACACTTTTATTAAATCAGTTAATTAACTTTTAACACTTATATTAAATTAAGTAATTAACCTTTTAAGGACTTTTATTAAATCAGTTGATTAACTTTTAAACACTTCTATTGAATCAGTTCATTAATTTTTAAACGTTATTAATACATTTAGTAATTAACTTTATTATAATTAAATAATAATTAAAAATATATTTAAACCCTCATATTCCTATCAAAACACATACAATCCTTACATACCGTTTGAAAAGAATTTATGGAACATTTAATGTGAACAACCTTTTTAAATTTAGAACAACTTTAATTATCCTAAAAGATAGTTAAATCCAATTTATAATCTTCCATAAATTTAGGAAACATTATTATCTCAAAAGATAATAAACCAATTTATAACCCCTTTATAAATTTTAAACAGCGTTAATCATCCCAAAAAGATAACTAATTAAATATAAAAATCCTTTTATAAATTTTTATCAACACTTATCTTTTATTTTCAAAAGTCCTAAAATATTTGAAAATAGAGTTCAAGCAATTTTCACAGTGCAAAAACACGGCCAAACATTTATTTATAAAGGTATAAGCTCAAGTTCAACACACAACAAGGGTTAAGGGGATGATATTTCATAAGTGACGGTACATCGATAGCTGCTATAAAGACACTTACACAATCAATTAGTATGTTATAAATATTTTCAACAAAACAACACTATAAGCTACAAAAGAATATAAGTAAATTAATACTAGCTAAAAACCCCTTAGGGTCTCTCTAAAAAAGTGCCTCGTAAATCACACATATGTGTGAGTATTTCGAACTGTTCCGTAGCGACCAATTCGCTACGTACACTCCGACTTTCCTTTCATTTTTGTCCTCAACAACACAGTGGTTATTTATGCCAAGTGCTTTGCAACAAAAATTTGAAATCCAAACAAACAACTATACAACAATATAAACTATCATTCAAATATTTAGCAATAATTTATTGCAATAAAGATAAAAGGTGAGTAAACACATCGAAATTCCAGCGGATGCTTAGGCATTTCGGTTTGAACTAAAATCGAACGACGTTTGATTTTATGCCAAAGTATCACTTGCTTCAAACTTAAACAAACTAATTCCATCGCATAGATAGCGTCGATACGAGTCCAAAACCAAAAACCGCGTTCAAATTCGATCTCATATGAGCAAGATATTGTTTTTAAAATTTATCGATTTAAATTAAATTACTAAATTCAACTAATTACTTAATTAAATATTCATTACCCTAATAACAAATTTAATCCTTCTCCTCCGCTATGAATTCTTGCATGCCTACATATTGATCTACCTATGGCTGCCACTTCAATCTGTGATTTCAACCTTGTTTCTCAATGAAAACGACCATGAACACTTCCAGGAAACACCTATTAATTCTCGTCCTCTCCACCATTAACCAAGTAAATTCAAGCATGAACACTGCACGCAAATCGAACCTAGGCACCCATCGCATAAAAAACTGACGCACGACCCAAACGACAACCACACTCTACCATTCTCTAGCCATCGATGCCAAACTCCAACAAAAACCCGTATCCAAGCTACAAATTGCCTAACTCCACTTCTATTTCGACAAAACCCAAGCCCTAGCTTCACAAATGTCCATGATCTCACTGTCGCAGTCCACCACGCCACGTCGGACACCTCAATACTCATACTAAATTGAGGATCTCACTCCAAGGATTCTAAAGATACTTGTTTTATATCTTTTTCGATGCACAGATTTTGAGATTTAAAATTATGAAGTTTGCTTTCTTACTTTGTTCACTGATTTTTGATTATGATGGAATAGTGAAAAGTAAAAGAGAAAAGAGTATGGTATAATTTTTATTTAAGTGTTTGTTTTATTTTATATCACAAATTCCGACACCTTACCACATAGATTTTCGTTCGCATACCATGAACGATAAAACAAAATTACGGTCGTGCTCAAAACAACAGTGCTACCTCAAAACAAAATTAATATACACTAGTTAATGTATTCTATAAAATAAAAAAATATTGTGGTTTGCGGAAAAAACGTCAAACGATAATTTAAATATTTTCCAAATCAACAATTATGAAAAAAAAAATTAAATTAAAAATACGTCAATAAAAATCGAGTCGGTATATAAACAAATTGATTTTCTTACTATTTATTCGAACCATTTATTTTATGCAAATAAATTTAAAAAATGAATTCGCAGTTAAAGTTTATTAACTAAAATGAGTTAAATAAGACCATTAAATCCATTTAATTTATATTCATTCAAAATTTAGATATTTAATTCACTCTTCAAATATTAAATTCATAATTCAAATATTAAATTTTCATTTCCAATATTTGCCTAATCCCTATATTTAATATAAGTTACTTATATTTTTAAACACCGATTATTTAAATATTTAAAATTAAATAAATGTTCAAAAGTCAAAATAGTGAAATTCCGAGATGTTGCATTCTCCTCCCTTGAAAGAATTTCATCCTCGAAATTCACAAAGGAAGAAAAAGCCTCCAAACCCATAAGTTTTAAAAACTATTTATTAAAATGAGTTCTTAAAATTTTAAAGTCCCTTATTTTAAGGAAATTTCGGTAGCACTTACTTTGCACGACTATATCCAAAAAACTACAACTCGCTACAACTTGCCCAAATCAACCAAAAGGAAATAAAAGCCAAGTGGCCACCCATATCTGGAGCATAAAATTATCGATTAGTTACCATTATCTATATCTATTATGTACCTCTCTTACGTTTGATTTTTATTTTTGCAAGCAACTTATTATCTCGAAGGGAATGCGGATGCGTAAGAAATCAAATAATAATCTCTTGCTTCCCTATACTTACATAATTAAAAATAGAATCATGTTGACAAAAGTTATACACGAGCTATTTCTACCATAATCAATAGCAACATAACAATATAACAACCATATGCAACAAAAGTACAGGGAATCCTCGGTAAGAATATACTAAGCATCCAATCCTTTTAAAAGATAAATTTAGAACTAAATCCCCATGATTTTTATGTTCAGAATATATTTTCAAATTCCTCTAAAGAAAAATAAATCAAAACCAAAATCAATTATGATAAGGAGGGGCTCCTTTTGCGGATGCATGGTATAACTCTAAAATCAAAACAACATGAAGCATCCAGTGGTATTCCGGTTCCTCCTAAAACAACAACAAGAGTAAATAATTATACCTGGCAAGTCTTCCAAATTTGAAAACTCCCAATTGCCTAACTTTAGTCACAACAAAATATCTGAAAAATCAATTCACGAAAACCCTTTTCGAATATTTTGAAATTATAATACTTTACCAATGTTGTCAAAATAATATTACTATTACTTATTTCACAAATTATTTTGAAATCACTTTTCCAAAAGCACTGTGACTTAGGTCCTAACAAACAACAACTTTATAAACCATAGTCTATAAAATTACACAGTCAATCAAATCTAATTCTGCAAAGGAATAAACTAACACTTAATACTATTTAAAATGTTAAATGACCATCAAACAAGATTTAGAATTTTGCTAAGGTTCATGACTTTTAAAAGTCACACAACAAGTATAGAAATATACTTAAGCCCATATGATGTATGTAAATCATCCACACACAATATCTAATCCTACCATTTGCTCTGATACATAAACTTTACTTCCAAACTAGTATTGCTCACTCTGCCTCTCTAATGTGGACTCTGATCAAGTTCCTCTATTAGAAACCTCTGTTATCCTTGCATAGTCATATATTATGATAAAAACCCCCAACATCATGTCAAGACAGGTGTTCGATGACAAGAATCAAGTGAGGAATCCTTTTCCGGACTGGTGTAAATCACCCTAAAGTAAAGTATTTGAACCCTAGATTTAGAACCGTGTGAATAAAATGATCTATGTATAAAATACATACTTACTCTGATTGGTTTATTAACCGCACCAATCTTTTCTAAGTCACATTCATTTTCACGTATATATTTCATTATAGTATTTCATTTAACATCAAAGTTATTTATGAATTTGTAACGTATACGGATTTTCGTTGCCGAAAAACCGAATAGTTAGGGGTTTTAAAAGAATTTTAAGAAAAGAAAAAGAGAGAAGAGTAGTTAAGAAGATAGAAAATAGAGAATTTGAAAATAGGAAAAAGAGAATAGAAATTTTTTTTTTAAAATAGAACTGACAGAAAGGAACAACAGAACAGAAAGAACAACATCAGAATCTCACAATTCGCAGCGGAACAACATATAATAATAAATGAATAATCTTTAAACAAAGAACTATATCAGTTATTACATTACATCATATCATCAGAGTGTACAACATCATACAACATCAACAGTGCAGCGGAAAAAGAAATACTATATAAACTAGTAATACGCCATGCCATCCAGCTTGCCTCCAGCAACTCCTGAATATCCAGAATATCCTGATAAACCTTAACTCTTGACTGCCCGTGTGGAAATTGGTGGGCACCCAGAGTTTAGGAAGGAAAACAATAAACTCCAAGTCAGTCATGTGACTGGTGCGAGAACTCAAAACAGTTTATTTAACTTTAAAATCAAAATAGAGAGATATTTTTATTTCAATTCGCAATGCTTTTAAAAATGAGACTACCATAAGACCTCCCGCCACACACACAATGCAAACGCAGACTTGGAGGAGATTTCTTCTTATGTTAGTCAAAGATGCTTCTACGCAAAAATCAAATCAATTTGGATATTATTATTAGTGCATAGTGTAGAAACAAATTCTTTCGAAAGTAAAGATATAAATCTTAGCCAGCATAGGTACCATTATATTATGCCTACTAATAGCTACCATATTAAATGGCAGGTTCTACAACTAAAACCGTACAAGATCGTATTGTTTCTTTGGATTTCCAACAAATGGTCAGGCCAAGGAACTTCCCATTGCCACATGAGAATGCCTCTGGAAAGACATCCCCGAGAACCAAACCGGAACTCTGCCAACACAAGGCCGGGTTACCCCTAACTGGGTAACTACTGACACGAGCACGCCATTCCCCGGTCCTTTAGGACCTTTTCAACCGAGCGCTCGATATCCAACATCACACCATAATAAATAGAGTGTTTTCAACATGAGTAAGTATCTGGGCTCCATACCATGATACCACCCCTTTCCAGAAGGAAATGCACATACCCTAAGGGGAGCTACAGCAACCCCTAATAACCTTGCCGCATCTTTCCTGTTTTGACCATTTCCGGGATGTGAGGCTCGACGAATTCACGTCCACAAAAAAAAAACATACTTTATACAAAAGCCATGCTTTGGGTCAAACAAATGATCAACACAATGATCACTAAGATAGACGATCAAATAAACGATCCTATCACAAATAATCAACACAATGATCATTTCAGCATCACTCAGCATGTCACATTACCAAATTGGGAATACATCGCTGATAACTTCAACTATATAACCTTTGAGCACATACGTCTCAAAGAAGGGTGTTAAGCAAAGAATAAATTCTCCGCCACCAACAGAAATATATTTGAAAGAAATCGGCTTTATATCTCAAATTGTAATGTCAGACATACAATCCATACAAGTCTGTTCCGGGCTCGAACAGAACCGAAGGCACTTACAAAGAAGTCCTTGCAATCCGAATAATCTCTAATCACGTTCGGATTTCCCATCACTTATGGAGATCTCTATACCGGGGATCAGCCAGTGCAGAGACAATCAACAAGAAACCCTCTCGTTTTCGAAAATATCCGGCCTTCAACACCGGTCTTCGAATGCAATTCATAACGACGTATCACATATTCGGAATGGGTTATACGACCCCATGGTCCTTTCCCGGTTAACCCGAATAGTGAGCGCTTATTTTTTTTTTTTTTTAAAATAAGTGTGGCATTCAATTTCAAACAAATTCACAACAAATACCTATTTAAAGGTAAATATCGATAGTCGGTTATTGAACTATCAATGGATATGCCAACATCACCAGCATCCAAATAATTTTCCAAATATTTAATTCCAAAATATCTTTAGAAGATATAACTTTCCATATTTCAAAAAAATAAATCAATATTTACTTTCAAACCTATTTTCCCAATTCCATTTATAAATTCCATATTGAATTTATATTTCCAAAATATTTATGAATATACGATTTCAAATATTCATTTTCAATTTATCTTCAGAAAGATAAATTCTCAACATATTCACTTTATATTGGAAAACATTTCCATACTTATTTATCTTATAAGTAATTCACAAATTTTTATTTATTTTCAACCTTGGAAAATATTCCGTATACTCTAATCGAAATTAAGTATATATTTCATTCTTTAAGGAAATCATTCACTTAATCATATTTATTTGGGCCAAAACGAATGTTGCGTAAAACATCGTTACGACAACCCAAAATCACTAGTATAGGGATTCGAAAAAAAATAGATATATAAATCCCGATACTATACAAAACATTTCCTTTCGGAAATTATCTATTATAACAACAGTGTTATAATCTATTATTTCCTTCTATTTCTCGAAAACATCTATTTCAACAATAAATGTTGAAATCTATGATTTCGAATCTCAACATATTTTAAAACATCATTAGATCGTTTTAATTCCATTTCAAACATCACTTCCAAAATAATTTCTTTAACATAATATTCACTATTCAAAAACGTGAATATACTTTGTTAATAAATTTCATCACTTCTATTCATTTTAGTTTAAGGAATTATTCACTGTCTAAAACATGAATATATTTCCATAAATAAATTAGAACAATTTACTTATCAAATAGGTCATTTTGAATTTATAAAACAATGTTTATAAATTCTATTCTATTTATTTTATAACAACTTCCTTTTATAAATTTTCTTTATTAACCTATCTCAATTCATATTACAATGATATACTAAAAATTCATATTATAAGTCAAATACTTATAATTTATTTATTTACAAAATTGTTTCTTTGAACTTCTCAAATTTATAAATTTTATAACTTATAAGATTCATTTATTTATCCAAACTCATTCCTTTAATAATTTTATAAATTTTATAAACCTACTGCTTATAAAATTTTATTTATAACTTCACTGTTATAATTCTATAATTCCAATTTATGAAATTCATTTACAATTCTTTCTAACACTTAGAAAAGTTCGTTTTACACTTCTAATATTTTTAATTTACAAATATCAATTTATAAATCTTTTAATACAAATGAATTTGTATTATTATTTTAAAACATCTTTTAAACTCCTTTAGAATTCCAGCATTTTGATTTATAAAATAATCCAATTTCATAAATCCTATTTTTAAACTTTTTATAATAGATTCAAAAATCTCAGTTTAAACTATTTTATAAAATCATCAATCCCATATTTCCAAAAATCAATTTTTTTTTCTAAATTTCTCAAAAATAAATTTTTTTTATAACATTAAAAATTATAACGTTTATTTATTATAATGGATCAATTCCAAAAATATTTAATAAACGTATATTTCCAAAAATCCCTTTTGAAATTAAAATCGTTGTTTTTAAATTTCAAAAATTGGATCCGATGATGCAACACATCAAATAGTCAATCACGATTTTCCAATATCATATATCGATATGATAAACAATCAAACATCACAATATTTAAAATCAATAAATATTTGTGAGGAATCCAGTTGGATCCCTCCAACCTGTTTCCCTGCATCCACAGACATTAGCACAATACCATTCCGTTTCAAGACGGAATATCGCGGTATATGGGATTTTATAAATATATATCCGCTTACTAACGGCGCATAGGGTCTCATCCGCTAAAAAGAAATGCGGGAAATCAATCAACTGCAATATATACATATGCCAATATATATATATTGCTATATATATAATATAATACCAATTCCACTTCAAGGTGGAATATCGCGGTATATGTGTGTAATAAATAACCTCCGCTTACTAACGGCGTATAGGGTCTATTCACATCCAATATTTATATATATATATAACAATCATCATTCAAGCATTCAATCAACACAGTCAATAAATTTTAAATTTAACTATTTAAAATTTAAATAAACAATAGAAATTCCTTTTGAGTGAGAAGTTCTCACCTTTTATTCCTGTTTGCCATCCACTTCCAATTCAACTTGATTTCTTCATTTATACCTTGTATAACAATTTTATACAATTTATTAATATTCGAATAGATCGAATAATAAATTTTCAATTGATAATTTCGATTCATTGGTGATTTCATTTTAATAGTTTAAATTAACTGATAGTTTCGTTTAAACCAATTTCTCGTTTAATAAATTTATTTAAACTAAAAATTTTGTTTTAAACAAATTTTCTTCTTTAAAATTTTATTTAACTAAAATTTAAATTTCTTTTAATAAACTTTATTAACTAACTCCTTTTAATTTCAAACATGTTATTCTTAACAATTTGTCAAATTCAAATTTAACTTCAACTAAACTTACTTAAATAAATTAAGTTAACAAACTTTCCCCTTTTTAAAATAATTCTAACTAAAAATTTCCAATTGAACTAAATCCCCTTTTTAAATAGAATATTTGAACTAAGTGAAAAATCACTTACCCTTTAATAACTTAATTAATTTATTTCTTTATTTAATTTAAAAATCAAATTTCCTTAAATAAATCATTTTATCAAATATTAGCAGATGGAATGCCACTTAAATCTCAAAATGAAATCATTGGAGATGAACATATAAAAATTAATATGGCAAGGCAGCAGTGCTCCTGCAACTTTGGTTCTGACTAAAATTGTGTTACATCTTTCAGTTATTTGTTAAGTCTTATAAAAATGAGGCAACAATGATTTGCCTGTAGAAACAAAAAATTACTTTATGCATGATAGCACAGACCCTTTTGGTTTGGACTTCAAATTTTGTGTCTTTGCATTTTCAGTATGTATTTTAAAAAGCATGGAAGAGGAGCAGAAAATGAAATAAGAACAAGAAAGAAAAAATTGTGTCGAAAGCAGGTTCAACAAGTAGGATTGCCTGACAACCATTTCTTGTTGATGGCAAATTTTGTTGAGAGATCAGAAATTACTCTGCTTACTCCAAAAATCTCAACAAATCAAAATTCCCAAAATGAATTTAGGGAAAACCAAATCCAATTGCAACAATGCAACGTAAATCGACAAGAGAAAGACTGCATAAAACGTAACTGCAGTTACTAACAGATACAAGGGCAGGCTGCAACTAATACTGCAGTCATCATAAAGGCACAAAGGCACAAAGGCCATAACAAAGCTCAAACAGATGCACAATGCAAATTCATGCAAACATACTAACATATATTTCAAACATTCACCTCTATGTACTCATGCTAACTTTATTTGCAAGTGACAGCAGATAGTATCTGCTTTTATCAATTTAAATAAGAATTTATATAGCATTTGCTCTTAACAGTTTAATTGCTTAAATCAGAAGCATTTGTTTTTATCAATTTAAAGCAATATTACTAGCATCTGCTCCCATCAGTTAAATAAATTAAAAATTGGGTAGAATCTGTTCTTATCAGTTTAAATTTAAACAATCGAGCAAGAGACCGTAGCTAGTATCTGTCCTTAACAGTTTAAATAACGAAATAACAGAGCAATTCATAGCAATAGAACAACCAACAACCAACATCAAGTGTATTATCTGTTCCTATCAGTTTAAAATTCGAAGTAGCCGAGCAAATGATAATGAATAACCCACAATTTCTATACTCGCAATTTAACCGACAGATGGAAACAAAACAACACGCCTTCATAGCATAAAACCAAGCAATCAATCCATAACAAATTTTTTAAATACTTGCGTTCCGATAATCGTGAGCCAAAAGACTCACTTTTCAATCGAATCGAAGAGCACGCCAGAGATTTGAAGTCGAAGCCGGCCACACGAAGACGAATAAACAAGTCGAACTCGAATTTAAGCCCAAATTTTGCAAAGCCCCAATTTTCTGAAGGCGAACGAAGGCGAAGAGACGAATTTTAAATTCGTGGCCGCCATTTTTATTTTTATTTTTCTTTCGTCTGAATGAAGAAAGTGGAGAGGGGTAGGGTTATAAAAATAGAAAGGGGACGTGGTTTAAAGCATGGTCACGGTATGTTGAAGGTATGGAGGAATGCTCAAAGTAAGGTGATGTTATACTTTTTATTTTATTTTATTTTTCTCTTTCATTTTTTTCTTTCTTATTTTAAATCCAAATTTTTTTTTTTTAAATCATTAATTCAAATTTAAAATATAAGTTCAATATTAAATTTCAACTTCAAAGTCAAAATTCAAATTTGTATTCAACTTTTAAATAGATTAAATTCTAAATTTTAATCACCAATTCATTCTGATAATTTGAAATTCAATTCAAACCATCATTCAAATATTTAAAATTAATCAAATATTTCAATTTAAATTATTCAAAATTCTGGGTCGTTACGGAATTTCTCCTTAAATTTTCACTTAACTTTGCAAGTATTCTATAAAGACTCATCTTTATAAACCTTAAATTAAAAACTTACTCCACTTGTATTCACTTGTACAATACTCATATGCATCCTAAGAGTATATACAAAATATTAATTTTAATATTACTTATATATTTATTTTGTTTTATTTTATAATTCAAATTGAGACCTAAACAAAAGTAGGTCTTAAAACTGGGTTAACCCTACGATCCTTTTATCTTAAAGTGCTCTAAGGAAAGATGTTTACAGGCTAGCTTAATATCACCAAATAGTTTATACAACTTAGATGTTTAAGCAAAATCTTTGGTTTTAATTAAAAAACGCTTATTTAAACCTTCCTATCCAAGTTAACACATTTAAAACTTAGGTTAAATTATTCATTTTCTATCAAGAGTTAATAATTTTCATTTATCAAGATATCCTTTTATTTTAAATCAATTTTCTTTAAGGAAACTCAAGAACTAAATACCTGGTTTTTATTTCGAATCATAAATAATAATAATATACATATATTGCTTTTTTATGTCAAATCATAATTCTAGAGTTTAATTTTTTTTTTTACCAAACCAACCCTATAGCACATTATTATGGTAGAATTTCCCCCACTTACAAACTTGAAAATGAACGGCCATGATGCTGCAGTCATTACCATAGTTATTTTCCAACGATGAAAGCAAGTTTGGTGCTTTCATATCTCTTTTAAATTCCTTTTTTTATTATTAATACTATTACTATTTCCTTCAAAACTTAAAAAAACTTTTGGAAACACTGGGATTTAAATTTTCATAAACTCCTTTTCACTTAAAGACACCATTTATAAATCATATAAATCAATTTATATATACCATACTCATATAAAATGCACTTTTAAATCTTTTTCTTATATTATAATAACTTTCCTTTTTTATAACCAAATTTCATCAAATATTAATCCTCTAGAGGTCTTGTCTTTCCATTTAGATTATATTAAATAAAAAATTCTATTAAAAGTTTTACTTTTACTCAACATTATTAAAAGATGACTTTGGGCTTAACATTTTCTCAAAACACCTTATAGTCAAATTATGAAACTTAATTCACAAAGAATTTGTTTTAATACACTTGCAATTATCAATAAATGCTCATAAATGAGTCGAGCATTAATTAATAATCAACAAAAATAGTCAATGCTCTAAACTATCTAAGCATGACAAATGAAACAATAATGATAATAAAGAAATATTATTGTTATCCCGCCTTTTGGCGAAGTCATGATATCATCGACTCGACTAGGAACGAATAGTCGGTAGCTTAAAGAGCCTACTATATATAGTACTATAGACGATAGTCGAACAGATTCGAACCAAAAGCAAAGTCGAAGTATGAAATACAAGAAGTCACTAGCCTGACCTGTGAAGTTATATCTCAAGTTTGGAATTGGCTGAAGTCCGGATACACAAGCAGCGGGTGAGACAATAAGTTGTTTGGATCGACCAGAGAATGATTAGGGAAGATAGCTCAAATCATTAGAGGTCGGCTAATATCTTGAGAACCATGAAGCCAATCCATGCAAGACTCCCAGGATATCAATAGAGGGGTATGTGGAGCATTCTATTACGATCGCACATCCTAGAATGGAGATATAAGGAAGGCCGATCGATATAAACCGATCATAATTGGTGGTACAACTTAACGATCGGCATATTTTGATGTATATTCCGCCTTCGAGTTAAAACAGCCTATAGCTTGTAATCTATGACCTAGTATGATCCCATATTCTAGAAGCAATATCAGAAAGCCTTTAAGACCCTTCGAAAATGATCATGAGTTGTTTAGAGCAAGCAAAAAGGATCGGTCATAGATGTGTCGATCGTTATGGATCATGGAGTGGACACGGCCGATTGATATGGTTGGCTTTATTGGACCTAAGGGATTTCCTTGTAAAGTTTCAGCCCCATCTACGCACGTCTCCTGTTATAAATACTACAGTTATGGCTTCAGAAAGGGGGACTTCATCTTCTTCTTCCTACTCTAGAGGCTCTTCCATTTCTATTTCTTAAAAACTTGTATCAATGGATTATAGCTGATCCAGCTATTCTTGAGACTGTAATCTAGTGAAGGACTAATAAAATATGAAGTGGATGTAGGCCAAGATTGCCGAATCACTATAAAATCTACATGTTTATTTACTTCTATGCTTTGGTCTTTAGATTCCAGTCTTTTTGATATCCATAAGATTCTTCGGGTGTAGATGCCCATTTTTATTGTCAACATTTTGGTGCATTCACTCAAAATTGAATTCTCAGTTAGATTGGATCTCGTTTTCTACAAGTGAATTCCCATGTTCGTGAAATAGATCCAGCTTTGGATTGATAAGTTTTCTACTCTACTCAGATTTGGAAAATAGTCTAGACGGAAGTTACTATACAAGGCCGAGAAATCATGTCTACTACCTTGGCAAAAAGCAGGAAAGGATGAGATTAGTAACAAGTAGCCATATGCTTCATGAATTTCTTTGCATTCTTAAGTTTCAATGCATGGAGGAATGATTGACACTTGGCCATGAACCTTATGCACTAGGAAAACAGCTGTTCACTACGAATTTAGTCCCCCAGCATTATACCTGATCATTTTTTACAATGGACCACACCGGTCTTTCTACCAGTACGATTTAGGCCACTTCACATACGAACGTTTATCTTTGATCGTTCCTACATGCTCGTTCATCACTCGATCATTGCACCCCCTTTCATGGGACCAAACTTTTTTTATTTTCATATGACCGGTTATACTATGTTGATGCTCATGCCCGCTTAAAATGATCCATCATCCTTATACGATTGTTTTTACACAATCGCTCCAGCTAGACTCATAAGTAACTGCTTCGTATGAAAGTTCCAACATGGTCATTTTAATATGATCATTCCATTCTCGTCCTTGTAACTTATCGATTCCTATAAGCCTCTGTACCAATCTATAGTGGAAATATGGTCTCCTCTATACGATCGATCTATAACAATCGTTATGAGGTAATTGAGTTAGACCGATCGTTCTTATTTATGTACTACAAACCTTTGTCCATGGCCTACGGATTTGAGGCCGATCCAGTAGTAGTGGGAGCTGCCTTCACCTCTCCAAGTTAACTGATTTCTCACCTTCTTAGACAAGATGCTTCGAGTTGTTAAATTTTAGAGACAATGTGTTCAATTCTTATGGGAGACAGGCAAAAAGGAGTGGCATTGAAATTTTGACAAGTACAAGAATGATTTTATAACATGGGCCATGACTCGAAGCAGGGCTCGGGTAGGATGATGTTTTCCTCGAAGAAAACCCTAAAGAGACCCTGAGTGCCTACCATTAAGCCTTTGAGATTTCTGGCTCCAAGTGATTCAGTCTCTGGCCCAAGCAACCAAAAATGAGATTTAAGCAACTATCAGATTTCCTCGAGTTTGACCCCAAGTGATTGAGCACTACCTATCAATTTCGGACCTCTTCGCTTTGAGAAAATCTTTAACATGTAGAGTTCTTCACGAGTATAACGAGTAGCTGTAGCTGAAAAACAACCCAGCTTGATGATGATAGAAACATTATTTCCCCATCAATAAAGAACCCTGATTATCAACTAGACCGGCGACGATCGATACCCCACTAAAAGAAGCCAGGGCAAAGTGGAATGGTGAGTGCACAATGATGCTTCGCTTATTGATGAGACTTATTCTACTCTTTTTAAATAATTTTTTATAATTTCCATTTCAATTATGGCGAGAACTATGATCAACTTGAATTAAACGACATGCATACAATGCAGGTATCTAAGTGCCTAAAGCTGGGTGCCGACCAATCTCCGCAGATCGTGACATAACCCGTGGAGCTTATATCTAAATGAGCATGGTTAGACCGTTCATCAGTTACCATGTGCCCCTGACTTGGGACATTGAAGTACGGAATTGAAAAGACTCGACAAGGTCACAATCCAACGGAAGGTGGACGTGACTGACCATTCATCCCACAACCTTCATATTAGACGTGAAGTTGCTACTGTTGACTGTCAATTTGTTAGCTACAAATTTCAATGAATAGGCACAATTGCAGCCTGAATCGGATGCAACTTAATTTGTCTGCTTAATGACTCATTTTCCTCACTAGCTAGAAAGAATACAAAACAAGTTGGGCAAGACTTGGTTATCCAACCCCAGCGTGGATATGATCCAATCATACATCACCTACACCCTTCCTCGACTTAAAAGGGA
The DNA here is from genome assembly GCA_030765085.1 of Allium cepa. Classification (NCBI taxonomy): domain Eukaryota; kingdom Viridiplantae; phylum Streptophyta; class Magnoliopsida; order Asparagales; family Amaryllidaceae; genus Allium; species Allium cepa. The sequence continues at coordinate 445,589,439 of CM060935.1, read as the reverse complement.
AGAGCCATAACTACCAAGTGGACAACAATTGACCATCTGATTTCCAAGTTTCGTCCTAGAATGCTAGAGACAGAATCCCATTCCATGAACGAAAGTGGCTCGACCGTTCATTCGAAAACTTCTGCCTCGACATGGTAAAAGAAGTACAAATCAAAAGGGTGAAAATAGGACCGCTCTCAACAAAAATCTCTAAGTCCCCGGAGCATGGACTAGAGCACTCTAAGTCCAAGGATCATGGACTAGAGTATAAACAGTTCTCAAAAATCTCTAAGTCCCTGGAGTGTGGACTAGAGTACACTAAGTCCTCGAAGCATGGACTAGAGTATAAACAACACACAAAAATCTCTAAATCCCTAAAGCGCGGACTAGAGTATAAACAATTCACAAAAATCTCTAAGTCCCTGGAGCATGAGTTCCCAGAGTGTGGGCTAAAGTATTAAACGATTCACAAAAATCTCTAAGTAGCCAAAGCACGGACTAGATAATAAACGATTCACAAAAATCTCCAAGTGCCCGGAGCATGGACTAGAGCAGTCTAAGTCCCTGGAGCGTGGACTAGAGTATAAACAATTCACAAAAATCTCTATGTCCTAGGAGCACGGAATAGAGCACTCTAAGTCCCCGTAGTGCGGACTAGAGTATAAATGGTTCATAAAAATATCCCAGCCCTTGATTATGAACTGGAGTACAAACAATTTGGCGAAAGTGTGATCGCCCACGAAAGAACTCTAAGTCCCCGGAGCATGGACCGAAGCATGAACACAAATCGAGCGTGAGTCGACCACTCACAGAATGACTCTAAGTTCCCAGAACGCGGACTAGAATGCAAACACGATAAACCGATGAGTGGGTTTCAACCGCTCCTTATTCCAATAATTTCAACGTAAAATCGGCAAGAGAATTGCAAACCGTTAAAGACCAGAATATGCATGACCTAGTTTATTGTCCATTAACTCGATCCTACGAAACGATGGGACAGAGTGTAAGCATAACCTGCCCTCTTACTTATTGAAATATACGCCAGACTTAGGGGGCACGATGAAAATATGATGAATGTGAATTGACCATTCATTGATCGATTTTAAGTCTTCTGGTGGTTATGATAGAATATCAGCACCACATGGACAAGACTTGAACGTTCACACAGTGCATTTACCGACCCGAATACCAAGGACAAAAATGTGATTACCTGAAGAATGGTTATGAAATCTTAACACTGTGGCTCATATCTCATGTTCACAATGCCTCGGGGCCATGACCGTAGAAAGGCCTTAAGGTGGATTAATCAAAGTAGTATTTGATTCGACAACCAACATGTTGCAAGAACACGAAGTGAAAATTGATGCAGTTTAGACAAGTAAATATAGAGATCATACACAAGTGCAAAAGAATTTTTATTCACATGAAATCTGGTTGTACAGAATACAAAACAAAATTGAAGGGCGTGCCCGAAAAAATACAACCAGCAAAAGGAGAAACAACTATCTAAATTATTTGCATATTCAAAGATCACACTTTAGATTTCTTGTCCCTCTTCCACTTCTTTGGAGTGGATCCCATTGAAATACTGCTAGCCTCCCTCTTCGATCCCTTTCCACCTCAGCCTTTTTTGGAAGGAGTTTCCCAAGTTGTATGGGCCAAGGTGGTGTCTTCTTTGGAAAGGAATGGGGGCACCTTCGGCATAAGAATTATGAGGAACCTCTTTCGTATGAGTCACCCCTTCGGGAAGGATCATCTGAAGAGGGGAAGGTATCGACTCATTTGAGGCTTGTTCGACTAGCTCACCCTTGACCTTCCTTTCTATCATATTAGGCTCACCAGTAGGATCAGGGGAGCCTGTGATTACCGCTTCTGCATCAAATGGGATTTCATGATGTGTGTCTCCACCCTCTTTGCATAATGCCTCCATGAGTTGATCATCAAAAAATAAGGCCTCTTTGCGAACACTTTGAGTAGCAACCGAAGTTGTAACTGTAACAGATTCAGTTGCGGTCGTTTAAAGCTTCAACCGAGGTCCTCTAGAAGGAAGAGAAGCAATATATGATGAGTCTAAGGCCGAGAAAGAGAAAGGCGAAAAGATTAGAAAGATTGATTAATAACATCCCAACTTATAATATAAAGGAAAAATCGACGGAATATCTTCTGTGGTGTGGATTTCAGGCTGGAACGAAGCATCCTCAGAACCACGCTCAAGGATTAGAGATAGTTACAGTTTATGCAAGTCGTACCAAGGGATAGTCGAGGAGCTAGTCGCAGAACCGGTCATGATTTGAGACACTGGGGGCGGCTCAGCTATCATATAAGAATGCGCTGACCCGATCCTTCACCCGCCTCATGTGAAGGAGCAGCCATAAACTCTTTCTAGAGTAAAAACTGAATGTCATGTAATATTTTGGGTTCATCGCCCAACAACACTCCACCTTTGAGTTTGGTTGCGTCGACATTTTCTGAGCCTTGAAGTCTTTTCTTCTCCGAGATAAGAAATTCCCAGGCATGATGAGGCTGATAGAGGTAGTCTTCATCAAGCCATGCTAAATTCCTATATTGAAGTTCATTAACACGTCTTCTCTTACCTCGTTCATGAGCGATTCGGCCTCACGTTGAATGAGCGTGCCAACGTTTTTTGCTTTTTCAATGGTCTCTTCTCTCTTAAGCCTAACACGAACCAGCTCTTTGCAAGAATCTTGAGCGATCATTTAAGCTTCATCCCTATCTTTTATTGCATCTTCAAGCTTGGCCTTGAGTTTGGCTATTTCCTTCAAGGCCGCAGATTCTTTATTTCGAGCCGCGTCTTGCTCAAGCATTATCTCTTAGTTCCGGTGATGCAGCACTTGAACCATATCGAGATGGTTGGCTTTCATCTTCTCCGTAGATTTTAAAGCAGCATCGGCTTTTTCTTCAGCCCCGGTTTAGGAAATTTTAGTAGCCTCTTGTACGTTTGTCAGAGCTTCAATAATTCTTTTATCTTCGGCCTCTTATCGCTTTAGTTGTTCAATTTCTGCCGCGTGCTCGAAGGAAACCTTTGATATTTTTTCTGTGGCTTTCACTTATTCCTGATATTGCATGTGGAAGTCGGTGATGCGATTAATAATCATTCTTTGAACATCGTCCAGAACCTTCTTTATATTAGGAGGAAAATAGAATCCATCGAAGCATAAGTTTGGAAATTCCTGTTGAAGTTCGACTATACGGACATTTGGATCTGTTGGGAGATCCTCAGAAATAATTTCAACCCTGGTAATCTCCTATTCAAGCGTATGAACTGCGGTATGTTCGTCATGGCGGTGGCGATTGCTCGGCCGTTGAGATTGAGATGTGACTAAGGATCTTGTGGGCATTGGAACCATATGAGGGCATGAAGGGGATCAGTATGCAAGTTCTTATGCTCTGCTGATCTTTCGGACCTTTTGAGGAGAAAATCTCGATCTTAATTTATGAGTGTCCTGAGCAGGCCTATCCCTCTCATCCCTTTCTAGATAGCCGCGACCATGGCCAGGACGATGGCTAAATCATAATAGTCACGACTGTCATGATAAGAGCTAGATCGCGACCCAGACGATTGATATTGTATATTCCGTAGAGAATCAAACATACTTCTTTCCTCACCACCGCTCCTGAAAAGAAAGGTGGATAATAATCAACTTTGAGTACTAGGAAATCCAAATTAAGTAGAGTGCAATGTTAGATGTGGGAGTGTGCGTAAGTGTCCTAGTGCAACCCCCCGACAGACCAGGTGTAGAAGTTTTGCTCATCGGTGTAACTTCCCCTCCAGAAGTGGGGATCTCTAAACTAGTTCTGATAAGAGACTTTAATCCTCCAATGCTTACGTCGGTGGATTGATAAGAATTGAGATTAGATGGGATCAGTAGATCAGACAAAGGATCCAGTGGTAGGTTCATTGACGGCTTAGTTGGGTCGGAACAATGACTTCTTGAAGGCTTGTGTGCGATCGCTTTCCCCTTTCTTTTAATCATGACTGGGGCTTGAGGAACTTGTGAGGGTCCGAGGCCATCCCCAGGATCAGGTCTATCATCATGACCACTAAGTGCATCTTCACCACGTCCTTCGGTGTTAATATCAGCAGATTCTTAGGTGCTTGTGGTTGGGCGCACCATAGGGCTAGACTGGACATATCTTTGACCGGTTGTGGTCTATAATCTGGTCCCAGCCAGCATTAAAGTTTTGGTTAGCCCCATACTAAGGCCCTCTTCTATCAAGTCAACAGTGACAAGACGTTCGTCCTCAAGCAAAAGTTTAATATATCTATGTTTGGCTAGATTGTTCTTCAAAATAAAGACTGCTTCTTCATAAACATCGCCGCTGGGTCGGGTAATGACACCTGAAAATGAATGACACTGTTAGAATGCAGCCTTGATATTTTTTCCTTATATATTTATGAAATTAGTGAGGAACACTTACGTCTCTCTAGCCATAAGCGAGCGAAGCTGGGCGGACAACGAACAATGAACCATTCGCTCTTGAAAGCACCTAAATTTTTTCCAAGTACCGGTCAGAATCTAGCATTTCTTCATCAATTTAAGAAAAGTGAATGATAGACTCCCTGTCCCCCTTTGAAAAGTAAAAAGAAATCAGATTCGATAGTGGGCGGACGGTGCAGAAACTCCATGAATACCATGTATGTATAGTTGAGAAGTGCGTAGCCGTTTGGATGGAGTTGGCCAGGAGAAATTCATAGATAATGTAAAATTGCTCTTATATACAAATTGAATGGAGGGATGCATCCCACCAAGCCCATGAATTTATTGCATGCTGTGTAACCTTTGGGGGATCTGTGAGCCCTATTGGCTTATGGCGTAACTAATACATCACCAAAAGGAATCCCTTTCCCTGTGCTAATCCTTGGGAGGGCAACTTCTTTGATCTTTGAAGCTACTGAATCAGGAGGATTTTCAAGAACGATTGCATCTTCTAAAGTGTCGGGTGCCGGTTCGATAACTTCCGGTGGAAAGATGGGAACGATCTTGGAAAAATCAAGATAGGAACCCAATCCTTCAGGCTATTCTGAAATGTGACTATATGGCAGGCTATTAGATTCGATCGCTGAACTAGATTCCACGTCCGAATTGGTCTTATGAGAGGAAGACCCGACTGGCATGAGCATGGTATATCCGAAACACCTAGATTCCCTTGCTAACAAACTTAGCAAAAATCATAATTAGAAAAATGACTTGTACCCCCAATGCATTGTGAGTGTAAATGTTGTGTAATAAAATGCTAATTGATATGATAATGAGTTAATCGAAGATGAGAAAAGACGATAAGGTACAGAATTTTTTTCAAAAGATAGTCATTAGCCAAAGGAAATCAAACTGTTTTCTGAGCTACGCATAAGTTTTGACATGGTAGTTAGAATTCTTTACTTATGGCACTTGTTTTAAGGTGGATGTTATTAGTTGTGGAGGTCATGTCATATGATGGCCATGTTTATGTTTAAATGTGTGCAAGGAATTGGAACTAGTTATTTGGTTCGATTTTATGATCAAGCTATAGGTTATATTCTTATGAATGGTGAAATCACTAAGTTCAAGTGTAAATGGATTGTAGTGATATTATATAGTCTGATCATTTCAATACATTAAGGGTCGAATGTCCAGAAAGCAAGTACAAGCCGAACGATCCATGGAACAGCTCTGGCCGATCTTTCCACCTACCGATCGTCTTCCCCCAAGCTAACGTGTCTGATCATTCACAGGCCATTCTTGAACTCCCTCATCTTCGAACCAGAGACCCACCGATCGTCCATGAACGATCGTAAGAATTGTTCATATCCATCACTCCAAACATTTCATCTTCTTATCATCATCTCCCTCCAAGAACGATCGACCTAAATATAGTAGGTCCCTAGGCGAGTTACGTTTCGCCCATTGAATACGATTATAAGAACAAAAAGGAAAAAGGAAACTTGGCCCATGCCAACTGTTCTAGATTCGAATTGATTTAAGAGTTAAACAACAAATTCGAATGGTGCTTTACCTATTTTCATGATCTAGAAAAATGGAGGAGTCGAGGTCGATTTAAAATATGGATATAGAGGAGAGGATGGGATTATTGTGAGGTTCGAAGAAGAAAAGAGTAGAGCACTCATTTTCTTTTCTTAGCTTAAGGGTAGAAGTGTGAAAAGCGAAAGAAAAGTGAAGGAAAATGACTTAGTGTCGAGCTTTATATATGGGGCAAGGCCAATCGATTATTTTCATCCTGAAAGGTTAGGCCGACCATATGACATCTAGGGATTAAGCCGATCCATCCTTGAAAAATGGGCATTTTTTGATCCATTTAATCCATCTTCTAACTATCCAACCATGTGACGATCCGTCTTAGCTCCTATGTCATTTATTTAAGATGATCGTTTCATGATTACCAATTTAGAAGTATAAAAAATGTTGGAAAATGACGAAGCAAATGAAAGTGTGGTGAGTGGGAAAAGTGATTGTAGAAATTCGATTAAATACATGACAGTTATAACATCGTAAAAGTTGGCAACAACCTGTGGACACGAGCATGACCTGAAGCTAATAACATAAACACGTGTATGAAGGTGCAAGAAAACAAGTTTACAAGTTCAACTTTCCATAATCAATAAAAGATAGCACATAAACCTGGAGCTATCAGGTTTGAGCAGTATCAAATGAATGAGGGCTTGTCGATTCCCCGTAACCAAATTTGTATATGCAAACGGATACAACTCTGGATTTATACTATCAATAGACAATAGAGGAATAATAATCAATCAGGAAGCTGAATGGATTCCATCATGGCGATTTAGACTCGTTACGATTCAAAGCATGTTATGTTATTCACAAGATGTACTTTGGGAGGGCAAATGTTATTTCGCCTTTTGGCGAAGTCGTGCTAGCATCGATTTGACTAGGAACGAATAGTCGGTAGCATAAAGAGCCAGCTATATATAGTACTATAGACGATAGTCGAACATATTCGAACAAAAAACCAAGTCAAAGTATAGCAAACATGAATTCACTAGCCTGACCCTATGAAGTTATATCTTAAGTCTGGAATTGACTGAAGTACATGTATACAAGCTACAGGTGAGATAACAACTTGTTTGGATCGACCAAAGAATGATTAAGGAAGATAGCATAAATCATTAGAGGATAGCTATTATCTTGAGAGCCACGAAGCCAATCCATGTAAGACTCTTAGAACATCAATAAAGGGGAAAGTAAAGCATTCCATGATGATCGCACTTCCTAGAATGAAGATAAAAGGAAGTGCCGATCGATATAGGCCAATCGTAATTGGTGGTACAACCTAACGATCGACATATTTTGATATATATTCTGCCTTCAAGTTAAAACAGCCTATAGCTTGCAATCTATGACCTAGTATGATCCCATATTCTAGAAGCAATATTAGAAAGCCTTTAAGATCCTCTAAAAACGATCATGAGTTGTTTGGAGAAGGCAAAAATGATCGGTCATAGATGTGCCGATCGTTATGGATCATGGAGTGGACAGAACCGATCAATATGGTGGGCTCTACTAGACCTAAGGGATTTTCTTATCAAGTTTTAGCCCAACCCATGCGTTCCCTGCTATAAATACTACAGTTACGGCTTTAGAAACGGGGACTTCATCTTCTTCTTCCTACTCTGGAGGCTCTGCCATTTCTATTTCTTAAAAACTTGTATTAATGGATTATAGCTAATCCATCTATTCTTATGATTGTAATCTTGTGAAGGATTAGTAAAATATGAAGTGGATGTAGGCCAAGATTGCGGAACCACTATAAAATCTGTGTATTCATTTACTTTTATGCTTCGTTCTTTAGATTCCATTTATTTTCTAATATTTATAAGGTTCTATAGGTGTTGATGCCCATTTTTAGCGTCAACAATTATCATCACCAAATAAACATTATAAGTAATTATATAAATTTTAAAATTATTCCTTTATGTATATAACATGTACGATCCTAGGTAAAATTTTCATTTACCCAATTTTCAGAAATCAATATCGTGTCACTTTGCCTTGTTCATTTATTTAGAAATCCCTAGTATACTGTGACATCCCACATCTCCACCAGAATTCATAAACAACTCAATAGACTAATTAACACAGTACTTTTTTATAGCAATAAAAAATATGCTCTTGTATATATAATATTGTCATACTCATTCTAGGGTGTCACTTACCTATCTCTAATGAGTCATACCCTACCAAAGCTAAGGTTCTCTCTTAACCATCTGCTCTGATACCAAAATGTAATGACTCAACTTTTTGACCATTGAAACTCAACACCAAATATATCCATGGAATTCTAATTTCGAACATCCAATCGTCGAAAAGGCAAATTATTAGGGTAAAAGAAAACGAAAAAGAACAAAGCAATAGAATGCCATAGCAGAATGCCAATATATAATATAACAAAGATGATAAAAGATGTCACTCTAAAATACATAGTATGTCAAAGTTAAAAACAAACCTCATCGGCCTGGAGAGTTATAACTTCCCGACCATACAATTGCTAATGGGTATATATATACTAGTACAACGAAAATAAAATACTATGGCAGGTGAACATCTAGCTCTACTCCATAAGCTTCATGTCCCATCAACAACAACTTGGAAAAATACTTGGTCTGACCCGAGCATATAACAAAATAACACTCGGATCAGTTTGGAAATATAAATGTGAGAAAACTAAAGTAATATGATAAATATATAATAATTCTGTGAGACCACGCCGCTAAACAAGTAACAAGTTTTTACCTCACAAGAACAACATCAATGCATGAAAGAATGGAAACACAATTAAACATAATCCAAACTTGAAAGAACGGGAATAAATAAGGTCAAAACCTAAACTCAAAGAATGGACACAATAATTAAAAATCAAGAAGAACTCTAGTCACTTTTCAATGCAATTAAGAAAATAATTCAAAGATTTGATTCGACAACAAGGCAAGGAATTTTCCAACAATGATTAGGAGGGTCCACCCCTTCACTAGAAGTATACCTTTAGATATATACTCAAGAGCTACGATGGCTCTCGGACACACCCAAACCGGACCACACCAACCTTTACTGAGAATATGAGTACTTCACATCTCCGAGCGCATACCACCAAATCCAATCTAGAGTAGACGCGAAGATACCCTAATGAGAGCAACACCCATAGCTTGGATATCACTCGCTCTTTGGTTTTAGTCATTTTTGAAAAAGGATATCAATGCTCAATAGATCAATAAACCTTCTTAAATTGATGATACACAAAGAAGAAAGCCAAATCAATAGTTAATAAATCAACTATCGGTAATAATCAAAATGATCCTACATGGAAATAAAATCTCATACTCTTATCATGACTCGTCTATTTCAAACTTGTATTACCCCTCATTTGAAAATGAAGCGAGTAAATTAAGATAATGTTACCTCTAGGCATTGCCATGATAACAATTTTGACATGCGAGATAAAAATGAGTTTCCATACCTCGACCTTTAGCGCTATGAATATGACTAAATCCTTTCCATATAAGCATACTGTCCACGGAAGTTAAAATCTTGTCTTTTCGTAATTGGATCAAAACTTTAAACTATTTTTTAAAACCTAACTTGTTCTGGAATTTCTCATTATAAATATTTGTAAAACACTTCAAAAATACTCCTGAAAATAATCTTTATAAAGAGCAAGATATATTACTATGTGTATGAAAAAAGTAGGGTAAAAAACAAATGCCATTAAAGCATAGTTTACTATATACCTAAAACAATTTATACTTAGCTTTATTTTTAAAACATCATCTTTTGAAAGTTTTTTCTCAATTATAACTATCTTTTATAAATTTCAAACAACATTTATTATTATAGAAGATAATAAATCAATTAAAATACTTCTATAAATTAAAAATCACATTAGTTATCTTGGAAGCGAACTAATCAATTTTATAACATCTCTAATAAGTAAATCAATTATCTTTACACCCTTTATTAAATTCAAAAATTAATTTTAAACACCTTTATTTAAACCAAATAATTAAGTTTAAACATCATTTATTAAAAAGATTAATTAATCTTAAATATCATTATTAAAACGGTTAGGAACTTTAAACTCCTTTATTAAATTAGTTAACTAACTTTAATCACTTTTATTAAATCGGTTAATAAACCTTTAAACACTTTTACTAAATCAGTTAGTTAACTTTTAAACACTTATATCAATCAGCTAATTAAAGTTTTAAACACTTTTATTAGATCGGTTAATTAACTTTTAAACACTTACATTAAATCAGTTAATTAACTTTTAAACATCATTAATAAATTTATTAATTAACTTTATTATAATTAAACAATTAAAAATATATTTAAACCTCAAATTCCTGCCAAACTTATACAATCCTTACATACACCTATTTGTAAAGAATTTATAAAACATCTAAGGTAAATAACCTTTATAAATTTAAAACAAGTTTAATTATGCCAAAAGATAGTTAAATCCAATTTATAATATTTTATTAACTTAAACAACATTAATTATCTTAAAAGACAGTAAATCAAATTTATAATCTCTTTCTAAATTTTAGAAGATGTTAATTATCCCAAAAAGATAATTAATTAATTTAAAAACTTCTTTTATAAATTTTTATCAACACTTATCCTTTATTTTCGAAATTCCAAAAATATTTGAAAATAGAGTTTAAACAATTTTCAAAGTACAAAAACAGGACCAAATATATATATATATATATATATTGTACAAATACAAGCTCAAGTTCAACACACAATAAGGTTTAAGGGGATGATATTTCATAAGTGACGGTACGATGATAATCGCTGTAACGACACTTACATAATCCAATAGTATGTCTTAAATCTTTTCAACCAAACAACACTGTAAGCAACATAAATATTGGCAAGAAACCTTGTTAACCTAAAAAAGGGATAAAAACCCTAAAGTATGATGTGAAAGCACTACCCTTGTTGGAACAGAGCAAATATAATAGAAACTAATAGAAAAGTAAATGAGACGTAAAGATTTCTAAAGTGGTTCGGCTATTAATTAACCTAAGTCAACTTCATAGCTTTGATTATTGGTTTAATCTTGATTGAATGAGATTACAAGGTGATTGAGAAAGAATCAGTCACAAGTACAAGTGTTAGATGGATTCTAAGTCTTAAAATTTCCTAGAGTAGCTGCTTTGGTGATTATGGTGTAGACGAAAGAATTAGAGAAAAGATAGAGATCCCGTGTAGTGATAGTAAAATCCAGATCCTTTCTTGGTTGCTCCATAGTTTGTATTTATTAGGGTAGCAGTCATAGTAGATCAAAAGACCGCTACCAGAGAAGTCTATAGACTAGTCCAAGATAACACAAAAAAATACCAAGATGACCCGAGTTAACAGCTAAACTTGGTACCAAGTGGAGGCCTTAACTTGGTATAATTGAGTTTAACCCTTAGCCAATCTTTGGCTGAAACTCTTGTCTTATACTCCTTTGTTAGTCTAGATGTCCCTCATGTAATTTAGTAGATTGCTGATGGGTTTTGATTGTCGTTCTTTCATGATTTGGATTATCCTATCATTTGAACCATCACATTTTCATTCCTGATGATAAGTTCACTAGAACTCTACGAAACTTCATAAGCATGCATAAGGAAACTAGGAGATCACTTGGCAAAAGTATGAAGATGCCATGATGAACTCGGTACTGACTAAAGGAGGATAACTCGGGCTGAGTTAAGGTCTTAGCTTATTTTGGGTTTACACTTCCTTGAGCTTTTCCTCTATTCCTACCATGTACCTTTGCCAAGTTTCAGGTCGTTCCATCTTTGCATCGACGTTCTACCTCCTATTGACTTCTGCTTGGATATAAAACCAGTTAACATTAACCCATAGAGTATGCTTTTGTTGGAAACAATGTGTGCTCTGGAACAAAATAAGTCTTGAACTACTATCTTATGGGTTTGAGTTAATTGTAGGATCCCTCTCAAGACATTGTTTTCAGTTGTTTAACTTTTGGTTTGCCATTTGCTCTGATTTGAATTTCTATTCTCTACACTGACGATGCAGTATTGGCTTTGAAATTTACATGAGGCTTTAAGTTGCTATGTAGGTCTATTGTAGTGATATGGAGATAATCTGATTCAAGTCAGTAAACCCATTACCGACTTTAGCCTTGACTCATCCCGAGTTAAGGACTGAAAAAAATATTGAGTGGAATTTTCTTCTACTTATACTACTCCACTTAACCACTCTTCCCACTTGCATCATTTCCAACCCGAGTTTACATTTCCTCCAGCCAACTCAAGCTTTAGCTTTGCCATCATTCATCCTCTAGCTTCGCCATCGAGCTCCGCCACCTTCAAGCTACACTCACCATAGCCTGAGCCAGCTTCCATCATTAAAGGCTGCCGTATGTAGTCATCGTTCTGGGTTGTCAAAACCCTAAGTCAATTTTTGCTTCTAGTTTGGATTTATAGGTTGACTATGGTGAATTCATGCTCGAGCGGTGATGGTGATGATGATTGGCTCTAGTTGATTGTAGTTTTTGTGATGGAGATGGTTGATTCTAAATTAGGTATGTTAGTAATGAAGCTAGGGTTTAATCTCATGCTGGATGTGTACAGCTTGGGAGCCAAACTATTCTTCTTTGTTCGACCATCTCTTTCTCATGGAATTGACTAAAGCTAAATCATCGAAATGATTTTGATGCGGCGATTCACTTTAGATTTGGACATATCGAATGACTCCATTGCTTTGCATTTTTTCACATCTAGTATTTTGAAAAGAAAGGACATTCTACATCGCTCCAGACAATAGATCCATTAGTGGTCGTTGATTGATAAAGGGTGAGTATAGAAGAAATAATTTCAAGGGATGATATGGATTGTTTTCCAATATGAGCGAGCTATTTACACAGGATGACACATTTGCAGTGCACGTGTACCCTGACTCATTCCATATAGATAACACACTACACTTGCCCCGGTCAACACTTGGAATCCGATTTGTTAGCACACGTAGACTTCCTTTGGATTTCAGGTGTCAACTGCACGGGAATTCTCATTAGAGATAAAGCATACCTGAGTGTGATCAATGAGTTTTTTGTCTAGAATGATGCATCAGTCGACACGTCGCAAGTATGTTGATGGAGCATCCAAGCCTTCAAAAGCCGAGTAAACAACTTCCCTAGTCTCTCCATCCATTCTCGTGGGGCCAAGTCAACCAATGGCTTATGATTTCTATGGCCCGCTAGTTCTAGCAGGACATATACTAGATCGGGTACCTCCCGGGCTGAGAATTCTAATCGATCGTCAAGAACAAGTGCCTTTAATTTTAATAGCTAAAATGTTTGAAAATATATGTGTGTAGCATGGTATACCTGAGGGTGAGATTCATCTACCTACTTGAGCCGAGTTTGCACACAATCCTCCAGAAGGCTTTATTACTTGTAATCGATACATGTGCCTGAGTAGTGAGTGTTGTGCTGCCGTTCAATCGATTCTTGTCTGTGGTGCTTCAAAATTTAGGATTGGCGCCATTGAAAGGGAAAACGGATTATGGATCTTAAGGCTAATTCAACACTAGAGGGTGGGTGAATAGTGTTTAATGGATTCTAAGACTTATACAGACTAGGTTGAAATTATGACACAAACAATTGCAGAAATTAATCACAGAACAATCACAGAATCAAACACAGATGCAGAAAGTAAATAAAAAGAAGTAAAAAGGAAAGAAAACACCGGTTTTTATATTGGTTCGGAGTTACCCTAATCCATTCCTGTACCAACGCAAACCACCTCATATAGATTTTTATTATACCAATGTCAAGATTACAATCCTCAAATTCTAAAGGCCTTGAGGTACCCTCCTGTCTAATGAGTCCGGGGCAAATTCTCTTTATTTACGGGACTCAAGACCACCCAATTGATTTCCAGGCACAACCACACCTTATAGAGAGACTCAGTAAACTTTTGATTACAAATTGATCCAAATAGCACTTCGATCTTCGAGAGAGGACAGAGAATCAGACAAGAATGAGATTCTAATCTGATTTACTAGAGAATTTGGTAGAATTTCACGATCTTAAAAATATGAAAATTATAGAATATGGATTTGTGGAGAAGAAGAAGTGAAGAAAATAAGAAATTAGATAGCTAAAAATTTCATTTGTGAAGGCTATTTATAAAGCACCAATGGTCATAACCATTCGTAAAGAGATTTAAACGAATAGACACTTCTTTTGAAAATTGAAACTTTTGAATTCAACAACCATCATGTCGACATGGGGTATCCCATGATGTCGACATCCCTATTTTAAAAAACAATGTAAAATTTCTTTTGAAAATGAAGTTTGAAACAAGAGTTTATTTCAAAAAACAAATAATATTTTAAGGCTAAAACATTTTTTTGAAAAATCATTTGAAAAGGTAATTTTAAGGCTAAAATATTTTGAAAAGTTGTTTTGAAAATCACTTTAAAACCATTTTGAAATAGTTTTGCAAGCTTCTTCCTGCAGAATATCTCATCACATCAGGATTCGAGAACTTGTACAAAACCAGGATGTTCGTGCGTTTGTAAGCCACTTGTCACAGGTTCATAAGCTACTTGTCATGGGTTTGTAAGCCACTAAGAAGGTAGAAATGGGTTCCATCCCAAATGAAATTCGGATTGAAGATTTCCATGCCATTATGAAGTTTTAACAAAAAACTAGGCATATATCTTGAAATCTTGATCTTGATACTCTAAAGTCTTCAATCTTGAGTCTTGAGTCTTTATACTGATCAGTCTTCAGTAATCGATACCTGCATATATATATACATACACACACACACACACAATATATATATATATATCCTGCATATCTATCTAGACAATGGTGTTAGCATATTTTATAATAAGATAAGTTAAAAAGGTTGTTGTCATCAAAAACAACATCTCAGTTCCTAACAATCTCCCTATTTTTGATGATGACAACCTGTATTTATAAAATATACTTATCATACCATAACTCCCCCTTACTCTATAACTCCCAACTTACTCTAAGCCAACTATTATTTTATAACTTATCCCCCTTTGTCATCAACAAAAACTTCTAACTAATAAATTCCCTGAACTTGATATAAGATAATCAACAATAATGAAGTAGAGTAATCCATATATCAATGTGATAAGTGCTAAGTATGATCATAAGTATGAAATGTTATCATAAGTGTAAAGTGTAATCCAAAAAGTAAATCAATCATCAGCCAATCATATTTACAGTAATTATTCAATCCAAACATATATACAAACCATAAGCTAAGTCAATCAAGCTTAAAACACACCAATCAAAATCAAAAAATAACATGCAGAATGACTAGACATTCCTTGGTACTTCCACCCATCTATCTTCTCTAAAGATAGGGTCTGCTTTGATGGCATCCCATTCTTCTTTATCTTTGTCGAGAGTGACTGGTGGATTTGCTTTGAGATCGTCCTTGTTAAGGGTTGAAATCATCCAACGAATGGCGTCGAAATATCTCTCTTGCTCCTTGATCATCTGTATTTGACTCAATTCAAAGTGACGCTGATTACGAAGTATGAATGTAAGAATATTCTTGAAGGAAGTGAGAGTTTCTTCAATATTATCACTTAGATTCTTAATCGAAGAAGCCATAATTCAAGAAATAAAAAGAACTGTGAAAGGGAGCGATTAGAGATGAAGTTTGACAATTGATTCTGGAAAAAACAGATATAAATAGGGGTAGACGGTCGTTTGAAATGAATAGACACAAGTTAGTTACATGAAATTAAAATTTGAAAGTGTAACTAATTTATGTCCGTTGTATGTCGACATGGGGGGATGGAGTATGTCGACATTCCTCTAACTAAAGTGACATTTTTCTTTGTTTTGAATTTTATGAACAAATCTATTAAACTAAAATTTGTAAACAAGCAATTACAGAGACAAGTGAAGTTGAATAATAGGAAATGAAAGATTTCATTAATAATTCTAGTCAACATTACATAAGATAATATAATATTAACTAAAATAAAGAAAATACAAGGATTGAACTTAAGATAACATGAACTAAAACTAGTTAGATGAAGATGAAGAAGATGATAGTCCAAGCTTTCTACTAATTTTCCCAAAGAACTTGTCGATTTTAGTGGAAATCTTATCCATTTTCTTACTCATTGATCTTTTAAGTGTCTTTGATTTCCACTATAATTCTTTGATTATTGAGAATGGTTTTGTTGGATGGATTAGCGGGATTAGCAGGATATTCAATACTCTCTAAGGAAGTTTCTTGATCTTCCTCCTCTTCAATTTCCATTCCTTCCTCTCCCTCTTCTTCTTCTTCTTCCTCCTCCATTTCTTCTATCTCTTCGTGAGCAAGTCTTTCTTCCTTTTTCATAAGTGTTTCATATGGTTGAAACACTAATGGAATTTGCATAAGGAAAATATTTCCATGGTTGAACACTTTTCTAGTTATAAATTCTTCCCTTTTGAAATCAACTCCAAAGTAATTAAAAATCCGAGTGAGATAAATTCCATGATATAATGCATTTTCACCCATAGTAAGATTCTTGGGCCTTAGCTCATCCAAAATAACTTGAGCCTAATTAATATCATAATTTTCAAAAATTGCAAAAAGAGTTTTGCAAACTTTCAAAGGCGGGTTGTTGTAGTTTCCCGATCTTGGTGTAAGAGTGTGTTGGATAAGAAGATTAACAATTCTTGCTTTTGGGCGAAAATAATGATTTTTGAATTCAAAATTGCCATCCCCTTCAAAGATGTGATGAAATGTCTCTCGATCATTTTCATTGATTTGAAATTTCAAGAGATTTATTCCGGTATACTTGCATCCCAAAATATTTCTCAAAATTTCACAATCCAAAACAATTTGTGTTCCTTTAACACTACTCCAAATTTGTCCTTCTTCCCCATTATAAAAACCACGATTCAAATTCACATAAAACATCTTAACAAGATTTGGATAACATACAAAATCATTTTGTTTGTTATCTACTAAACTAAGTATAGAACATTGTTGAAAAAGACTTTCAATTTCATAAGAAGGAAAATCTTCAAAAATAGCAAATTTACCTGTATGAATTTTACCAAAGTTACATAGTTGATGTAAGCTTTGGTAGCTTTAGGGTCATTAAAATGGAAGTTTTTGATAGATTTTGGAAGCCTAATGGTGTTAGTAGTGCTTAAATAGGCCATTGAAGAAGTTTTAGAGGAGTTGAAGATAATGAAGTTAAATTTGAAATTTGAAATAAAAGTGAAAAGTGATGATAAAGATAGTGAGATAAATAGAGATTTTATAGACATGTTCTTTGGTCAAGAGGCATCTTTTCATAGCAACGAAGTTGGTGAAAAGGTAGAGGGAAATTCAAAAGTTTGAATTCAAATTTTGAAATCAAATTCTGAGGGGCATATCGACATGGGGTATCCGGGTATGTTGACATGTGCCTATTGAATCAAAGGACAAGTTTCTATTCCTAATTTCTAATAAATGTATATATTATATCCTATATTCTAATTATATAATTCTTGTGATAATGTTAGATATAATAATAATTTAATATTTAAAATATTCTTAAAATAATATTACTTTTGAATTTAAAATTCAAATTTCAAGGGATAAATTTGAATTTAAAAATTCAAGGAATTTAGAAAGAATCAAGCAAACGAACAAGCATCCATTCAAACAAAAAAAATTAAAAATAATGTAAATGCGTACCTATTTTTAAATCCATACTCCCACCGTCATCTGATTGATGAATAGCAGTGAAACATAGATTTGAATTATCCGTCTTCTTTTCATTGTCACTGGATGATGAGTGAGTCATCAAGAGTTGCTATGTACGCTTTCTATCTTTTCCTTGACGAGTCATTATTTGGAGGAAACAACTATTTATCTGGATATAGACAATCTTTTCTATGATGCCCGACCTTATTGCAATTGTAGCATCTATCATTGTTGATGTTCTCCGTATTATTTTTGAAATTCGTTTGATCGTTTCTTTTGCAATTATTCATTTTTCTATATTTTGAGAATTACCGAAAGTTTCTTGTCATGAGGGAAATTTCCTCATCACTATCTTGTTTCGAATCTTCAGTTATTGCATCTAATGCTAATGACTTCTTTTCTGTAGCCTTGTTTTCTCTTCTTCCTTGCAGTTGAACTTCATAAGACATCAGATTCCCAATCAATTCTTCTATTTTCATCAGACTGATATCATTTGCTCTTTCGATTGCAAGTGTCTTTTGATCCCATTCTGGAGTGAGTGAGTTTAGAATTTTTCTGACTTGTCTTCCTCCGAAAAGCTTTTCCCAGTACATTTAGTGAATGAACAATATCTTCAAATCGACAATACATGTCAGAAATGGGCTCATTTGCATGCATTTTAAACAATTGAAATTGATTAGTTAATAAGGAAATTTTAGTCTATTTAACTTTGCTTGTTCCTTCATGAGTAACTTCCAATGTTTTTCAGATTTCAAATGCAGACTTACAAACAGACACTCTATTAAACTCATTCCTATCTAATGAACAAAATAATATATTCATGGCCTTTGAGTTATTTTGTGCAACACCTTTTTGCTCAGCAGAACTCTGGGAAAAATTGGTAGTTAGTTCAACATACTCAGTTTCCGTGATAGTCCAAGTGTCTAATCCTACAGACTGTAAATAAATTTTCATTCTACAAGCCCAATATGCATAATTACGGCCATTGAAAAATGGTGGTCTGACAGTAGACCGACCTTCTACAAATGAACTAGTGTTAGGGATAATAGAACTAGTGCCAGAGTTGACATTACCAGTGTTGACATTACCAGTGTTGATGGCTATTAAAATAATTTTCAAGTTTTATATTATGAAAACTATGAAAACCTATGCTCCGATACCAATTGAAAGGGACATCAGATTAAGGATCTTAAGGCTAATTTAACACTGGAGGTGGAGTGAATAGTGTTTAATGGATTCTAAGACTTAAATGGACTAAATTGAAATTATAACATAAACAAATGCAGAACTTAATCACAGAACAATCACAGAATCGAACATAGATGCAGAAAGTAAATAAAAAGCAGTAAAAGGGAAAAAACACACCAGATTTTATACTGGTTCGGAGTTACCCTACATCCATTCATGTACCAAGACAAACCACCTCATACATATTTTTATTATACCAATGTCAAGATTACAATCCTTACTTTCTCAAGGCCTTGAGGTACCCTCCTGTCTCACGAGTCTGGGACAGACTCTCTTGATTTACGGGACTCATGACCACCCAATTGATTTCCAAGCACAACAACACTTATACAGGGACTCGATAAACTTTTGATTACAAATTGATCCTATAGCTCTAAATAGCTCTTTGATCTTCGAGAAAGGACGGAGAGTCAAATAAGAATGAAATTTTAATTTGATTTACTAGAGAATTCGGCATAAGTTCTGCACGATCTTAAAAATATAAAAATGATAAAATATGGATTTATGGAGAAAAAGAAGTAAAGAAAATAAGAAATTAGATAGTTAAAAAATTCGTTTGTGAAGGCTATTTATAAAGCACCAACGGTCATAACCATTCGTGAAGAGATTTAAATGAATAAACGCTTCTTTTGAAAATTGAAACTTTTGAATTCAATGGCCACCATGTCGACATGGGGTATCCCATGATGTCGACATCCCTATGTTAAAAAACAATGTAAAATTTGTTTTGAAAATGAAGTTTAAAACAGGAGTTTATTTTAAAACAAAGAAAACAAATAGTATTTTAAAGCTAAAACATATTTTTGAAAATCATTTGAAAATATAATTTTAAGGCTAAAATATTTTGAAAAGCAGTTTTGAAAATGAATTTGAAAAAACCATTTTTACGTAGTCTTGCAAGCTTCTTTCTACAGAATATCTCATCACATCAGGACTCGAGAACTTGTACAAAACTAGGATGTTCGTGGGTTTGTAAGCCACTTGTCGTAGGTTTGTAAGCTACTTGTCGTGGGTTTGTAAGCCACTAAGAAGGTAGAAATGGGTTCCATCCCAAATGAAATTCAAAATTAAGATTTCCATTATTATGAAGTTTTAAAAAAAACTAGACACGTATCTTGAAATCTTGATCTTGATACTCTAGAGTCTTCAATCTTGAGTTTTGAGTCTTTATACTGATCAGTCTTTAATAATCAATGCTTGCATATATATATGTATATCCTGCATATACATATCTATCTAGACAATAGTGTTAGTATATATTTTATAATAAGATAAGTTAAAAAGGTTGTTGTCATCAAAACCAACATCTCAGTTTCTAACAGACGTTTCAGATTCATCCCAACTGTTATGCCCTCTTAAGTTCCCTATACATCTTATTCATGACTAGGCTTGGGAAAACCCCAAGGTTAAATGAACTCGCATATCTACTACACTTTAAGAGAATGCATGATTGTCCATCCTTCATTATTTTAGATGCCTGCAGAGGATGCAAATTGACAAAAGATCTCCAAAATAAATGCTCAGCTTTCAAAAATGAGTATTTCTTTGTTTTACGTCCATAGGGCTTCAATTGCCTCTGGTTATCTAGAAGTAAGTACTTATTCCTTGGCTCTTGCTATTCTAAGTGATTTTCTAGTTTTATAACCTATCATATGTCTTATTGCAGTCACCTCGATAGGGGAAAGTAACAACGAGCTTAGAGCATTACTTGAAATTCTTAAGGCTGTGAGATCTTCCGAGCGCATAATGGGGTTCCTTTTGATAAATGAGAACCTTCGATGGTTTGATTTACTTCATCCCGATAAATTTGCTATAGATGAAGAGCTATCAACATCAAGTGGCCCTATGATACATACTCGTTCCTCATCCCATGCTTATGAGTATATCAAGGAAGCTCAAGAAGAAGTGGCCGGTCCTTAAGAGGAAGCATAGCCCAAAGAGATTCCTAGTGCTGATATAGACGTACCCTCCAGAGAGGACATTATACGGAATAGGGATGAGACCCACATGATGTCTGCAATCCCCAAATAAGAAGATGAAACATTTCAAAGGAGAGATGGGAAGCAACCTGTGGTTGCCAAAAGGAGAGGAACATGGTTCATACGGTGATGATAGTGACTTTTGCATCTCCGAAGAAAGAGATGAATCTTTCGGTGAGTCACCGAAAATAAATACCGATCTTCCTAAACTGCCTTCTTCGAACTTGTTAACTATTGAGGCATTTAGCCCCGAGCCCCAAATTTCTCCAAATAAAGAACAACATGCTATCGAGACTCACAGTCTACTAGAGGTCAAGCTACCAGTAACTCCATTGGAGATACGTCTACTTCCAATTTAATGAGAGATATCGCCATCTCTGTAGATTTACATGAGGATATCTCCATTAGTAAAATGATATCTGAGATCGCTTTGGAAATTGATATTTCCTCAAGTGCACTTATAAGTAGTGGTGAAAAGACTCCGACCCTTAAACCCCACCGATACGGTTGGTAGAGTATATAGGGAGTCACCGGTACTACACACTTCAATTTAGGATCATAGAATACACATCTCTACATTTCGTTAAATTCCTAAGCTCGAGGATTTACTTCATTCTTGCTTTCGTTTCAGGTACAATGGGATGTGGGATATACCATCAGTTATGTCAAAACCAACCCCTACAAAAGTAAACCTTCCAATCCATCTTATTAACCTCCTATAAAATAGACGAGGAAAGAAGGAAAAGAAAAGAGGATGAGGTCGTCACTTAGATCAAGAGCGTGAGAGGGGGAGAAAAGAAAAGGAGATGATGAGAGTTGTGCCCCTGACGATGCATGCAAGCGCTAGAGAGACTTTTATGACCTCCACAGCCCTCATTATGGATTACTCCTCTCCGCATTGATGTTCGAACTACTAAAATGCAAACAATTCCATTTTCTCAAGCAAGAACTATTGCAATGGCTCCTACTTCTTCCAGACGAACTGAGAAGTTCGTGCTTCTGCCGGGTCCACCCATGCTTCAAGCTACCTTTCCTAATATTTTCTTGGAGGGTGTCAAAATTCGATAAGAAGATAAAGCCTTTTAATAGGCCACTTCTCTCAACAATCTAGAGATAGTCCGTATGGACTTGGAAGCCGGGTGTGATATGCAATATTTAGTGAAGGCCCTTTTAGATGTATATCGCATTAACTATCAGGAGATCCTCTCGTTTGAGGCCAAAAGGTAAGAGCATGCTAGGGCAATCAAAGGTCATGATGATGAGATAATGCAGTTGAAGATTGAGAGGGACATAGCACTAGAGAGAAAGGCTGTCAGGGACAAGTTGTTGACTGAGGCAAACTAGGCTCACGATAGATCCATTATAGTGATAAAGGATAAATTCAAAGATGCCCTTATTAAATTTGGGAAATTGATAGAGCTGCTTACCAAAGCAAAAAACACCAATAAATCTCAAAACTGAACTACCACTGGTCATGCTGTCATCACTGCTGAGCAAGCCATTGAGCTGACTCGTATTTGTAAGGAAGATGTATGGCTGGTGAAAGAGAAGGAAAAGGCTACATCCAACAAAATGGCAAAGGAGAACGACCATCTAAGTACCAAGTCAAAGATAACAGAGCTGCGATCAGAATACGATGATATGATAAGCCAAATAGATGCCAATATGGTTCGTCATTATACTATCTGTGTGATGAATAAGGTCAGCTTGAAATGGCTTAGTAATAACTATCCTTGGAGTCTTACCATGGTTTGGGAGGAGGTATTAGTCAGGTCTAAGGGGGCCAAGGATATGCGCTTTGAGGAGGAACTAAAGGCTGCTTATCTTAGTCCTGAGGACATATACTTCTTGGCAGCTGACGAAGAGATCCTTAGGGAAGAGAAGGAGAAGGAAGTTTCCGATGCTTCAACCAAAGCTCTTGCCGGCCCAAGCTCTTGGGTCAGCACCATACACTTTTTCATACTTCTCAAGAGCAGACGACGACCATCCCCATATCCATGGCTATTATTTTTGAAGCAGCTCACGTGCATGCAACTTCTATAGCCTCGAATGAGCCATGCCCTTTTCCAGTTGTAGTATGACCTTCGAAGATAAGGACTGGCGATGAAGCCATCAGTATTGAAGTTCATGACCAAACCCCTGGCTCAATTATTTCTCTCGTCCCTTCGGTGCTCCAGACGCTTTGACTTACTCCGGAATCCTTTTCTAAATTGTGCACCTCTCTTTCCCAACTTATAGGTCAGCTAACTCTCCCGTCTCCTCCTCCTACTATTCAGGGTTCAGGACCTGCTTCTATTTTCACTACTTCCACTGCCATCTCTACAGTAGCTTCTGGCATAGTTCCTGTCTCT
Source organism: Allium cepa (assembly GCA_030765085.1). NCBI lineage: Eukaryota > Viridiplantae > Streptophyta > Magnoliopsida > Asparagales > Amaryllidaceae > Allium > Allium cepa. Next base: position 445,566,142 of record CM060935.1, on the reverse strand, counting down.
TGCTTCAGGCCTGGGCCCGATTCCGAATAGATAAAGATACTACAAAACTTGAAGGATGTCTCAGCGTCTATGGATGAAGAGGTGGTGATTACTAGCGAGTTGGCACAGATAGATAGAATGACCATTGTAAAGAGAATGAAGGAAGAAAAGAAGGGGCTACAGAAGAAGGAAAAGGGGGAGCGAAAGCGCAAGACTCCTACTACCATCACATTGAAGGTGTCTAAGGAGAGGAGTGCGGCTACCAGATGGTCAGAGGGGTCTGGCTCCCCTGTAGGAGGAGAGATTAACAAGGATAGCAGAAAGAAGCTTCTGATTCATCCAGGTAGGCGCAGTAAAGGCGGAGGGAAAGGCAGATAGAAGTTGGGATGAGCTTGAGCACCAGTGTAGTAAGGTATTCATTGTCTTCTTGTGTGTTTTTGTGGTGTTAGAGTATGTACAAGCATAGAGTTTGTACTTAAATGCCTTTTCCCTTTTGTTGTAGCATTAGTATTGTCTGTACTTTTTCTTTTTGATGTCCAAAATAGGTGGATATTTTGCAGGTATGGCTCCTGCTATTTGATACTGTACAAAAAATGATATAAAATGAAAAATATTAACAGTTCCACTTTAATCTTTTATGTGTACTTTTCTATATTTTATGTACTATACCTGTTTATATAACACTGCGTATGTACATATTATGATTGCTTGTCTCGCAATTTCCAAATTATATACTATTGTACTAGGTGATGAGATGTGCTTGTTTACCGTAATTCCATGCATATAAATGGTGTAAGTAGTGTAACTTGCAATTGTTCTATGTACTACTTTTCTTTGCTTTATTGTTGCCCAAATTCACTGTTCGGCATGATAGAACCGTGGAGTGAATTTTATCCTAACTAAGTATTAGTGTGTCGTGTGCCCTTTAATCCATGGGTCTAGTTACTCCGAACACTTGATATGAAACCAAATGCTCTAGGAGACTCTCTAGTTGCCCCCAACCCAAGATGTATTGCAACTCTTATCTTTGGGAACTTGTAATGTGAATGACTGATTCCGAGTACCTAGTACTTTGATTGCAGTTGATTCTCTCCATGCTCGGTATTGGTCTTCTATCTGCATGCTAGGTTCTATCTCTATATACCTATGGACATCCCAATCCCTTGGATTTTCTTTCCATACTGCTGATATTTGGGCGATGTTGAGTTTTAGGTAGTGGACATTGATTTTTACCAATCCTGCAAATAATGAATTTCTAGATGCTGCCAGAGCAGCATTGGTACTTAAGAGATTTGGATAGAATGACGATGTTACCGGGTTAACATCGATGATTCAAAGCCCAATTGAATGCGGTTCCATCGGTTCAAGTGGTAATAGAATGGGTTCTATTTGGATGCGGTTCCACTTGTACAAGGAGCGAAGAAATGGAGCGCACTTGAATGTAATTCCATTGGCTCAAGTGGCAAAAAGAGGATGCGTACTTAGACGCGGTTCCATCGGTCTAAGAAACGAAGATATAGAGTGCACTTGAACGTAGTTCCATCAGCTCATGTTGCAAAAGAATGGATGCGTACTTGGACGCGGTTCGATCGGTCAAAGAAGCGAAGAAATTGAGCGCACTTGAACACAGTTCCATTGGCTCAAGTGACAAATGAATTGATGCTTACTTGGACGCAGTTCCATTGGTCTAAGAAGGAAGAAACATAACAAACTTAAATGCAGTTCCATCAGCTCAAGTGGCAAAAGAATAGATGCTTATAAGAACACGATTCCATCAATCTAAGAAGCAAAGAAATGGAGTGCACTTAAACATGGTTCCATCGACTCAAGTGGAAAAAGAATGGATACTTACTTGAACGTACTTCCATCGGTCCAAGAAGCGAGGCAACGGAGCGAACTTAAAAGCAATTCCTTCAGCTCAAGTGAAAAAATAGTGGATGCTTACTTTAACGCGGTTCCATCAATGTAAGAAGCAAAGAAACAAAGCGCACTTGAATGCAATTCCATCAGATTAAGTGGAAAAAGAATAGGTGCTTACTTGGATGTAGTTCCATTGGTCCAAGAAGTAAGAAATGGAGCCTACTTGAAACAGTTCCATCGGCTCAAGTGGCAAAAGAGTGGATGCTTACTTGAATGTGGTTCCATCAGTCTAAGAAGTGAGGTGTAGCTTATGGGTGCGTGTGAGGTTTGGCCATCCCGATGTTGCTAGAGCAACACTGGTTCTCAGATGGTCGGGATCGATTTTCCCCATCGTTCCGGTGGTTTGAGTGGATTTGATACCATCGACTCAGCGGGTTGCTTACATGAGCGCGGTTCCACTCGTTCAAAAGTGAAATTACTTTACTAATAGAATAAAGAGAAAGGTAAATACTGCTTATTTATAATGCCCTAGTATCCCTAGGTGGCTTATTTGTGAAATTAGGGAATATACAGATAACCATTAAATAAAATAGTGTCGAAGCAAATCACTGTTCTAGGCATGGGGAATCAGAATTCCATTGACCGTTGTGAGCTTGAATGTTCCATCTTCAAGTTTATGGCTGATGACATGTGGTGTTTTTCGGTTTGGGTCAAATGCTCCCATACCATTGAAGATCCATTTTAGGATGAGAACTCCCGCATCGAAGGTGTGTTTGCTGACTTTGGTTGTGAAGTGTCGTGCTACCCTCTTCTGGTGTGTAGCGTTCCTTAGTTCTACTTCTTTCTGCTTCTTATCGATTTGGTCAAGTGACAAGAGAAGAAGCTACTATTTTACGTTTTGATTGAAGTGTTGTCTCTAATGATAGGGGACTTCCAGTTCCACTGGGATCATGCTTCTGAACAATATGTGAAAATGAACGTTGAGTGCCCAGTCGTAGATTTATGTGTTGTTGCATAACCCCATAAAGAAAGTGGAAGTTCATCTACCCAGTTTCCTTTAGCTTTCACTAGTCGTTTCTTAATGGTGGATTTGATGATTTTGTTCATTTCTTCCACTTGTTTGTTTTCCTACGGGTGTAGTACTATGGAAAAACGCTTCACGATCTGATAACGCTTGCAGAAGTCCTTGAATTCATCACTCTAGAACCGAGTTTCGTTGTCCGTGATGATTTTCTATAGTACTCCAGACTTACAAATAATGTTTTTTGTTACAAAGTTAATTACCTTTTTAGTGGTAATGGTGGCAAGCAGTTCTGCTTTAGCCCATTTTGTAAAGTAATCGACAACAATGACAGCGTATTTGCTTTTTCTTTGGCTATTGGTAACACACGGATTAAATTGATTCCCCAGATCGCAAATAGCCAAATTTTAACCAATTATGTAAGTTTCGAGGATGGGTTCTCGGGATATTTGAAATTCTCTGACACCGGCGTAATCTGCAAGTCTCGGTTGATTGTGGGCCAGAAATATATATAACGAAAAAACTTCTTTGCTAGTGTCTGCCCCCTAGTGTGGTCACTTTAACCACCTTTATGGACTTCTATCGAAATCTTCTTGGCATTGTCTTTAGTTACACACCTTAGTAGGGGGATAGAGAAGCCTCTCCCATATAGCACTCCATCTTGTATCACGAACGGCGGTGTCTTTCGAAGGAGCTTCTTTCATTCATTCCGATTTTTGAGGAGTATTGCTTTGAGCAGATAATCCTTGATTGGCATCATCTACGATTCTTTCTCTTTTGTGGTCTATAGAACCCAATCTACATCCATCTAATTAATGCTTGGAGCTGTTAACACTTCAACTAGGGCCAATCCCATTGATTGTTCCTCTTCAGAATTAGCCACTTTAGCTAAGCCATCGACCTTCACGTTCTACTCCTTGGGAATATAGGTTATCGTGTAGCATTCAATGACATTACATAGTTCCCATGCTTTTGACAATCAAGGAGCGAGTTTACCCCTTTAGCTTGGTATTCCCTCTTTACCTGACAAACGAACAGCTGAGAGTCATTTTATCCCTCTTTACCCGACAAACGACTAGTTGAGAGTAATTGTATCCCTCTTTACCTGACAAACGACTTACTGAGAGTCATTTATTCCCAATTCCTTAACAATCTTCAATCCAGATATCGATGCCTTGTACTCTGCCTTATTGTTAATAGTCGGGAACCCCTGTCTTAAGGCATAGTAGATTGACCGTCCTTCAGAAGTCTCAAGCACAACTCCCACTCCTGAGCAGAGTTCGTTTGATGCGCCATCGACGAATGGTTTCCATTATGATAACACTTCCTTTGTCTTCTGCTCTTCTCCATCTCGAACGGTGAATTCCATTATGAAATCAACCAATGCCTTCCCCTTCATTTCCCTTCAGGGTGATAAGTCACGTCATACTGGCTTAGTTCAATATTCTACTTCAGAAGTCACCCTGAAGTCTTAGGCGATAAAGTACTTGTTTCAAAGATTGATCTATAAACACTTTAACTAGATGAGATTGGAAATATGGTTATAGCTTTGTTGATGTGATCCAAAGGCAATAGGCTAGTTATTCCAACTTTGGGCAGTTTTTCTCGACTCTAGTGAATCACTTACTGATGTCGTAAATAGGTCATTGGATCCTAGCTTCTTCACGTACCAGTGCTGTGCTGAAAGCATGAGTTGACATTTCCAAGTAGATGAATAGGTCTCCCTCATCCATCAGTTTAGATAGAACCGATGGGGTCTCCATATGTTGCAATAATTCCTTGAATGTGGTTTAGTAGGCCTGATTCCATTCGAAAACTTTCCTACCCTTCTTCAGTGCTTCGAAGAACGGTATACACTTGTATGTTGCTTTTAGAATGAATCGGCTCAACACTGTGACCTTCCCATTTAGGATCTTCAACTCTTTTTTTGTTGTAGGGGCTATGGCATTTTATAAGGTAGTAATTTGCTAGGGATTAGCTACAATGTCCCTAACATTCACGATAAAACCTATAAATTTTCTAGAAGTCACATCAAAAGAGCATTTCAATGGGTTAAGCTTCATTCTATACTTTTGAAGAATCTCAAACATTTCTTTATTCAAATAATTTCCAGAAACAAAAGATTTGACTAGCATGTCGTCCATATAGACTTACATTATTCGTCTAATCTGATCCTTGAACATAGTGCTCACCAACTGTTGATAAGTTGCCTTGGAGTTCATTAGGCCGAACGACATTACTCAGAAACTATACAATCCGGGGTTGGTGATGAAGCTGGTATTCTCCTGATTAGGTTCGTGCATCATAATCTAGTTATATCCTGAGTAGGCATCTATGAAAGAGAGTAGTTCATGCCCTACAATCCCATCCACGAGCTGGTCAATTCTAGGTAGTGTTAAGCTGTCTTTTGGGCAAGCTTTATTCAGGTCTAAGTAGTTAACACGAGTTCGCCACTTCCTATTTGACTTTTTAACTAGAACTATATTTGATACACATTAAAGATAAGTTGGAACACAGATGAAGCTGTTAGACAATAATTTATCCACTTCCTCCTTTAGTGCAACGAATCGCTCTGGACCCAGACCGTGCCTCTTCTGCTTTACTGGAGTGAACTTGGGATAGATATTGAATGCGTAACACGCTATCTTCGGCAATACCCCATACATAATGGAATGCATCCAAGCGAACATGTCTAGGTTGGCATGAAGAAATTTGATCAATTCTTATTGCATTTGGTCCTAAGTTGTGACCCTATCTTTATGATTCGAGTTGGGTCATCCATATCGATAGGGACTGACATCGTAATCTCTGCCCATGCCATTCGTTCATCCCCTAAACTCTTCTTCCTAGGTCAGAAGCCTTGTCGAAATGGCTATGGTCCCTGAGCCAGGGGTGGTTCTGTAATTAATATGCTGATAGTTTGCAAATGTGGAGAGGCTTCCCCACATTCTTTCCCTTTCCCTTTCATTTTGATTAGTGTAAATCAACTACATAGCATTCTTTAGTGGTGATTTGACCTCACTTTATAACTCCAACCCCATTCTCTGTTGGGAATTTCATGGTAAGGCACCAGGGAGCCAAAGCGATCTTGAAATCAACAAGGGCTAGTCGACCTAAGAAAGCATTGTAAGTTGACATTTTATCCACGATCATGAAGATTTGGATAAGGATTACCCTTCGTTCTCCTTCTTCGAGCTCCACAGGCAAGTCTCCCATCCTGACTGGTTGTGTTCGTTCTCCCGTAAAACCCTGGATTTTAATTCGGCAAGTAGACACATCATTTATACTGATCTTCATCTGATTGAATGTATGTCAAAAAAAGATGTTAAAAGAACTTCCACTATCCACCAGTACTCGACATACAACTGATGGTCAAATTCCGACTGTCACTACCATGGGATCGAGATCGGTGCTTCTACTCCTTTTGTGTCTCGGTTTCAAAATACTACGTCGTCATTTAGTATCTTTTGCTGCTTAGCTACGCTATCATCAATTGCAAAACAAGTTTCTTTCGAAGTGTGCTTTAGTGAACTCATGTATCGCTCCATTTTCCGCAGCCCTTTTGTGTCGGGTAAGGTCTCCCATAAATAGTGCTGATAATAAGTCTCTGTTCTATCCGTTTAGATCCTTTTTCGCCGGGTCCAGATTGGTTTCCTTAATTACTTGGAACTTGGGGTCCAACTGGCTAGTCAGATTTTTGTGATTTCTTCATGTGCTGCTGGAGCCTGTTGTTCCTATTCAATTCCTCAATCAGATCTTTTAGATGTCGGCACTTGTTCATGTTATGCTCGTGAGTTTCATGCAAATGACATATTTTCCTGATTGCTTTTATCGTTTAGATTCTTCCTTCCTAGGGGACTTATTTTATTACTCAGTTCCCTAAGTTGCAAGTAGATGTTCACCAAGATGTTATTCAACGACGTATTTTCCTTGGATCTCAAGTTCTTGATCCACTTTCCATTCCCTTCACAACTACCAGTGTTCGATTTTTTCCTTTTCTGATTTCCATGTTCTCTGTATTTCCTATCGTGGCTCCAGAATTGTTTCCATCCCGGTTCACCACCACATTGCTCTGAACTATCTCCTTTTGTTGCATATTGACGGTCTTGCCCTCCAACTTGTCTGCCTCTTTCAATCTCAGATACCGACTCACCTTTTGGTTAAACTCCTTCATGGTTGTTGGATTTTTCATCTTAATCCATCTTCCAAAGTCTATGTCTGAATGGATAGCTCAGACTAAAGCCATGAATACCATATCCTTGTTGGGATTGCTCACTGTAGTAACCTCAATATTAAATTGGTTCATAAAGGTTTTTAGCGACTCATTTGGTCCCTGGAAAAGGCCAGATAGAGACATCACATCTTTTGGTTTTGCCATGAGAAGTCAGAACTATTCTAAGAATTTTCTTGCCAACTCGTCGAAGGTGGCAATGGATCTCCTTAGAATTCTAGAAAACAACATAGAAGCAACACCTTCCAAGAATATAGGGAAATATCTACAGAGGATAGCATCCGCTGCCCTTGCTCCATCCATATGCCAATTATACTTATATAGATGATGTTTGGGGCCTGTCATCCCATTGTAAGATGGCGTAATGGGCATTGTAAATTTCTGGAGCACTTTTCCCTTAAAATGTTTTCAGTAAACGAAGTTCAGCTCGATGAAGAACCCTAATCGTCATCCTTCCTACTCTTACTTTTTTCTATCAAGTATTTAACCATGTCTACAATGAATGCTATACTAGTCCGATAGTCCACTGGTTGATTGTCAGGGGTTGTGCCAAGCGCTTGACTCTGCAAACGACCTTGGCTTGCCAACTGAAGTCTAGGCTCTCCATTCTCCATGAAAACCACTCCTGCAAAATTCTATTTGCGCACGGTTGGCTTTATAGTAGCAACTTGAACTTCCTTTATGGCATTTTACCTACATACGTTGTCATTCAACTCCAGTCCTTTAGCATTAAGCTGCATGTCATCTTTAGAATCAGAGAGAAGTATTGCAATATTCCCTTGTGGTGCCTTCACTCCAAGGTAGGGGTTTGCGGCGTATTATCCTCCGACAGGAGGGGTACTTCCATTACCTTTAATAACAATTCCAGTTGCTCCACCAACTATCTTTTCTTGCTTTTGCTTACCATCCCTCCTGTTCAAGCCCGAGATGGAGGAATTCTTCTGGTCCGTTGCTTCTACAGTTTTCGGTCTATTCTTTGGGCAGTTGGTGTTTGTAGCGCTAGCAAAGCATCAACCTTGTACATAAGAGCCTTTTAACTATCATCCATCTTTTGGTTAAGTTGATTAACCATCTAGTTAAGCTCTCCACTGGTTACAACTTCCATTGAGCGGAAGCACCAAGTGCTTGGTTTCCAGCATTAACCTTTGTTCGATGATTGTTAGCGTTGTTCACTTCCACTTACTAGAGATTGGTTTCATCAACACCAAGTGTTGTCCCAACGGATCTTCCTAATGTTGTCTTCCTCTTATGATCCATAAGAATAGCAAATCACTAACCTTCTTCAAGCAAATTTTGTTGATCTAACCTCCATATCTATCCAATCCAAAGCAGATAGCTAGATCGAAGCCTAGGTTCTTTATTTTCATTGAAAGCACCAAAATGTTAACCTAAAATATGGATCAACACCCTGGAGTATGATGTGAAAGCGCATTGTTGGAACAGAGAAAATATACTTGAAAATAATGGAAAAGTGAATGAGACACAAAGATTTTAAAGTGGTTTGGCTGTAATTAAGCCTACATCCACTTTATATCTTTGATTATTGGTTTGACCTTGATTGAATGAGATTACATAGTGATTGAGAAAGAATTAGTAACAAGTACAAGTGTTTAAATGGATTTTAAGTCCTAATGTTTCCTAGAGTAGTTGTCTTGGTGACTATGGTGTAGAGGAAAAAGTTGAAGAATAGAAGGAGAGATCCGACACAATGATAGCAGAATCTAGATATTTTCTTGCATGCTCAATGGTTTGTATTTATATAGGTAGCAGTCATATTGGATCAGAAGCCCGCTAACAGAAAAGTTCAAAGACTAGCCCAAGATAACACAATAAATACCAACACGACCTGAGTTAACAGTTAAACTCAATGTCGAGTTTAATCCTTAGCCAATCTTTGGCGAAAACTTCTTGTTTTGTACTCCTTTATTAGTCTAAATGTGCTCCATATAATTTGGTAGATTGCTGATGAGTTTTGATTGTTATTCTTCCATGAATTGGATTATCCTACCGTTTGGACCGTCACATCATTATACTTAATGATGGGTTCACTAGGACTCAATAAAATTTCATAAATATGCATAGGAAAGAAAGGGAATTACATGGAAAATGAACGACAATGCCATGATGAGGCATTTAAACTCAAAACCGACTTAAGGAAGTTAACTTGGACCAAGTTAAGGTCTTAGCTTATCTTGGGTTTACACTTTCTTGAGCCTCTCCTCTTCTCCTTCTAAGTATCTTTGCCAAGTTTCAGGTTGTTCCATCTTCGCATCGAAGTTCTAACTCTTATTGACTTCTGCTCGGACAAAAACCAAGTTAACAAACCTCTTAGGGTCTCCCCACCAAAGTCCTATGTAAATCACATATATGAGTGGGTATTTTTAAGTGTTTCGTAGTGACATCTTCGCTACGTAAACTCCAACTTTACTTTCATTTTTGTCCCCTGCAATATAAAGGTTATTTATGCCATCCGCTTTCCAAATGGAAATTTAAAATCCAAACAAACAACTAAACAACAATATAAACAATCATCCAAATATTCAATAATAATTTATAGCAACACATATATTATGTAATTTATTAAAGGTAAGTAAACTCATCGAAATTCCAGCAAATGCTTAGGTGTTCCAGTTTGAACTAAATCAGACGATGTTTGATTTTTTCCTAAATAATCACTTGCTTCAAACTCAATTGAACCAATTCCATTGCATAGATAGCATCGATATGAGTCCAACATGAAAAGCCGCATTCAAATTCGACCTCATATGAGCACGATGTTAATTTTATAATTTACCGATTTAAATTAAATAATTAAATTCAACTAATTACTTTACTAAATATTCATTAACCTAATCAAAAATTTAATATTTCTCCTCCACCACAAATTTATGCATGCCTACATGTTAATATACATATGGCCGCCACTTCAATCCATGATCTCAACCTTGTTTCTCAATGAAAATGGCCACGGGGAATTCCAACAAATACCTTTCCCTGTCCTCTCCACCATGAACCAATCGAACTCAAGCATAGCACACTGCATGAAAAAACCACTTGGGAAGCACAATTTTACGCCCAAAATTGACGGTGACCCAAATAACGACCGCATCCTACCATTCTCTGACCATCGATGTCATACTACATCGCAAACACATATCCAAGCTTCAAATTGCACTACTCCTCTTTAATTTCAACAAAACCCAATCCATAGCTTCACAAATGCCTATCCTCACTGTCACATTCCACAATGCCACGTCGAATGCCTCAATACTCATACCAAATCGAAATTCTGACTCTAAGGATTCTGTAACGACCAGCAAACCTGCACAATTTAAGTTGACAATATACCACACATATCCAACCCAAATTGAACATAAAGACGGATAGTTATGGAAAAAAATAAGAAGGAAGAAATAAGAAGAGAAGGAAAGAAGAAGATAAAAGAAACTAAAACAACATAGAGTCTCACAATTGCAGCGGAACAAGATATACCATAATATCAATGATCTTTACAAAAGAGAAACTGCTATATACATACAACCGTCGGAGTACAACAGCAAATCACAATCATCAACTTGGATAGTTATAACAACCTGTCCTCACAAATTGTAACATCCCCTACCTTGAGCCCAAAGTACAGCAACAAATCACAATCATCAACTAGGATAGTTATAATAACATGTCCTCACAAATTGTAACATCTCATATCTTGAGGCCCAAAGCTAAGCACTACAGATGCTGCAACTATCTATAGTATTAACTTCTAGCGATAAAATATGATAATGTTAATGGTATCGATAATATCATAAGAACGTGAATATGAAACAAAACAAAGATTTCAAAAAAAAAATTCTGATTACATTTCACAAACAAGTTTCATATTCCATTACATAATCCCAATCATTTCCTAAGTTCAGATCAAATATAATTATTACATAAATACACTAAGAGTGACATATAAAGATGCTCTCTTGGATGACTAGAGTATTAAATAGTCATAACTAACTAAATACAATGCAGGGGAAATAAAACATAACAACTCTTAAATATAGCTAGCGTTAGCCTCTTGCTCGACTCCGAAAGCTTTATTCGTCCACCTACTAAAACCTGAAAATCCTCAACCCTCAACCTACTCAAATAAATTTTGAGCACCTGAGAGTTCAAGGGGAAAACATAAACTTCGAGTCAGACATAAATCTGGTGTGAATAATACTATACATTTCGGTTATTTGATATTAAGTGAGACCACGCCGCTTAGAGGAACGGGTTTCCTCTCTCTATTATCCTTATAAAACATATCTTTTGCAAATTTTAATCCTACAACCAAAACTAGAAACAATAAAGCAATATCATTTATGCATATAAATCAGATAAATGGACTATTTGTCTAAACATTATAGTTTTATTTAGCTAACTACTAACCATTGGCTGACCGGGCCTACCAAAAAAAATAAACTAATAATGTAACTTCTATTAGATAATCCTTTTCTAGATGGTCTGTCCCTAACTTAGATCTCCTAGGGTCAACTGATCCTAATGATTTTGCGGGCTTACCAATAACCTGTCTCTCCTCTATAGATTCTGTTTTTGTGTGTGACATCATTATAGTCTTGCTTGTGACAAAGCCCTACACAATAGAATTTTGGACTTATATTAGCTAGGGGCTAATAGCTAATGTATAGGCGCAATCCTAGACCAGTTCTATCTACTATTCTAATATCTGAGTTATTTTACTTAGGGTCAACTACCCATAAATTTTTGTTGAAAAGCTTATCCTTCAAAATGATTTAATCCTTTTAAATCATACTTAAACAAGGAAAATTTTCTATGCTTTACACAAAACACTTTGTCATTTTATACATATACTCTTCCCAAAACATTCTTGATGAAAGAATCAAAACCTTTGCTTTAACCTTTTAATAATATGTTTCAAAACCATTGAAAGTACTCCTTTCGAAACCCTTGAAATACCCCTTTCGATATAAGTAAAACATTAAGTGAAAAGGAAAAAACATACCTTTTGAAATCAATTACATTGTCCTTTCGAAAACATTCAAAACCTCTCTTTCGAAAGCCTTTTAAAACCTTAAACATCCTCTTTTCAAAACACTTTAAATATGCCTTTCGAAAACCTTTGGAAACCTTTCGTTTATAACCTTTCAAAAACATTGGGGAACCACCCCTTTGAAACTTTTGCCTTAAACCTTTCGATAGCATTAAGTTCTTTACATAAATCAAACCTTTCGAAAGGATTTGGGTTCAAGTAAAACATGTGGAACAACCTTTCAAAACCATTCCTTTTGAAACCTTCGGGTTTAACTTTCAATAGAACAAAAGGGACATAAAACAACTAAGTCGAAAACACTCTTTCGAAAGCTATTTCTTAAGTAAAGAAGTGTTGGTGTCGAAACTAATCCTTCGAAAGCATTGGAGAAGTGGCTAAGTTTTAAAAACAAAGTAACCCTTCGAAACCATTTGCTTCCAAAGGTAGAAAGTGGCGACAAGGGGTTTCCGACCCATCGAAAATGCTTACTTAAAAAAAAAGTGCAACGTCTTTCGGAACCATTCTTTAAAATCATTTAACCTAGTCAAAAGTTATCTAAGTCGAAATCATTCCTTTCGAAGGCAAAGCAGGTGCATTTTCTTTTGAAAGCGAAGTAAGGCTTCGACCCCTTCGGAACTCCTTATTTCGACTTCATACCTTTCGCCTCAATCAATTTCGCTACATACCAATTCTTTGATACCATGACCGTTGGTTTCGATGGTGATGAAGGCGGAAGAACTTAGTTGAGAGCTGGGTGCCGAAAGTGGCGGAACATGTAAAAAGCATGCATAAACTGATTTTTAACGTTTTAAAGCAATTCTTTTCAAATGAACTGCCTTGTTTGTCATAACATGATTGGTTACTAATTTCTTTTCTAAATGTACTACCAAATTTCTGAAATGAACAATTTACCCCTTCTCATTTTATAAATATATAAAACATTTAAGTCACATACATTAAATAATTCTATATACTTGTTAAAACACTTAAGAAACATCTATAAAAATTCCCATAAATCATATTTAATATGTTTTCTAACATATATTAATTTTTGACCCAAAACATACATATATTAGCCGTAATTAGTTTTAAACCCAAATAACATTTTCTTTACTAGAAAATTAATATTAAATTCACATTAATTCAAAAAATTATGAAAATTGAAACCCGTCTCTGAAATTTCATTTCTGACCTTATTCTAAAATTGTAAGGCATGTGAATGTCATTTAATAGGGTTTTCACATTAAAACATATCATAAAATTCCTATGAATTAGCATAAATCTTCAATAAGCATATATATCCAATTTAACAATAAAAAACATGGAAAAACCTTGCAAAATAGTTCGGATTTAATCTAAAACAAAAAACAATCAAAAACAAGAGATGTAGTCATTATTCACTTTAGCTTTGTGATTTGAGAATGGTTTTAAATTGATTAAGCTTCCTTCCTTTGATTACTTTATCTTCTTCTTGTTCTCCTAATGGTCACCGACGTCTTATGTTTTGAACTGTGAAAATGAATAATGAACATGTAGAATGAAGTGTATAAGGGTTTAGGGTATAAGGTTATTACTTATTACTATATTGCCCTTGTCTACTACCCTAACTTAATTCATTTTACTTCTCTTAGTTCATTAGTTAAAATAGGCATGGATAACCCTTAGATTATACAAATCTCAATCCCTTAGCCATTTATATTATTTCATTTAATTTACCTAATTAATTGTCCTAAATAATGCTAATCAAAATTAGGGTCGTTACAAACTCCCCTTCTTAAATAATTTCATCCTCGAAATTACGATAAGGTGCACGAAAAATCAATCATAAAGGTAAAACATACCATCAACAAATCATAATAAGCGTCTCTAATCTTGTTCTCGGTCTCCCGAGTACAGTCTCTCTCATCATTGCTCCACTGGACTTTAACTAATCTGACTGTCTTATTACTTAGCCTCTTCTCATCTCTCGCGACTATACGAACATGCTTTCTAACTATAGTCAAATTTGGCTCTACTACTAAGTCCACTAACACAGTCGGTGCTATAGTAGTCTTCGGGTCTCGAACACACTTTCTCAAATGAGAAACATGAAAAACATCATGGACTCTTGCCAAACTATTCGTTAACTCTACTCTATATGCGATTTTTCCGATCCTTCTATAATATGAAATGGTCCTACAAATCTCGTGCCAGTTTCCCTGATTTCCCAAATCAAATTACACCTTTCATCGGTGATACCTTAATGAAAACATGATTTCCTACCGAGAATTCTAAATCTTTCCATCTTTTATTTGCATAACTCTTCTGCCTTGACCGAGCTTCCTTCATTCTAGATCTAATCAACTCAATCTTCTCTGCGGCTTCTCTAACTAATTTGGACCAATAACCAACATATCCCCAGTCTCTAACCATCAAACTAGAGATTTACATGGCTTTCATACAAAGCTTCAAATGGTGCCATCCCTATACTAGCTTGGTAACTGTTGTTATATGAAAATTCGACTAAGTGTAGATAGTCTTCCCATGATCCCCCAAAATCTAACACACAAGCTCGTAAAAATCTTCTAAGACTCTGTTAATTCGTTTTGTTTTCCCATCAGCATGTGGATGGTAAGCATTACTCATTTTGAGCTTAGTACGTAATGTGTCCTATAGACTCTTTCAGAACTCACTAGTGAACAAGAAATCTCTATCACTTACTATACTACTAGGAATTCCATGCAGTCTAATTATATTCTTCATGAATAACTTAGCAAAAATAGGTGTCATCATAGTTTACTTAACTGGAATGAAATGGGCACTCTTGGTTAATCTGTCCACTACGATCCACATAGACTTCCATTTCCTCTATAAGATCTTAGCAACCGTCTATAAAATCCATAGAAATAGAATCCCATTTCCATACTGGAATATCTAACGGCTGAAGTAACCCACTTGGCTTTTGATGTTCGTCCTTTACCTGTTGACAGTTCAAACACTTTACCCATAAGCCTACATCTCTCTTCATACCTTCCCAGATCAAACTCCGCTTCATATTATGATACATCTTAGTTCCTTCCAAATGAATGGTGAACTTCAAACGATGGCATTCTTCAAAGACTTCTTTCCTAATGACTCCTACATTCGGGACACACAATCTCCCTTTCTTCCTTAACCACCCGTTTTGGTCAAGACTGAAATCCTTCAAGTCATCGCTCTTTTTTTCATCCTTTAACTTCCTGATCGCTTAGCTAATACTGGATCCTCTCCTTTCTTAGAAGCAATCCTTTCGATCATTACCAGCCTAACTCCTAAACATGACAATATAGCAGTTCCTTACTAGATCTAACTTCAGATCTCCACTGCACTTTGCATGTCGTCAACTCTTCCAAATCTCTCCACTCAGCTACCATTACCAACACTGCATTCTGATATTTTTCGCTTAGTGCATCTGCAACCTTGTTACCTTTTCCTATTGTGTACTCAATTCCAAAGTCTTAAGAGGATAAAATTCTAACCACTCTGGCTGTCTCATACTTAACTCCTTTCGAGAAAATAAATACTTTAGTGACTTATGATCTATATATAAGTCAAATCTTTCTCCAAAAAGGTAAGCCTCCACACCTTTAGCGCAAAATCACCGCGGCCAATTCCAAATCATGCGCCGAGTATCTCACCTTATGCGGTCTAAGCTGTCAAGAAGCATAGGCAATCACTTTACCTATTTGCATTAACACAGCTCCTTACCTAGGTCCACAAGCATCTGTATATACTACTAAGTCCTGATTCCCTTCCGGCACAATTAACATAGTTGCGTTAGTCAATAAGTGTTTCAACCTCTAAAATGCTTCCTCACGCTTACCGTCCGCACAAACTTCACATCTTTTCGCGTTAGCTTGGTCATTGGCGCTGCTATTCGCGAAATATCCTTTATGAACCTCCGATAATACCCAGCTCATTCAAGAAAACAATTTATCTCTGTCATTACCTTAAGTCTCTTCTAATTATTCACTGTCTCGATCTTAGTTGGATCTACAGACAACCCTTTCTCTAAGACTACATGACAAAGAAACTTCAGTTCCTTCTTTCAGAAATGACACTTCAAAAACTTCACCTTCAACTGATGCTGCCTCAATGTCTTAAACACCATCTATGATGAACTTCGTGCTCCCTTTCATCCTTTGAGTATATCAAAATATCATCTATAAATACGAACACGAACCTATCCAAGTGCTCTCAGAAAACTTAGTACATCAAATCCAAAAAGAATGTTGGCGCGTTAGTTAGTCCGAACGGCATCACTAACCATAGTACGATCCATATCTAGTTCCAAACACTGTCAAAGGAATACTATCCTCTGCTACTCTAAGCTGATGGAAACGTGTTGCTAAATCCAACTGAGAAAATACCTTGGCTCCACTCAACTGATCGAACAAATCATCAATTCTAGGAAACGGCTATCGATTCTTTATTGTCATCTCATTCAACTTATGATAATCGATACACAACCTTAACGATCCATCCAGCTCCTTAACAAACACTGTAGCTTCTCCCCAAGGTGAATTACTTGGTTTAATAAATTTCTTGCCTTCCAAATCCACCAACTTCACCTTTAACTCCCTCATCTCAGTAGGTGTCATTCTTCTTGGCGGTTGACTCACAGATTCTGCTCCAAGTCCTAAATCTATTCAAAATTTAATGGCTCGTTTTGGTGGCAATCCAACTACGGGTTCAAAAACATCCACGTACTCTCTTACCAAGAAAACTCGATTTAACTTGTCTTTTATCTCCACAACACCCAACAAAGCATTCACCTCACAATTAGAATTTTCTACAGTGTATACATCTGATCACTATAGTCTAGGCATCTAAGCGACATCTTCCTATCATGGAAAAATATCCTAGCATCATACTTACTTAACCAATCCATACCCAAAATGATTCCGAACCTTATGAAATCAAATACATGCGAACCACAAACAAAGGTGTGACCTAACCAATCAAACTCTAGATTGTCATAGTTCATCCGAAGTGTCGCATAACCTCCTATACCCTTAAGGAGGTAACTAAGTACGAGGGTTCTAGGTTAAGCTTATCTACCAAACAATGAGATACAAAAGAATGTGATGCACCAGTATTAAATAGAACGTTAACTGACATACCATGAATCAGAAGCGTACCTCCCAACACAACTTTTCCTTTTTCTCTGCTGTTAGCCTCGAGGTAGCTGGCTCACATGCATATACTTTTCCCTTTCCATCCTTAGCAGGCTCCTTGCATTAATTCTTTTAATGTCCAATTTGATCGCAGTTTAATCACTTGATATTCTTCTTCCCGATTACCTTTTTTACCTCTCCATAACGACATTCATTGGCAAAATTCATTTTCTTATCACACTTGTAGCAGACAACTTCCGACTTTCCTTTCTTAGCTGCTCCACCTTTTGAGCTCCATTCCTATGGAAGAACATTCTTTTTTGACTCTTCCCCTCGTGGACTTCCTTTTCCTAATTTCTCTCTAGAAAAGTAAGCATCTCCACATGTCTTAAAGCCATCTCTACTATAACATCACAAGGATCCCTAATGTGCGATGACATAGCCCTAGCAAGCTCAGGCTTCAACCCCTTGATGAACTTCTCATTCCTCTTAATCACGGTATTAATAGTAGCATACCCATACCTTACCAATTTCTCAAATCTTGTAGCGTACTCCAGCATAGTCATCTCCCCCTACTCAAACTCAGAAAACTTTCTGAGTAGAGTGGACTTCGCAATCTCAAACATAAACTCTCCTCAAACCTCCTCTTAATCTCAGCCCATGCCATCATCTCTTCATTTACTCCAATCGTCACACTATTCCATCAATACAACGCTGCTCCCTGAAGCTGTCCAGAAGCAAGCCTCGTAAGATGCAAAAGAATAACCTAAGAGAGATTGGAGAATAGAGATATAGCGTATACTTATATATAGCAAATATAAGTACGTTAGTATAGCGTTATCCCATACCTCGATCTTACCTTTAATTCCTTAGGATTATGTCTTCAAAAATCATTTTAGTTTAAAGTTTTTCATAAACTTGTGCTTTGATACCAAGTTATAACTATTATCCCACCTTTTAGTAAAGTCGAGATATCAAGAAATTAAATGAAAATCAATGATTGCTCATTTCGAATATCGATTATACATCGCAGGTTCACTATGGATATCGATGAATTTTGTCCACTTCGAGATCGAGCTATAATTGACAAGACATGACAAGCGAAGCCATAAAAGCTGACATTTCAAATTTCAGAATAATCGAAGTTCATATGATCGAGATATGATCGATACAAGTTGAGAAAGACACGTTGTTCGTATCCATTAATGGGAGTCTGATTTCAAATCGATCAAGTTCGAATCAATCAGAAAGCCATGAAATCGATCCGTTTGCATCGATCAATTTTGTATCGATCAGTGTGACTTCGCTTCGCATCTATCGAGTTCATATCGATCAGATTCCCATGTGTTCGAATCCATCCAAGAAGTCTTGTTCTATCCATGTGTTCGAATCGAGTCATCGCGTCGGTTCTATTCGCATCGATCCTGTGAATTACACTGTTCGTGTCAATCTAATGGGAGCCTTGTTCGCATCGATCCAAAACTCGTTGTTCGTACCGATCCCCATGGATCATGAACCTTTAGTTCGTATCGATCAGTTGATAGATACGAACAGAATGAAGGTCGATCGATACGAACAGTGCATCCTCTTTAACGATCAATACGAAGTGATGACCCCCAACCATCGATGCAAAATAGCCTGATAACATCGATGCGAACAGAGCTACGACGATACGAACAAGGCGCTAATAAGACTCGATCGACTCGATCAACTCGATATAAAAAGTGGATCGATCCGAAGAGTGCACGCCATGTCAACATGCTATCACGTGCCTGGGTCGATACGAACAGGGTCGACACAAAGGATCGATTCGAACGTAACAGCGTTCATAAAAACACAATCTTGCATCGATCATATCTCACAATCCGCAAGTCCAAATGCTATGAAATTTTCACATGAGCCTACGTACATGCTAAAGAAGGTTCGTGACAAGTTTCGACTCGATTGGACAAAATCTTGATTGATACGAATTACGTTCGTATCGATAACGAATCGAGTCAAAACTTCATGAAATTGATCATGTGGGCCCACTCACGTGCCAGAATGTCTCCCAAAGTTTGAGCCAGATATTTGCATGGAGCACCTATAAATAGCACCCTAGAGCCTATAGAAAAAGGACTTTTGGATCTAGCGATGTCCAGACTCTACCAAAATCATGATTGCACTCAAACTCCATCATTGTACTCGAAAATTATTGCTATAATCCACTTTAACCCACAAGAAAATCAATAAAAAGATTATCATTTGAAGTGGATGTAGGCCGGAAATAGCCGAACGACAATAAATCTCGTGTTTCTGTTCGTTATTTTCCGATTGCTGTTCGTTGTTTAGCCTGGATCTAAGATTCGTGTTAGAGTATTGTTGATTTGTATTCATATATTGGTGCTTTCATGATACTCGAGGTTTGTGACCAATTTTGGCACAAACACTTTGGTGCTTTCACTGAGAACAGCTAGCACCCGCTATACCAGACTTGAAAAATTCCAATTTGAAAGGAAATGACGTGACAAACAAGTAGAAGACAAAGAGCCGAGAGAAGCCAACAAGGAAAGTCAAGAGGCATCCTCTGGAGTTGGAGAAGGACAAGCTTCTATCTACATCACTAGGGACGAGATGGGGGCTATGGCGGATTCAATACATGAAAGATTTCTGAATAGTCAACAAGATATGATGCAAAGCTTCTATGAGCAGATGAGAGCAGCTGGAGCACAAAATCTTGGACCGACTACCGTGGATGCAAATGCGGGACAAGGAACTAGAGTAACAGAGACCAACGGGGATTCGATTCAAGATTAGAATGAAGAATGTGAAGGCAATCAACAAGGACTTGGGGGTAGACCCTCGGGACCTGATGCTGGAAGACCCGTAGAAGGAGCTCAACATGCTAGAGCCAACACTAACGCTAATGAGCCACATGAAGAATATTACCCAGAATACCCTTCGGGACCTAAGGGGCAGGATAGAGGCATGCTGAGGGAACAACCCCTGGATGGAGATGAAAGGATGGCTGGATTAGTGCGATGAATCATGAGAGGAGGATTGTCGAACGGAGGATTGGAGGAAGTTAGTCGGAGTCTGTTTACTTAGAATATAAAGAGTGCGAGGAAGTGATAGCATGATGTTTCCCTTTATTCTTATCAGATTTGGCTGCGCATTGGTTTAGGCAGCTAGAGAATGGATCGATCAGAACACGGGACGAGCTAGTGGAATGCTTCATGAGACAGTTTAGGGTCCATGTGATGCGACCCAAGAGTGTGATGACTTTAGCTTTGATAAAGCATAGGAACAGAGAGTCCATAAAAGATTTTCTATTACGATTCAATGCAACGGTGGTTTCAGTAGATCCTGAATCCATCGATGATTTTGATGGCGGCAGTAGTAGGAGTTGCTGAAGGCACAGAGTTTAAGGATTCCTTAGCAAGGGATCCACCACAAGATCTAGGGGAATTCTATCATGACACTGAAAGATTCATTCGGCTGGAAGATTCACGTTCCGAGAGACGAGAAACAAACACTGTGCAAGGCGAAGGAACCGCCAAAGAACAATCTGGAGCGAACAAAGGAAAGCGAAAGCAGGATGATAGATACGATGGTCCTGATAAACAAAAGAAATTCCGAGAACCCAGATTCATACAGTACACAGACTTGATGGCAAGCCTAGAACGGATTTACATGGAGACTAGGGGGGCAACTCCCATATCGAAAACCACCCAGGAGAGATCCCACAGAGCGGGGACGTAGGAGTGGAAAGTACTGCCTATTCTATGAGTTGGAAGGGAATACTACCGATGAATGCCGCCATCTGAAGGATGAGGTGGAAGAGCATGCCAGAAGTGGTAGATTGCCACAATACACCAGAGAACGTATAGCGGCCGTAGGACCTGAGCAACTACCACCTCCACCTAACAGAACTGATCCTGGATCGGGGTCACGACTCGTTATCAATTGATTATGATGGCAAGGGCCAAGTTCAAGATTTGGAATTTGGTCGATTAGATTCCTTAGATTTGATTTTAAAATAAACGGCTATTCCACTTACACATGTACGAGAACCGGAGCGATCCCCAGGCATGCTTTGAGATGGTAATAGATCGCTTTGCCCGGAGAGGCAATGTCTAGTTTTTCCTGATGTTTGAGATTGAACATCTAGGATTTGAATTTAATAAATGAACTTGAATTTCTCAAAATAAACCTTTGACCGAAGAGTTAAAGGATGAATATTAAAAACCAGCTTGAAAACGATCGCTTTATGACCCTACCCAGAGAGGCGGGGTCCGGAGTGTAGGAAGTGAGTTGCTTCGCCGGAGAGCGATAGGATCGACTCACATAACATCGTTCCCCATTCATCATAGTGTGATTGGATCGGGGTTCGATAAGAGCCCGGAGTGGCTATGATCGGCCTAGGATTTAGGCCATGACATCGCTTAATGTTCAGAAATATTGAACCGGAGTGCAGGGGGTATTGCCGCTTCGTCGGAGAGCAACGAGATCGGCTAACTTGATGCTACTTCCCCTTCACCGAAGAGTGACATAATGGGATCCAACAAGAGCCCGGAGTGGCTATGATCGGTCAAGAATAACCAAGACATCGCTATATGCCCTCGTTGGGCCAGAGTGTAAGGGATGGAAAGCAACGCCGGAGTGCAAAAGGATCTTTTTATTCGATCTCTAGGTCTGGAATGGACTTGGCGAGGGTCCGGAGTGACCATTAATAGTCCAAAGAGGCTGTAGAATTTCATTCTTGACTTCCATAGATGGAAATGGATACTGATTCGGCTTCGAACAGCCGTAAACTTGATTGACAATACTATAGCTACGAATAAAACATGAACTCACAACATTCGATTTGAAGCTATTCAAAACACACCTTTAGCCAAAAGGCATGTTTTGGGGGGGGGGCAAAGTGTTATCCCACCATTTAGCAAAGTCGAGATATCAAGAAATTAACTGAAAATCAATGATTGCTCGTTCTGAATATTGATTATACATCACAGGTTCACTATGGATATCGATGAATTTTGTCCGCGTCCGCATCGAGCTAAATTGACAAGACATGACAAGCAAAGCCATAAGAGCCGACATTTCAAATTTTAGGTCAATTGGAGTTTATATGATCGAGATATGATCGATAAAAGTTGAGAAAGACACGATGTTCGTATCCATCAGGGGGAGTCTGATTTCGAATCGATCAAGTTCGAATCAATCAGAAAGCCATGAAATCTTTATGTTCGCATCAATCGATTTCGTATCGATCAGTGTGACTTCGCTTCGCATCCATCGAGCTCGTATCGATCAGATTCCCGTGTGTTTGAATCCACCAAGTAGTCCTATTCGTATCCATGTGTTTGAATCGAGTCCTCGCGTCGGTTCTGTTCGCATCGATCCTGTGAATTACACTATTCGTGTCGATCTAATGGGAGCCTTGTTCGTATCAATCCAAAACTCGCTATTCGTATCGATCCTCAGGAATCATGGACTCTTAGTTCGTATCGATCAGTTGATAGATACGAACAGAATCAAGATCGATCGATACGAACAGTGCATCCCCTTTAACGGTCAATACGAAGTGATGACCCCCAATCATCGATGCGAAATAGCCTGATAACATCGATGCGAATAGAGCTACGATGATACGAACAAGGCACAAATAAGACTCGATTAACTCGGCATAAAAAGTGGATCGATCTGAAGAGTGCGTGCCACGTCAACATGCTATCACATGCCGGGGTCGATACTAACAGGAGCGACACGAAGGATAGATTCAAATGTAACAGCGTTCATAAAAACACAATCTTGCATCGATCATATCTCACGTTCCATAAGTCCAAATACAATGAAATTTTCATAAGAGCCTACATACATGCTAAAAAAGGTTCATGCCAAGTTTCGACTCGATTGGACAAAATCTTGATCGATACGAATTACGTTCGTATCGATCACGGATCGAGTCAAACTTCATGAGATCGACCGCGTGGGCCCACTCACGTGCCAGAAGGGGTCTCCCGAAGTTTGAGCGAGATATTTGCATGGGGCGCCTATAAATAGCACCCTAGAGCCTACAGAAAAAGGACTTTTGGATCTAGCGACATCTAGACTCTGCCAAAATCACGATTACACTCGAACTCCATCATTGTACTCTAAATTTACTGCTGTAATCCACTGTAAATAGCAAGAATATCAATAAAAAGATTATCATTTAAAGTGGACGTAGGTTGAAGATAGCCGAACCACTATAAATCTCGTGTTTATGTTCGTTATTTTCTAATTGTTGTTCTCTTTTTAGCCTGGATCTGAGATTTGTGTTAGAGTATTGTTGATTTGTATTCATATATTGGCGCTTTCACGATACCTGGGGTTTGTCACCAATTTTGGCACAAATAGTAACTTCCCTTATCTCGAGGCCCATAGCTAAGCGCTATAGATTGTCACGACCCAAAATCTAATGTTCGAAAATCAACATCAAATACCTCACTTGTATTCGACTGCCGAAGATTTAAACATCGAACTCCAGTTCGGATGGAGCTTATAACAACATTAGATGAATATAAAACAACGGAAACAAGATGAACTGCCATAAATCAACATCATAGATACAACATCATCATCATCATAATATCCATAACAACATCATCAGATTTTTTTTTTATACATATAACACAACTTCAAAATAGAACTTCACAATAGAACAACAAGTGATCACGATCCAAGAAAGTCTTCAAAGAAATGAAGCGACAGAGAATTTCTAAAACTAAGCACCTTGAGATCCAAAAGCTTTCAAAATATCTCTAAGTCAAAAGCCTTCAAAAAAAACCGATAGCCTCCAACTCCAAAAGATTTCAAAATCCAGCTAGCACTAAAACACGGAAACCTGCTACTAGGCTGCTCGTTTGGAAATTATGGGCACCCAGAGTTTAGAAAGGAAACAATAAACTCCGGGTCAGTCATGGGACTGGTATGAGTAAACCAAAATAGTTGCTTTAAATAAAAACAAATTTATTAAAGAAAATCCATATGCTTTTTGAAAAAATGAAACAACCATAAGACCTCCCGCCACACACATAATGCAATCGTAGAATTAGAGGAGATTTCTTCTTATGATAGTCCAATATGCTTGATATGATAAAAATTCTTTGATATTATTACTAGTGCATAGTGTAGAAAACCATTTTGAAAGTATAATATTAATCTTAGCTAGCATACGACCATTATTGTATGCCTACTATAGCTACCATCTAAACAGTGGGGCGCCACCATAAGTAAATGACAGGTTATACAACTAAAACCGTATTGGGTTCGTATTGGGAATTGGATTTCCAACAAATGGTCAGGCTAAGGAACTTCCTACTGCCACATGGGTACGCCTCTAGAGGGACGTCCCGAGAACCTACCCGTCTCTCTGCCAACACAAGGCCGGGTTACCTCTGTAACTAGGTAACTATTACTCAAGTATACCACCCCCTGGTCGTTTGCGACCTTTATCCGAGGGACCTCAACCACAAAGCAACAACCACACAGTAATGAGATTGCAGCAACCACATAGGTTAAGTATCTGGGCTCCATACCATGATACCACCATTTTCAGAAGGAAATGACATACCCTAAAGGGCGCGACCCTCATAACCTTGCCGCATCTTTCCTGTTTCGACCATTTCCAGGGTGTGAGGTCCGATGAGGTCTCGTCCACAAAGCTACGCTTTATACAAAAGCCATTCTTTGATCAACAAATGATCATCAACACACAGCAGCACTTAGCATGCCACACTACCAAATTGGGAGTATATCACTGATAACCTTCAACTACATAACCTATGAGCTCGTACGTCTCAGAGAAGGGTGTTATGCTAAGAGAATAAATTCTCCGCCACCAACAGATATATATTTGAAAGAAATATGCTTTATATCTCAAAATGTAGTGTCAGACATACAACCATACAAGTCTGTTCCGGGTTCGAACGGAACCAAAGGCACTTCGCCCAATAAAGGAATAAGCCCTTGCAATCCGGGTATCTACAATCCCGATCGAACTCCCCATCACATGCGGAGATCTCTATACCGGAGCAACTCAGTGCAGATACATTCGATAAGTTATCATATCGTTTTCGAAGACACCCGGTCTTCATCACCGTCTTCAAACGCTATTCATTTCGTCGTATCACTATTCGGAATGGGTTATATGACGCGAAGGTCCTCTCCCGCTAAACCGAATAGTGAGCGCTCAATTTTAAAACACGTGGATGTATCAATCGCAAAGATTCACATTTAGGGTCCAATGTGGGTTTCAGATAACCAACTGGAATCCGACTCACTGTCGCATCGAAGTTTAAATGTCGTTTTACGGGCAAAAGGGTTTTCACATACACACAGAAACAAATCACAAATCATAGTTCCGCACAAAGCAATTCACATCACACAGTATCACAATCACAAACATAAATATTAATCCAGTACACAACATTTAATAATAGTCAATCATCTTCAATTAAGATGAATTAATTGTGTGATTTAAATTAATTAACCACATAAATTATTTTTATTAATTATTTTTAATCAATGATTAATTATTCTTAATTATAGATTAATTAAATCTTACTTAACTTTATTAATTAATTATTCCTTAATTAATTATCTTAATTAATTAATTAATTCTTAATTGTTAATTAATTAAATCTTAATTACTTTAATTAATTATTCTTTAATTAGTTAATTATTAATTACAAAGTAATTACAAATCATTAATTATTTAATCATTATAAATAAATTTGTTTTTAAGTTAACAATTTAAATATTTGATTAACTTCTCAATTTTTTATTAAGTTAAATTTAAAACAACTTTATTTAAAAAAATATAAGTTTAAAACATCTCTAAACTTAATTAATTTCAAAAAGTTATTTCAATACCATTAACTTCACATTCCACTTAACAAACAATCATCATTTTATAAAGAATGAATTTAGAAATCATTTAAACTTGTGTTTTTTAAAATTTTAAAACTGGAAATGCTGTTTCAAATGACCAACCGAGGCTATCTCAAGTCATACCCGAGCAAAAGTGCTCATTACTTCGAGTTTTACCAAGATCGACCCGTATAAAAAAATTTCCAACTTAAATTTGTTTAAGTTTTAAAACGACCCGATGTGTAGCCAAAACTACTCGACCCTAGCTTCGAGTCATCTCTCCTAAACCCCGAGTGGTACTTCGAGTTGAGCGACTTCCCTTCCAAAAACAAACAACTGACACAAACGAAGACGTGTGCCCACTGCACACCGTTTCGGTCATCTCTGATCGAGGCTAGGACCATCGTCCAGTCGACAATTAACTCCTCGACCTATCAAGCCACCCCGAAGCGCTAACCAACGTCACATTCGAAATCGAGCCTCACGACCCATACTTCATAAAAAACAACCACCAGAAAACTGCCCCGTCCCTCCACCTCTGGCCATTAGAGGCCACAAAAATTTGATCGTAGTTTCGCCAACGTCTGATGCCTCGATTGGCACTGGTGCCAAAGATTCCGATCACCTAACGGCAACGCAGTACAACCATTTTCGATTACGAGTAGATATGGGTTTTCAACTCTAAATCGATCTCGAACCTACACTAGATGATTTATGAATTCAACTTACATTTTTCTGAGGATTTCAAACCCTCAAGCTAGCCATGAGTACGATATCGAGACCCACAATCACACAGAAAAACAGAATTTTACAAAATCCCATTTTCTGATCAACTTACAATTTCTCAGTCAAAACTGTATTAAAAATTTATATTTAACTTTCAAAAATCATTATTTTCAATAACAATTCAGATAGTATTCCTGAAACTAAAATTTATGGTATTCGAATTTTTACATAGCTTGAATTGTTGCTGTGTTTTCACATTTTCCAGGGAAAACTAAATTGTTTTTGCTTTGATTTATTTTTAAAACATAATGAATGTTAAAAAAAACAATTTATTTTTTTAGATTTCAATTCTTGAAGAACAACAGAGAGAGGGAGATTTGGATTTAAACATGGGTTTACTCTATAAACCTCAACTAAGAAGAAACAGGGATGGATGACCTTGAATATAAACATGCACAGGCAAATATACACATGCACACAGATTGTTCACATGCAAAGGGTTTCAAAATCACTTCAGGCATGCTTACAACAACAAGTAAACTGGATTAATCAGAAGTTTACTCACCTGACAAATTTTGAACAGAAAGCTTCCTGACTAGTTTTAAAATTCGAAGCGTGGACATTGATTTTTCTTACTTTGATCTTGAAATTTCTTTCTGCAACTTCTTAATACAAATTTGCTTAATATCTATTGTATTTGTTTACTTAATTCATCAATAACAAACAAAAATTCAATTTACTTACAGTTTGTTTTAATGAAAATAGAGAAAGACTTTGGTCTGCAGCTTGAAATCCTGAAAATAATTTAGTCTTTGAAACTTGATTTTTTTTCTGCAACTGATTGATACAACTTACTTAGTTCTTGTTTTATTACTGATCAACAAATTCAAACTTAAATTTTTAAAGGAATTTACTTACCTTAAATTTATTTCAGAAGAACCCTGCTCTGCTTCTTGGGGAAAACTTGAGCCTGGTTTAATCTGCAGTTTGAAATTTAATGTTGAAACTTGATTTTTGATTACTGATTCACTTAATTCTGAAGGTCAAAACTTACCTAAGATATGGAATTAAAACTCTACTTTTATGTTTGAGATGATTCTCAGGTTTTAAACTTTGAATTCAAGAAGATGTTGCAATTTCAGACTTTTTTTATTTTCTTTGGTGTTGAGGTTTGTAATGTTCACAGTTTTTTTCTTTCCTTTCAGAAATTTGAGATGCTAAAGAATGAAAAAGAGGAGTTGAAAGGTTTTTATGAATTTAATTTTTTTTATCAATTACCTAATTGAATGACACTTGTTAATTTTGATGATGAGATTACTACACTTGTTAATCCTCTTGTTGCATGTAAAACACCTATACATTTTTCATGAGAAATATATTTATATTATTTCTTCTTAACTTCATATATTAATCTATTTACTTATATTATGATTTTTCTTATACTTGTATGTATTTTAATAAAATTTCATACCATTATCAATTACATTACCTTTGTTAAATATTTATACAAGTTAAAAGAAAATGTTCTAAAACAAATTTACACATTAATAAAAAAATCACACACACACACACACACAGATATATATATATATATATATATATATATATATATATATGTATGTATGTATGTATGTATGTATGCATTACTTTCAAATCCAATTATTTTTAAGACTCTTATATTTGAATCTTACATTCAATTTTTTGTATATACAATTTCCTCACAAATATGAATATATAAACAAGCACCATTTTTTAATTTGATGTGGAAAATTCCAAATTATTTTATTAAGACATTTATTTAAATAATTAAATTCAAATTAAAATCTATTCACACATAAATTATATATATAATTTAAATTCAAATGATTTTAAAAACATTTGTCATTTCAAATTTTTTTATACTCAAATGAAATTGAAATTTTATTCATATAAATTATCACTCATTTCACTTGTTTTGAAACTTTTCAAATTAAATTCCAAAAGTTCAAATGAATTACCAAATTTAAATTGATAAATTTTGGGATGTTACATAGATGATGCAATCATCTACAGTATTAACTTTCGAGGATAAAATACGGTAATGTTAATGGTATCCATAATATCAGAAGCACATGAATATGAAATAAAATACAAATTTCGAAAAACAACTTTTATGATTACATTTCACAAACATGTTTCGTACTCCATTACATAAACCCAGTCGTTTCCCAGGTTCAGACCAAATATAATTATAACATAAATAAGCCAAGAGTGACATATGAAGATGCAACTTGGATGACTAGAGTACTAAATAGTCATAATAGACTTAATACAACACAACAGAAATAAAACATGACAACTCCTAAATATAGCTAGCATCAGCCTCCTGCTCGACTCTGGAAGCTTTATTTGTCCACCTACTAAAACCCGAAAATCCTCAACCCTCAGCATACGCAAACCAATTTTGAGCACCCGAGAGTTTAAGGTGGAAAAAATATAAACTTCGAGTCAGATATAAAGCCTGGTGTGAATAATAATATACATCTCGATTACTTGATATTAAGTGAGACCATGTTGCTTAGCGAAATGGGTTTCCCCTCACTAATATCCTTTTAAAACACATCTTTTGAAAATCTTAATCCTGCAACAAAAGCTAGTTAAAACAATATTGCAATATCATATATGTACACAAATCAGGTAACAAATGGACTATCTGTCCGAACACTATAGTTTTGTTTGGCTAACTACTAACCTTTGGCTGACTCGGGCCTACCCAACAAACTAAACAAATAATCTAATTTTTGTTACATACTCCTCTTCTGGACAGTCTGTCCCTAACTTAGATCTCCCAAGGTCAACTGATCCTAATGGTTTTGCAGGCTCACCAATAACCTGTCTCCCCTCTATAGATTCCTTTCTATGTGTAACCTAATTTTAGTCTTACCTATAACAAAGCCCTACACACTGGAATTTTGGACCTATATTAGCTAGTGTCTAATAGCTAATGTATTGGGCGTGACCCTATACCAGTCTCATCTTGTATTCTAATATCTGAGTCATTATACTTAGGGTCAACTACCCATAAATTTTCCATGAAAACCTTTTCTTTCAAAATGATATAATCCTTTTAAATCATACTTAAATAAGGAAAATATTCTATGTTTTACTCAAAACACTTTGCCACGTTATATATATACACACACATTTTCCCAAAACATCATTGATGAAAGAATCAAAA
The DNA here is from genome assembly GCA_030765085.1 of Allium cepa. Taxonomy (NCBI): domain Eukaryota; kingdom Viridiplantae; phylum Streptophyta; class Magnoliopsida; order Asparagales; family Amaryllidaceae; genus Allium; species Allium cepa. Next base: position 445,536,034 of record CM060935.1, on the reverse strand, counting down.
CCTTTGTTTAAACCTTTAAACAATATCTTTCGAAACCACTGAAAGTACCCCTTTTGAAATCCTTAAAAGTGCCCCTTTTGATACAAGTAAAACCTTAGGGCGAAAGGTCAAACCATACCTTTCAAAGACATTCAAAACCGCTCTTTTGAAAGCCTTTTAAATCTTTAAACATCCTCTTTTCAAAACACTTTTAATATGCCTTTCAAAAGCCTTTGGAAACCTTTCATTTATAGCCTTTCGAAAACATTAGGGAACCAACCCTTCGAAACCTTTATCTTAAACCTTTCGATATCATTAAGTTCTTTACATAAACCAAACATTTCGAAAGCATTTGGGTTCAAGTAAAACATGTGGAACAACCTTCCGAAACTATTTAAAACCATTCCTTTCGAAACCTTTGAGTTTAACTTTCAATAGAACAAACGGGTCATAAAACAACTAAGTTGAAAGCACTCTTCCGAAAGAAATTTTCTAAGTAAAGAAGTGATGGTGTCGAAATCAACCCTTTGAAAGCATTAGAGAAGTGGCTAAGTTTTAAAAAAAAGTAACCCTTTTGAAACCATTTGCTTTGAAAGGTGGAAAGTGGCAACAAGGGGTTTCGACCCCTTTGAAGGTGTTTACTTACAAAAAAAGCGCAACCACTTTCGAAACCATTCCTTAAAATCATTTAACCGAGTCAAAATTTATCTAAGTTGAAAGTATTCCTTTTGAAAGCCAAGCAGGTGCATTTTCTTTTAAAAGTGAAGTAAGGCTTCAACCCCTTCGAAACCCCTTGTTTCGACTTCATACCTTTCGCCTCAGTCCAATTCGCTACATACCAAGTTTTTGGTACAATGCGCATTGATTTCAATGGAGATGAAGGTAGAAGAACTTAGTCAAAAGCTTTGTGCCAAAAGTGGCAAAATATGTAAAAAGCATGACTAAACTAATTTTCGCATAATAGGCATATAACTAAAATCGTAAAAGCACGTATTGGAGAATGGATTCCATACAATAAGTGGGCTACTGGGGTACCGCCCGTCATGGTGCATCTCTAGATAAAATAACATCGATGTCGAACTTATAAACCTATGCCAACACAGAACCATCCAACCCTTTACTGTATAGTACCGAATACGATCACCTCTTAGCTAGTGGGCCCGTAATCATACAACTAAGAGATAATATCGACTCTAGATAGGTATGATCATACCCTACTTAGTAGCAAACCATTTAGCCCTGCTGCGTCCCCTTGTTTTAGTCATTCCCATTGATCAGGCTTGAGGCTATGTTTTACCTTTTTATATAGCACTTCCCACTTGGAATGCTAACACTACCCTACAAGCTACAATGCAATGCCAACATTCATCCATACAAGTTCATTCTAGGACCAAACGAACGCTTGAGAGCTCCGTCTTCAATTTCACCATCTTCAAGATATCTTTACTTCGAAATGCTTGAGTTGGATCGAAGTGATCTTCAAATAACATACCCGATCCCAGTCTTTTTGAAACAAATTTCGATAATTTTCAGTAAACTCAACCCCGGTTCATTAAGAAATAAACAATCAAAGATAAGAGCGGAGGTCACCACCCAACTGTTAGTGGACGAATTTCCTTATCATTGCCCTAGGAAAACGAAACGAGATTTATACGCACAATACAACATCATTGGAGATGATTGTGCTATATAACTCACGTGTTTCTCCTAGATATTTCCAAAGTTATGTTTTGGCTCCAAGTTCAATAGTCGGTTATTTAACCATCGAATAAAAAAACATTCAAATCAAGAATTTAAATTCCATAGGGAAAATCAACAATGGTTAATCATACAAGCAACCACTAACCTCCTTTTGAATAATCTTTCATTTATTATATCCAATTTGTAGACACCTGAATAAAATTCCTTTTACAAAGATATATATATATATATATATATATATATATATACATACATACATATATACGTACACACATATATATATACCTGCATATCCTTAAATCTATATACTTGGAAAAATATCCATATACTTATCTCAACGGTGTAAGTATATTCACCAAACATTGTAGTAGGTCCTTTTTCTACAATTCTAAAACCATTTATAAACTCCATTATACGTCCACAAAACCATTTATAAAACTCCTTCTATAAATCAATGAAACCATTTCAAAAATTCTTTAATAAATATCTAAAACCATTTATAAAACTCTTTTATCTTGTAGATAATCTTCCTTTAAGTTTCCCAAACCATGTTATAAGGTTCCTCTTATAAAACCCACATATGCTTATAAAATCCAGTATATAAATCTCGAAAACAATTATAAATAAATTCTAATCATTTACTTTAAAACACTGTTAGATAATAATAAACATTATTGATAAATAAATATTATCCTTAAAAAATCTTAAAATAATAATAATAAATTTCAAAACATTCTTAAATGAACAATAGTAATTTATCTTTAACATTATTACAATAATAATAATTAATCTCCAAAACTTTATTGACAAAAAATTATGATTAATCTCAAACCATATGAATAATTAAATAATTTACTTTTCAAAATATTAAAATATTGATAAATAACTTTAAAACAATATTGGTATAAATAACCACTTTTAAAACAGTATTAATATAAATAAACAACTCTTAAAAACATAAATATACTTCCTTTATATAATTCCTCACTTAAATTTCAACATAATCATTCTCGTATTTATAAATTGTATTTAAATCTCTTGTGTTTTATTAACTTCCTTTTTATAAGAATCCTTTCGTTTATAAAACTCCATTCATAAATCTATTCCTTTCTATTTATAAATATCATTTAACACCTCCAAATTTACCCTCGCCTTCATTTTCCAAAATAGAATAAACTAGTTTTCTAAACAACATCCCATATATTATCATAAATCCAAAATTTAATTTATTTTTCCCCAATCTAACCAATGATAATAGTCTTCCTTTTATTTATAAAGCACTGTTTATAAATCTATCCTTTTATTAATAAAATACGATTTTACAAATCTTCACTCTATTTGTAAAGTGTCTCATTTATTAACACATTTATAAATTAACCTTAATATATGTATATATGCATGTATATACACACATTCACACAAATAAATAGACACACATCTATTACTTTATATAAAATGATTATTAAATATTTATATCAAAATATTTCTATGTTCTTTTTAAAATTGTATTACTTTAATATAAAAGAAGGACTTATTTTTAAGATTTTAAAAACCTTTATTCATAGTTCAAAAATCTCTATTTAAAATATTTTATAAAACTCTAAATTATAAACTCCAAAAAATCATACCTTTGTTTTAAAATAAATTTCTTTTTTAAATAATTTAGGAAAAATTATTAAACATATATAATTTTCAAAATCACTTTGAAATCTCTTTTTAAAACAACTCATTAGTTTATAATATTTAAAAATACCAAAATTAAGGCCCAATGCTACTAAAGCACTAAGTAAGCAAAATCATGTCCATGTCATCAAAAATAGCATCCAATAAGTCATATTCACAATATTTATGAAATGTAAAATCAACAGTGCGAGGAATCCTGTTGGATCCCTACAACCTGTTCCCTACATCACATACAATATATAATCATAAAATATAAGTCAACCGCTATGAGATGAGGTCATATAGAAAAGGTCATTTTCTCTTACATGGGAACATAAGAAGGTCTCATCCACTCCAGGGGAATGACTATATCCAAACCAACTAATAAAATAGTAAATCGTCCAAACAGTCAATAATAATCAACAATAAAATATCTAAACAACCAATAAATAAGTTTTATCGACTATAATATTTATGGATAACCAAAAAGGTGAGTTTAACTCATATTGATTTTAGTAGTTGCTAAAGCATTCCGTTTTGAATTAAATTGAGTGGACGTTCAATTTTAACCCAAATTCTTACTGGCTCCAAATCTATCCAATCCAAATCCATACCATAGAATTTGTTGATACGATCACAATGCAACTTGTCACGTTCGATTTGGACCCCATAAGATATAGCTACAGATTAATCAAAATTTGAATAGTTAAATCTTAAATAATTTAAATTAGTTAAAATTTAGATTCCTAATCACCTTTAATCAAATCCAGGCCAGTGATTTTCCCTCTCCCTGCCTCGTGTTCCCACCAAGAATGAAAATATGACCAAAACTAGGCAACTCGCAATATTTGCCTCAACGTTCGCCGCCCCACCGTGCCTTTCTCCATTACCTAGGTTGCCCCACGCTTCGTCCGCCATCGCCGACCCTCCGATAACCAACTCTGCCATGAATCCCAAAAATGACGCCCGCCATTCGTAGCGAGTTGCCGCCATCGTGCCTCGATTCGAGTCGATCCAACCGTGAGTATATTCGTGGAGTCGAGCTCAATGTTTTACTATGTGAACTCGTGGCCTAATTTCTCCTCTAGAGGTGCCTAGCAACGTTGACCATTCAATTGTGGGTTTTCTAAGTGGCAACACTGAAATTGGTTTTAGGGTGCAAAAAATGAATTAACCAAGTCCTTTTAAAGAAAATTTTCAAAACACTATTCACATGTTAAATTTTTGAACTCCAAACAAGGCATGCTGCCTAGCGTTATATATGTTATACCCCTATTTTGAACACAATAGAACTATTCTCGAGACCTAATTCGATCATATATTGAAGATAGCTTTTCCAACCTAATTATATTATATTAGTTTCCAAAATTGATCCCTACATGTTTCGATCTCGCACACCCAAACGATACGTCTAATCGCCACAAAATTCGATGGCATACTATAGTTCACTATTACCTATCAAATGATGTTACTTTCATCGAAATCCACGATTGTGCCACAGATCGATAATTTAACATGTTAATCATAACGATTTATTATTAAAAACCAGTTTATTCACTTTTATCCAAATTTAAAAGTTTATTATCTTTATTGTCATTCAAAAATAATTTAAATTAGCATTAGAAATCATTTATATTCAAATTAAAAACAAGATTTAATAATTTAAACAATCCCAACTATTCCAGTAACCATTGTGTTTGAAATTCAAGTTATTTAACTTATAAAATTTACTTTTCAATATTTTAAATCAATTAAATTTTCCAAATCCAAATGTCTAAAATTCTGGGTCGTTACAGTCTTCCCCCTTAAAAGAATTTTGTCCCTAAAATTAGCAAGTAAGAAAAATGCCCCAAATACCTTAACTTTTCAAAACTAATTAGTTGAAATAGATTATAAAATTCCTTTGTTTATTAGATCCACCCAACTATACCAACAAATTTACTTCCATTCATTTCAAATTATAACCAAAAATCAAATTTTAGTTATAAAAATTATTTCCCAAAATTATCGAAAAAAATCCTATTATGGAGAAATTCGCCAACGTATCCTTTGTGTGACTCGATCATAAGATATAATATATATACATCTCATCATCGAGGATGAGATATCCCGTAGGGAAAAGTATAAAAATACGATATGTAGTTTGAGATATGTACCTTATTTTAGTATTAGCAAGCATATACAACAAACATAATGTGAATGCGAGCTCCAAATCTGAAACATACGCCATCCCCACCTATTAATCACTTAACAACCAATGAGAACAAGTATATGGGAAGATAACACATTATATAACATATAGAATGTACAATAACTATATCCAAATGTAACAAGAAAAACCCTCGATAATTAATATCCATTTCATGTTCCAATGTCAGCTTTTAATTTATTAAAGCCCGTACGATGTACATATATCATCCTAAATTATCTCAAATCGGATCGCTCGATCACACAGTTTCACTTCTAAACTAGTATCATTCACATGACCACTCTAGTGCAGACTCAGATCCAGTTCCTTAATAAGAAAACTCCATTCTCCTTGCATAGCCATATACTATAATAGAGAATATCAGAATCAATCAAAGATCCATATCCCGTGTTTTCCGTCAAGAACCGAGTGAAAAATCCTAACTTGGACCAATGTAAATCATCTCGAAATCGTATATTCGAATCTGGATCAAACAGTTATGAAAATAAAATAATATGCATACAACTTACGTATACTTCTGTTGGTTTGTTAGTTGTACCAAATTCTTTTTGTTCTTATTCCATTAATTCACATTCAATAAATTTACAATCCATTAATTTAGCATAGAACTTTTAAAACTAATAACACTTGTAACCATTGCACAAAATTTTACTTAAGTTTATTATAAACATTTTATACAACACACTAATGTTTATTACCACTCCAATACTTAAGTTCATATTCAATTCTATCAAACAACACTCCAAGTATATTCAATGAATTTTATAACTCAAGTTCATATCCATCTCATTCATTCATTTCATTAATTTACTTAATTCATCATCCAATTAAATTTCATTTAACCTTTCTTAAGTAAAACTTCATTTCATTTAATTCATTAACTCGATTTATTTAACTTTACTTAAGTTAAATTTAAATTTCATACCTCAATTCCAAATTTCCTTTCTTATCTATACCATTTTAAAATTATAAGTTCAAAAACTCATTTTCATATATGTATCAAATCATACTTTGGATTTTAAAATCAAACTTTTTTTTTACCAAATACAACTCCAATGGAAAATCACTAAGGCAGCAATTAATAACTTAGAAACTTGAAATTGAATGCTGATGATGCTACAATCATCACCAGAATTATTTTCCAGCGACTGAAGTGAGTTCAGTGCTTTCTATCTCTTTTAAATCCCATTTTAAAATATTTCTAACCCAAATATTTTCAAAATAATGCTATTATTATCCATCCAACTTGTGAAAAACAATTTTCAAAATCAATGGGTTTTAAGTTCTCAAATTCCTTATTTTAAATCCATTTTTATTTACAAATCAGATTTATAAATATACCTGTGTAATTTATTTATAAATTCATTTTCTTATGTAACCCATTTTTCAAATGTTCATCTTTTTTTTACATTATATTAATAACAATTTTTATTAGAACGCAAATAACAAATGATAATAATCAAAATATCATTATTCACTAATAACCAACACACATCAATTATAATTATAACAATTTATGATTTTTTTTATTCTTTTATATATAAAAAATGATTTAGGTAAAATTATATCATTAACCAATTCTCAAAACAATACTGTGTCAATTTACCTGTTAACCGTTTAGAAATCCCTATCAATATCATGGCGTCCCACGCACCGATCAAAATTCATAAGCCCTCAACAAATAAATCAACATAGTATAAAAAATTTATAATTACTAACAAATATGATCTCATATATATACACTCAGACTCAAAATAAGGCATTCCATTACTTTATCTCTTAGTGAGTTTCCCCACCAAAGCCAAGGTTCTCGCTTAACCTAACTCTGATACCAACTATAACAACTCACGAATCCGCACAATACAAGCTTACAATAAACCACACATGTCAACTGAAATTGAATGGAAAGACGGATAGTTATGGAAAAAAAGAAGGAAGAAAAAAGAAGAGAAGAGAAGAAGAAGAGAAAAGAAACTAAAGCAACATATTATCTCACAATCGCAGCAGAATAATATATACTATAATATCAACGATCTTTACAAAAGAGAAACTGTTATATACATACATCCATTAGAGTACAACGATAAGTCACAATCATCAGTCTGGACAGTTATAAAAATCTATCCTCATAAATGCTGATGATTTCAACAACAAAGCAGCCAAAAATAAACATATATGTGAATACAACTACAAGACCTCCAACTTGTCTCCTGAGCTCCAACGCATGCAAATCAATTTGTAAATATGCTCGGTTTTACCCGAGCATTATAATAAGGTAATCGGTCTGGAAAACAAGCGTGAGAAAACACACTCAACAGGATTTTTAAGTTATAAAAAAACCTTTGAAATCAAAAGTATCTAGTAAAACTACGCCGCACATAAACATGGACGGTTTTTCACCTTACGATAACCAAAACATTTCATATGAAATTCTTTGATATTGTCATAGTGTCTAAGATACAAATACTTATTAATCATAGCCGAAATTGTTACGTTAATTAAATTTCTGCATAATAAATATATAACTAAAACCGTAAAGGCTTGGAGAATGGATTCCATACAATGACCGAGCTACTAGGATATTGCCCATCACGTTGCATCTCTAGATAAGCTACTAGGGTATCGCCCGTCACATTGCATCTTTAGATAAATTAACACTGAGGTCGAACCTATCGGCCCCTGCCAACACAGAATCAGCCAACCCTTTGCTAGATAGTATTGAATATGATCACCCATTCATTAATAGGCCCTGAAGCATACAATTGAGAGATAATATCGACTTCGGATAAGGATGATCATATCTTACTTGCGTGCAACCCACTTAGTCCTGCTACATCTCCTCTATTTTAGTCATTCCCAATTGATAAGGCTTGAGGCTACGTTTTACCATTTTATATAAAACTTCCCACTTAGAATGCTAACACTGCCCTCTAGGCAATAATGCAATGCCAACATTCATCCGTACAAGTTTGTTCTGGGGCTGAACGAACGCTTGAGAGCTCCGTCTTCAATTCCATCATCTTCTAGATATCTTCACTTCGATACACTTAAGTTGGATCGAATTGGCCTATGAATAACATACCTGAACCCGGTCTTTCTGAAACAAATACGATAATTTTCGGTAAACTCAACCCCGGTTATTTATGAAATAAATAGTCAAAGATAAGAGCGGAAATCACCTCCTAACCGTTAGTAGGCGGATTTCCTTATCATTAGCACAGGAGAACAAAACGAGATTTATACGCATAGTACAATATCATCAGAGCTGACTGTGTCATATAACTCACATATTTCTCCTAGATATTTCCAAAGTTATGTTTTGGGTCCAAATTCGATAGTCGATTATTTAACCATCGAATAAACAAACACTTAAATCAGGAATTTAAATTCCATAGGGAAAACCAACAATGGTTAAGCACATAAGCAACAACTAACCTCCTTTTTATTAATCTTTCATTAATCAAATTCACTTTGTAGATACCTGAATAAAATTCTTTTTACAAAGATATATATAATATCCACAAATCTTTATTTCTCTATACTTGGAAAAATATCCATATACTTATCTCAACGATGTAAGTATATTCACCAAACATTGTGGAATATTTCTTTTTTATACAATTATAAAATCATTTATAAACTCCATTATACATCCACAAAACCATTTGTAAAACACATTTTATAAATCTATAAACCCATTTTAAAAATTCTTTTATAAATCCCTAAAACCATTTACAAAACTCTTTTATTTTGTAAATAATCTTTCTTTAAGTTTTCCAAACAATGTTATAAGGTTCCTCTCATAAAACGCACATTTGTTTATAAAACCCAACTTATAAATCTCGAAAACAGTTATATATAAATTCTAATCATTTACTTTAAAACACTATTATATAATAATAAACATTATAAATAAATAAATACTAACTCTAAACATCTTAAAATAATAATTAATAACTTTCAAAACATTCTTAAATAAAAAATAATACTTAATCTTCAACATTATTACAAATTATATTAATTAATCTCCAAAACTTTATTAAGAAATAATTATGATTAATTTCAAACCATATTAATAATAATTTATATAATAAACTTTACATAATATTAAAATATTGATAAACAGCTTTAAAACAATATTACTAAAATAACCACTTTTAAAAAACATTATTAATATAAATAAGCAACTTTTACAAACATAAATATATTTCCTTTATACAATTCCTCACTTAAATTTCAACCTAATCAATCCTGTATTTATAAACTGTATCTATAAATCTCTTCTATTTTATTAACTTCCTTTTTATAAAAATCCATCTATTAATAAGACCTCATTCTTAACTCTATTCTTTTCTATTAATAAATATCGTTTAACACCTCCAAATTTATCCTCACCTTCAATTTCCAAGATAGAATCAACTATTGTTCTAAAACAACATCCTAAATATTATCATAAATCCCAATTTGATTTATTTTCCTCAAACCAACTCAATGATAATAGTTTTCTTTTATTTGTAAAACACCGTTTACAAATCTATCCTTTTATTAATGAAATGCGATTTTACAAATCTTCAATCTATTTGTAAAGTGTCCCATTTATACATTATAACATTTATAAATTAACTTTAATATATGTATATATGTATATTTGTATCTATTACATTATATAGAATGGTTAATAAATATTTATATCAAAATATTTCTATCTTCTTTTTAAAACCATATTCCTTTATTATAGAAGACAGACTTTTTTTTAAGTTTTTATAAATTTTTATTCACAACTCAAAAATCGATATTTGGAATATTTTATAAAGCTATAAATTTATAATCTCTAAAAAATCATACTTTTTGTTTTAGAAATAAATTTATTCTCTGAGTAACTCAAGAAAAATTGTTAAACGTATATAATTTCCAAAATCACTTTGAAATCCCTTTTTTAGAACAACTTATTAGTTTATATTATTTTAAAATACAAAAAATAAGGCTCAATGCTTCTAAAGCACTAAATAAGAAATATCATATCCATATCATCAAATGTAGCATCCGACAAGTCATATATCACAATATATAAGAAAAGTAAAACCAACTGTGTGAGGAATCCTGTTGGATCCCTCCAACCTGTCCTCCTGCATCACATACAATATATAATCATGAAATATAAATCAACCGCTTAGAGGCGAGATCATATACAAAGGGTCATCCGCTTTTACACGGGAATGTAATAGTGTCTCGTTTGCTCCAGGAACAAGACTATATCCAAACCAACTAACAAAATAGTAGATCATCCAAAAATTCAATAGCAATCAACAATAAAATATCTACATAACCAATAAATATTATTTATCAACTATAACATTTCTGGATTACCAAAAACGTGAGTTTAACTCACATTGATTTTAGTAGTTGCCAAAATGTTCCATTTTGAATTAAAATTAAACGGATATTCAATTTTAACCCAAATTCCTACTAGCTCCAAATCTATCCAATCCAACTCCATGCCATAGTATTTGTCGACACGATCGCAACGTAACTTATCGTGTTCAATTTGGACCTCGTAAGGTATAACAACGGATTAATAAAAATTTGAATAATTAAATTTAAATTAACTTAACTTAAATTAAAATTCAATTCCTAATCACCTTTAGTCAAATCAAGGCCATGATATTCCCTGTCTCTCCCTCGTGCTCCTTCGAGGAATGGAAATGCGACCAAATCCAAGTAACTCGCGATATTCGCCTCGATGTTCGCCACATCTCCATGCCATTCGCCGCGACCCACATTGCCCCATGCTTCGCCTACCATCGCCGACCCTTCGATAGCCAACCTCTACCGTGAACTATATTTTACTAGTTGAGTCATGGCCTTATTTTGCCTCTATAGGCTCCTAGCAAAGTCGACCGTTCGATTGTGGGTTTTCTAAGTGGCAGCTCTGAAATTGGGTTTAGGGTTTGCAAAAAATGAAATAACCAAGTCCTTTTATAGAAAGATTTCAAAGCACTATTCACATGTTAAATTTTCGAACTCCAAATGAGGGGTGTCATTTAGCGTTCTATAATTTATACCGTAATTCTAAACACAATGGAACCAGACTCATGACCTAATTCAATCATATACAGAAGATAGCTTTTCAAGCCCAATTATATTATATTAACTTCTAAAATTAATCTCTTTGCATTTCAATCTCGCATGCCTAAACGATATGTTTAATTGCCATGAAATTCAACGGCATACTATAATTCACTATTGCGGATCCAATGACATTTGTTTTGTCGAAGTTTGAGATTATGCCTCGGATCTATAAGTTAACACGTTAATTATAACGAATTATTATCAAAAACCAGATTATTCACTTTTATTCAAATTTAAAAATTTAATATCTTTATTCTTACGTAAATAGAATTTAAAGCAGCTTTAGAAATCATTTATATTCATATTAAATCTAGGATTTAATAGTTTAAACAATCCTAAATATTCCAATAACCATTATATTTGAAATTCAAATTATCTAACTTATAAAGTTAAATTTTCAATATTTAAATTAATTAAATATTCCAAATTCAAATGATTGAAATTCTGGGTCGTTACAGATTTCAAATATACTTGTTTTATTTTTTTCGATGCATAGATTTTAAGATTTAAATTTTTGAAGTTTTCTTTCTTTCTTTGTTCACTAATTTTTGTTTTTGATGAAACGGTGAAAATTAAAAGAGATTTAAGTGCTTGTTTTAATTTATATCCTAAAATTTGGCATCTCTCCGCATAGATTTTCATTTACATACAAATCGCGAACGAAATACAAAAATATAGTCGCGCTCAAAACAGCTATGCGACCTCAAAACAAATATACACTAGTTAACATATTTTGTAAAATCATAAAAATACCACCATTTTTCGAAAAATCATCAAACGATAATTTAAATATTTTCCAAATTAAAAATTATGGAAAAATCAAATAAATTAAATTAAAAATAAATCAATAAAAATCGAGTCATTATATTAGAAAATTGATTTTCTTATCATTTATTCGAACCATTTATTATTAAAAATAAATTTACAAAATGAATTTGTCGTTATTATTTATTAATTAAAAAGAATTAAATAAGACCATTAAATCCATTTAAGTAATGTTCAGTTCAAAATCCAGGAATTTAAATGACTATTCAAATATTAAATTCACATTTCCAATATTTACATAATCCCTATATTTGAGTATAAGTTATTTATATTTTTAAACACTGACTATTTAAATAATTAAAAAATCAAAATGGTAAAATTCCGGGATGTTACTATATGTGTGTGTGTGTATTAAAGTACAAATTAGCTTTAACAATAATGTAATGATGTTTGAACTATGTTTTAATAAAAGCCAATTTTAGGTTGCCTTCTATAATTCACATACACCTATGTTTATAGTAATCCACCTTTTGCCAAGGTAGTAGACATGCAGATTTAACACAACAGACTTCACGATTATCAAGGTTGGCTAAGAGAAATGATTGTGAGGTCCAAAAATCAAGTGCAGGCAATGATATGAAGCGATGATCAACCGAGACCAAAAGATAGAACATGAAATTTTCCTCAAGGATAGCTTTTAGGGCTTTTTTTAGATGTAGGACAGTCTGCTAATCATTTTCTCTAAAGGACAAATTTTCGTTTTTTCTTTCCAGCCCAGTTTTGCATGCTTCTTCTTCTTCATTTCGATCAAATTATTCAGTCGCGATCAAATATCTCTCCCACAATAAAAATATCGATCTACTTTGTTCGGTTATTTCAATTTCGTCCTTTTGAAAATTGTAGTTCATCGATCATTTTTTTCTTACGCGCGTTTTGTTGATCTCGTTCTTTTCATATTTGTATCGTGATCGATTTTTTCTTCAAATTGTATTAATTAGGTATGTTTATATTTCTCTATTTTTTGTTGTTTTTTCTATTCGAGTTAAAAAAATTGGCCGTGCTATCTAATTGTGTTCATTTTTAAAAATGATATGCAGTGTTGTTGTTCTCATTGTTTGTTCGTTCGTCTATGGGAAATTGTGGAAGTAGTAGCAGGTTTTTTATTATTATTCGTTTCTTTATGCAGTGTTTTTTTTAATTTTCTTTTCATTTAATTTATCTTGCATTTTCTTTCATTAATGTTGGGATGATTGGAAAAGTATTATTTCTTAGGTTGTATATAAAGTTGTGATAGAATGGAAAAGCATCATATTTTAGGTTCAGTTTTTGGGTATCATTTTTAATTTGTTTTAGTATCATTTTTTTTATTATCAGTAACTAGGTATCAGTTTTGTATACGGTAGGTATCAGTTTTGTGAAATTGAATAATTAATGTTCTAAATTGAACATATTTTTACTAATGTTTATTTTTTATTTTTTTTGGCGGTGGGGATAGCAGTCTTCTTTGTCTATTTGTGTTGAATAATAACACTTTTTGCACTCGATTGTCTATTGATTGCTCTTTGTGTGATTTGAAGAACGAGATATAAGCTTGTGATGATTGGAAAAGTATCATTGATTGGGTTGTATATAAGCTTGTGATAGAGTGGAAAAGTATCAAATCTTAGGTTCAGTTTTCTAGTATCATTTTTATTTTTTCTTAGTATCAATATTTTGATTATCGGTAACTAGGTATCATTTTTTTATACCTTAGGTATCAGTTTTCTGAAATGGAAAAACTAATGTTCTAAATTGAACATGTTATTACTATTGTTTTTTGGCATTGGTGACAATGTGGCGTAGGTAGACCATCAGTTAAGCCTAAAGGAGGATTTTCATATTTTCAGAATAAGCAAAATAGATGTGGCGAGTGCAAAGCAGCTTGATCATGATAAATGGAATTGTCAAGCTTCGAAGAGGATATGATTTGATTTTTCATTTTGAATTTGTTCAGATTAATAAGTGGATGTGTGACTTCTTTTGGTGGTTTATTGTAATTGAACCTTTTGTTATTAATTTGTATTCAATATAGCATATTATCAAATTGATTTTAATTTCAAGTATTTAGTATAAGTGATATTATCAGTTTTACTATCAGTTAAATGTTTTTACAGTATCAGTTCTAGTGTTTGTTTTTACTAGTAAGAGTAGCTTTGTTTTAAGAACATAACATCATTACTTCATAAGCATCAAATTACAACAGAACATCATTACTTCACAAGTACAAATTTCAACAGAATTATATTACTTTACAAGTATCAAATTTAATTGTGAAACATCACAATGTGAATTCAGTTCTTTCCTTTTCTTTCTTCTTCTAAGCTTGATATGTATTTAGATAGACTCCAGCAATGTTCATCATCTGTCAATATTGCATGTACAATCTTTGCTATTGTGGATAATATTTCCTTTTTTTCAAGTTTTATTGGTATTTTGCTTTTGTTCAGTGAAACGATGAATATCTCTACAAATATTCCACAGTCAAGCCTGTCGAAACCAAAATGTAATGTTAGTGTCAGTTTGCATAAGTTGTATTATCAGGTTTACAATTAATACAAAACATTGAATTTTAAGGATAATGGTACAAGCATATAGTATGCTTTGAATTAAAATATTTAACAGTTTTACTAGCACACTTACCATCGATTTGTTATGAATTTTTGCGTTTGTAGTTATTACTTTAAGATATATTTTCTAAATATTTTGTTTTATTTTTTTATTATGTAGTTATCTTTTTTGTTTTTGTAGGTGTCAGTTTTGTTTCTGTAGGTACCATTTTCTTTTTATGTAGGTATTAGTTTTGTTTTTGTAGGTATCAGTTTCTTTTATGTAGGTATCAGTTTTGCTTCTGTAGGTATCAGTTTCTTTTGTATATGTATCACTTTTCTTCCTGTAGTAACTGTTTATTTTTGAACTAAATGTTTTTGAAATTGAGAGATAATATTTTTTCAATATTTTGTTATAAATCAAATTCAATTAAATATAAAAGGCATACAATGATGTATAGAATTATATATGAAATGTTATAAGGCAAAAACACAGTTAGTTTGAATAATGAGAAACTTTCAATTGATTATGACTAGTAGTTTAAATTGTATTGTTTATTTTGTTGTCAGTAGATATCATTTTAACCAAAAAAAACTTACATGTCTTCTGCTTGTTGTACACACTTTATTTGATGCATATCATCTGGTTTCACCTTCATGCCTGTTATGCTATTGCTTTTTCAGATTACTTTGAGCATTTCTTCTATTTTTTGTCTCTAATAAAGACAAAATGTTAGAAAGTTAGGTCATATTCATCTTTTTATCTGTAATAAGTAATTTTTTTTAAAAGAAAGAGAAATCTCATACCAATTTTGTAGTTTCTTTTAAACTGGATATGGATTAACAAAATCATCATTATCTTATTATTTCAATATAAAGACAATAAGTAATTTGTGAAACAGATTATGTTGAAATGTAACGATAAGTTGCGTATTAGCCGCAATGAAATATTTTCAGTGAAATATGTAACAAATTTAAGTTTGCAGTAATTAGGTATCAGTTTGTATTAAGTAGGTATCAGTTTTCTGTAAGTAGGTATCATTTTTTTTCAAGTAGGTATCAGTTCATAATTTTCAATTTCAGTTACAACAGTTTCTGTTTGTATTTTCTTTTGAATCGTTTTTTATTTCTTCTTTTTGTTCTTTGCTCTCTTTTTTGCATATTTTCTTCTACAGTTTTCTCTACAACTATTTGTTGTTGCATGTTCTCTTCTTTGTTCCACGCAAAAAAATTTACTGTTACTATGACAAAAATATACTAAATTTGTTATACTTGATTTTATAGTATCAGTTATCTTCTCTGATATACTTTCTGTTATTTCTTGTTTGCTTTCAATTTTTGTATTATTTTCATGTCTTCTTTTTGTTCTTTTTTCTCTATTTTGCTTTTCCTCTTCTACTGATGTAGGGTTTTAAGTTTTAACTTGTTGCTTCTTCCCTTTACTGTCTTTGGTATTATTTCCACTAGAGGTAGGTTTCTCTCTTGTATCATTGCGTTTTCTCTTTTAATATCTACTGTTGGAAGTGATTCGACATTTTCATTTTCACTTTGTTGCTTCACTTTCGATGTAGCTAGGTTTTCTCCGATTGTCGACTATTGTTCTTATTGTTCGTCGACTTTCGATTGTTGCGGCTGTGTTGGAGATGTAGATTTGTTTCTGGTTTGGGTTCCATTTTTTTCGAGCAAAGTTTCGCCAAATTCTAAGTGAAAGCGAGGAGGAGGAGACGAATAGAATTCTTTGTTTTGTTTTAATTTGCATCCCGGCTTTGGGCTTTGTCCTTACGGTAAAAGTTTTTTGCATGTGTCCTTGTGAGTAATTATTTACTTTAATTTGTCCTTTAAATTATTTACCCAAGATAGAATCTCTATAATATTCTATGTATGGATTAGTACCTCGCTCAGGCAGGGGTTTTGTGCCTATCTCATCCCCTAGGGGATCGGTACATGTCCTCGGTTTTTGTCCCAAACTGGGTGAGACCTGTATAAAGTGACAAGGAAGGCCCTATGAGGCTATATTTCAAATCTCAAGTTGTTTGGGGTTTGTATGTGCAAGTTATGACAAATTACTTCACCTAGAAAGGGATTGTATAAAAAGGGATTGGTATAAATAGGATCGACATATTTCAGCCAAGAAAGTACAACTTAATGGAAAATAATCAATATCTCAAGGTCCATAAGTCTAATGCATGTAAAATTTTGTGAGCAAGATATAGGGACCCTAGGGATCACACATCAAATAGACCAAGTAAGAGGGATCGACCCTCTTCCCTCTATAAGGATCAGCTGTCATCAGCCTTCACAACATATGCAGCAAAGATTAATCAACAACTTGAGTTCTGCTAATCCAATTGGCATAAAACTTGGATATTAAGCATAATACAACATGGAGAAGCTCCCCTAGGGATCACATAGCATTTGAAGGAGTTTGTATGGATCGGCCTTTATCCTTCAATAGGGATCGACTGAACCCAACCTTATAGAAAAAATCGATCAATATCTCAACATTTACACATCCAATTGACGTGAAACTTGAAGCACGAGCTTACTACAACATGTGGAACACCCCTTAGGGATCTCATTCCAATCGGAAGAAGTAGGAGAGATTGGCACAACTCCCTTTAGAGGGATCGGTAGAAATCAGAATTCAAGCAACACTACTTCATGGAAAATGTGATATCTCACAAACGTACGTCAAAATTGCACGAAATTTAAGAAGTAGATAGCTAACATCATGCGACACCCTCGTAGGGACCGCAGCCCATTTGGACACACTAATAGGGATCGATACCGATCGCTATTATGAGCCTCGATGGGCGTGGAAATTTTTGCGTGGCCTTGTCTTGGTCTCCAGAACCTTCTTTCAAAATTTCAGCTCAATCCGTGCATGTCTTCCCTTATAAATTCACCAGTCATGGCATCAAAAAAAGGTGCTTCTTTCTACTTCTTTTTATTTTCAACCTAGGCTACAATCTACCAATTTTTTTCTTGAATTTTGGATTGTGGCTGTAAACAAGCTATAGTATAATAAAAAGGATCATTCTAAAGTGGACGTAGGCCAAAGTTTGCTGAACCACTATAAATCTTGTCTCCTTTTACTTTCTTTCATTTTTAGTTTGTTTGTTCTTCATATTATATTCTCTATATAAGATGTTATCTGAAATCTGTGACTGGATATTGATGCTTTCATACAACTGGGTATGGGCCAATTTGACACCAATAGTTTATATATGTATATATGCACATATAAAAAAATATAAAAAAAATCAATGACAAAGGCATATGTGGAGGGAATGTGTAACTGTTGTGGTGCAAATACCAACACATAAAACATTAAAATTTGCTATGCACACTTTATATATGTAATAATTACACATTCAAACATAAGCGCATTTGATGCGCTCATCAAATAAACAAAATAATAACACCAACGATTTAAAATTAAATCAAACTAATTTTAAATAATTACAATAAGGTGAACATTTTAGTTTAAAGAAAGTTTAGAAAAGTTCAAAATGAATTTAGACTACAAAGGTCCAATAAAGATCCAAAAAGATTTCATTTTAAAATTTATACAATTACCACGCTTCAGAACTGTCCAATTCCAACAACGGTATTGAGCCCAAAAGTCTATGCAGTCTCAATTAGTCATGTTAGGGCTAACCAATTATGTTTTTTAATTTAATAGAGTATCTAGAAAACCAGTGTCTAGTCTTTCATTTGGGTAATCAAATACCCAACCTCCTTGGGCCAAAAGTGAAGTGAGCCCAAAGGTTGCTCCTATCAGAAAACTCCCAATTTGAATTGAACTTGGGCTATTTTTCAAAATCGTTTGAAAATTAAAAATATAGATTTTAAATTTAAAAGTTAAATTTAAAATAAGACACACTAACAGACACATGTGTGTGTGTGTATTACAAAAGTTATAATGTAATGAAAATTTTCAAAATGTTTGAAGTTAAATGTAAGTTAATTTCGAAATTAGAATTTATTAATAACATAGTAAAATAATTAAATTAATTAAGTAATATACTTATATGCATGTATAATATATAGTTTTATATGTTATGTTGTCTTCAAATGTTTAAGATAATACATGTATACATGTAATATAATTATTCACAATTAATAAAATTTAATTAAAATAGTTTAACTAAACAAATTGATTAAAATTTAATTAATTAATTAATTAAAACACACACACACACATATAGGATATACGTGTTACTATAAAAGTTATTGTATATAAATATTTAATATAAAATTTTAAAATTGAATAATAAACAGTTAATTAAAGATTTTATTAATTAAAATTAATTAAATATGATTTAACTAATACAACTTTATATATAAAATTATTATACAAGCTAATTAAAATATAAAAGTTATATAATATAAATGTATAAACTAAAGGTGGTACATCACAGAAACACAGACTTATGGAATAAATACATATGCGAATGTATGTATATCATGATTCCCGATGTGTTTGACAATTGAATTACAAGAGTATTTCATTAAAAATACATTATTTCATAAGTTGATATCACTCTATATCTATAGTAAACATTATGAATCTTTAATATAAAGTTGTCTTATACCATTTATACATCAACAAATTACTTGCATTCTCTCTATTTTTCAAGCTTTCCTCAAACTAGAGATGTTATGTATTGTGATATTAATGTATAGACTAGATGAAGTAAGACACTCATACATATTTGTTGAGATTTCCTCAAGCTATGTGTAGTATACTTAGGCCGTCGTGAAATGGTGGGCATGAGTGAATAATCTTTTTTACTTGTTGAGCTTTTGTAAAGATAAAAATGAGATTAGGATAAGGAACCACGTGCTAGGAGTTGTATGTGATACAACCACTACAACAAAACAGCCTTTCTACAACGGGCAATGCGCGTTGTAATATGTGTTTCGCAACGGGCATGCGCCCGTCGTATTAGGCCTCGTTGTAACAGGTCCACTGTATTTTACAACGGGCAATAAACATTGTAAAGGACTGTTGTAATACACATTTTTACAACGGTCATTGGCCCTTGCAATAGACTCTTTGACAACATGCATTGACCGTTGAAAAATCCCTTTTGACAACATGCATGGACCATTGTAAAAAGCTCAAATAACAACATGCTCCGACCGTTGTAAAAGGTTGTATAACAACATGCTCTGAGCGTTGCAAAATAAATGCAAAATAAAAAAACAACAAGAGCATCTATGCAGTATATTCATACCAATAATGAATAATTTAACGAGTAATAAATATTATCATAAAACAACCAAAATCACAAAGTCTAAATAAAGCTAGAGTCATAAAATTCTAACACATTCCAAAAAGTTAGATAAGTTTATATTGACATAGTTCTAACATATACATGACAACTAGTTATGTAACAGCCAAATACATAAGCATTAACATATGACAACCAGCTACAAATATCATGTTCTAAGTACTATCGTACTAGACCATAGTTCTTTTGTTCCTTATAATCAAGATTCTAATTATCTCTTCACTACCATAGTTTTTTTGTTTAACGGCTCACTTATAATTCTCCATCAGGTCCTCAACTTCCTGCAGTTTTTGTCTGTCAGTGCAAATTAGTAGAATTTCTACCATTGCATTATAGGGTCCACTAAACTCTTTTATTCCTTCAAATCGAAATGGATTTATCAACCGTACATCAAGAGTGGAATCTCTTTCACACTTTGGACTCCAGACATCACCAATATATTATGGAGATAACGCGCTTGTTGATGAAAATGACGAAGTCGGAGAAGATGCTAGACATGTTTGCACTAATGGTGGATCTGCAAGCTTACAAAATATTGTGCTCATGCTTCGAACCATGTCCTCAGAAATTCTATTGGGTGACTATGGAATATGATCTGATATATTTGTACCAAGATATTCTGTTAGGCTCGCTATCCCTGAAGTACCACAATGTACTTCCTGTTTGGATACAAACGGTTAATGTTAAACGTAGCTAAATATGAGTGAAAATTTGAAAAAGGTAAAGCACATGATCAAAATTGTGAAAAGAAAAAGAAAAAAAGAAGACTCGCCTCCATCCAAATCGCAGCGTCAACGGTTATACTCATATAGGTATATAACAAAAACAATAACCTACACGAATCATAATTCAGTATTTTACCCAACTCTTGTGTCCAATTTTCATTAGCTTATATTAAACCGATAAAATCAAATTTACTCATTATAATGCAGAGGCAGAGAGTGGCATGCCTGAAGGGCTCTAGATAGACTACCATCCGATGGTGATGTCCTCGACAAATAAACTACACGATGAGAAAAAGCAGACTGACACCGATGAGCACCTGGACCAGTAATTTTTTCTGTGTTCATATCAACTACTTGTTTGACTTTAACATCCTTCTTTTCATATGTTCGTGTGTATATACTATTTTCAATGGATTTTGATCTACTTGATGAGAAGTTAGGTGTTGATTCACCTCTAAATAGCATTCTTTTTGGGTTATCATGGGGGCGTGTAGGAGTTAGAGTATGTATTTGTTGGTCAAATGCTTTTCTGTATAGAGAAAGAAGATATTGCTCAAAGTGCACCACTTCCAGCTCTAAAGTTGCAATTTCCTTGATTAGATCCTTTCTGGCTATAATTATGATTGACAAAATCGTTCTTCAACATTAGAATAGTATAATAGTCAAAGGTTTACTTATGTTAAGATTAGATAGTCGAAATGAATAGGGGTACCTTGGGAATAGAACTCTCGTCTGAAGAGAAGGTAGTCGATGAGTTATGCTCTAATGCTTTTTCAAGCACACCACGCACCTGTATTTGATCCTTTAGATGTCTTTCTAGCTGAAGTACCTGCATTGCAGCAGCTATTAATATGAAGATATTGAGGAAAAAATATGCAAGTCTACTCATGGCAGAGTTAATATGGATGAGGCAATATCATTTTTCTTTTCAACAATCCATTTACACCATTTTCAATAAATAAATAAAATTGCTGAGACTTTGTTTTTTACTCAAATCCAATTGTGAGTCAAATCCCCTGCACCAGAATCCCATCTTTCCCCTGCCCCCAACTAATCAGGGACACCGATTTTCAACCATTTTGCAATTAATACCCCCAACAACAGGATAGAGAAAGGGGTTTAATTGCAAAATGGCTGAAAATCGGTGTCCCCGATTGGTTGGGGATAGGGGGAATGGGGATTCTGTCTCATCCAATTATGCTCGTTTCCAAACTGATTCTGTATAGAGTAGTACTTCAAACTAGATTTATTATCATTTTTGTTTTACTTCAACAAGAAGCGCAATCGGTATTTTTGTCCAGTATTATAATGGAGTATCAGCTTAGAGTTAAATTGTACTCCAGGTTCTTCAGGGTTTAAAAGATAAAAATAAAAAACATATTAAATGATATAGTAGGAATACCTCTTTCTTCAAAGAGGTTTTGGCCATAGTTACAGGGCATAGTTCCCTCCCTTTCTCCTTCAGCCCCTTGGCTTTGCTCATTTCCTATAAAATAAATAAATGTTAAAATTACTATCTCTTTATGCACATAAACTCATGGAAAAAAAAGAAAAACAATCAAACAAAAAAAAGACAGGAAAAAGAGGGAAATAAAAAGGAAAAAGAGGAAAGAAAAGCATCTATTGGCAGCAAAGATCTTGCGACTTCCATTTTAAACATTCATTTTAGACACTGAACAAAATTGCACAAAACAGAAAAAGTGAAAAGCAGTATACTCGAAGAATTAAAGTTAAAGGTAAGCAAACAAGAGATGTGAGAAAAAAATAAGAACTGAATTAATCTGTAAAGAACAGATAAATACCAACATAAGATTCTGAAGAGATTCATCAGAAGAGTGCAGGATATCTTCCTTCGCTTTTTCACAATCACTGTTAATAATTCAATTAATCTTATAGGTATTAGAAATATGAAACTGAATTTTGACAAACGTTTTCTTCTAGAGAAGAGAGGATAAAATAAATGTGCTTACCTCGTAGATCTTTTATGCCTGGTGCAAACTGAAGATCGTGACTCCATTGTATGCAAGAAAACAGTTATTCCTCACTACATATCACATGCACCTGTTTTATGATCCGATATTTCTATAAGAATACAAAATAACTAAACATTAAACATGGTTTTAAATATAGTGCAGATTAAAAAAAATTAGTGCAACATACTATAATGAGCAGGTAAGTTGATGACTAATAAGTCAACAAATTCAGACTAATTAGTGACTTGATATCTCAAGCAAAAATCACAATCAAACATCCCACTTTTATTTGCAGTTGTACCGTAAATATTGATCAACTGCTAGTTATAGACTTTTTAGTCGTTGTATAGCCTTAATATAAAATGATAACTTTCTTGTTTCCTAGTCGAGGTAAAAGCAAATGATAGGTAATTAGTTAATTATTTTAATAATATGTACATACAACGAATAGAAGTTGGATATTGCAAGTATTATGTATAGAAAGAGATAGCAAACTAAAAGACTTAAACGTTTAGGACAAAAACAAGAGAATGCTTTGCTTTATAAAGGAGAAAAGGAGGCTAAACAAACATCAAAAGAAATGAAAGCAAGGGATAAAAGAAGGATTTTATTAATTCAAGAAGACCTGAACTACTTGTCAATTTTCTTTTGGATTAAGTTTCGATATAAATTAACTGACAATAAACGAATGAGAGCATGCAATGCTTTTAATTGTCCTTTTATATTAGCGGTACTAATGTTTGCCAACGAATCAATTATGTAAGTTGAGTTGCATGAGTTTTGATTTTAGGGGAAACAAAAAGAAAGCGCAAGCCATATTGTTACATACCTGACCATAAATTTTACACTACGTATAAACCACAAGCCTTTATTGCCGGTTATCATACCTTTTACACTACACATAAACCACAAGCCATATTGCTAGTTATCGTACCTGACCATAAATTTCTGCTACAGGCTGACCACAACCATTTTCCAGCCATCACAACCACTGTCAACTTGCAAACTTGCACCTCACAGGACAACTGAACTACCACCACCACCATCTTCCCAAACCCCACAGAAAACATCATCAACCACAACAAACAATCTCTCTGCCAATCGCCAGCAATCGTTCGCTGCACCCCAATCGAACTCACCTAAACCTTAACCGCAATCACCGAACTCCACCCAAATCCGCCAATAGCCTCACAACAAATCCGCAACCAAACTGCAATCGCCAACCCTCCTTTACCACAATTCGCCTTCGAACGCGTAACGCCTGAACCCCTTTCGCTACCAAAATCGCCTAGCCCAAACCAGCAACCTACTCAACAAACCACAAAAGCAATTTCTGAATCACGATGGAGACAGCGGAGTAGAAGGGCAGGCCGAGGATGTTGATCGCAATTTACGCGGAGAAAAAGTGTTGAAATAGAGAGGAATATGAGATGTTAAAAGTTTGATTCAGGGAGAACATCGTTGAGATTTATGAAGTAGAAACAGAAAAGAAATTTGGATTGGGGGAGATTGAAGAAAAGGAAATTTTTATTTAATTTAG
Organism: Allium cepa; assembly: GCA_030765085.1. Taxonomy (NCBI): domain Eukaryota; kingdom Viridiplantae; phylum Streptophyta; class Magnoliopsida; order Asparagales; family Amaryllidaceae; genus Allium; species Allium cepa. The sequence goes on along the minus strand of CM060935.1, from coordinate 445,511,466 downwards.
GTTCAAAAACTCAAAGAACGTTCGTGTGGAGCAAAAAAAAATTTAGGTGGAGCCAAAAATTTCCAGTTGGAGCAAAAACAACTTGAAATTTTTAGGTTTTATGAACTTTTGTTTGAAGCCAAAGAAAAACTTAAAATGAACTTTTATTTTTTCATTTTTCGAATATTATTAAATTTATCTTAAAATTATTATAATTTTAAAAAATTGAAATATTAAATATAATTATCAATATTAAATACTAAATAACAAATATTGTCTCTTAGTTATTAAGTACTGCTTATTAATCATTAATTATCAAAATTTAAATAGTAAATTAATCATTAAGAATTATTAATTAAAAATTAATTGTTAATTACTAATTATTTAATAGTTATTTTTTTAATATTAATTATACACTAATAACCATTAATGATTAATTTGTAATGATTAATTATTAACTATATTTATCGAATATTAATAATAATTATTTTATATTTATCTTTAATTATTAAGCATAAAAAGTAATTATAAAAATCTAGCTATTAGAAATTTAATTATTTATTATTAAATATCATTAGTAATTATTCAATACTAAATATTTTTTGTAATTAAATATTAGTTATAAATTATTTAATATTTAATATTAATAGTAATAAAATCAATTATTAATAATTAATTATGAAAATTTTAGTTATTAATTATTCATTAGTAAATGAATAGTAGTATTAATTAATTACTATATATTTATTTATTGATTGTTAATTTATATATTAACTATTAATTAATATATATATATATATTATTATTAGGAATTATTTCATATTTCAAATTAATTATTATATATTAATTCATTATTATTACTACTTAATTTTTTTTAATTAATTAATTATTACTTGCTAATTACTAGTAGGAATTATTTTATATTATTAATTAAAATTAAGTCTGGTGGAATATTGATTAAGTTATAAATGATTAATATAATATTATTAATGATTAATTGTTAAATATTAATAAGTAATATTATATTGTTAATGACTAGTAATTAGTAATAATACTATAATTAGTAATTAGTAACATATGATTAATATAATATTATTAATGATTAATTATTAAATATTAATAAATAATAAATATTAATTTTGAGAAAGCATTGTAATTATTAATTATTGATTGTCAAAAACTGGCTGTGGACATCTATTACAACGGGCGTTTTATGATCGCTGTAAAATTGACATCGGCTAAAACATGCATTTTATGACCGTCGTAAAATTGGCACCAATTATAACGGGCATTTTAGCCCGTTGTAAAACTGGCACCTATTACAATGGGCATTATGAGCGTTGTAAAATTGGCATCTATTACAACGGGCATTTTGTGAATGTTATAAAATTGGCATCTATTACAATTGGCATGAAAGAACTGTTGTAATAGAATTCTATTACAACGGGCAGTCATTGCCCGTTGTAAAAAGGGCGTTGTATAGGGCATCTATTACAACAGGCCTGAGTGGACTGTTGCAGTAGCCTTCTATTACAACGGGCAACCAATGCCCGTTGTAAAAAGGGTGTTGTAATTGGGTATTTTTGTTATAGTGAACCAATGAGGAGTAATCCATCGTAAAAGGGAGTATGGTTTGTTGAGCTTTCTAGAAGATCAAAATCTTAAGATATAGGAGTCCTAACACCCACTAGTGAAGTCGAAAGACTTCTGCGTTTTGCCTTAGAGTTTGGAGAAACATAGAAGACTAGTGAGAGCCTTATTAGAAAAATAAAATGGTAACATTTAACCTTTATAATATTGTAAAAACATATTCTATATAAAGTTATAATAATCTACATTAATAAATTTGTTCAACTAATATAATCGATAAAATGTTTGTCAATTAAAATATACAAATGAATTGAATTAATATTGACAAACAAAAAATATAAAATATGCTTATCAATATACTTTTGCATGTTGAGACATGCAAACATCCAATTATACAACCATTAAATGCATTCATAATTTGGACACTTATAAGTTTATTTTCCTGAGACTGTATATTGCATTCAACGAGTTTAAAACTCCAAAAGCAATACATGAATATGGATATTTGATCATATATGATGACATATAAATGTTATATGGTAAATGATCATAATTCATAATGTACGAAACCTCGACCAAATTAGTTCATTGAAATAAGCATGTAAACTATAATGTGAGATCGTGTATTCAATGTAATTGATTACAATAATGATCTCATTGTATTAAATATAACCCTAGACCAAAGGCCACATGATAGATTTAAGAATTTGATCGGTGAAATTTCAGTTTTGTCAATTTACGTAAAGTGCAATTTATTTAATATTCTTAAAAGTTAAGGATGACAAGATACACTTTTGTAAAGGATTCATGTAAGAATTCCCCTTGAATTCTTCGACCATTTAGAAAGGAAATCAAAAATATAAGAGTAGAAGTAACCTATGGCACAGTTGGGATAAAGAGAGTGAATGGTCATTTTTGCTTCATAAAGAAATTCATGAATAAGAATTGCAATAATAATAGATAATTAACATTAGAATGGAAAATATAATCTATATTTGGAAAAGTATTTTCACATAGAATATTTTTCTATGATATTTTTTTTTTTGAATTTGAGTTGCTTGATCTGAAAATTCTAAACTGTAAACCAGTTACATTACAAGAAATAAATAGCCTATATTAAATGGTTAAATGGAGCTTTGTATGTTATACGCTAGTACAGTAATGACGAAATAGTTGGAGCATGTCATATAACACCAACTGGTCGCATCAAGATATGAAAAATGTTTACGTAAAACGTTCCAAACATTATTTATGAAATAATAATTATTTTCCAGTATAGGTTGAAAAATAGATATAGTTTTATTTCAATATGAATATTATGAACATTCGTTATAAAATAGAATTATTACACTGTTATTTGTGATGCATTGGAAATACAAAAGTATTTCAATTTATTTTCAGTTATTTTGGAATTATGGGCCAAGTGCATTTTTAGGAAATAACTTTTTTTATATGATTATGAATCATATGGTACTACTAAATTATGTTTCAGACAATTAGGGGCAATGCATCCATTCATAGAAAGCATTGTAAGAGTTGATGAACTCTATGGATAAATACTTATAGATGTACGCAATTGATATTCTATTAATTTCAAAACGATTCCACATACTTTGTTGTATTCACTGATGAATTATCACAAACAAGAATATGTGCATATAATGCACATGTGGCATGTTAATATGATGAGTTCATAGAATATAAAATGAAAGTAAATAAAATAACATGCAATAGAAAATATACACAATTTGATTTGATTGAATTATTGAATATATGTAAGAGTTTCAAATTTACCTAAAAATAAATAAAGATTCAATCCTAAAAGTCATTTCTCCCTATGATATATAATGATGTATCGATAAGGAGTAATCAAACTTTGTTGAACTAAGTACTATTATTGTAAGAGAAATTGAGTGCATACCATAATTTCAACAAAGTACAAATTAAAATTTTTCGGGAGGAAAGTTCCTTGGCTTGTGATTCCAAGATCTAATGTATTGTTTCTAACAAGAGCTTAAGCACAGGACTTAATATCCAAGAGCATGTAGTCCGAGAGCATGAGTCAAAGCGTTGACAAAGATCAAAGTCATTGTCCAACTAAGAGTAGAAGCTTAGCCGAGGGCAACAGTTTCCTGAAAATAAACCATTTTAGTAAGTATCGGCAATCAGCGGCTTAGATAGCCCATGCTTAAACCTATGGTCAGGATAAACAGAAGATATCTAAGAAGCAATATATAAAAGCATCATATTAATAACCTACACCAAAATGAAATCAACCAGATGATGACAAGCGTTCAAATCTAAGCCGCGCATGTAAGACAGGTCATCAATCCAAAAGAAAGTACCTGCACTAATGGAAGAACCTTAAATTTTCTATAAATAGAGGATCACCTGCTATAGTAAAAGGGCTAGAACTAAAAAGGAATTGAAATATAAAATCATACTGTACTTTCCTATATTAGAACTCCCTTTGCAAAGTCATTAATGGGGAAATATGCAGACTCAATGTAATAACCTCTTGGCTAGGTAAGAGTGACTAAGTAAGGAAAGGACAATTGAAAGTAAGATCTTTTGGCCTGAACCACTATAAAAGTCTTGGTGTTATTCACTTTCTGCACTTTACCTTCTCTATATTAGCTTTTGCAACTTTGCAGTTAAACATCTCATAACCTAAGCTTGATTGCATCATGTCTCGATGTTCTCTTTATCGGGTTTAATAATCCAACCAGCTCCTAGAGCTATACCTCTAAACCTCGAGGTGATAATGCAGGCAAAATTTTGCACTACTGGCACTAGAAGGAAGGCTCCCTCTGCTCTCTTCCAATCCAACAAATTCAGCAACTAAAAACACTCAATCAGGCATGAAGTCATAAGCATCCTCTCGAAAGACCACTCACTCTCCTTCCTAAGATGAAATAAATAAAGAATTGCCTATGATTGATGGAAATCAGGCAAACCAAGTAAATCAAGTTGTTAGTGAAGACTTTGCTGCTTTTGTCCTTATCGAAGGTGAATTTCGACAAATGATGCTAAAATTCATTTTTGAATGGCACAACGGTTAGATAGTTATCAGACTGAAGTTAAAAGCACTTTTGCTGAATTAGAGAAGAAGGTTTTAGCTATACTTAAAGGGGACGAGAATCATTTGACCATCGGAAGAAACACCATAAAATTGCCAATAGCAAATGAAACCTTAGAATCTGAGTTCATGATGGCAAGGGAAGCAGCTAATAAAGCTAAGATTGCAAGAGCAATAAGTGTAGTTCCTTTTGAGAGGCCCTTATCTCTAACTCCCAAAAGGGTAAATGTCAGAGGAAGGCAGCAAATTAGGCCAAAAAATCAAAATGTTGAAGCTAAAATCCTAAGACTTGGCTGGGGATAGAGGAATGGAAGCGTTATTAATAAAATTATCTATGCAAGTACAGAAGCTGTAAGAGGATCGATCGAGCCTTGGTGCCAAGATGAAGCTATGAAAGGTTCAGCTTTTCTCTCGAGAAATTATGCGAGCTCCTATGCCTCCAGGATTCAAGATCCCGAAACTTTCTTTTGATGGATTATTCGGCCCTAAGGATCATGTCACTTTATACGAGATCCAGTTGCAAGCTATCCAGGCTATGGATGAGATTAAATGCAGATTCTTGTATGCGACTATTAATGAGCCTGCCTTGAAACTTTTCCAAAGCTATCCATCAAATTCTATTAGATCCTGGGAACAGCTAACTACGGAGTTCTTGACAAATTTTTTTGCCTTAAAAGATACCAAAATAGGACTGAGTATGCTCCACGACTTTAGATAAGTGAGGGAAGTGTCTTTAAAGGACTATTGTAAAAGGTTTAATGATGTAGCTGCTCAATGCAATGATGGATGAGACCAAGCTGGTTGCTATCACCCTAGGGTTATGGAGGAATACTCCTTTCTGGGACGATCTACTAAGGCACGAATTAAAGTTCCTAAATGAGTTCTTTTTCTGAGCTTGAGGGGAAACTCGAATTTTAGAATCTAAAGGATTTGTCAGAAAGAACCAAGAATGGAATGGCGATAATAAAACGTTCACATCGGTCAAAAGATTTGGAATTTTAGGTGGCATAAGCCTATCCCTTGACTCATTCTTATGCTTAAGTCTATGCCATGACTCAAGACCGAATTTCATACCCTCCGAGAAGAGGGAAAGGGCCCGAAGTTAACCTAGGAGGAAAGTATTGCAGCTACTATCAGTAGAATGGTCATAACATCGAAGAGTGTTGATTTTCAATTCTTTCATCAATAGGCCGATCGGAGAAGGAAAGCTAAACAAGTTTCTAAAAAATGATAACCCTCGATAATCCTCCACCCCAGCAGGATACGAAAATACACAGCCTTAAGCACCGACTTCGAGGTCTTTTCTAGCCCCTTGGAATTTTATCGTGTCATCTTGGGAGGACCCCACATTGCTAGGGCAAGTAATGGTAGCTGGAAAAATACATTAATGAAGCCAAAGATGGAAACATCCTAGTTTATGAGATGAAGAGGTCTAAGAAGAAGTAAAAGGTTGGGCCGTAAATTGCATCTATCGACTTTAATAGGTGGGTATCGATCACCCCAATAATGATCCACTTGTAATTACAATTCAAATTGGACTTTCGGAGGTTGCAATGACAATGGTTGATACCGGAGCCGGTGTTAACATAACCTTCAAGCACCCTTTCAATAAGGTGAGGTTACTTAAGAGAACACCAAGTCCAGCCAATCTCCTATATATGGGTTCAACGATGATGGAGCCATTCCTCATGAAGAATGCAATATGATGGTCAAAGTTAGAAGTGACCCTCGCTGTAAGATCTTCAAAACCACTTTTGTCATTATAGACGTCACCTCGGTGTACAATGCCTTCTTTGGAGTTTGGCTCTTGACACCATAGATGGGTACGTATCTACTAAGAATTTACTTTTGAAATTTCCCACCGAGAAGGGTGAAGGGATTGCAAGGGGAGATTAGTGGATCTCGAGATAGCTGTATTATGCAAGCTTGAACATGATCAATGAAGGTAAAACTTCATCTTATAAGAACAGTGTCAAAGTTAAACAACCCACTCCTCTTAAAATTAAGGAAACAGATAATACCATGAGTTCGAAATCTACCAAAGTCGTAAGAAACCCTTAAGAATTCTCCCAAGGCAAGAGGATTCCACTATCCGAGAATTAATTATCAAGCCATCGAAGAGAGTACAATGAGATAGAACGGGGGCAAAGTAGTAAGTCATTAGGGAGAAAGATAAAGATTGTTCATGTTGTATAAGAAGTTCCAAGGGAAGAAGAAATTGAGCTCGATCTTGATCCAAGACAGGAGGGCGAGATGGCTTCAGCAGGCGAGACTCTAGAAGAAGTGTGCCTCGATGAAAATGAGAAGTCTAAGATAGTTAAGATAGGAACTTATTTCAATCCTTCTATTCGAGAAGAGATAATTTTCTTCTTCAATCATAACCAAGATGTATTCGCTTGGACTCACGACGATAAGATAGGAATAGACCCATTTTTCATTGTTTAAATGTAGATCTTAAGTTTACTCTTATAAGGAAAAAAGGCGGCCATTAGATAATGTTCGATTTGTCTCTCTATAAGAAGAAATGTAAAGGTTACTGATTCATCCGAGATGTCTAAGTGGATCGCTAATCCGGTATTAGTAAGTCAAATGGGGGATGGAGGACTTGCATTGACTTTACAAATTTAAACAAAACTTGTCTGAAGGATTGTTTCCCTTTGTCGAGAATCGATCAATTAGTAGACGCTACCAGTGGGCATCAATTACTTTCATTTATGGATGCCTATTCTGGTTACAATCAGATCCCAATGTTTAAGCCTGATGAGGAGAATACAAGTTTTGTCACTAATATGGGTTTTAATGACCTTCAGTCCAAAGAATGCAGTGGTAATATATTAGAGGTCAGTCAACAAAAAGTTTACCAAGAAAATAGCTCAAAACATAAAGGTGTATGCTTATGACATGTTACAAATCTAAACAATTAGAAAGTCTTGTTTCGGATCTAGTCGAGACGTTCGATGTTCTTCGGAAGTATAAAATGAAGCTAAACCTCAAAATTGTACCTTTGGTATACAAGCCAACAAATTCCTAGGTTTTATTATAAGTGTTAGAGGGATAGAGATAAACCCGGATCAAATAAAAGCTATAACCGTCATAAAGGCTCCGACTAATGGAAAGGATATAATGAGCTTGAATGGAAAGATCACTGCTTTAAATAGGTTCATAAGTCGATCGATCGGCAAGTTTGTTCCTTTTTTTAACCTCTTAAAGAAGCATGTTACTTTCAAATGGACAGATGAATGCCAGAAAGCATTTTAAGATCTGCAAAAGTGTCTAAGTTCTACTTTGGTGTTGTCTAAACTAATGGATGAGGAAACCTTGTTCCTCTATTTGGCTGCCTCTGATCAGGCTGTAAGTTCGGCCTTAGTGAGAGATGATAATGGATCCAAAGACCCATATGTTATGAAAGTTAAAGGCCAGGTCTACCAGAGAAGCACTACCCTGTAATTGAAAAGCTCGCCTATAGCATGATGTTTATAGTAAGAAAGCTTCGGCCGTATTTCCAAGCCTATCCTATTGAAGTCCTTATGGATTAACCACTTCGACAAGTTTTTAAAAAACCTAAGACTATGGGAAGGTTGATCAAGTGGGCTATAGAGCCCAGCTAGTATGAGATATCGTATGCGCCAAGGACAACAATTAAAGGTCAAGCACTAGCTGACTTCATCACTGAATGCACTAGTTTTGAAGCTGAAAATGAAGACGCCAAGAATAAACAACTCTCTTGGCATATTTATATTGATGGAGCATCAAATAAGCAAGGGGTAGGGGTCGGTTATATCTTGGTAACCCTAGACAACCATCAAATTTACTGTGCAATCAAGCTTTCCTTCTCGACAACCAATAATGCAGCCAAGTATGAATCTTTGATCGCAGGATTAAGATTGGCAATTTCTGTCAATGTCTCGAAGATTCGTGTATACAATGACTCCTAGAAAGTTGTCAATAAAGTTCTTGGTCACTATCTGACCCGAGACTCAAGGTTAGCTCTCTATGCTAAGCAGGTAAAGTAGTTACTCGAAGCATTTGAGAGTTATCACATAGAAAGCATCCCTAATGATCGAAATGCTAGGGCCGATGCCATAGCACCATGCAAGCTCAATGGATGTAAGAGAGTTTAATTTCATCCCAGTTGAGATCCTAGAGACACCTAGCATACAGGCACCGAAGGAAGTGTTAGCTATAACATGGGCTCAAGCCTCCTGAAGTGAATCCACGTCACCAGTAACAACTAAAGAGAAATGGAAGCCGCCATATATCAGATATCTTACTGAGGATATTCTTTCTTTGGATGTTGCCGAATCTAAGCAGAATAAATATAATGCTCCAAAGATCAGAATTATAAATGGAGTAATCTATAGGATGGTATCCTTAGCTCCATACACTCTGTGTCTAATGGCCTCGGAAGGTCATCTTTTGGTGAAAGAAGTCCACGATGGAATTCATGGAGACCATTGTGGAGGCTAAAAGTTGGAAAAGAAAATACTCAAGCAAGGCTTCTATTAGCCGACGCTAAATCAAGACGCATTAGACTATGCAGTAAAATGTGATAAATGACTATTTTATGCAAAAGTGTCAAGAGCTCCTCCCAGTGAGCTCATCCAAATGATGAGTCCCTCGCCCTTTGATATATGGGTCATCGATCTTATTGGTTTCCTTTCGATTGCTAAAAGGAGGTGCAAGATATACCATAGTGGTAGTTGATTACTTTACAAAATGTGCCAAGGCCGAAGCTTTCGCTACCATAACCTCCAATCAAGTAATAATGTTAGTAATAAAGAACATGGTATCTAGGTTCAGTCTCCTATATAAGATCATTACGGATAATGGAACTCGGTTTGAGAGCCGAGATTTTGCAGAGTATTGCCAAGATCACAGTATCATTAAGAGTTTTTCTATGGTAGTCCATCCATAAGCAAATGGGGCTATAGAGGAAGCTAACAAAACTATCAAGGCTTGTCTAAAGAAAAGATTGGATTAAGTAGAAGGCAACTGGGCAGATGAATTGCCTTTCGTTTTGTGTGCTTATAGAACAAGATCTAAGACCTCAACAGGACACACTCCTTTCTCTCTAGCTTACACTTTGAAGCCATGCCCTTGATTGAGTTAGAAATTTCCTCTCACCAAAGGTATTGTTATAATACATAGCATAATGTGGAGCTCCGAAAGAAGTCATTGGATTTGTTGCTCGAGTTCCAGGACCAAGCCGCTTTGAGGATAGCAGAGTATATTTGGAAGATGACCCGATATACAACCAAAGAGTTCAGACTAGAAAGTTCGAGAACTATGACCTTGTCCTCCGAAAGATAATGCCAAACATAAAGGATCTAGCAGATGGACCTTTCTGCTCGAACCACTAATAATCCATGACGTCATCCCTCCGGGAACATGTTTATTAAAGAAGCTAGATGGCAATGTAATACCTTGGACTTGGAATGCCGAGCATCTGAAACATTATCATAGCACAGGAAAGCTACCTGAATAAAATCTTTATTGCAAGTTCGAGACAATAACTAATCTTTTAATCGTGACTTAGGTATGTCACACTAGACTCTAGTCTTCTTAAGTTTTAAGCATTTCAAGAATTTCATCAAACGTTTTAGTCATGATTATTTCTATGATCAAGTAATATCACGCAACTTAAAAAAATATGCATCAGAATGTTTTAACCATGATACTTCTCTGAACAAATAGCATCATGGAAGTTTCAAAGCCATGCTTTCGCCTCTGGGAAAGTAAATTATTTCACCTTTCAACACTTACTTAGTTTCGCCTTCAGGCCATAAAAATAATTTCGCCAACAAAGTATCGAAGGTAAGAATTACTAACCTTCGCATTGATCTTTTAGTGCCATGCAAGAAATAAACCCTCACTAATCTTTTTATTTCAAGCTAAGAAGCATAGTTTTTAGCCATGGTCAAGTAGTGTCATACACGAGAATATAATATTGGGTCGATTCCTATTGAGATTAGAATATTAGGTAGAGTTATAATAAGATTAGAATATAAGGTAGATTTCCAATGAGATTAGAATATACAATATTCTCAATGAAGTTAGAATATTGAGTAGATCCCAATAATAGTAAGTCACGGCCGATAGTGTCATGCGAAGAGTGAGTCATGAAAATACGATCACGTCGACCGCATTTAGTGAGTCACCTCCAAAAGTGTTATGCAAATAGCGAGCCATGGTCGAATCTTGCATGTAAAGAGTGTGCCATGGTGAAATAGTACCATGCACGGTGCTATTTAGTGAGCCATGAGTGATACTTTTGTGCAAAGAGTGATTCATGGAAAAGATGACTATGTTGATTGCACCTACCGAGCCACATCCAGAGCGTTGTGCAAAAGAGTGAGCCATGGCTGAATTGTGTCATGCAAATAGCGAGCCATGGTTGAATAGTACCATGCACGGTGTTGTATAGTGAGCCATGTTTTTATAATAATGTGAAAATATAGGCATTATACCATCACTAATAGTTTTTGAATCTGATACCCATGTAAGACCAGATCTAGATGACTAAATCATGTTATCGAAGTTTATTCGCCTCTAGGCACTAATTTCAGTTTCCATAATCTCTAGACGAGGTTAGATTTAAAATTATTTTCAAAACCTTCTAAATGAGGTTAGATCTTTATAAATTTTCTTTGTGAAGAAATTCTTCTGAAAGCTGTTAGAATACTACTTTGCTCGATAGCTCAGGATCAACTTCATGATGGGGATGGAATAAACAAGCTAAGTGTTAAGCATGATATGACCCTATTCTTTCCATAGTCCACCTCATATCAACCATACGAGGTGAACTTTGGAGAGGCATGTGTTACACCGTAATTTCTATAGAGTACAAATTATGAATTTTCGAGAGGAAAGTTCCTTGGCTTATGATTCCATAACCCATTATTCAGTTCCCAACAAGAGCTTAAGCACCAAACTTGGTATCCGAGAGCATGTAGTCCGAGAGCATGAGTCAAAGCATCAACCGAGTTCAAGGTCATTGTCCAGCTAAGACAAGAAGCTTAGCCAAGGCCAGAAGTTGCTTGAACCAAAAGCATTTCAGCAAATATCAACAATAAATGACTCAGATAGCCCAGGTCGAGACCAATGGTCAGGATAACTAGAAGATATCCAAGAATCTGTATATAAAAGCATCACGTCAATAATCCACATCAAAATGAACTCAACCATATAATGAAAAGTGCTCAAATCTAAGCCACACATAGCAAGCCAGGTCATCAATCCAAGATTATGCACCTGCATCAATTGAAGAAAATTAAATATGCTATAAATAAAGGATCACCTGCAATAGTAAAAAGGATGGCACTAAAAAAGAATTGGAATATAAAATCATATTGTACTTTACTATATTAGAGATCTCTTTATAAACTCTTTAGTGGAAAAAATGTACAGACTCAATATAATAAGCCTCTCGGCTAGGTAAGGGTGACTAAACAAGGAAATGACAGCGGACGTAGGGCCTTTCAGCCCGAAAAACTATAAAAGTCTCGGTGTTATTTACTTTCTGTACTTTACCATCTCTACATTAGCTATTGCGACTACACAGTCCAACACCTCATAACTTAAGGTTGATAGTATCACGTCTCGATGATCTCTTTGCTGGGTTTAATAATCCAAACAACTTTCAAAGTTATACCTTTGGACCTTGGGTTGCTGGTGTAGACAAAATTCGCACTAACATTGAGTTAACTTCTTTCCATAAGATCGTAAACTTAAGAATGGTACAAAAGTTAAATTTAGTTTCATCTAAATAATGGCTTACAAAATCACATAAGATAAGGATTTATAATAAACCCCAACATATCCCAAGCCAAGGAATTGGTAGGTTGATATAGTCGAAAGACTACCCGTAATAATTGCTCGTAAAGGATAATGTGTGAATCACCCCAAAAGAAATTACGAACAATTGTCATTAGATTACCTATTTATTTTTTAAAAATAAGTTTTGTAAACTAAAGCCAAATTGTTTTTATATATAAGGCGATTAATAAAGTGTTTATGAATACGCATACCATTGCACTGAGGAATAACTATTGTTTCAAGAAATAACAACTTTGTAGCGAAGGAATTATTTTGTAATTATTGGTTGAAATGAGTTTGAATATGATTCAAAGATGAAATTGATTATGACGGATGAAATGAAACTAACCAAACCTAAATGAGCACAATGCAGTAGAATGTCTAATAAATATTCTCGCATATTGAAGAGAAACTATAAGTTTCTTACTAGTACAAGAAAGATAATCCTCAACTGTTAATCAAATCATTAAGAGTATTAACTTCAAGATAAGGTATGATCCTGAAATCTAAAGTGGATTCCAAATATGTTATCAAAATATGATTTGGTAGTTGTACCTGAAGGGATATGATCCATTGCCTACAAGTGTGTCTTGGAAATCAAAGCTAATGCAGTTGGAATATAATGAGTATTTTTAATAAGAATAACATCATAAATTTCAATTAGTGAAAGAATCCTAATAGATTCGTTGTTCAAGGTGCTTAAGTTAAATCGGATTTACTTACAAATTATCACTTGATGCAAATTTTTGTATGGTACATCTGTGTTGAAATGGAAAATTCTAAATAATGATTTAGAATAGACCATTTACACATAACAATTGAAGTACACTCAAAGTCAGCAGGAGCGATATTGAGTTTGTCGGTATGATCCAAGAAATGTTATGAAAGTATCATTCTATAAGCATTGGAACCAAGTAAGTATTTTGGTAGAAAAGTCAAATAGTGTAATTTTTGTCAAAATATAATGGAAACGTGTGCCCATAGGAATGAACTATTAATGATACTAAAATATATCTAAAAGGTAAACAAAATACTATTGATTGTTAACGATCTATTTATATTAAATTAGTAATAGTTTGGTTGTTTAATACATGTTATTAGATTTGTAAGTTATATCTTATATAATAAATATAAATGAATTTGTGAATGTCCCAAATGATATGCAAAGACATCCAATTAAAATATTTAACATGGAATACGATAGGTGGATTCTCTATGTTTTGAAAATATGGGTTATCATGCATGTTGTATTATCTATAACATCATATTTTTCTCACGTATTTGATGCATGAAGCAATTATCAAATCTAAATTTAGATCACTAAATGGTAGTTTAGAGTATTCTCGAGTTTTTACGAAATACTAGAGGATCGTTTACAGAAATAACAAACTCCTTGTGAAAGAATATTGAAATTTTAACTTCATAATTGCTATATCGAGTACAATATGTTAATATTAAATTCACGTTCAAACATATTTAAGGAGTTTTAAGTTGGAAATTTTCCAAACAAAAGGTTGTGGCTGATTCAACAAATGCTAAGTACATAGTTTTGAATAGCGCTGCAATAAAAGCAATGTACAAATATAAATGCTTAAATTTATAAATACGCTAAGGGTGATTACATGTATTGAGCATACTATACCATTTTTATATGATAACAATATAATAATAAGAGCTCATTAGAAGTCAAGAAGCATACTTTGAATAGTTCCACATGATAAAGGTAGTTTATCGGCATCAGAGAGAGTTGATTGACATAGTAGGTAACTGAACAATATAGCAGATCCATTCACTAAGGGTCCAGCTCAATCATCTCTCGAGAAGCTAATCGAAGGAATGGGATTGAGATTCCATAATTGACTCCAAATGAAAGTGGGAGATTGATAGAGTTAAGGATTTTCCTTAGGGAGAATTCTATGATTTATTGTAAATCATTAACTCTGCAACCAATTCTCGATCGTAATAATCATGTTTTCTTTCTATTATATATTTATTATAATATTTTATAAATAATTTAAAATTTAACTAAAATATATTTAATAGAAAATTCATAGGTGGTGTATTTTCAATAGTGATTAAGAATAGTTGTAATCATGAGTATTGCATCACAATATAATAGACACATTATTTTATATATTCCTAGTCCAGATACTTTAAGACTGGATATCAATGCATCCGTTGTGACTAGAGTATATAATGCTCTCCAAATGTAAGGTAGCATATTACTCATGATGGCTAGGCGCACCAAGGGGTTTTGTACTGATATTTATTGGATAACTATAAAATGACTCACTTGACAATTTTCTTGTTAATATAACTAAGGCCAAAAAATATATCGATGTGACTAATCTATGTGGTTCTCTTGACTTCAGAATACTTTCGATGTTCAATATGAAACCTTCACTTTGATTATAATTAAATCATGGCATGGCACCCATTGAATGAATATAGTTGGGACGAGTGGAAGTATTAGAAGTGAAAAGCTATTCGAGAAAGGATTCATCTCCTCACTTATTTGGGGTTAGTAACAAGGTAAACTATAGTTAACTCAAAGTCAAAATCTCTAGCAAGAGTAGTACGGTTAATAGTCAAAGTTATTATTGAACTAAAGACTTTGTTTTTGGACTTACAAAGTTGAATATGGATGATTTTGGAATTTAGACCAAAACCAAATTTCCTAAGCTTAATGTGATATAGTTTTGGAGAAGAGAATTGTTGTAAATACTCATTACAACCAGGGACCGCTTATAATAAGTGGAATTGGATTTTACAAAAAAAAACATGTAAGCGATTAGTTCAGACAAAATATTACATCACTAGCGTAGGTGATGTGTGAATGTCAACATTTGAATTGTTCAATATTAATCACTGACTGAATTTACAACTATAACACATAGCTAAAATGATGAAGATTCTGAATGAACCACATGATTTGATTTTCAATAGATGAAAATTAATTGAATTAAATAATTTTTATGAAATATTAATTTTATTTAATTTATTCGAATGCCATTAGTATTTTTGAATTGCGTATATAAAAGTTATAAATGCAGGTATCGATATACGATATCGGTAGAATGTTTAAATTTGATTTAAATAGAATAACTATTAAAAAGGGCTTTATTAAATTAATTAAAATTTATGAAATATTAATTGTTAAAAATTTCTTATTTGTGCGCCAAAATGTGTCATAAACACCCAATTGCAGAAGAAAGCACCAAATCACAGTCATAGATCACAGAAAGATTGTATGTAGTAGAATAAAATATGAAGAACACTCGAAAAATTAAAAAGAAAGCAATAGAAACACAAGGTTTATAGTGGTTCGGCGTTGTAGTCTATGTCTGCTTTGAAGAGTTGATGTTTTATTGATGATCCTCTACTGATTTACAAGAGTACAATTGCCAGTATCCGAATTACAATAGAGTCCAGAAAAGTAATGGCGTAGAAGAGCCAAAAGATCCTTTTTTATGAAGGCCTAGGACTGCTATTTATAGGTTTTAGGCTGTAGATAATTGTCTCAAACTTTGAAAGACTCCTTCTCTCATGTAGGTGGGCCCACGTGATCGATCCCTGGACATTTGGGATCGATCCATAATTGATATGCATGAAATTCGTATTGATCCAAATTTGGTCCTTTTGGGCTGAGATCAATCGTGAGCATTCTTGAAGTTGCACATCAGCTCCTGTGAAAATTTGGTGGCATTTGGACTTGTAAATTTTGAGATATGATCGATGCAAGTTTGAATTTGTAGTGTACAGCCGAGCTCGTCTCGCTTCTGTTCGTATCGCTCCTGTTTGTATCGCTTCAAGCTCGCATCAGTCAGGTGACGTGGCACTATATTCTAGGATCGATCCACTTTTTACGCCGAGTGACCAAGTCTTCCTTTTGAACATGTTCTCATTCGTGTCGACCTGATGCGCTCCTTATTTCGTATCGATCGTGGGATGCCGCTTCGTACCCATAGCGTTTGGTTAATATCGTATTGATAGTCAATGCCGCTTCGTATTAATGGTTCCTATTCTTGTTCGAATCGACATGTTCTTGAGCATTTCGTATCGATGGAAGAGTGTTTTTTTCATATCGTTTGTGGGATGCATGCTTCATATCGATCTTTGACCAATCAATACAAATTCTAGAGAGGATGAACGATACGTGTTGTGTATTGGTGGAAACGATACGAAATGTGCCTAGGTGATGGATACGAATTGAAGTAGGTGTGATGGATACGATCCGATGGGTGCTCGATGGATATGAAGGGATGTAGTGGGCGACTGATATGAACCAAGTTGTCTATGTTCGATAGTTACATGCTTAAACTACATGAGGGATGGATACAAAATAAAGGCACACGAGTTGATGGTTATGAAATTCCATGGATACGAACGTGTGAGGTTTTCTTGATTTTGATCGATCCATATCTTGAGCATAAGAACTCCGATTGATTTGAAATTTGGAGTGTTGACTCTCATAGCTTTGCTTGTCGTATCATATTAGTTGTACCTTGATCCAAACTCGAGAAAAATTTGTTAGTATCCATAGAGAACATGTGTATAACTGATCTTCGGGACTGATTATCTTTGGTTTTCTGTCAATTCTTTGGTATCACAACCTTGCCAAAAGGCGAGATAACACTTACCCCTAAAAACATGCCTTGCGATAGGAAGGTGTGTTTGTAGTTTGATAAACTGGATGTTCAATCCTGTTAGTGACCTATAAAGGGATTGATAATCTTACCTGTCTATGAATAGTGATCATTTGCTATCGTATGCCTTTCAGGGAGGTATGTGATCGTTCGAGGAATGATGCTATTCGAGGCGAGTTGTGACTGTTCGCGGTCGGTGTGCCGTTCGTGGCAAATGGTGACCATTCGCGGTCAGGTGTCATTTGAGGCGAATTGTGACCGTTAGGGGTCGGGTGCCATTCGAGACAAATTGTGTATGCCCAGGGGGACTTAGTACCATTAATGTCAGATTGCACGTTTGAGTGAGTTTCTAAATCGATTGTTATGGCGGTTTATCACCATCTCAGAGCATGCCTGAGGACCGTTCGCGATCCTGTGCATGTGTAAGTGACTCGGCCGTTATGGAATTATAAATACCATATTTATATTCAAATGAATCTTATAACAAAAATTTCCAACCAAATAAAGTTCAAATGCAAAAAATAGAAAACAAAAACAAAACAGAAATGTCAAAGTGCAAACACCTCCACCGCTGTAGTTTATAGTCATCTTAGAGCATGCCTGAGGATAGTTCGTGATTCCATACATGGGTAAGCAACTTAACCATGTTAATGCGGAGTTTGCCACTTATTGGTCATTATTCCAATCAGTTGATGGTAAATTGACGATGCCTAGATCCAGAGCCGTCCTTATTTGGTGCAGTTGGTGGTCGCTCCTGCTCCACCATTGCTACCCACCTTCTCACATATTATAATAGCATGCTGTTTTAGATATTCCCTTCTATCTCATCTCTCAAGTGCCTGCAATCATTTATGCTATGGCCGCTTAGCTCATGGAAAAAGTAGTACTTTTCTGATTTCCTCTCATTGTTGGTCGAATCTCTCCTCACTGACCTCCGATTGGAAACCTACCCCCTAATGTCTTGGTAGATTCATTCCAAAGTCAGCTCCGAATAAGAGGTGAATCTTGGCTTCTTTTGTGGCCGTTTTGGCTCATCACAACTATCTTCTGCTTTTTGTTTGCCCTTATCCTTGCCAGAATCCTTTCCAGAAGGATCTCCACTTTTAACTGCATAAACTTCAACTCCATCTCCTTCCTCTCTCTTTCAGCATTTGCATCCTCTTATCGTAGTAACCTTTCTGCCTCAGGGTAAAACTCTCCTAGATCCATGGGGTGGATCCCTTATCAGTGAGTTCTTAAATTCTATGCCACCAGCTATGCTAGATACAGTTGCCATCAAAACCATGGATGGACCTGGTCGATCCACCGATGCTGCAGCTGCATTGAATCATGTCAGAATACTCCTCAAAGATTCCCTGGTTCTTTTCTTCGGCTTTGTCAAACTCATCACATTCTTGAGTATTGAAATGTGAACTCTGATCTGCCTTATAAACTTTTCAATCAACTCGGTCCATGTTCCAATAAAGCTTCTCTCCAATTGCCCGAACCATAGTGCTGCTATATCTGTCATATACAATGGGAAACACCGAGCCATGACCTCCTCTGATGCCCTCTATACCTCCATATGCCTCATATACCTCATCAGATGAACAGCAAGATCGATCCTTCCATCTTATGTCTCCGGTGTTGGTAGCCTGAATTCTGGTAGGTTCCTAGCCTGCCTAATTGCGGGAGCGAAGGGGCTCCTATTCACATCTTCTAGATCTTTATTCTGTAATCTGCCTCTCATTGCTCATCTAACCATCTCTTTCAATCTATTACTGTCTTCAAGCTGCAGTCCTTGTCTGTTTCCTTCGATCTACCCCCTGAATTCGTGATGGAATTCCGGGATCTTCTCTCCTGGACGAGCATCAATTCTTCTATCAATGTCATGTTGAATAGCTCCGCTTGGTATCCTGCCCGAGATTAGATCAACATGCTCCTGGGGAGTTCCCCTAGCTCAGGGGCAGCTTCTGATGGTCCTGCTCTATCCGATCGCCAGTTGAGTCTTTCTAGTCCAACTTTGAGGATCTAGACTCCAGCTGCTCCTACTGTTCCAACCTGTCCAAACTGTCTGAGAATGTTCTCCATCATCTCCTTATGCCTTTTCAACAATTCTTCATGCATAACCCCCATCATCATCTCCATCTCATCTCTGGTTATGAAGGCCAAAGTATGATTAGCTTCTGAGGATGCTTCATGGCTTCCTTCATGCTGACTTCTCTCTGCTCTTTATCTCCTTGTTGATTGCTTCGTCATTACTTTCCAGATCCAAGTATTTAAGCTTTCAGATCCAAAGTCCAAGTTATAGAATCTTTAAATGTTATCCTTCTCAATGAAATCACCAACATATATGCACCAAAATTGGTCATAAACACTCAATTGAGAAGAAAGCACCGAATCATAGTCATAGATCACAGATAGATTATATGTAGTAGAATAAAATATGAAGAACACTCAAAATATTAAAAAGAAAGCAGTAGAAATACAAGGTTTATAGTGGTTCGGCATTGTAGCTTACATCCACTATGAAGAGTTGTTATTTTATTGACGATCTTCTACTAATTTACAAGAGTACAATTGATAGTATCTGAATTACAATGGAGTCCAGCAAAGTAACAGCGTAGAAGAGCCAAAAGATCCTTTTTCTTAAGGCCTAGTTCTGCTATTTATAGGGTTATGCTGCAAATAACTACCTCAAACTTCGAAAGACTCCTTCTCTTACATAGGTGGGCCCATTAATCGATCCGTGGACGTTTAGGATCGATCCATGATTGATACGCATGAAATACATATCGATCCAAAATTGGTCCTTTTGGGCTAAGATCGATCATGAGCATTCTTGAGGTTGCATGCCGGTTCCTATGAAAATTTAATGGAATTTGGACCTGTAGATTTTGAGATCTGATGGATGCAAGTTTGGATTTGTAGTGTACAGTCGAGCTTGCATCGATATGATTCGTATCGCTTCAAGCTCGCATCGGTCGGGCGACGTGGTGCTATATTCTAGGGTCGATCCAATTTTTATGCCGAGTGACCAAGTGTTCCTCTTGAACATGTTCTCGTTCGTATCGACTTGATGCGCTCCTTATTTCATATCGATCATTGGATGCCACTTCTACCCATAGCACTTGGTTGATTTCATATCGATAGTCAATGCCGCTTTGTATTGATGGCTCCTATTCCTATTCGTATCTACATGTTCTTGAGCGTTTTGTATCGATGGGAGAGTGTTGTTTCGTATCATTCATGGGATGCATGCTTCGTATCGATCTTTGACCGATTAACACGAATTCGGGAGAGGATGAACAATACGTGTTGTGTATTGGTGGAAACGATACGAAATGCCCCTAGGTGATGGATACGAATTGAAGTAGGCGTGATGGATATGATCCGATTTGTGCTTGATGGATACGAAGGGATGTAGTGGGTGACTGATACGAACCAAGTTGTCTATGTTCGATGGATATTTGCTTAAACTACATTAGGGTTGGATACAAAATAAAGGCTCATGAGTTGATGGTTACGAAATTCCATGGATACGAACGTGGGCGGTTTTCTTGATTTTGATCGATCCATATCTTGAGCACTCGAACTTCGATTGACTTAAAATTTGGAGTGTTGACTTTTATAGCTTTGCTTTTTATGCCATATCAATTGTACCTCGATCTGGACTCGGGAAAAATTTGTCAGTATTCATAGCGAACCTTTGTATAACTGATCTTCGGGACCGATTATCTTCGGTTTTCTATCAATTCTTTGGTATCACGGCCTTTCCAAAAGGCGGGATAACACGACCGGTGCAGCTCCTACCATTGGTTGAAGATGAGAAAAAATATTAGTGAGTTCTTCTAATAATACTCCAAACATTGCATGAATTCGAGAAATGTTCAGAATACCTTCCTCGGGTTAGCTCGTGGGTGAAGCCGGGGCTCCTTCAGAGATGTGCTCATGAGCCAGAGACAGTTGCGATTGATCGGGACTATAGGCAGGCATAGGTAGAGGATCGACTGCAAGGGAAGATTCAGGCTAGGTTGGCATAGGTATTTTAATATTGTATCACGATGCTCAATACCAGAACCCTCTTCGACCTATGGATGCTGAGTGGCGAGTTTCTCTTTTTCAAATATGATAGCGGCATCGTGGAGTACTCTTCTCTCGTCTTTAATCAACGCCTGGTTCCCTAATTCGAATTCATCAATGGATTCAGTATGATGCTCTGCCTTTTCATCCGCAACTAAACGACACTAGACATAGTGCAAATGTGTTGGGTAATCGTCAAGCCAACTCAAACCATGGTATCTCAGGATGATGGCGTTATAAGTGATTAAAAGATCTTCCATATCGCCTCCTAATCTACCTTCGGCTGCACCGCCACACCCGTTCACCTTTGAGCTCCACGGTTTGGTCACATACCTCCTGAGCGGCCTTGTTTGCCTCATCCTTTTCTTTAATGAATTCGTCGTACTGCGCCTTAAGCTCATTAAGCTCTACAAGCGCGTTATCTCTTTCAACTGTGACGATGGCATTCCTGTGGCCCATATCGTCAACCAATTTCAAGTGCTCCTGCCTCATCTGCTCCATTTCCTTATTGGCCTCATTAACTTTCTTCATAGACTCTGTTTTAGAACTCCTCAAAGTGTCAGTTTCACTAGTGAGCACCGTGACTATTCGATCTTTCTTAGTGATCGTTCCTTGTAGCTGTTCAATTGCCTTTCCCTGCTCAAATGGCATAGCCATCGCCTTATCTACGGTTTTCTTCCACTCGCGATATTGGCTAAAGGCATGATAAATATGATAATTTTCTCTGCCGTATCTGGAAGCACCCTCAAATTTGGATGGAAGTGGAAACCGCCGAAATAGATGTTAGGAAACTCTCTTCTCAATTAGGCAATTCGAGCAACTCCCTCACCTGTGATCTCTATAGCCGTTGAAGTGGTAGCATAGGAGTGTTTGCCCTTGTTGTGCGGCGATTTTCACCAAGCATTGGAACTTATGGAGCAACTGGCTGGCGCGAGGATCCAATAGTTTGTGATCCAGAGTTGGGGGTGGCAATGAAACCCTGTGTGTATGAGAGCATGATCGAAAGCAGCGCCTATCTCTTCTATCTCTTTCCCTCTCTCTTTCTCTTTCTCTTTCTCTCTCCCTTTCCCTAGCTCTTTCTCCATCATAGTAATCCCTATCCTGGCTGGAACGATGACGGTCATGGTCAGAATCATGCCTGTGGGTCTCCTTGTATGAACTAGACAATTGGCGTGCAGCGCAGAGGCTACCTAGCATTGATGGTTGCTTCAACATTGAATCTGTAGAGTGAAAATTTCTTATTTGAATTGTTTGATCACCATTAGTATTTACTAAAGTATGTATATAACAGCTATAAACATACATATCAGTTTTCGATAAGAAAATTAATTTGGATTTAAGTGGGAATTATACTATTTGGTTTTTTGAATGTTTTGGAACATTTTTAACTTATGTTCCTTCCATAGAGGTAAACAATGAGTCTTGAGACTAATCTACTATCGTCGATATTAATAAGGTTAAGAGTGTGCTTAGAGGAAATTATTTAATTTGTTATGTGACATAATTGTTATAAAACATTCTTGTTACAAATAAAGTATGATTTTGATTTAATATTTTATTTTTTATATGTTAGTATATTGGATATAAGTAATGTAATTATATAAATTAAATATATATATATATATATATAGCTAAAAGATCCAAAGGAAAGTATTTTATCGATTACGGTTGTGAATGAATTCATAACCATGAGTTTAGTATCGATATTCAATACTTATTCCTTAAAATTTCTTAGTCAAGATGTATTGAGAAAATGAGATGGACACCTCCATTGAGACTAGTGTATATAGCTGGAATGATCCAGAATTTTGAACACTCCGTATTTCAATACCTTAAATATTTCAATATTTTTATCTAGGTTTTAATGTAAATATATGATATTACAACCTTATTAACCCTTTTAATTAATAACTAATGAAGTAAAACTTATTTTTTAATTTTGTGTACAAAAATAAATAGTATAAAGAAATATCGAAAATGTGATCGAAAATCATTTCATCAATAAGCGATTTTTTATTTTATAAAAGTTGTTCAAACTCTTTGGAACTTTTATAATAAAATATGGACAAACTAACAACCAATTAAACAACTCTCTTTATTAACAAAGTTTAATTAAATTAAGATGAATTATGTGGACAAAAGGACCTCTAATTCATGGCATGATTTTAGGGATGTAAGGCATGAAACATGCCATAAATCAAGGCATAAATAATGGCTTATAGAGTGGAGAGAATCATGGAAGGAACATGCTTTGAAGGTTCATTATATAGCTATACAAATAGAGAATAGGAGAGGGTATTATTCTCATTTCATTCTCTTATTCCATTTCAATTTTCTTTCAAAAATGGGGACCCTCCCTCTTTTTTCAACCCTCCCCGCCGACCCTTCCCATCCATCCTCAACTCTGCAACCCTGTCCTTCTTTACCTATTCTTGTACCATCCGCTGTCACGACCCATGCTACCCTGTCAGTACCTCCCCCGACAACCATCCCTTCTGACAGAATCCATCCTGTCTCACCCTTTCCAGCTAAACCATCAACTTCCAAGCCTACTGGCTTGATTCCTTCTTCTCTCCCCTTGCTACCCCTTCCCCAAACTCAATTAGCTTGGAACTCTCTTTTCAAAGCAAAACCTACTAACGCAGGGAAGTATGTTCCTCGTGACATGCTACTTGACTTCAATGGTGACGCCATTGTTCCTCCAGCAGAAGTTGTAAAGGCAGGTAACTCTATGTGGAAAGAATATCTGGTTGGGTTTTTTCTTGATAACCCACTACCTTACATGACAGTGCTGTACTATCTAAAAAAGGCTTGGAAATTACGTGGATCCATAACTGTAAAATCAGATGGGCTCCTTTTCTTGTTTAAGTTCTCAAATGAAGAAGATAAGATTAGAATTTCTGAGTCAGATCCTGTAATAATGAGGAACAAACTGTTCATTGTAAAACCATGGGATGAAAACGTTGGGAATACTTGTAGTAGTATCAAAGCTGTACCAGTTTGGATTAAGTTATCCAACATTCCTTTATTTGCGTGGTCACCATTGGGAATTAATTGGTTAGCAACAAGGATTGGAAAACTACTGTGTATGGATGCTTCAACTGAAAAGTTTGAGCGAATCTCTTTTGCCAAATGTTTAGTTGAGGTCACACCAAATAATGACTTACCGGAATCCTTCACTGTTCAACTGCTTGATGGAACTGAACAAGTAGTCAGAGTTGATTATTTGTGGAGGCCGGAAATATGTAATACATGTAAGGAGTTTGGGCATATGGTAACAACATGCAAGAAGGCAGTAAATGAAGATAATGGAAAACAATGTGAAGCTACTAAGCAGCAAGAAAATGGTGAAGAGAAACAAAACATGGGGAGGAAGGGGAAAGATGCAGACAAACATGATAAGGTGAAGCAAGTGTGGCAAAAAGTAAACAGGAACAAAGTGAACAAAGGGGACAACAGAAAAGAAGTAGAGGGAGCAACAAAGAAAATAAAAGGAACAAATGAAGAAGATAAACTTGGTGAGGATGAGGACAGAACAAATGTTAATAAGGTTGGGGATAAAACTGATACAGTAGAACAAGTGTGCACTGTTGTTACACATAATAATTTTATTCTGTTGCAAAATGAGGAGGAAGTGCAAGAAACAGTGGTGATTGTAGAAGAGGAGGAAGAGTAACTGTCACTTGAAAATATATGTGTAGAGTTCTGTGAAAAGCTATTAACAACAACACAAACCATGCAGTTGGTAATATAGACGATGATATCCAAACTACTTGCAATATAGTAAAACAACATGGAAGTAACTGTGAAACAACAAAGTGTGGCAAAAGCACTGAAACTGGTAAAAGCAATATTGAAGTGCATGCACAGGCTGACACAAATGATACTGAACTGGACTGTGCATGGTGTATATCCTTTGAAAACAACATCGTCCAATTAATTACTTCTATGCACAAGCCAAATGATGATGTGCCAAATTCAGAATTATCTCATTACAACTTCTCAATAAACTTGCCTGGATGGCCATCAAACTCCTCATCACCACATTCTCAACCAATCCCACTTCCAAAGCCTACCATCTCCACTGCTAAGTCTCAGCCAACCTCCTCACCTCCCCCCAATCATAGGAAAATTGAAACACGATCTCTTTCTGCTAAGAGAAGAAATAACTCCACCTCTCACCAATAACTTTTTATGTATAACAAAATCGCTGCCTGGAATCTCAGAGGGGCACATAGTAATGCAAAACTTGATCAGGTGAAAAGCATCATTTCAAACTATGACATTTGCCTTTTTGGAATGCTTGAAACCAAACTCAATTTACCGTTATCCATCAAAGCTGCTGATTATATTAATCCAAAATGGAAATTTCATCATAATCTTGATATAGCTACATACGGGCGTATTCTTATACTCTATGATCCTGCAGTTATAACTCTTTCCCCAATCTTAACCACAAGACAGTTTATTCACTTTCATGTCCAAGAAATTCAAACATCAATCTCCTCCTACATCACTTTTGTCTATGCTGATAACTCGGTGCTTTCTAGAAATTCTTTCTTCACCTCCTTGCCCCCGTTACGACAATCTTCTAACCCCCGGCTTGTTCTTGGTGATTTCAATTCTTGCCTTGAGCTCTCTGATAAAATTGGTGGTATCCCACTATCCCCTAGAGACATTTCCCCACTCAATTTAGCTGTAGCTGAGGCTGATTTAATCTCAGTTAACAAGTCTGGTGCTAAGTACTCGTGGAATAATAGAAGTCGTAGTGGAGTTCGTACTTTCACCACAATTGATCATGCCTTCATCAACTTCCAAGCCCTATCTCGATGGCCTACCATATCAGTCTTCCTACCTCAACCAATTATGTCTGATCATTCTCCTTTGATTTTATCGCTGGGTCACCATTCTCGAAAGGAAAAGAGAAGTTTCAAATTTTTTAATGCTTGGCACAAGCATGAACACTTTCTGACTTTAGTTTCACAAGTAAATACTGAATTCAATTGCTTTGGTAACCCCATGTATAAGTTTTGCAGGAAATTGAAAAGGATTAAACAAGAGGTCAAGATGTGGGCCTCTTCCACCTTTGGAACTGGTATCATGCTATCAACAACTCTTAAGGAACAGCTATAGAAACAACAAGATTATATGATGGACCACCCCCACGATGAACAAGCTGCTGCAGATGAAGCCATTTTATTCAATAAAGTTAATATTGCTCTCAGCATGGAAGCTAACATGAAGAGGCAACAACTGCACAATAAGTGGATTGTTGAAGGTAACAGGAATACTAAGTTCTTCCATGATGCATTAAAGGTAAAACATGCTAGAGAAAATATTTACAGAATTTTTGATGAACAAGGTACCTTATGTACTACTGCTGATTCAGTTGATAAAGCCTTTGTTGAATACTTCACTAATCTTCTTGGCAATACTACTGGTTTCTCACCTGACCTTGATCAAATTTCATCTCTTGCCTTACCATGTATTACTTCTCATGAAGCTAACACTCTTATTAAGCCCGTTACAGATGAAGAAATCAAAGGCACCCTTTTCTCAATGAACAAACACTTTTCAGGTGGTCCAGACGGCCTTAACGTGATTTTCTTCACATCAACATGGGATGTGCTTGGTCATGAATTCTGCCAAGCAATACACAATTTCTTTTCTAAATGCAAACTTCTTCGTGAAGTGAATTGCACTAATATTGCTTTAATACCTAAAGTCACACCACCATCTAGTGTGACCTCCTTCAGGCCTATCTTCTGCTGCAATGTGATATATAAATGTATCACCAAAATTCTAGCCACTCGTCTGCTTAATGTTATGCCTTCTGTTATCTCTATGAACCAGGCAGCTTTCATACCATCAAGGAATATTCTCGACAATGTGCTTCTAGCACAAGAGCTGCTTAAAGGATATGGTAGAAATAATGTTGCCTCTGCGGCAGCTCTTAAAATTGATATTTCAAAGGCCTATGATTCTATTCACTGGACTTCAATAGTTCGAATAATGGCACACATGGGATTCCCTAGAATTTTTGTTTCCTGGATATATGTTTGTATCTCCTCCCCTACATTTTATGTAGTTATTAATGGAAGACCTGTGGGCCTATTCAGTAGTAGCAAGGGCATATGGCAGGGAGATCCAATATCATCATATCTTTTTCTGTTGGTTATGGAAGTTTTCACTGTTATACTTAACACTAAATACTCACAGATATTAATAAAGTACCACCCAAAGTGCAATGCTCTTCAAATTAACTCTATAATGTTTGCTGATGATGTGATGTTGTTTACTAAACCTGATTTTCCTTCTTTGTCTGCCATTCTGGATGCATTACAGTCCTTTTACCGTATGACAGGACTTACTATCAATCATGCTAAGTCTTCCATGCTTGTTGTGGGAGTTAGTGATGCTCTGAAAACTGCTCTTTATCAACATATTGGCTTCACATGCATGGATAATGATATGAAGTATCTTGGTCTCCCTCTAATCTCTAAGAGAATTACTAATGCTGACTGTTTTGCATTATACCATAAGATTACTTTAGTTATGAGTGCTTGGGAGAATAGAAAATTAACACAAAGTGGAAGACTTGTTCTGATCAAAACTGTTGTTTTTTCTTCTCTGGTCTACTGGGCACGTTCAATGATCCTCCCTATGAAACTGATGCAACTTGTAAGGTCGGCCATGATTAGATTCTTTTGGACTGGCAGTGTTCATAACAGGAAGTTGATGCTTGCTCCTACACAAAAATTGAAAATCCCATGAAGCTTGGTGGTCTTGGTGTTATTAACCCTAGGAGGTGGAACCAAGCTGCAATAAGTACTCATTTTGATGCCATTATCAACAAGAAGGATACAATATGGGTTAAATGGACATGGCAACATTACATTAAGACCAAATATTTTTGGAGTATGGACATATCACAAAACAGCAGCTGGATTTAGAGAAACATTCTGAAGCTAAGACAAGTTTATCTCCCTATTATACAATATCATGTTACTGTTAACTCTATGGTTAGCTTTTGGCATGAACCATGGGCATGTAAGGGCCCTATTCTATCTCAGGTTTGTGACTATCAACAGATTCAGCAATCTGGTATACGATATGATGCAAAAGCAAATGAATTCATGCATGAAGGGAAGGTGCAGATGCCAAATACTAGTAATCAAATGCTCAAAGTCATGTGGAAGGATATCCAAGACAAATACTGCACTACTCATCATCGTGATGCTATCACTTGGGACTTGAAGCCATACAGTATA
This sequence comes from Allium cepa, assembly GCA_030765085.1. Classification (NCBI taxonomy): domain Eukaryota; kingdom Viridiplantae; phylum Streptophyta; class Magnoliopsida; order Asparagales; family Amaryllidaceae; genus Allium; species Allium cepa. The sequence goes on along the minus strand of CM060935.1, from coordinate 445,483,024 downwards.
CACTGTGTGTACAATTTTTGCTCTGACTTCTCTCCCCTACCTGCATCTAAATGGTACTCAGTTATCTGGTCGAACGACTCTGTTCCTTCACAAAATTTGATGATGTGGAAAGTGTTAAATCAGGCACTGCTGACCAGAGGTAAATTAAACAGTATTGGGTTGCCTTGCTCACCTATGTGTCTGTTTTGTGAAATGCATGAGGAGAGTGTTGCTCACCTTTTTTTTGAATGCCCTGCACTCAAGATCTTGATCAACTGCATCAGTAGCACAACTGGTTATAATCTATCTTCTGGAAGCTCGAGTATTGTGTGGAGCATCATATATAAGGCTACGAGATGGAGAAGTGCTCGATCTAGAGTGTTGGTTGTAAGTTTGAAAATATACATGAGACTCATATGGAAGGAAAGGAATGCGATTGTTTTTGATGCGCAAAGGAAGAAACTGGAGGACCTATGGCATGAAGTTAAGACTGCCATCCACTTGCAATTGAAGACTTACAACAGAGATTTCCCTGACAATTTGACTATTCGATGGCATGAATTTTTGTAGTTTTTTCAATTGTTTTTTTTTTCTTTTGTTTTTTCCTTTCTCTCTTCCTTTATCTTTTTCTAACATTTTGTTTGTAACTTTATTGTGTTGCAATAAACTGGTAGGGGACCAGTCAACCCCGCTGGCTTTGCCAAAAAAAAAATCTCAAGTTGAAATACCTTTAATACAATTTTAGAACTAAATAAGAAATGGTTTTGCGTAAATAAATTTGAATCAAAAATAAATTGATGTATTTAAGAAACCAACAGAACAAAGTACATAAGTTGTATGTAGATCATTTTATTCGTATGACAATTCTTAATCTAAGATTCAAGTACATGATTTCGAGGTGGTTTACACTAGTACGGACAAGGATTTTTAACTAGTTTTTTTTATGGTGGACACTTGATATGAATTCTTGATGCGATTGATAAGATTTCTATCATAGTATGGCTATGTAAAGAGAATAGAGGTTTCTAATCAAGGAATCTGATTGGAGTCCGAATAAAGATATATAGTGATCTATACTTGTTGGGAAGTGAAATTTATATGATCGAGCAAGTGATCGGAGTTGGCATTGCATATCGATGATATATGTACATCATACAACTTTAGTCTAATATTATGTTATGTTTTTTGGCTTATGGAGAGTTTGAGAAAGGACTATTCGAATTGTTTTTGGAAGTATTAATAATCGAGCAAGTAATAACCAGAGGCTGTTGAGCATAAGGTACACTTAATAGGCTATTTAACATCCTTGTGCAATGAGAAGATTTCCAAACTTGGACAAACTATTAGCTTTGTTTAGTAGTAATTGTAATACTATTAAGTATAGATGTATAATTGTTTCTTTTGTTGCTTGGATTGGAATTTCAAGGACAAAATATACTAAGGGGAGAGAATATAATGATCCAAAATTTTGAACACTTCGTATTTAAATATCTAGAATATTTATATATTTGTATATAAGATTTAATGTAAGTAAATATGATTTTTCTACCTTATTAACCCTTTTTAATCAATGACTAATGAAGTAAAACTTATTTTTGAATTTTGTATATAAAAATAAACAGTTCGAAAAAATATTGATAATGTGACCGAAGATCGTTTTATGGATAAGCGAATTTTTACTTTATAAATATTGTTCGAGAACTTATTTAGTAACATATGAATAAATTAACAACCAATTAAATACATCTCTTCATTAATAAAAGTTTATTTAAACTAAGTAGAATTAAAGGGACAAAAGGATCCTTAATTCAAGGCATGATTTAAGGGAAGTATGGCATGAAACATGCCACAAATCAAGGCACAAAACATGGCTTAAAGAGTGGAGATAATCATGGAATGAAGGTGCTTGGAAGGTTCCTTTTGTGGGTATCCAAAAAAGAGAATAGGAGCAGGGGTATTATTCTCATTTCATTCTTTTATTCCATTTAAAAAAATTTAAGTTCAATTTCCTTAAGAAACTCAAAAATGTCTTCATTAATTTCACTTCTTTCTTCTATTTCTCTTTTCAAAACTCTTTCAACTCTTCTCCAAACATCACCATACTTTAATCCTTGTATCATCACTACAACACCACCCAGCTATTTAAAGTTGAAGAAAAGAGAACTTTTGTGTAACCTCATCATGGGCCGTGAGCAAATATAGAAGGGGGAGGGTATGGCCAAGAGCAAAAAAGGATGGTAGGAAACTTTGGGTAGTTGTTTGGTTAAGGTAGGAAGTGGTGGCATGGTTCATGTATTTAGGATTGGTTTAGGTGAGTTATCTCACTATCTTGCAAGTTTATGCCATGATATAAATGTTTATTGTTGAAATATAAATGTTAAGTGAAAAATAATGCAGGTTATAACTTTTTGGACCCTTCTTGCTTTTGAAAGAAAATGACAACATATTTTTATTATAACGTCTTTTAACTTATCACTTGGCCTTGACTTGATGTATGCATGTTTGGATATGTCATATGTGATGTAAAAGTGTGTATGTGAATTTTGAAGTGAAAAAGTCACTATGAAAGCACTTTGAAATCCCTTAACTTTAACTTGTACAATTTGGTGACTTATGGTGATATCTTGATATAACTTGGTTTGGTTGTTTTCTACACTTCTAGAAGTGTTTTTGGATAATATAAAAAATGTCTGGAAAGTTATGGAAAATGTTTAAAAAAGTTAAGAAATTTTGATGTAAAAAAAAGGTCGATATATCGCAGCTTTTAAATTCCTTGTTTCTAGGAAATAAAGTTTATTTTTGTAGAAACTTCCTTAGGGGTTTCTTTAATATTTTAACCAGAAATGATATATATATATATATATATATTACTTTTACTGTAAAAAATTTCAGGCTTAAATCATTTGATAGCTAGTTGAACGAAATGGAAAAAGGTTGTAGCAAAATATTCGCTGTACAAGCACTTCGGAAAAATACCTTGTTTTTAGAAATTTCTATAAAATAAAAGATATTTATTGGGATTTTTATTCATGGTTTTTAGTTACCTAAAATATACAAATTACTAAAAGAAAAATGGATCAAATTTTTTTGTTAATGAGTTGAAAACTAGGCGCAAAGTTGTAGCTAAATCAAGTAGAAAAACAACGCTGAACTTTAGATAGCATTTCTAGAATGCTATCTTTGGTTTTGAGTCACCTTCTACCCCTTTCAAATTGTTATGGGAGCATTTACAAAAATGCTATCTTTGCTATTTGAAACAATAAATTATGTAAAAATGATATTTAGATTATATATTTTCCTCTAACCTTTTTAGAGTTGTTATTTAACTTATATTATAGTGTTTTGAAATCGGTTTCATGTTTAAGTATATTTTTAATAGTTAATTATGAATTTTAAAAGTATGTGGCTTTTAAAATAAAATAAATTTATTTAGGGTTTTCCAATTATTTAAAAATTTGTTATTTTTACATAATATTCTATATTAATAATTGTAATATATATTTAAGTAGGTTAAAACTATTTTAACGTATTAATAAGTATTTTAAAGGTATTTCTATATATACAAGTTTTAAATAGTAAGTTAAGTATTTTATAAATTTAATAAAGAAAATACGGATTTTAACACTCAAGTTAAAATAAATGATTTTGTGAAATAAATTAAAAGTGTAATACCTTAATAAATAAGTGTGAATATTATTTGATCTTTAAAAAAATATTTTAAAGTTAAAGATAAGTATATAAAAGGTTTTGGGTTGTAGTAAGTAATTTTTTAGTGACATTTGTTTTTAACCCTTATTATTAATTATACATAGAAATATAATTAGATATTTAATAATGAATATTGTAAGGATAACTATGGGTAAAAGGTTTTGGGTTGCAGTAGATATTGTTTGAGTAACAATTGTCTTTAACCTTTAAATTTACTTAAACCTTCAAATGCAAGTTTTAAAGAAAATGGTTAAGCATGAAATTGTTTCGTTTACAATGATAATGTCTGAGTAACAGTTGTCATTAACCCTTGTGTATATAATTAGATCTTTAACAATCTAATTTTAAAGATAAGAACAAGTATAGAATTTTTTTATAAAAAGATAGAAAATGTATATGTTTAAAATATGAAAGAGAGAAGGGGTTTACAATAACAGTGTTTAAGTAATATTTGTTTTTAACCTCTTTGATTTTAGTTTAAAGTAAGTAAACTTCATTAAATAATTTGTGAATATACTTATCTTGAGATAAGTATATGAATACTTTTTGAAGTATTGAAAAGAGTATAAGTGAATAGTGAAATAGTAGAATACAAGTATATATCTTTTATAAATAAAAGGAAAATAAATAAATAAATAAATATATATACACACACACACACACACACAAGCATATAAAGGAAGTTTTAGTTAATAAAGGAGTGTTAATTAATAAAAGAATTTTGACTGATGAAAGAAGTTTTATTAGATAAAACGATTTTAGAAATAAAAGGTTTTTTAATTAATAAAGAATAAATTAGTTAAAAATAGATTAAAAGTTATTTAGGTGACTTGATCATGCTTTGTATGTATTGATAGTGCTTGTGTATTTACTTGCATATAAGAAACATATGGGACTTAGTTTTCTTATGTAATCATTCTTATTATGTTGAATATGACCAAATTCGTCAACTCAGTATTGAAAAGACCATGATCGTAAGTGTTTTACTTATTGAAAACCACTTCAAGACTAAAATGTGTTCTATTTCTTGGAAGTGGATCGGTTTGGGATGTTTGAGTGTATATAGAGATTCGAGATATGATTGAGATGCTCGAACCTATGTAGAGCTTCGTCATCAATCTTGGGGGAAGGAATCCATGTGCGGTTCCGATATCTATTAAGATATGGGGATTCATTTGTGGTTCCAAGATCTGTTTGAGAAATGGAAATTCATGTGAAAGATTCTGAATGTAGCCTGGACATCGGAAAAATGATTAACGACAAAATAGGCTGCACAACCCAAGGTTTAGCTAACTCTAGAGGATATATCAACTCCATTATCTAGAGTATGCTTATAGATGTTGTGCATAGGGATTTGATGATACTTGGTTCCACGTGGTTTGGGTTCGCTTATTTGAGCATGGGCCAGTTTTTTTTCCTTACGGTATATTTTATCTATAGATATATGATGCTCGAAAGGTATCTTCTGATCTTTGTCATGAAGATCCGCTTCTGTTTTTATGTTGAAGATGTCTCCATAAAAAATCCATATACGAACGTGCCTTAGCGGTTTTAAATGTACTTTAATATGCTATAAATGTAATAAATGTAACCATTTCGGCTATGTTATTTATTTATTTTCAACCCTCGACATTATTGTAATAGCACTAGATTTTCTTATAAAATGGGTCAGTTATTGTAAGGTAAAAACCCGTCCATATTTATTTGTGCATGGTCTAACGAGATACCTTTATTTTTAAAGGGTTCTATAAATATAAAAATCCATATGATTGATTTTCTCACACTGGTTTACTAGACTAGTCTGGGTGTTATTTTCTTACAATTCTTTGGTCAGCCTCGAGTATATTTCTAGATTTAGTTATGGATGCTTTAGGATTTTGGAAAAAAGCTAGATTATTACCTATCATAGTATTTACTTCCGCTGCATTAATTTATGTATTTACATTAGCAATATTAAGGACATGCTATTATAACTATCCAGGTTGATGATAGTGCTTAGATTATTAACCCTAGAATGCTATGTATATTAGAGTAACACTGTAAATTGTTAATCGGGTTTTTAACTAAGCAAATGTCAATGGAAGTTTGAATGTCAAGACAAAGATGAATTGGCTTGCAAACTAGGAAGCACATTTAGAAAGAATAGAGAAACATCTCTAAGGAATTTCATATGAATTAGAGCCATGGACATAGCTCGTTATCGAGCTATATAAGTCATTATCGACCTATAAATCCCTCCCGAATCACCTCCTAAACTTCGTACTTCTTGTATACTTCTCTAATAGCTTGTAATCAAGTGGTTTTCCCAGAGTATGGACGAACAACTCCATGATTGAAGAGAAGACAACCAAGATAGTAGGGTAACTAAAGTAATAAAGGAAAGATTACTAGAATCAACCAAAAGACGATGAAAAAGCTTGGAGTTTTTCAATTAGAAGATAGAAGAGCAGAGAAAGAGTTGAAGTTGAGCTTACACCAACAATTATAGCTCAGTACCGAGCTATGTAGATCGGTACCAACCTATCATACTGGGTCGTGGTGCTTTGGACTCTGTTGTACAACATTAGGCCTTCATCCGACTCCAATGCAAGTAGGCTTCTGACCCACTACCTCTATTTCCTTATAAATACCAACCTAACTACAACTAAATAAGATCTAGTTTTTGCTAACTCCATACGTAGAAGCTCTGCCTCTTCTTCTTCTCCTACCTCTATATAATAGTCACCTAGGTAACTAATCTTTGCAGTTCTTAGCCATAGAACTTTTCAAACCCCTGTACTAGTGACTTACACTTTCTCTAATCCTTTGTAGCCTCATATAAACTATCTCAGATCCTTAATCAATAAAATTATAAATTGGACATAGGCCAAAGATTATCGAACGCCTATTAAAATCTAATATCTCCCTGTTAATTTTTCTTTAATTTCCACTGTTATCTGCTAGATCTAGATCTCACAGGTTCCTTATAACTCAATCTTGATTGTTGATCCATTTTTGGCATCGATATTTCGATGATTTCACTGAGAAAACTGAATCTAGGCTTTGATCTAGCTCTCTACTTTGGATTGGATGGATCTAAAAGTTAGATCTGAAAATCTTACTTGAAGAACTTAAAGAATTACTCAGAAAAGTCATGACACCAATAAGATCTAATAGATCCTCATGAGTTGTGGTTGGCGGTGATGAAGGGAACGTTCACCACACTGAAGTACACAATTGACAAAAAATTCTAAGATCCTATACTCAAACTAGAGGTGAGTTTGATAAGATAATCCATGAACTAACCAGAAGTTAACTAATAATCAAAAGCCTCCCATGGATAAGATAGACACACCGCTAATCTTGCAACAGCTAATCACAAGGAGATTTATAAAAGAAACATCTCATGTAATAGAATAAGAGAACTCTTTATTTTCTGGCTTAAATAGAAAAGATGGAAAGTAAAAGAAGAATGAAGTAACTGTCAGATTTAGGTGCTATTGCAGGAGAAAATAAGCGCGCTCCCCTTGTAAGAAAACAACTCGATACCGAACCAAAATAGCCCGGTACCGGATCAAGGGTCCTATTGACGGTGCTTAAGAGGGATATGCATTGTCGGTTTCTGACTTTAATGATAACATGCAATTGGATGATGGTCATGATGGGTTGAATGATAGTGCTAATGGACAAAACACTGGAATTGGAGTTCAAAATGCCATGGCAATAACTACTGGAAGCCAGTGGAACCCTGCAAAAGTGGTTCTCCTGGAAAATGGAGAACCTAGATTTCAACAGGCAAGTCGAGATCATTTGCGGATCCAAACACTCGGTGCAGCCCCTAACAGTCGACCTACAGATTACCGAGCCAATGAGGAGTTCATTGTTCACATGGTCAAACGATTGGTGGAGGAGTGAATAGGTAGGAAAAATGAAGACTGGGGTTCTGCATCAAGCCGAACTCCATTTACTGAACATGTTCTGAGAGAAGAGTATCCCTAAAGTTCACGATGTCGATAATGCCATCCTACAATGGAACTACTAATCCTAGAAAAAACTTACTTAAATACCAATAACATATGGACAAAGCATGAGCTATGGATTCTATTTGCTATATATTTTTCCCTATCTTCTTGGAAGGAGTTGCTTCGATGTGGTTTACTAGGCTTGGGCCTAAATCCATATCGACGTTTGATGAGTTAGCAAAGAAGTTTCTAGAATAGTTCAGACTCCACACTACATGACCAAAGGACATAATGTCCTCATAAGGCTTTTCTCAAAGGCCCAAGGAGTCACAAAAAGCTTTCCTGAACTAGTTCAACATTATTGTTATGGAGGTTAGAAATCTTAAGGATGATATTGTCTTCATGGCATTGGTTCGGGGTATTCACCCAGACATGGATTTCGGTAGATGGATAAAAATGAAGAAACCATCTACTATGGAGGAATTTTACTGAAAGGCAAATCAATTTTTGAGACTAGAAAAAAATATGATTGAGGGCAAGCCCGTTATGAGCAGTCGAAGGAGGTGATTTAGAGTAATGTCATAGTTATACAAGCTGGAAATAGTTCCAGAACTGCTGCAGGAAATGCATGAAAAATGGTGAATCAAAAGAAAAGGAATTAGAATGTTAGTAGGTGTGATGGGAACAAGAAACACCTAAGGGATTTATGACCTGAGGACTATACTCCATTGAATGACAATCTAGGGAACATTTATCTTGCCACTCATGGAACTGAGCGGTATAATAATACCACCCAAAAGGGAAATGACTGAGCAATAAAAGAGATCAAGGAAGTTTTTCCACTTCCATAAGACTCATGGTACAACACAAATGAATGTTGGCATCTGAAGGATTTAATTAAAGAATTGATAAGAAACAACAGGATCCAGTAGTATGCGAAGAAACCCTAATCAACCCGCTAGACCCTAAGCATCGAAAGCTCAAGGAAATTAGCCTAGACCTAGTCGAGAAAGGCCAAGCGAATTGATGGAAGATTGGTTATAATCACCCTTGCTAGAGGGTCTCACCCAGTGTAGAAGAGTTAGGACAAGATGGAACGATATGCTAGTTTTTTGAAGCATGCACCATAGGAGAGTTTCTACGCCATCGAAGACAGAGCTTCGATCGAGTAGCAAAGGGTGACTACCGATGACATTGTGTTATGAAATTAGGATATTGAAGGCATAGAAGCACCAATTATTGACCTAACGGTAACAATATTTGGGATTGGACTGGTAGTTGTACATTGAGTTTTGATTAACAATGGTAGTTCAGTCTACATACTATTCCGAAAGAGTTTAACTAGGTAAAGATTAGCATGAAGGATGTGAACGACTTCAAACAAAGATCCATGGATTTACAGGCAAACCTAAACAGTAGGTTGGAACGATTAACCTACTTGTAGAACTCGAGGAAGGAGAACGGAAAGTGGTTCTCACCAAAGCTTCATGATCATTGATGAGTATTCTGCTTATAACGTTCTCTTGGGACGATCGGCCCTTGCCGATTCCAGAATCACTTTTGCTCCATGGTGTCTCATGATGAAATTCCCAATGGAGAATGGGGTAGAAATAGTAAGAGAAGACCAAAGTGTTGCAAGTGAATGCTATATTGTCGAATTACATGAAGCTAAACATCATTAAAAAGGGAAAGAATATGGGGACGACTCTCCACATTCAGGAACCATAAGCATAGCAATTATAGAATCACCCTTGGCTCGGGAACCATAGTCGCTTTGACAAGGCTATGGAATCGAGGAAGAAGAGTTTAAAGGAAATGTAGACAACATTAGGGGAGATTATGGTGGCTGTCAACGTTGACATCGACGACTAAACTCAAGTCCTGAATGTAGGTTCGCAGCTTGGAATCAAGATGCGGAAAGAATTGATAAACTTTCTTCGTGCTAATATGGACGTGTTCGCTTGGACGCATGTCGACATGTGTAGGATATCGTCGAAGATAGTGTGCCGCACACTTATCGTCGACCCCAAGTTCACACCAGTAAGGCAGAAGAGATGCGGCATGGGTCTGGAGCAATCTATTGCATTAAAAGAAGAAGTGGATAAGCTTTCCATTGTCGAGGATCGACCAGCTTGTTGATGGAAATGCAGGGTAGGAACTGCTCTCATTTATGGATGCCTACTCAGGATGCAATCGGATTATGATACATGAACCGAATCAAGAGAACATCAGCTTCACCATCATCTTGGGACAATATTGTTATCGCATGATTCAGCTCAATTCTAAGAAGGCTGAAGCTACTTACCAGAATTTGGTAAATACAATGTTCAAGAACCAAATCGGATGAACGATGAAAGTGTCTGTAGATGACATGTTCACATCTACGACTAGGCACTCACCGTTTACCTAGGCACTCCCCTCTCATTGCAGAAGGCACTTCCATCAGAGAGAGAACTAACAACTACTGCTTGAGTCCCTGGAAAAAATCGATGAGAAGCGGGAAGAAGCCGAATTGAGGTTCGCTGCTCACTAGATAAGATTAGCATGCTACTTCAATGCCAAGGTTCACTATCGTACTTTAAAAATGGGTGATCTCATCCTAAAACGAATCTTACCGAGTATAGGGTCCTTGGCCCAAATTGGGAAGGACGTACGTGATTGACTAGATGCTTGGGGATGGAACATTTAAGCTAGCCATAGTAGATGGAGTTTCCATTCTGCATGCCTAGAACAGTGACTCATTATGGCAATACCACACTTGATATCTATATATTTCCTATATTCGCAAATAAGCCATCTAAGGAGACTAGTGAATTGTAAATAGGAAGGACTTTCCATCTCTTCCATTTATCTATAAAGTTAGCTTCCTAAACCAGTAGAACCGTGTTCTCGTAAGCTAAACCACCAAGTCGATGGGAAAAATCGACTCAAGCCGATAGTTCGACAGGGAAAGTCGACCCTAACCTTTTGAGAACCGACGTTTCTCTAGCAACGTCTGGAAGGCTCCTAACTGCCAAATTGACAGGGAAAATTGACCCAAACCGCCGGGTTGATGGGAAAAATTGACCCAAACCGTCGGGTTGATAGGTAAAACCGACCACAAACTTCTAAGAGCCGACATTGCTTCGATAATGTCAAGCAGGTTGCTAACCACTGGGTCGACGGGGAAAATCTAATCAAACCGCTGAGTCGACTGGGAAAATTGACCCCAACCTTTTGATAACTGGTGTTGCTACGGTAATATTGGGAAGGTTCCTTACTGTTGAATCGACAAGAAAATGGCGACTTAGACCCCCGGATCGACTGGGACAATCGATCCCAACCTTCTGAGAAATGACGTTTCTATGGCAACGTCTAGAAGATTAAAAATCACCAATTTGACTGGGAAATTCAACTCAAACTTCCAGTTTAATGGGAAAATTCGACCCCAACCTTTTGAGAACCAGTATTGCTCTGGCAACATTGGGAAGGTCACTAACCGTTGAGTCAATGAGGAACATACACTCAAACCGTCGGGTTGATGAGGAAAATCAACCCCATCGTTCTAGGAGTTGGCTTGCTCTGGAAACATCGAGAAGGTTCCAAACCGCTGAGCCAACGGGGAAAATTGACTTAAACTGTTGGATCATGGGGAAAATCGAGCCTAACGTTATGAGAATTGGTGTTGCTCTGGCAATGTCGGGAAGGTTCAAAGTTGTCTAGTCGATGGGAAAAATTGATGCAAACCATTAGATTGGATGTGAAAATTGATCCTTGCTTTTTAAGGACCGGCGTTTCCCCGACAACGCCAGGAAAGTCTAAACCATCGAGTCAACTAAAAAATTGACTCAAACCTCTCAGAGCTTGACTTAGCTAGAAATAGGCGATAACAAAAGGAATTAACCGAAGCTCAAAGATAGGAAATGTAAAAGAAAAATCCAAGTAGTTGAGCTGTTCGCGTATAAATTTTTGGAGATAGAAACTAGTGCATGGCTGGGATCTCAACACTGAACTTGGAAAAATATGTTATGAAGAAAGATGATGATGATGCATCTTTATGATACACACATCTAGAATGACATTAGCTGATATGTCAACTTGGAAGAATTCGAATGCAGCCAAGAAATTGGCAGCATTAAAAATATAATGCTTGAACTCAAGCAGTGGTGCCAATAATTCCCGGAGACAAGAATTATCACGTGAACAAGATTGGAGGCAGCCAAACAAATTGTCCAGGATGTTCAATCTATATTAAGATGTCCACATCTTAATATTTGGCCCTATGGATAGGGCACGCATACCAACATTTGGTCGAAAGAATTCGACAAATTCCGAATAGGAATAGCCAGAGTTGGCTAAAAACACAGTCCTATTGTACTAAATAGAGTATTTTGGAGATAAAAACAGAGTTAAGTAACAGAATATACTTGAGCAGTTGCAGGATTATTATTTATATGCATAGAGTTGTGGTAAGTAAACATATTACACAGAAACTTAAGTATATAATATAGGTAACTGTAGCACAAGCAATCATATTATATACAAAGAAATTCAAACATAAATAGGCATAGTACATGAAATGCAAAAATTATACAAGAGATATTACAAAGGTAAAGCTATTCTTTCATTAAACCGAAATCTTTTATGTATAGGACAAACAGCGGGGGCTGTATCCGCACAATATTGGTATATTTTAGAAAAAAAAACAAAATACAGACTAGATCCTGACAATACATAAAAAACCAACTCTCATTTACCGAACTATCGAGTCTTTACTTCTTGCCACATCGACTGCCTTTTCTAGTCTTACCCTGATAGGTCTTAAACTTTTTCCTCCCCTTGGGTTCCCTGCCAGGAGTAGTGTTGCCTTCTGAATGAGTGGACTCTTCACTAGCAGTTAAACCGACCTCCCTAACTTGACGGCAGTGTCATCAGTGTGCTTTGCCAGCCTGATCTTGATGGTGGGTACTTTTCGATGGGAGCTTGTAAGTATCAAAGACACAAGCTTGGTGGTATGAGACTCTTTCTTCACTTGAATTTTCTCCACGTCCTTCTTCAACCTCTCGGCCATTGTTTGGTGCTCGGTTGGGTCGAAAATGCCTATAATAAAAACATCCTCTTCTTGAGAAACAAAAATGTCGTCCAAGCTCTCTAAAGTGACAATCTTCTTGGAATCAAGACCTAGGCTAGAATTGAAAACAAGAACGGATGCAGAATACCCTATGAAGATGGTGGTTGATGTAGTAAAGATCGCTTCGATCCTTGAACCATGCATAGTTGTTGGCAGAGGAGGAAAGGTTGACCTAAAAGTTGGAAAATAGAGTGATAAAGTTTAATGATGGATTCTCATGAAAACTAAAGCTTCTCGAAGACTGGAGAAATAAGAGATATACCTATAGTAGGATCCCACTGGGGTATGATGAACTCGCCTTCTTCAGCCTTGTACTCCCTATGCTGGACTATAACGGGGGGAATGTATTGCTCACGCGGACATCCATTAATGAAGATTGAAGAATGCGAGTAGTTACGAAGCTAACTCCCATAGAAGTAGGGATGGTTGCTGCCGGTTCATTAGATTTGGAAGCGTATTTTTCACCCTGACCCAAAGAGCTAGGGCCAGTAAGAGCTTTAGCAGCCTCGGCATCGGTAGCGTCTTTGGCAACGATACCCTTTCCAACGAAAATTGATTCAATATATTCAGGATCAAAATACGCGGCCACCTGCTCCTCTTTGGAGCAATTATTTCTAGCCTCCCCAGATCTGCGTAGCACTTCCTGCTAAGTGCCAATAAACGCCTCAGGGTAATCGTTCTTCAACCATCTCAGATTCTTAAACATGACTACATTTGTATAAAAGTATGCATGTTGGCATCAAGCTCGGCCAGGATATTGGACTTCTTATCCTAAAGCTCTTTGAGCTCTTGCGTTGAAATTTCAAGCACAAAGTCACTATCAAGCTTTGCCATGGCAACTTGTCTATCACCTCGGAGAGTTTCGTCTTTTCATCAATAAGCTTCTGATTCTCCTTGTGTGGTTTAATGTGTTCGGTAGCTTGCTCAACAACGGTCAAATCCCAGGCCAGAATGGTCTAGCCCTTAGCGGCAATTTTCCTTTTCAGCTCAACACCCTCTTCATATGTGAGCTTTAAGTTGTTATTGTTTTACCATTTCTATTTGCTTATGAATGATCTTCAAATCTATCATTGGATTATTAGTGCTTGCTTTTTATTCCTGAGTTTGTAACCTTGAGCAAATCATCCTCCCACTCCTTAAGCATTCGCTCGAAGGAAACTCTCTCCGCCTCGAAGGATTAGATGTTTGTAAAGTTTATCTTGTTAACTTCGAAGAGAGCTGTGCATAGTTTCTTTCATTTATACCCTTTGTTGATGCCATGCTCGATGTTATTTAGACTTTGCATCACCACCTTTTCGGTATGTCGGAGATATCTTGATCGAACTTGACACCATGTAGAAAGAGATAGGGGAATGTAGTCGATAAACATGAAGGACCAACAAGAAATTTGAATAAAGGAGTAGAGATTCCCATGGAGGCAGGCGGGATGGTCATAACCATTTCTTGGGAGACTGAAACTTGCTGGATATAAGAAGTTTAAGCCTTTGTACGAGGTGAAATATCTATAGAAGTTAACCTATGGTGCTCAGAGGAATCTCTAGGGCGCTTAGTAGGGTCGTGAGATAGCTTATCTTCAGTATCTCTCTTCTTTCTGCCCCTCTCTCTCTCTCCTTCTCTTACTCTATATCAGCCCTACAAGCCTCATCGTACTCACGGTCTTTCCAGCTTCTCCTTTCTTCCTTAGATTCATAGCGATGCGGTGGGTTTAGATAAGGAGTTCAAATTATTTGTTGGCTAGAATGGCGGGAGAACTTTTCGTAATATCCCTGACCCATGGATCCTAAAACAGAAAGAAAGCGAAGTTACTAGCGAAACTATGAAGCTAGATTCAATGCAAGAATGAGTGTCCGTGATTATAGTGAATTGTATGCTGCCAGTGACCCCTTAAGTACTCTACCAACCATCGTAGATGTTCATTTGTAAGAAGGATGCAATGTTCACCGGTTGAATTTGACTACCTTTAAAGCATTGAGTGTCCTCTCATGTTCATCACTCTCGTCTCGAGCCAAGATGTCTACGAGGAAATATAAATTAAGGTAGAAACATAGAAATTCCAACATAGGAGAGGTTAGAGAAAAGGAGTGTACATTAGATAACCAAAGCCGGTAGAATCTGAACAGTCATCGCACGATGAAATACTCGTTCCTGAAATAAGAACGCTTGTTGTGGAGCTTCTTAATCATTTCACATCCCTCCTAGCTACGATTATAAGATAGGATTAAGAATCCTGCCTTTTAATGAATTGAAGGTAATGTGTAAGCTCATTGAATCACGGAGGCCAGTTGAATCTACTTATGAAGAGGGCATATGACATGCTCAAAAGAGAATAGGCATTCAGATGAATTTGGAACGGAACCCGTCCAAGTTATTGCAACACCGTCAAAAGGAAAGGATTGAACGGTAGGACAACACCACCTAAGCACATGTATCGATTGCATGCTGTGAAGTCCGACGGGGGATTGTGTGCAAATTCAACCCTTGTTGTTAGATGGGCATCATCCTCACGATGTCGTGTGGAAGACATATATTTTGAAGCAACTTGGCATAAAGGATTTACGACACCTGCTCCGACAGGTTGTTCGAAATTCTCAATCCCAGAGGCAGCTGACCTAATACTAGCTCAACCGGAACTATTTGGCTTTAAGATTCAGAAGTTTCAGGCTGACCTAGCCTGTTAGGAATAGATGGCAAAGAAGGAGCTATAGAAGACCTAGCTTTGGAAAGAGTTGACGTTCCTTCGCTAGACTTAAAATGAGGTGACCGGTGAGTCATTCTAAATAATAAAACTTAACAGTCAACATGGTCATGAATGTTTTGCTTTGAATAATAAACCTGTGTCATCAAAGCCTTAAATCGGAAGGATGTTGATGTGTATTAACTAATCAGATTCAAAGCGTTGACTGAGGAAAGTGCAGTGTTAATCTTATTAGAACCTATAATTTTAATGTTTTGATTGTGTCAACTATATAAGTAAATATTATATGAACTAACCAAGTTTGCAAGAGAAAATATTCAAAAACATATAAAGACCAGATTAAGATTCAGATTCCAGAATGTTGCTACAATATTTTTGTTAGGCATACAGTCTGAGTTTAGAAGTAGATAGATGTTAAAATCTCTCCAAAGTGGTATATACATGCACTCAAAATGAAATATTGGCAAATCAAAGAAGCTCCATGAAAACACTGCATTCAGTTGGCTGAATGATCCTTGTCAGCCGGCTGAATGTTGTGCATGTTCAAAAAATAATATGAACGTTCAGCCAGCTGACTTGGAATATTCAAACAGAAAAATTATACCATTTTTGCACTATTTCTTTGCTGTTTTGATTTTCAATCGATTCAGCTAGCTGAAACATTTAGTTCAGACGGCTGAATATCTATAACGGCTAGTTTTTGAAAAAGTGCTTCTCTTTCATGAATAGAAACAACTCATGATTCAAGAATAGCTTCCATATCTCTTCATGATTACTCTTCATGAACAAATACAACTTTTAATTCCTATAAATAACAAAGAATTTCAATGTCTTATAATCAATTCTCCAGTTTCTCAATTTAATTCATTCTTGCTATTTACAAAGGCTTTCTACGCACAATAACTCTATTTATCACTTATATATATATATATATATATATATATATATATATATATATATATTCAAGTTTATTCTTGTTTAATCAAACAACTTCCTTTCTTCACAAAATACCCGATATACCAAAAAGGAGAAGATTATAGGAAGAGTGTATCTAAAGACTTATCAATGTTATTCAAAGAGAATAATTAGTTAGATATTTGTTTATTATTGAAGTCCTATTTGGTTGCTCAAGCGGCAAAAAGTCCTACTTTGTTGTTTAGGCAGTTGAAGTCCTTTTCGGTTGCTTAGGCGGTGTAATACCTATTCCTCCAGGTTAAGAAATGATTGATAGTTGAATTTTAGAAGGAGTCTGGGATTGAATGTGGAACGTGAAATTTCGAACCAGTATAAAAATCTCTAGTGTCATTTACTTTACCCCTTTAATATTTATACTTACATTCCGCATAAGTAGATAAATTGTTTAATATTCCATATTATACTTAACTCTTTTTGGACCAACTCAAGTTCAATCTATAAACCATAATAAATATGTTTTTTGTAATTGTAGATGATTTTTTGAGATGTACTTGGACAATATTTATGAAAAATAAAAGTGATACTTTTGAAAATTTTAAAAACTTTGCTAAGAGAATTCAAAATATTAAAAATATAAAAATTAAAAACATTAGAAGCGATCATGGTGATGAATTCGATAATGATATTTTTGAAAAATATTGTAATAAGAAAGGAATTTTTCACATTTTTTCATTTCCTAGAACCCCAACAAAACAGAGTTGAAGAAAGGAAAATAGAACACTTCAAGAATGTACTAGAACCTTATTAAACGGAAGCACTTTACATATGGGTAGAAGCTCTAGCAACTTCTTGTTATGTTCTAAACCAAGTCCCCATTAGACCAATAACAAAACATGCTCCATATGAACTTTTTGATGGAAGAAAACCGAACATATCGTATTTTAAATTTTTTGATTCAAGATGTTTTTATTAAATATAAAAGACCAACTTCGCAAATTCGATCCAAAATCCAATGAAGGAATATCATAGGATACTGGGAACGAAGTAAGGCATATAGAATTTATAATGAAAGAACTAAAGTAATCAAAGAAACACTTCATGTGTCATTCGATGACTGAAAATTTTAAACTTAATCATAAAAATGAAGATGAAGATATAATTTCAAAATCAAATATCACATAAGATGATATTGAAAATTTTGAAAATAATATGGAAATTGAAGACAACTTAACTAATGAAAATGAGATTCGATCTCCACCAAGATTACTAAGAAATCACCCAATTGAAAATGTTATTGGAGAAATAAATTCTAACGGAAAACATGAAATGAATTAAATTAAATGGGTCATGTAGCTTTTCTATCGAAATTGAACCTAAAAATGCTAAAGAAGCCTCAACTGATGATTACTGGATTATGACTACGCAAGAAGAGTTAAATCAATTTGAACGAAACGAAGTGTGGGACTTAGTTCCTAGACCTAATAATCAAACAGTCATCAGTACTAAGTGGGTCTACAAAAATGAAGCTGATAAGCAAGGGAATATTATTCAAAACAAAGCTAGATTAGTCGTTCAACGCTGCAATCAAGAGGAAGAAATAGACTATGAAGAAACATTTGCTCCTGTAGCACGACTAGAAGCTATACGTATTTTATTAGCTTTTGCATGTTTACATAACTTTAAATTATATAAATGGATGTAAAAAGTACTTTTCTGAATGAATTTATAAAAGGAAATGTGTATGTTGAACTACCACCTCTATTTACACATGAAAAATTCCTAAACCATGTCTACAAATTAAGGAAAGCTTTATACGGTTTAAAACAATCACCTCGTATTTGGTACGATCATCTTAAAAGATATCTTATAATTTCTGGTTTTAAAATCGAAAGGATAGATCAAACTATGTTTACGAAACAAGATTAAAAGGATATTTCAATAATAAAGGTTTATGTAGATGACATCACTTTTGGCTCCACGAATGAAAAATTATGTTAAGAATTTTTGTATATTGTGACAAGAGAATTTGAAATGTCTCATATGGAAGAACTTTCATATTTTATTGGATTACAAATCACATAATTAATTAATGGAATTTTTATTAATCAAGAAAAATATTCTAATAATCCAATAAATCGATTTGGTATGGAAAATACTTTTGCTAAACTAACACCTATGAGTACTACAGTACATCTCGATCGGGATGAAAATGGAAAAAGTATTGACCAAAAGCTATATCGTAGTATGATTGGATCTTTACTTTACTTAAGTCCTAGTCGTCTTGATATAATGATGAGTGTATGCTTATGTGCATGATTTCAAGCAAATCCCAAAGAATCACATTTGTGAGTAGTGAAACGAATTTTGCACTGCTCAAGAAAAACTAAAGACTACGACCTCTTTTACCTGAAAGAATATCCTTTTTAGTAAGTATCATATAGTAATGCTGACTTTAGAGGATGTGGTATCGAGACGCCCAAAGCTAAGTGCTACAGATGCCGCAGTCATCCATACTATTAACTTTCGGTGACCAAATATGATGATGTTAATGGTATCCATAATATCAGAAGCACCTGAATATGAAATAAATCATCACAGATTAAAACACTTTTCTGATTACATTTCAAAACAACATTTCATGTCAAAGTTACACAATCCCAAATGTTTCCGAGGCTTAGATCAAATATAATTATTACAAAATATGCCAAGAGTGACATATGAAGATGCCTCCTTGGATGACCAGAGTACTAAAAAGTCATGACATACTTAATGGAAATAAAATAGAACAACTCCTAAATATAGCTAGCATCAGTCTTCTATTCGTCTCCGAAAGCTTTTTTAACACCTACTAAAACCTATAATTACTCGACCTTCAGCCTACTCAAATAAATTTTGAGCACCCGAGTGTTTTAGGGGGAAAACATAAACTTCAAGTTAGACATAAAGTCTGGTGTGAATAATACTATACATCACGGTTATTTGATATTAAGTGAGACCACGCTGCTTAGCGGAATAGGTTTTCCCTCACTAATATCCATTTGAAACATATCTTTTTGCAAATCAAAACCCTACAACCAAACTGGGTTAGTCAAAATGATATATCAATAATAGAAAATGTCATATATGCTCAAAAACAGTTAATAAATGGACCATCTGTTGAAACAATGTAGTTTTATATGGCTAACTACTAACCTTTGGCTGACTTGGGCCTACCAGAAATACTAAACAAACTACCTAACAACTATTAAATATACTTCTGTACAGTCTGTCCCTCCAAAAGTCACCTGATCCTAATGGTTTTGCGAGCCCACCAATAACCTATCTCTATACATATACATTCCATTATGTGTGTAATCATCATTTAAGTCTTACCTGTGACTAAGCCCTACACACTGGAATTTTGGACTATATTAGCTAGGGCAGATAGCTAATGTTTAGGGCATGACCCAATACCAATCCCATCCGGTATACAATTATTTTAGTCATTTTACTTAGGGTTAACTACCCTTAAAATTTTACTTGAAAACCTTTTCAATATGATTTAACCCTTTAAATCATACTTATATAAGGAAAATAAATATTTGCTTTACTCAAACCTCTTTGCCATGATATATGCTTTACTCAAAACATTGTTGATGAAAACATCTGAAACCTTTGCTTAAAACCTTTAAACAATTTTATTTGAAACTAATGAAAGTACCCCTTTCGATATAAGTAAACTACTTTACCTAATAACCTTAGGCTTAATGGTCAAACATACCTTTTGAAACCATTGACAGTTGTCCTTTCAAAACATTGAAAACACCTTCTTTGAAAGCTTTATAAACCTTAGACATCCTCTTTTAAAATCCCTTAAATATGCCTTTCAAAACCAATGGAAACCTTCCATTTAAAATAAGGTAAACCTTTCAAAAATACTAGAAACCATTCTGTTCGAAACATTTACTAGTCACCTTTCAAAAATGTCAAAGTATACTACTTAAACAAACCTTTTGAAAGCATTGGGTTCAAGTTAAAACATGTGGAAAACCTTTCGAAACCATTACTTTTGAAACCTTTGGGTTTAACTTTCATAATATCAAAAAGGATCTTAAAACAACTAAGTCAAAAGCAACTCTTTCGAAAGCAATCTCCTAAGTAAAGAAGTGGATGGGATCAAGACCTATTCCTTCGAAAGAACTAGAGGAATGGTTCTAATTTTCAAAAAAGGGCCCATTGGAAACCAATCTGGGTCAAAAGGAATAAGGCGACAGCAAGGGTATCAACCTTATCGAAAACCTTTACATTAAAACAAATGTGCAACCTCATTCGAAAGCATTCCTTCCTTGAAACTATTGACCATGTCTAAAGCTATCTTATTCGAAACCATTCTTTTCGAAAGCAAAGCAGGCGCATTTCCATTTAAAAGCCATAAAAGTTTTCGGCCCCTTTGGAATCCCATGTTTTGACCCTATGCCTTTTAACTATGTTTAATTCACTACATACTAAGTCTTTGATACCATGGGCATGGTTTCGATCGGGCTGGAAGAAGGGGTACTAAGTCGAAAGGTGGCTGCCGAAGATAGTGAAGCATCGAAACCTTATAAAACCTGATTTTTAACTTTAAAAGGTAATTCTTTTCAACTAACCTCCTTATTTGTCACCTTATAATTGGTTGCCTTAACTTTTCACAATCTTTTTTGAAAGGTGCTGCTGAATCACAGAAATTAACATTTCAAATCATTTGCAAATAGCTCTTTCTACATTTATAAACATATAAAACATTTAAGTACCATATCTTAAATAATTTGATATATTTATTAAACACTTAGGAAAATTCTTTAAAAATCCTCATAAATCACTTTTAATATGTTTTCTGACATATTTAAATTCCTGACCTAAAACATATATATAATTGCCGTAATTAATTTTAAAACCAAATTTCCATTTTCGTCACTGGAAAATTAATAATAAATTCACATTAATTTAGAAATTGTAAAACTTGAATTCATCTGTAAAATATCATTTTTGACCATATACTAAAATTGCAAGGCATTTGGATGTCATTTGATAGGTTTTTCAATCCAAAACATGTCATAACATCAATACGAATAAGCATAATTCATCAAAAAGCATATATATATATATATATATATATATATATATATATATAATTATCATTCAAAACATGGCAATATACTTTGCAAAATCATTCAGATCTAATCTTAGAAACCGAAAACATCAAAATATGAGATGTAACATATTACTCACTTTTAGCTTTGTTGTTAAGGAGTTGAGATTTGATCTTGAATTGAATTTCAATTAAGCTTTTCCTCTTGATTTAGCTATTCTTTCCCTTGCTCTTCTTTAATAGTGTTTTAGATAAGAATGTAGTTATTCCTATGTTGCCCCTTATCTAATCTCCCTCTCCTGTATTTTAAACCCATTTAATTCATTACTTAACTAGGCACGGCTGCCCCTTATTCAAATCTCAATTACTTAACAATTTAATCTTTACATTATTCTATTTAATTTAGCTAATTAAATCTCCTAAATAATGTTATCTAAAATTAGGAGTGTTATAGAATCCCCTCCTTAAAGAATTTCATCCTCTAATTTACAATAAGGTACTCAACAAATCAATCAAAAAAAGGTAAAACATACCATCCAAAAAATCAAGTTAAGTGTCTCTAATCCTGCTCTCAGTCTCCCAAGTACATTCTTTCTCATCGTCGCTCCACTGGACTTTAACTAATCTGACTGCCTTGTTTCTTAGTCTCTTCTCATCTCTCGCGACTATACGAACTGGCTTTCTAACTATAGTCAAGTTCGGCTCTACTACTAAGTCTTCTAACACAGTCAGTGCTATAGTAGTCCCCGGGTCTCTAATACACTTTCTTAGATGAGAAATTTGAAAAACATCGTGGACTTCTTCCAAACTGTTCGGTAACTCTACTCTATATGCAAGTTTCCCAATCCTTTCTATAATAGAAGATGATCCTACAAATCTCGGTGCCAATTTCCTTGATTTCCCGAATCGAATTACACCTTTCATTGGTGACACATTAATAAAAAACATAATCTCCTACTAAGAACTCTAAGTATTTCTGCCTCTTATCCGCATAGCTCTTTTTCCTAGACTGGGCTTCTTTCATTCTAGCTTGACTTAGCTCAATCTTCTCTACAGCTTCTCTAACTAAATCCGAACCAAGAACTAACCTATCCCCAGTCTCTAAGCAACAAACGGAAGATTTGCATGGCATTCCATATAAAACTTCAAATGGTGCCATTCCTATACTAGCCTGATAACTGTTGTTATATGAAAACTCGACTGGTGTAGATGGTCTTCCTATGATCCCCCAAAATCTAACACACAAGCTCATAACAAATCTTCCAAGACTTTGTTAACTCTTTCCGTTTACCCATCAGTCTGTGGATGGTAAGCGGTACTCATCTTGAGCTTGGTACATAAAGTATCCTATAGACTCTTCCAGAACTCGCTAGTGAATAAGGAATCTTTATCGCTTACTATACTACTAGGAATTCCATGAAATATAACTATATTTTTCATAAACAACATAACCAAAAAGGTGTCATCCTGGTTGACTTAACTGGAGGGCACCGTTGGTCAACCCGTCCATTATGACCCATATACTTTCATTTCCTTTGTTTGACCTTAGCAGCTCATCTATAAAATCCATCGAGATAGAATCCCATTTCCATATGGGAATATCTAAAGGTTGAAGTAACCCACTTGGTTTCTAATGTTCGGCTTTTATCTATTGACAATTCAAACACTGCTTCACCCATAAGTCTACATCCCTCTTCATACCTTCCCAGAAGAAGCTCCTCTTCGTATCATAATACATCTTAGTTCCTTCCGGATGAATGGTGAACTTCAAACGATGGAATTCCTCAAGAACTTCCTTCATAATGCTTCCTACATTTAGAACACACATTCTTCTTTCTTTCTCAACAGTCCGTTCTAGTTAAGACTAAAATCCTTCAAGTCACCGCTCTCTGTTCCATTCCTTAACTTCCTGATCTGCTCAGCTAATACTGGATGCTCTCCTTCCTTAGAAGAAACCCTTTCAATTATCACTGGTCGAACCTCTAAACATGATAACATAACGGTTTCCTTACTAGATCTAGCTTCAGATCTCCACTATACTCTACATGTCATCAACGCTTTCAAATTTTTCCACTCAGTTATCCTTTCCAATACTGCATTCTGATGTTTCTGCTAAGTGTGTCTGCAACCTTATTGCCCTTCCCTAGTGTGTACTCAATTCCAAAGTCATAAGCAGCTATAAATTCCAACCATCTTTGTTGTCTCATATTCAGCTCCTTCTGAGAGAATAAATACTTCAACGACTTATGAACCGTATATAACTCAAATCTTTCATTCAAAAGGTAATGTATCCACGCCTTCATTGCAAAAATCACCAGGGCTAATTCCAAATAATGCATTGGGTATGTCACCTCATGTGGTCTACGCTGTCGAGAAGCATAGGCAATCACTTTACCTCTTTGCATTAACACTGCTCCTAACCCAGTTCCAGAACAACTAACGCGGGTGCATTAGTCAATAAGTGTTTCAGCTTCTAGAATGCTTCCTCACACTTATCGGTCCTCACAAACTTCACACCTTTTCACGTTAGCTTGGTCATCGGTGAGGCTATCCTAGAAAAATCCTTTACGAACCTCTAATAATACCCAACTAATCCAAGAAAACTCTATATCTCAGTCATTGTCTCGGGTCTCTTCCAATTATTCACCGCCTTAATCTTAGTCGGATCTATAGATAACCCTCTCTTTGAAACTACATGACCAAGAAACTTCACTTCCTTCTTCCAGAAATGACACTTTGAAAGCATCGCTTTTAGTTGATGCTGTCTCAATGTCTCAAGCACCACTCTAAGATGAACTTCATGCTTCCTTTCGTCCTTAGACTATATCAAAATATCATCTATAAATACCAACGTGACCTATCCAAGTGCTCTCGGAAATCTCGATTTTATCAAATCCACAAAGAATGCGGGCACATTAGTTAGTCTGAATGGCATCACTAACCATTCGTACGATCCATATCTAGTTCTAAATACTATCAAAGGAATACTATCCTGTGCTAGTCTAAGTTGATGGAAACTTGTCGCTAAATTCAAACGAGAAAATACCCTGGCGCCACTAAAAAAATCGAACAAATCGTCAAATCTAGGCAACCGATATCGATTCTTTATCATCTTCTCATTCAAATTACGATAATCGATACATAAGCTTATCGATCCGTTCGACTTCTTAGCAAACACTACAGCTGCTCCCCAAGGTGAACTACTTAGCCTAATAAAATTATTGCTTTCCAAATCCACCAACTCACCTTCAGCTCCCCTCATCTCGGTAGGTGTCATTTTGCTTGGAGGTCTACTTACTGGTTCTGCTCCAGGTACTAAATCTGTTTGAAACTCAATGGCTCGTTTCGGTGGCAACCCTATTACGGGTTCAAAGACATCTGCGAATTCTCTAACCATGAAACTCGATTTAACTTGTCTTCTATCTCCACAACACCCAACAAAGCATTCACCTCAAAACTAGAGTTTTCTATGGAGTATTCTATTTGATCACTATAATCAGGGTGTCTAAACGATATTTTCCTATCATGGCAAAATATCCTATCATCGTACTTACCTAACCAATACATACCCAAAATAATTCTGAATCATACGAAGTCAAATACATGCAAACTACAAACAAAGGTATGGCCTAACAAATCAAACTCTAGGTGGTCACACCTCATCCAAAGTGTCACATACCCTCCTATTGGATTTGCAACCCTTAAGGAAGTAACTAAGTATGAGGGTTCAAGGTTAAGCTTATCTACCTAACAACAAGATATAAAAGAATGCGATGCACTCGTATCAAATAGAACTCTAATTGATACGCCATAAATCAAAAGTGTACCTACCAACACAGCTTTTCCCTTCTCCTCTGCTATTGGTCTCTTGGTAGCTGGTTCCAACGCAAACATCTTGCCTTTCCCATCCTTGGCTGGCTCCTTGCACTAGTTCTTATAGTGCCCAATCTAATCATA
The DNA here is from genome assembly GCA_030765085.1 of Allium cepa. Taxonomy (NCBI): domain Eukaryota; kingdom Viridiplantae; phylum Streptophyta; class Magnoliopsida; order Asparagales; family Amaryllidaceae; genus Allium; species Allium cepa. Next base: position 445,457,609 of record CM060935.1, on the reverse strand, counting down.
GTTGAAACACTTTGTTCCTTTTTTCTCAGCAGCTTTCTTTCCCTTGCCTGTCCGGCACTCATGGGCATAGTGTACTTTCTTGTCACACATATAACAGACCACTTTTGTTTTTACCTTCTTAGCAGCTCCACATTTCTATGCTCTTTTCTTGTGGAAAAACTCTCTCTTTTGACTCTACCCTCCTTGAGCTTCTTTGAATTTATTTCTCTCAAGAAAAGCTTGCATCTCTTCATTCCTCAAGGCCATCTCAACAACGACATCACTTGGATCCCTAATATGCAATAACATGGCCTTACCAAGATGAGACTTCAACCCCCTTATGAACTTCTCATTCCTCTTAATCATAGTATCAATCGTAGCATAACCATGTCTTGCTAGCTCCTCAAACCTCATCGCACACTCGAGCACAGTCATATCCCCCTGCTATAACTCGGAAAACTTCCTAAGCAGAGTAGACTTAGCAATTTCTAACATAAACCTTTCCTCGAACCTCCTCTTGAACTCAACCCAAGTCATATTCTCCTTGGTGGCAGTGGTAGGAGTTGATCAACGGTGGAGCTTGTTAGGTCAGTAGAAGCAGATTGGGTCGTGAGTGGCAAATTTCTTGGGTGTAAGGCAAGAAAGGAATGAAAAAACATTAAAAAATAAAGTGTTGAGTTATATAGGTCAGTAGGAAACCGTATAGCTCAATGCCTTGTTGTTTTTCTCCCCCACACATCACTTACAAGGCACGACAAAGAGAAGATATGTTAACCTATAATGTGAAGTTATCTCCAAAGTGTAGATCATGTTCTCAATGCAGAAGAATGAAGTTCCAACTATAACTAAACCAAATAGTTAAAGTAAAATCAACCAAGTGATAGCTACATCTTGAGACAACACTTGAGCGATAAACTAGATTTTGCAGGATAGCAGTCCAAAGTATGTCTTAATCCATAACATGCTTTGTTTTCAACAAAAGTATACTCTAGAGGTTAAGTGTTAACCAAGTTTTTAACCAAGCAAAGTTCAACAGAAGTTAGAACATCGAGATGCAAATGAAACGACTTGGAAAAAGGATACCACCCTTAGAAGGAACAGAGAAACATCTTAGAGGAATTTCATATGAATTAGAGACAAGTACATAGCTTGATACGAGATATGTAGGTTGGTACCAGCATGTAAATCCCCTTTGAATCACCTTCCAAACTCTGTACTTCTTGTACACTTTTTAAGTAGTTCATGGTCAAGTGGTTTTCCTAAAGTTTGGATGAACAACTCCATGATTGAAGAGAAGAAAGCCAAGAAAGCAGGGTAAATTAAGTGATAGAGGAAAAATTACTAAAATCAACAAAAAGATGATGAAAAGGGCCTGGAACCTGTCAACTAGAAAATAGAAGAACAGAGCGAGAGTTGAAGTTGGGCTTGCACCAGCAATTATACTCGGTACCGATCTATATAGATCGGTACCGACCTATAATATTGAGTCATGGTGTTCTGGTTTCTCTTACACAACATCGAGCCTTCATCAGACTCGAGTGCAAGCAGGCTTCTGACCCGTTACCTCTGTTTCCCTATAAATACCAATCTAACTACAACTAAAGAAGGATCTAGTTTCTACTAATTATATACGCGGAAGCTCGGCCTCTCCTTTACATCCAACCTCCATAAAATAGTCACGTAGGCAGCTGCTCTAGGCAGTTCTTAGCCGTAGAACTTGTCAAACCATTAAACTAGTGACTTATACTCTCTCTAATCATTTATAAGCACATAAAAACTATCTTAGATCCCTAGTCAATAAAACTATAAAGTGGAGGTAGGCCAGAGATTGCTGAACAAATATAAAATCTTGTCTCACTATTATTTTTTTATTAATTTCAACCGTTATCTTCTAGATCTAAGTCTCACAGGTTTCCTACGACTCAATCTTGGGTGTTGATCCATTTTTGGCATCAACATATATTATCGTTTTATATTATATTTTATCATTCCATTGTGAGATTCTGACTTTTTGGTTCTACTCTTTCTTGTTCCTTTTCTTTTCCTCCTTTTCTTTACCCTAACGTTCTGTGTCTCCGGCACTTGGGTGCTTGGGACATGAGTACCATATATGTATCAGTATCGACATTCAGGGGTCGAAAAGGCGGTCGTTGCAGTAATGCTTTTCTCTATGATGGATAGTGAATTACTCGTAACTGTTGAAGACACTATAGGGTTTCGTAATTGTGATGCATGAAACAATCATAGAACGACTCAATGAGAATCTTCTATTAGTTAATGCAAGTAAATCAAAATAGAAGATCTCACAAACTACTTGAAGTGAAACACTATCAATAGAGGACTTGTGTTCTTCATTGTAGAAGGTTGGTATCACTGTAATTGATAGACAACTTAGAATCAAAATCTCTTGCTAGAGTAAATCTGTAAATAGGTAAATGTTATCATATTGAACTAACGACTTAAAAGTTGTATACACAATCATATATATATATATATATATTAGAGTCTCTAGCCATTGACCAAGCTCTAGATGTCTTGGTGATATAGTGATGGAAAATTTGTTTTTGCATAAAATGATGTTATAAGGTGTTGCTTAATAAAGATTAGAAATTGGATTTCACTTAAATGGTCTATAAATTAATGGAATTTTTCCAGATACTATACTTTAGCAAATTCCATCTAGGCTTCATTATTTAAGTTATTTAAATATTGACTAAGGGCCAAGTTTACACTAGGGAGTCAACACAACGGCATTGTTAGCTAATTGGTAAGTTCGACCAATTTAAAGTTAATTTATAAATGTTATAAATTAATTGTAAATTCAACAAAAATGTTGTGTTGAATTTTTGTGGCATTTTAATTATTTATTTGAAGCCATAAAATTAATTAAAATAATGTACGATTAATTTATGTTAATTTATTTAAAATATAGGCTATTTGCGTTAAAAATGACTAAACACACAAGAATAGAGACCTGGTAGAGCCTATGTTTCTGAGTGTGATCTTAGAGTCAGTTTTTAGCAAGTTGGATCTCTTGTCATCAATATGCTAAGTTCTTACTTTAATTCAGATCACAAATCACAAAATATATGCTAGAAAACAAGAGGTAAATGCAGAAAAAAGTAAACGCATATAGTGGTTCATCAATCTTTGGCCTACATCCACTTTATCCATTTTATTATGATTATCTGGTTTATAACTATTACAATGCTCGCTGGACCTTTCGGGATCGATTACAATAGTTGTCAACTCTAGATCTATGTTTGGAAAAGCTAAGATGTTGTAGGTCTGATCCACCAGAACTCGATGTTGGGTGATGGATTTGATTATTAGAGTTGATTAGATAAGATTTGGATGATTCCTTATTGTACAAGCATACTCCAACAATCCTATTTGTCTATGTCTATTCAGAAGTTCTAGTTCTCCCCACTCGTCGGCCATTACCGTTACAAGCATTGATATTTATTAGACCGAAGATATGTAGAGGTCTAGGCTAGTATTCTTGAAAAATAGATTATTTCTATATATATCGTGCTTGGTTCGATAGGTTGTGCTCGGTTTGGTAGGTGGTGCACATCCCTTTGTTCAATTAAAGACGTTGAACAATAAATTATATTTTGTATATGGCTGTTAAACAAGATTTTCTGACTTGGTTTTCTGCTAGACTGATCATGAAGACTTTGCAATTTCACTTTTTCCTTTTAATTTTTCTTGTACTATCTTTTGAGCTTCTTACTTCTTCATCCTAGCCTTTTGACCAAGATGCATCTCCAACCTTGAGCATATTTTTCAACTAGTTTAGGTTCATTCCTAGATCGTGCAAAATTTCCTCTAACATTTTGATCCCAAAGTATGCTTTGCGGATATGAATCAAGCGTTGTTTGAGATCCAACTGTTGTAGCGGAATCATGCAATCAAGGAAGAAATACATAACGCTCAAGTGCAGCCATTTTCTAAGCCTATAAATCAAGGGGCCTATCTGACTCATAGGGTCAAGAACATTCATCCTTCCCTAGTAGTTAGTCTTTTCTCTCACCTCCATGGGTTTCACCTATTAAAATGACCAGCTGCTATTATGCCATCAAGTATCTCTACCAAATAAAAATCTAGATTTATTTCCAAAATTAAATCATATCTTTGTGCTACGGTCTTCATATTTTATGAGGGTACTTGGTGTCTAGAATATCACACTTCACGTTCAGATGAATTTAACCCTATATCTAGGGCTTTTTGGATAAATCACAGTCCATTGTCTTTGTAAGCATTGAGCCTAGTGTGTAGGACTGTATAACTAATACTTCACATTCTCTAGTGAAGTTATAACTTATTTATATGGTTAAGCAACATTATGCTCCATTGTATTTGATGGAGTTCGAACGTAACTCTGAAGCTTTGAAGTTATTACTCTGACATCATTAGTAAAGTTAGGTTAGTTTGTACTTCAATGTTTCTGATAGAGTGGAATAAGTTAATACTCAGTTATCTCTTATAGAGCTAAGTTTATACTTTGCTGTCTTTGGTAGAGTTATTTTAGTTTATACTCCATTGTCTCTAGTAAAGTTGTATGGGTTTATACAACACTGTCCCTAGAAAGAGTTCAAAGAGTTTGGACTTCGTTGCCTCCGATGGAGTTGTTGAATAACCAATAGGTCATTTCAAGCATTTTTCAGTGAAAGGAGTTCACGGCTCCTAGGTTAGAAGGTGTCTAAAAAGTCCAGCCATCCGTTCATCTACAAAATGGACTTACATCTTTAAGACTAAGAAAACGTTAATGAACCCATCCACTCACTCATCAAATGAGAAAGACTTATGGTCATTTAATGCTTCGCAATTTGCATTTGCATTTATCTCTAGATACCTAGTAGAAGACATGCTCTAACCTGGAGGAGGGGTCCAATACTTTGCCACCTCGTATGGTTTTATACTCTTCCTCTACTAGCACCAAGTTCCATCGAGGGCATAGGGAATAGAATTCGTGGCACTCTAGCTAGAATTACCTACAAAGGATGAAATCGAGTCCAAGAATTCATAGATTAATTCCATAATGTTGCCCTACTAAGCAAATACGATGCTATCGTTTCATAAAATCAATCACAAGACACAATTCTATCGGTCTACGAAATCGAGTTCATAATTAAGGAGTTCAAACAAAGATCAGAAAGTATAGAGATAAAATCAAATGTAAAGGTTCAGGTAGAAATGTTCTATGGTTTTTAGCCTAACGCATGCTTCCAAGATCTGTCACTGGTTCTCGTAAAGGTATAGGCTGCTAAGGTACACTCTCGATCTTTGTATTAACAAGAGACAAAAAAGCAAAGTCTAAAAATCATCCTATAGTACCTTTAAGGGATGACCATGCGTCCAGATGCACCACCCGAGCTACCACTTGCAACGATCCCGATTTAAAGACAAATTTAATTTTGTAATTAAATTAAATTTTGGGTTAAATTGTAGATTCGTTTGAATTTTTCAAATTTAATAAGAGACATATATTTATTTATTTTAGAATTTGGATTTGAAACTAAAAAAATATTTTCAATTAATTAGAATCATAAATAACATTTTGGTTTGGAAATTCAATATAAATTCAAAATGAATTAGATTTGAAGATTATACTTGGAAAATAATATGCATGATTTTTTATTAAATGTATACATTGTGTTTTACTCCATTTTCTTTATGAAGTTATAAGAAGAAGTATAAAATTTATTTTATTAATATTTAATGTAAAATATAAAAACAAAATATACGTTATAAATTTAATGTTTGGTCAAACTATAATTAGAAATAAAAAAATTCAAGCTTATATGTCAATGATAAAAGTATAAGATCGAACTATAAAATAATGACAAATAAAATACATACAAATTTGTATGTGAATCAAGAAAGCAGGAAATAACAAAAACATCTATGCACAAAGGCAAAGAAAAGAAACAAATAAAACTGTACATGTATAAAGAACAAGAAAAAAAGAAATAAGAAGAAAATATATCTATGTAATGAAGCTTGCACGAGAAGATAAACAAACAAATAAACAAAAATATATATAAAGCAATTGTACATCCATAATAACAAATAGCATAAGTTTGTAAACAAAAATAGAAACACATGCATTTATTAACATCTTCTCAAGTACACCAAAACAAATCTTTCAGACGAAATGTAAACTTCATTTCAGCAATAAACAAAAAAATATCTTTAGTCAAAACAAAAGATAAACTCAAACCAGTTATGACCTTCCCTGTAAACATTTTATTTCTTTATATATATGTACACCATCCACTTGGTATTCCAGTTTGTCCATAGCCTAATATTCCAGAAAAAAAAGAGAAAAGAAACATCATCATCTACAAACTCAAAATCATTCCAGTTCAAAGCAAAGACAGGATTCAAGGAAAAAAATCAATATCTGTAGTTCAAACAAAAAGGCAGCCCTCTGTTCTTCAAGTTTAAGTGAGTAAACATCCTATCTTGAAGTTTAAATCTTGATGATTGATTTGTAGAAAATCTTGGGTTAGCTAGCTATCTATTGTAAATATGAGATCTGTGATGATTTCCGTTTACTGGAAGTTGTATTTTGTCATGTTGTTTTCAATATTTCAAGCTACTGAGCAATGAAAGCAAATAAATTTTAAATACTTGTTCATATAATTAAATTAAAACTTAGGAATTTAAATTAAAAAAAAGTTTGTTTGAGTTAAAATCAGAGCTTGGATTTGTTTTGAAGGTTTACAGTGTGATATAGATACTGGATGTTCATGTTACAGTAAAAAGAAATCATAAGTTAAAAATTTGAATGTTTAAAAGTGTGGATTTGATTTCATATCTTTATTAAATATACAAAGCTAAGATTTTTGAAACAAAAACAATGATTTTTAGGTGATTATGCAGGGTGCAGTTCCTATATGAACCAAATTTGCATTTTCATCAATCCCTGATGCATTAACAAATGTTAGCTGCTAAAATTTGTTATATAGCAAGTTTAATAATCCACGAATCCAAGAAAAATTCTAAAAAAATTATTTAATGCGAGGATGTTTGCGACGAATCGAAAGTAGGGTTTGGTTCGAGTGTTTTTCGGTGTTTTGTAAAATTTTGTTTTCGTCGCGATTGCTTGATCGAGTGGCACGCAATTTTGGGTGATGGTCGAGGAGGGTATGTCCATGGCATGGACAAAGTGGTTTCGCCTCCGGTGATTGGTGATGGTAGAACGTGGCATTTTTTTGAAGGGTGTTCGAGTTTTTGGTTCGAGCAGATGGGAAATTTTTGATTTTAATAATTTCGCGATGATTTGGGTTTCGATCTTGTATGTAAGGTCGAATTGGGGTTTGTAGGAGGCGATGGGGGTTGCCGGAGGGGCGGCGAACCACCGTGCACGTGCACGGTGGCGTATGGTGTCAGTGTTTCGTGTTTGGGGTCGTCGCGTGGTGTTGCTCGAGTATATTTAGGGTTTGCTTCGTGTTCGACCTGGTGCGTGAGTATGTTCAAGATACTGCATTTTTATAACTTAAGCTAAATAAAAAAAAGAGAACAAGAAGATAGGATCAGTAGAGAGAAAGAAAGGTGAGAAGAGCGGAGACACGGGAAAGAACAGGGATGACGCGAGTTTTACTCGGGTAAATCAAGTAATTGTCTCGGGTTTTATTTTCTTTGTAAATCAGCCTATCAACTTATATGTTATTTTGTTAAATAAAGGTTTAGTATTAGTTAAGTAAATCATGTTAACAAAATTAAAGCTAAGATATGATTTAAAATCATTAAGAGAGATTAGATTAATAATTAATATGGAAAGTTAATTAAGAATGTAATTAATTTATAATTGTAATTAAATAAATGTGTATTTAAAGATTGATATAAATAATTTTGCATTAAATCGATTTGAACATGAGATTTAATTAACTACTTAAAGTTAATTAATGAATAGTAGTAAAAATTAAATGATTAATTAATTGGTAATCAACGATAAATTAAATAATTAATTGGTAATTAAATAGGTAATTAACTTTTATTAACTAATAATTAAGGTTATAAATTAATAATTAAGAATTAACTAAGTGAGTAATTAAGTAATAATTAATAAATTTAATAAGTTAATTAATTAGTAATTAATTAAACATAATAATAATGATTTATCCTTAAGTAATTAATTAGTTAAGTTAATCAAACCATATTGATATGAATTAATGATTCTTGTTTGATTGACTCTGATATGTATTTGATGATATTCTGTGATATTCTGGGGTTAGAAAGGCGGGTTGTCACAGTTAAATTTGATAATTGATTAAAGTCAATTGCTTTATCAATTTATTAGTAGTCAATCAAGATAATTGATTAAAGAATAATCAATCAGAATTTAATTAAATTATCATTAAGAATAGTTAATCATTGATTTAAATAAATCAATAAAACTAGTTACGTGTTTAATTCCTTTTAAATCACCTTTACCTTAAATTGAAAACGATTGACTATCATTAGATGTTGTGTATTGAATTGATATTTATGTTCGTGATTGTCATACTGTGTGATGTAGATTGCCTTTTGCTGAACTATGATTATGACTTGTTTCTGTGTATATGTGAAAACCTTTTCCCGTAAAACGGCATTTGAATGTCGATGCGACAGGGAGTCGGATTCATGTCGGTTATTCGAAAGCCACATCGAATTGTAACGATGAATCTTCGTGATTGATAAATTTATTTTATATGTGAATATGTGAATATGTGAATGAAGATAAGCGTTATGAGTTATACCGCTTATCGATATTGGTATATCTGTGATGATTGATGTTGTGCACTATTGTGTAAAATCCCTGGACTACACTGGTACACACACAAATATGGATTGCACGTGAAAATCGGTTAAGTCACAGATATTTGAATTTAATTCAAAATAGTTTTAAAAGTTGAATTTTAAATCCAGACGGTTTTGCGAATGGAATTTGGTTAAGGTGAAAAGTTTTTGAAAAGGTGTTTTAGAAATGAAAGTTGTTTTGAATAACTTAATAATGGTTTGGAATCAGAATAATTCGATTGGAATTCAATATATGAAATTGAATTCTATATTCGGTATTTATGATTTTAAAAAAAAATTATACAAGTTATACGGGTTTTAAACTATTTTTTAAGTGTGTTTTAGGAATTTGAATTAACCCAAAGATTTTTAACTTGTATAAATGAAATCGGATTTTCCCGAAATAAAACTGTTGTTTCCAAATGATAAAAGCTTTCACATAAGAAAGGAATTTCCAATTTGTATTAAGGGATTTCAAGTTTAAATTGAAATAGTTTTTCCAAGTTATAGATGAATAATTGGAAACGAGTTTTGTAAGTGAATATTTGGAAACGAGTTTTGAAAGCTATAAGCTAAGTCTTGATTTAAAGATTTAAATAAGTTAATTCCAATTGAAGTGGAAATTATTTTGAAATCCGGGAATGAATCTTTGTGAAACTGAGTGAACTTCATGGAATAAATCTTTAGTTTAAAAGATTTGAAATGGTAATTGGTTTAAACCATTTGAAAGAAAGTTCGGATGTTAAATTGTGAATTAAATTTAAATCCCATATCCATATGTTTTTAAATATTGCGCTCATTATTCAGTTTAGCCGGGAGAGGACTTTGTGTCATATAACCCATTCCGAATAATGATACGTCGTTATGGATAGCATTGAAGGCAGGTGGTGAAGACCGGGTATTTGCGAAAGTGATAGGATGACCTATTGATTGTCTCTGCAATGAGTAGCTACGGTATATAGATTTCCTAAGTGATGGGAAGTCCGATCGGGATTGTAGATACTTGGATTTGCAAGGGCTTCTTCGGAAGTGCCTTCGGTTCTGTTCGAACCTGGAACAGACTTGTATGGTTGTATGTCTGACATTACACTTTGAGCTATAAAGCAGATTTCTTTCAAATACATATCTGTTGGTGGCGGAGAATTTATTCTCTTAGCTTAACACCCTTCTCTGAGACATACGAGCTCAGAGGTTATGTAGTTGAAGGTTATCAACAATATACTCCCAATTTGGCAGTGTGGCATGCTAAGTGCTGCTGTGTGTTGATCATTGGTTGATCATTTGTTGATCAAAGCATGGCTTTTGTGAAAAGCGTAGCTTTGTGGACGAAACCTCATCGAGCCTCATAGACCGGTAATGGTCGAAACAGGAAAGATGCGGCAAGGTTTCAGGGGTAGCTCTCCTAGGGTGTGACCATTCCTTCTGGAAAAGGGTAGTATCTTGGTATGGAGCCCAAATACTTACTCATGTGGGCACTGTAACATATTCATTACTATGTGATGTTGTTGGTGTAGAGGTACCTCGTATAAAGGTCCCAAAGGACCGGTGGTGGCATATCTGAGGTTTTATTCCCCGGGAAGGGGGTAGCCGGCCTTGTTAGCAGAGAGCCGGGTAGGTTCTTGTGGGGGTCCCGCCAGAGGCGTTCCCATATGGCCGTAGGAAGTTCCTTAGCCTGACCATTTGTTGAAAATCCAATCAAAACAGTACGCGCCTTGTACGGTTTTAGTTGTAGAACCTGTCATTTAAAATGGCATCTATAGCTGGCATAATATAATGGTAACTATGCCGGCTAAGATTAATATTATATTTTCGAAACGTTTTCCACTATGCACTAATAATAATAATAATATCAAAATGGCTTTCGTGTATCAAGCATTTTTGACTATCATAAGGAGAAATCTCCTCCAGTTCTGCGTTTGCATGGTGTGTGTGGCGGGAGGCCTTATGGTAGTTTCATTTTCAAAAAAGCATTGCGGATTTTAAATTTTAAAATCTTTGATTGTTTAAAAGGCCAAATGTTTTTGTTTGCTCACACCAGTCTCATGACTGACCTGGAGTTTATTGTTCCGTTCCTAAACTCTAGGTGCCCACAATTTTCCACACGGGCAGTCTTGAGTTTGGTTTCTCAGATAGTCAGGTTTATAGTTTATATGGAGCTAGTTCAATCCTTGGATGACTGACCTTGCTTATCTTGGTGCAATTTTGATGGTGGATCGAGCTTGAAGTTTCGGAGCTTTGACTTTGGAGTTTTTGGATCAGAGTTGCACTATTGGATTCTATGAAGACTTATCTCTTATTGTATCGTGTTCCGATGTATTCTGTATTGTATATTCTCTGATATTGATGATTATCATTGTATCAAATTGATGTATCGGATATTGTATTCATGTTATATCGGTGATATCATCTTTTATTCCGCTGTGTTATTTATCATCTAATGGGTGTTGCAAGCTCCTGCGATACGAATTTGATGTTGGTTGTCGGACACCGAGTTCGGGTCGTGACAAATTGGTATCAGAGCTAAAGGTTGAGTAATAACTTTAGCTACGGAGTGTAACACATTAGATGACTCATTAGAGATAGGGTGAAGTATACCCTAGAATGAGTACAACCAGTGGAATCAAAATCCAAAATTTCTCAGTCTATTTTCTTTATTTGTTGCTATTCTCTAAGATATTTCGTCTGAATGCCTAAATCGGTTTTCTTACTATTCACAGATAGTAAGAATGAGTGGAAGAAGCGGACGAGATAGGAGACAGGGAAGTACCACTTCAGCTAGTCAAATCCCTGCAATGACAGATATTTCCATTCAATCTCAATCAAATTTAGCTGATTTATATCGCAATTTTTCTAGACTTGGTGGAAAACCATTCACTGGTAAAGAATCCGCTATCGAAGCACAAGCCTGGATTCGATCACGTGAAAGGATTTTCAAGGGACTAAAATTAGAAGATGATCATATGCGATTGATAGCTACCTGGCAACTTCAGGAAGATGATTTAGTTTGGTGGGAAACAGTTACATTGGATGAGCCGGCGGATGAATTTACTTGGAGTCGTTTCAAGGAAGTGTTCGAGCAGCGATATAAGCCGGCTGCTGGTATCTCTCGAATGTACCAGGAGTTTATAGATTTGAAGCAGGGAAGTTTATCATTTGAGGAATACTTAAACAAATTTAATGTATTATCTCGATTTGGTCCAGAATTGGTGAATACATCGTTAAAGAAGAATGAAAAGTTTATTCAGGGAATGAACAAAGAATTTCAGGAAAGGATGACTACTCACATTAAGGAATCTTTTTCTGAATTAATTGGTATGGGTTATAGATACAATACTCTGGATAAACAAAAAGATCCGAAGGAGAATGGAGATACAAGTAATCTGAATTGGAGGAAAAAAGTTTAGTGGAAAGAAATCGAAGAAAGATAAAGGAAAGAAGAATATACAGAAGAAAAAGGTGAAGAATGTTACTTGTCTCAATTGTTTGAAGAAAGCTCACTACTCGGATAAATGCAAGAATTCTTGAAAGCTAGGAATGAGAGAGCCATTTATGAGGCCAGATCAGGAATCTACTGGATGTTATTACTGTTGCAAGCCAGGACATAGGATTATCAACTGTCCAGTAAAGAAGCAAACTCTAGAAAAGAAAGTGTACGCAATCAGAGGTGATTCTTCAACCTCAAAAGCTAATTAAGGAAAAGAAATTTTATAAGGTAACTATCTCGTTTATGATTAAACTGTTCGAGTTTTGTTCGACATGAGAACTATCCTTAGTTTTATTTCTCAGCAAATTGTGAATGAGTTAAATCTTGAATCTGAGATCGTAATCGAATCTATTTTTGTCTATTTTATTGGGTCTCGATAAAATCTACGAATGGTTAATTATCCCTTCGAACTGACCAATACCCCTGTATACTTTATAGATCAAATGACCCAATTGTTTGTAATTGATTGAGTTTGTTCTCATATCTGTTGTTGATATTCTGATTTGGTAAGCCAAATGCAGAATTGATATCCAGTTGACCTGGAAAGATATTTCTCTATCTTTCATCTATCTTTGTTATCTCCTTGGCAAATTTCGGGGACGAAATTTCTTAAGGGGGGAATCTGTAACGATCCCGATTTAAAGACGAATTTAATTTTGTAATTAAATTAAATTTTGGGTTAAATTGTGGATTCCTTTGAATTTTTCAAATTTAGTAAGAGACATATACTTATTTATTTTAGAATTTGGATTTGAAACTAAATAAATATTTTCAGTTAATTTGAATCATAAATAACATTTTGGTTTGGAAATTCAATATAAATTCAAAATGAATTAGATTTGAAGATTATACTTGGAAAATAATATGCATGATTTTTTATTAAATGTATACATTGTGTTTTACTCCATTTTCTTTATGAAGTTATAAGAAGTATAAAATTTATTTTACCAATATTTAATGTAAAATATAAAAATAAAATATACGTTATAAATTTAATGTTTGGTCAAACTATAATTAGAAATAAAAAAGTCCAAGCTTATATGTCAGTGATAAAAGTATAAGATCGAACTATAAAATAATGACAAATGAAATGCATACAAATTTGTATGTGAATCAAGAAAGCAGGAAATAACAAAAACATCTATGCACAAAGGCAAAGAAAAGAAACAAATAAAATTGTACATGTATAAAGAACAAGAAAAAAAAGAAAGAAGAAGAAAATATATCTATGTAATGAAGCTTGCACAAGAAGATAAACAAACAAATAAAAAATAATATAAAAAGCAATTGTACATCCATAATAACACGTAGCATAAGTTTGTAAACAAAAATAGAAACACATGCATTTATTAACATCTTCTCAAGTACACCAAAACAAATCTTTCAGCCGAAATGTAAACTTCATTTCAGCAATAAACAAAAAAATATCTTTAGTCAAAACAAAAGATAAACTCAAACCAGTTATGACCTTCCCTGTAAACATTTTCTTTCTTTATATATATGTATACCATCTTCTTTGTATTCCTGTTCGTCCACAGCCTAGTATTCTAGAAAAAAAAAAGAAACATCATCATCTACAAACTTAAAATCATTCCAGTTCAAAGCAAAGACAGGATTCAAGGGAAAAAATCAATATATGCAGTTCAAACAAAAAGGCATCCCTCTGTTCTTCAAGTTTAAGTGGGTAAACATACTATCTTGAAGCTTAAATCTTGATGATTGATTTGTAGAAAATCTTGGGTTAGCTAGCTATCTATTGTAAATATGAGATCTGTGATGATTTCTGTTTACTGGAGTTGTATTTTGTCATGTTGTTTTCAATATTTCATGCTATTAAACAATGAAAGAAAATAAATTTTAAATACTTCTTCATATAATTAAATTAAAACTTAGGAATTTAAATAAAAAAAAGTTTGTTTGAACTAAAAGCTTAGATTTGTTTTGAAGGTTTACAGTGTGATATAATACGGGATGTTCACGTTACAATAAAAAGAAATCATAAGTTAAAAATTTGAATGTTTAAAAGTGTGGATTTGATTTCATATCTTTATTAAATATACAAAGCTAAGATTTTTGAAACAAAAACAATGATTTTTAGGTGATTATACAGGGTGCAGTTCCTATATGAACCGAATTTGCATTTTCATCAATTCCTGGTGGATTAACAAATGTTAGCTGCTAAAATTTGTTATATAGAAAGTTTAATAAACCACGAATCTAAGAAAAATGCTTAAAAAATTATTTAATGCGAGGATGTTTGTGACGAATCGAAAGTAGGGTTTGGTTCGAGTGTTTTTCGGTGTTCTATAAAATTTTGTTTTCGTCGCCATCGCTTGATCGAGTGGCATGCAATTTTGGGTGATGGTCGAGGAGGGTATGGCCATTGCATAGATGAAGCGGCTTCACCTACGGTGATCGGTGATGGTAGAACGTGGCTTTTTTTCTGAAGGGTGTTCGAGTTTTTGGTTCGAGCAGATGGAAAATTTTTGATTTTGATAATTTCGCGATGATTTGGGTTTCGATCTTGTATTTAAGGTCGAATTGGGGTTTGTAGGAGGCGATGGGGGTTGCCGGAGGGGAGGCGAACCACCGTGCACGTGCACGGTGGCATATGATGTCACTGTTTCGTGTTTGGGGTCGTCGCGTGATGTTGCTCGAGTATATTTGGGGTTTGCTTCGTGTTCGACCTGGTGCGTGAGTATGTTCAAGATACCGCAGTTTTATAACTTAAGCTAAATGAAAAAAGAGAAGAAGAAGATAGGATCAGTAGAGAGAAAGAAAGGTTAGAAGAGAGGAGACACGGGAAAGAACAGGGATGATGCGAGTTTTACTCGGGTAAATCAAGTAATTGTCTCGGGTTTTATTTTCTTTGTAAATCAGCATATTAACTTATATGTTATTTTGTTAAATAAAGGTTTAGTATTAGTTAAGTAAATCATGTTAACAAAATTAAAGCTAAGATATGATTTAAAATCATTAAGAGAGATTAGATTAATAATTAATATGGAAAGTTAATTAAGAATGTAATTAATTTATAATTGTAATTAAATAAATGTGTATTTAAAGATTGATATAAATAATTTTGCACTAAATCGATTTGAACATGAGATTTTAATTAACTACTTAAAGTTAATTAATGAATAGTAGTAAAAAATTAAATGATTAATTAATTGGTAATTAACGATAAATTAAATAATTAATTGGTAATTAAATAGGTAATTAACTTTTATTAACTAATAATTAAGGTTATAAATTAATAATTAAGAATTAAATAAGTGAGTAATTAAGTAATAATTAATAAATTTAATAAGTTAATTAATTAGTAATTAATTAAACAGAATAATAATGATTTATCCTTAAGTAATTAATTAGTTAAGTTAATCAAACCATATTCATATGAATTAATGATTCTTGTTAAATAGACTCTGATATCTATTTGATGATATTCTGTGATATTCTGGGGTTAGAAAGGCGGGTCGTCACAGTTAAATTTGATAATTGATTAAAATCAATTGCTTTATCAATTTATTAGTAGTCAATCAAGATAATTGATTAAAGAATAATCAATGAGAATTTAATTAAGTTATCATTAAGAATAGTTAATCATTGATTTAAATAAATCAATAAAAATAGTTACTTGGTTAATTCTTTTTAAATCACCTTTACCTTAAATTGAAAACGATTGACTATCATCAGATGTTGTGTATTGAATTGATATTTATGTTCGTGGTTGTCGTACTGTGTGATGTAGATTGCCTTTTGCTGAACTATGATTGTGACTTGTTTCTGTATGTATGTGAAAACCATTGCCCGTGAAACGGCATTTGAATTTCGATGCGACAGGGAGTCGGATTCCTATCGATTATTCGAAACCCACATCGAATTGTAACGATGAATCTTCGTGATTGATAAATTTATTTTATATGTGAATCTGTGAATGAAGATAAGTGTTATGAGTTATACCGCTTATCGCTATTGATATATCTATGATGATTGATGTTGTGCACTATTGTGTAAAATCACTGGACTACACTAGTACACACACAAATATGGATTGCACGTGGAAATCGGTTAAGTCACAGATATTTGAATTTAATTCAAAATAGTTTTAAAAGTTGAATTTTATATCCAGACAGTTTTGGGAATGGAATTTGGTTAAGGTGAAAAGTTTTTGAAAAGGTGTTTTAGAAATGAAAGTTGTTTTGAATAACTTAATAAAGGTTTGGAATCTGAATAATTCGATTGGAATTCAATATCTGAAATTGAATTCTATATTCAGTATTTATGATTTCAAAAAAAATTATACAAGTTATACGGGTTTTAAACCATTTTTTAAGTGTGTTTTAGGAATTTGAATTAACCCAAAGATTTTTAACTTTTATAAATGAAATCGGATTTTCCCGAAATAAAACTGCTGTTTCCAAATGATAAAAGCTTTCACAAAAGAAAGGAATTTCCAATTTGTATTAAGGGATTTCAAGTTTGAATTGAAATAGTTTTTCCAAGTTATAGATGAATATTTGGAAACGAGTTTTGAAAGTGAATATTTGGAAACGAGTTTTGAAAGCTATAAGCTAAATCTTGATTTAAAGATTTAAATGAGTTAATTCCAATTGAAGTGGAAATTGTTTTGAAATCCGGGAATGAATCTTTGTGAAACTGAGTGAACTTCGTGGAATAAATCTTTTGTTTAAAACATTTGAAATGGTAATTAGTTTAAACCATTTGAAAGAAAGTTCGGATATTAAGTTGTGACTTAAATTTAAATCCCTTATCCATATGTTTTTAAATATCGCGCTCATTATTCGGTTTAGCCGGGAGAAGACTTTGTGTCATATAACCCATTCTGATTAATGATACGTCGTTATGGATAGCATTGAAGACCGGTGGTGAAGACCGGGTATTTGCGAGAGCGATAGGATGACCTATCGATTGTCTATGCACTGAGTAACTACGGTATAGAGAATTCCTAAGTGATTGGAAGTCTGATCGGGATTGTGGACACCCGGATTTGCAAGGGCTTCTTCGGAAGTGCCTTCGGTGGTTTTGTTCGAACTCGGAACAGACTTGTATGGTTGTATGTCTGGCATTACACTTTGTGATATAAAGCAGATTTCTTTCAAATACATATCTGTTGGTGGCGGAGAATTTATTCTCTTAGCTTAACACCCTTCTCTGAGACATACGAGCTCAGAGGTTATGTAGTTGAAGGTTATCAGCGATATACTCCCGATTTGGTAGCGTGGCATGCTAAGTGCTGCTGTGTGTTGATCATTGGTTGATCATTTGTTGATCAAAGCATGGCTTTTGTGAAAAGCGTAGCTTTGTGGATGAAACCTCATCGAGCCTCACAGACCGGTAATGGTCAAAACAGGAAAGATGCAGCAAGGTTTTAGAAGTAGCTCCCCTAGGGTGTGACCATTCCTTCTGGAAAAGGGTAGTATCATGGTATGGAGCCCAAATACTTGCTCATGTGGGCACTGTATATATTCATTACTGTGTGATGTTGTTGGTGTAGAGGTACCTCGTACAAAGGTCCCAAAGGACCGGGGGTGGCATATCTGAGGTTTTATTCCCTAGGAAGGGGGTAGCCTGCCTTGTTGGCAAAGAGACAGGTAGGTTCTCGGGGCGTCCTGCCAGAGGCGTTCCCATGTGGCAGTAGAAAGTTCCTTAGCCTGACCATTTGTTTGGAATCCAATCAAAACAATACGCGCTTTGTACGGTTTTAGTTGTAGAACCTGTCATTTAAAATGACAGCTATAGCTGGCATAATATAATGGTAACTATGCCGGCTAAGATTAATATTATATTTTCGAAACGTTTTCCACTATGCACTAATAATAATAATAATATCAAAATGGCTTTCGTGTATCAAGCATTTTTGACTATCATAAGGAGAAATCTCCTCCAGTTCTGCGTTTGCATGGTGTGTGTGGCGGGAGGCCTTATGGTAGTTTCATTTTCAAAAATGCATTGCGGATTTTAAATTTTAAAATCTTTGATTGTTTAAAAGGCCAAATGTTTTTGTTTGCTCACACCAGTCCCATGACTGACCTGGAGTTTATTGTTCCGTTCCTAAACTCTGGGTGCCCACAATTTTCCACACGGGCAGTCTTGAGTTTGGTTTCTCAGATAGTCAGGTTTATAGTTTATATGGAGCTAGTTCAGTCCTTGGATGACTGACCTTGCTTATCTTGGTGCAATTTTGATGGTGGATCGAGCTTGAAGTTTCGGAGCTTTGACTTTGGAGTTTTTGGATCAGAGTTGCAGTATTGGATTCTATGAAGACTTATCTCTTATTGTATCGTGTTCCGATGTATTCTGTATTGTATATTATCTGATATTGATGATTATCATTGTATCAAATTGATGTATCGGATATTGTATTCATGTTATATCGGTGATATCATCTTTTATTCCGCTGTGTTATTTATCATCTAATGGGTGTTGCAAGCTCCCGCGATACGAATTTGATGTTGCTTGTCGGACATCGAGTTTGGGTCGTGACACCACCAGTAACCAATAGTTGGTTTGTTGGTTGTTGAGATTGTTGCCCATTCTTGACCACTGTCCAATAGGATCTTGAAATACCACAACAAATTTCCTATCAAATTTGCTTCTCGATGGTGTATCCACAACGTTGAAATTCATTATTCTCATGACCATAGTTTGCATGGAAGATGTCATATTTTTTTAGTACCCATCTCTGCAATAATGGATTCTCTAGTCTTCAATTAATTGATATCCACCATTTCCCTAATAGTGAGATAGATTTTCTTATTTTTTGGAGTATCCATAAGTTCTGAACATGGAGAGTTGCCATGTCCTTCTCTAATAGTAGAAGTCCTCCAAGTTGGTGGTTAAATTTTTCTTCATTTCCTTGTAAAACTCTATTTTCTTATTGATTCCTAGGACAATAGCCGCATAGGCAATATGTTTATCCAGTTGGAATATAGTGATCGCTATGGCGTTAAACTATGTAAGATATCTTTGTAGAGTTTCTCCATCTTTTTGCTTGATAGCTTCCAAGAAAATCTCATTTTTAGGCTAAATGAAATAAAACCTAAACTAATTCAAGAACTTTTCCTTCAGCACAACCGAAGTGCTAGTGGATCCTTGCTCCATATGACTAAATCACATCATCTCTAAGTCTAATAAGAATAGAGGAAATCAATTACACATTACATCCTCTATTGCGCTAACTACCTCCATATGCTGAATGTAGCAAATTAAATTTGTGTAGGATCGTTTTTTTCAATGTATGATTCCATGATCGGTATCTTATAATATAAGTGGTTGATTGCATATTGGATGTTTAGGGTGAACAGACTTTGGTTCATCTTATCAACATCTGGTTTCCTGCTATGCTTGCCCAACACTCAACATGCTCAGTGACTCACTCCTTCTCTATTGGAATGCTTACTTAGGTTACTTGGTAAGCAATGTCATGCCCTCACACAATGGATAGATGACTAATGGACTAGTCGGTCTAAATTTAGGTGGTTTGATTTCAACAAACAATTGAGCAGTTTCAGCATTAGCATTGACCTTTAGTAGGACATCCTCACATGGTCTGACATGGGCTATACCATTCAGTACTAAGCTGATTCGATTGGAGCCCTAGCCAGTCTGGTCGGTGGAATTCCATATCTCATGGTTTCTTTTAGCCTCACCTGCTCCCTTGCATCCATTCATGGTGGGTTACCAATAGGATATCCAATTCAATCTCACTAGACCTACATAGTTGCTGCTTGCACCAGCGTCTAAGTAATGCATACATATCTCCTTTTACTTATCTAGGAAGGAAGCTTCCATATATGTCATCATCATCTACACCATTTCCTTAGTTATTTAGTTGACCATTTGACTCAAATCAAATGTTGCTTCCTGACTGCCTCTATGGGCAGACTGCTCTCCATTCAACAACTTCCACTTTAGTACTTGCTTTCTAGTTGTTTGCTTCATGATCTAAATTGAGATCTTGGTAAAAACACTAAAAATATTACGTCAAAAAAGACTAAATGCCTAAAAACAAAGATTTGGTATAACCTAGGATTCTAAGTGTGATCCTAAAGTTGGATTTTGGGAGGTTGGATCTCTGTTAGTTAAATATATTAGGTTCTTTCTCTAATTCAGATCATAAGACATATGTGCTTGGAAGCTAGAAGTAAATGTAGAAAAGAAAATAATGACACAAAATTTTTATAGTGATTCGACGATCTGGCTTACTTCCACTTTATCCTTTTTATTATGATTCTACATTTCATATTTGTTAAAATGCTTAGACCGACTACAGAAATTAAGGGTTGATTGATTCATGTTTGTTAAAGCTCTAATATCGTAGAGCATGAGATTGATCCACTAAAACTCAGTGTTTGATGATGTATTAGATGATTGGAGATGGCTTGATAAGATTTGGATGATTCCTTGTTGACCAAGAGTGCTCTAACAATCATGTATATCTATTTCTGTTCAGAAATTCTAGTATTTCCCATTCGTCCACCATTATTATTCCAAGCTTGAATATTTATAGGATTGGAGATATGTAAGGGGCTAGGTCAGTAGTCCTGCTAAAATAACTTGTTTCCATATATATCATGCTTGGTTTAATATGTTATGCTTGGTTTGGTATGTTATGATTAAAATCCCTTGGTTTGGTGAGAGACCATCGAACAACAAATTTTATTCCGTTGGTAGCTACTAAACAAGATTTTCTATTCAGTTATCTACAGTACCGAGCACTTAATCTTTGCAATTTTTTCCTTTTCCTTCCTAATTTTCATGTTCTATATTTTGATCTTTTTTCCTCTTTGTCCTAGCTTTCCGACCAAGGCACATCTCTTGACTTTTATCATATTTTCCAACTGGTTTTCTTCCGTTTTGAAGGTGCACAAAATTTTCACCAAACATAGGCCTAATTAAAGAATTAATTAATTTGTGTGATAAATTCATTACCCGTTAAGCCCTACAAGGTTATAACCAGCCATGCATAGGAGACTTTAGGGAGGCAAGTAGATTTGGTCTTCAAATCTAGAGAGAATGGTGTTGGGAATCTTTATATCAATTGGCTATAAGGATCCACATTCTCTCATATTCTAGACATATAGAAAAACCTAGCCTCCATAGAAACAAATTGGTGAAGCCTAGAAGATGGACTTACACATCGCAGTCGAGGACAAAGAACTAGGACTTCAGGGAATAAATCGCCAACAACCAAGGTGTCGATAACCGATCGGATCGAATAAAATATAAACATTTTATTTTACAGGTAAAATCATATATTTTTCCATAATTGTATTCGGCTATAAAATCGAACTAGATTAATTTTTTTAATCATTCAAAATATAAATACATATGCATTTTAATTTGGTTTAAATGTTATTTTTTTATTCATGGCTCATATATATATATATATATATATTCAAATTAAAATTAAAATGGATTTATACTGGAATTATTTACAGTTTAAAAATTGATTTTTTTCTCTTTCAGTTTTAAAAAAATGGATTTTATGAAGATGAATATACAAACATACATACATACATACATATATTATATATACTCACGATAATTACTTATAAAGGAAATCATTATTCCTTTCGGTCTTTAATTAAAAAACATTATATTTTTGTAATTAATTTTGAAAATTTCATGTTAATCTAAAATTCAAATTTTAAACAAAGCATATATATCTAAATATATTAAATTATACATACACACATACGTGTTTAATATATATACATATGTTTATATATTAAATCTAATCCAAAAAATATTTAAATATTGTTTATACCAAGAATAATAATAACAATATGGTATACGTATGTGTGTGTTAGCAAATATATTAATGGTCGTGTAAAATAATTGTTACTTTTTATATGGGCGTATGTATATGTGAAATTATTATCATCCTTTAACATTATATCCTATATAGAAACTAGAGATCCCAATGTTTATTTACATGCATAAGACATCCATTTATTTATGTATACCCTATATTAGTATACAATTTTAGTATATCTATAATGCTTGCATTGTGAATGCATACATGTCATAAATTGAGATACAAAAACAAAAATAAAATAAATAAAATGATATAAATGTAAACTAATGATATATATTATATTTATTAAAGATAAACTATAATATATAAACATAAATTTTAAATATCAATTGGTTAAATTAAAATTAAAACACCTAGCATCTTTATTAATAATCATTAAATCTGATATAGTGCAAATATATTATTCATGTAAACACAAAAATAAAATGTAACAACTCGAAACTTTTAACATTTTGAATGGGAATATTTAATTTATTGAAATCTTAAAATTTGATATGAATTTGATAAATAATAAGAAAATCAATTTTTAATAAAACGACTCGATATTTAATAATGTATTTTTTAATTTATAGGAATTTTCCATAATTTTTAATTTGAAAAATATTTAAATTATTGTTTGACATATTTTTCAACAAACGATGTTATTTTTGAATTTTATTAGAATAAGATAACCGATGTATTTTATTGTTGTTTTAGTATCGTATCGCATTATTATGCGCAATTGAATTTTTGTTTTTTCGTTTGCGTTTCATATACGAACGAAATTCTATGTGCCAGAAATTGTAGAATAAATAACTCCTGCCCTCATACTTTTATTCATTCTCTTTTCCCTCTTTTACTTTTCATTTCCCTCTTCTTTCTCTTCCTATTTTCATTTTACAGTAAAAGAAAAATCAAGTCTACTCTTCGAAATTAAAATCAAATTAGCCACTTAACTAAAAATACCAAAACAGATCGGTTGAGTTTGTATTAATGAGATCTTAAAATCCATGTAGGTGTTGATGGTTGCGACAGTGATTTGGGTTGTTCGAAATGAACGTGGCCGACTAGGGTTAGGGATTGTCGTTGATTTTGGCGGAGATAGGCAACAACGTTTTTTGGGTTTTGTTTATCGTACAGAGGAGCTTCGACGATCGAAGTACGGTGGGTTGGGGTCGTGTATGTGGTGACATGACTTTTTAAATTTGATACTAGATGAGTTTGTTCAAAAATCTAGGGGATGGATCGAGCTTGGGTCGAAGGGGTGGAACGCGGAGAGAGCGAGAAGAGAAGTTCGTCAGTGGTGTCGGATTGCGTTTTCGTTGAGGGATGCTTGAGTTGGAGCGTGCGTGCACGGGTGAGGAGTGGTGTACCGTATACATGGAGGTGATTAAGGAGATGAGGCAGAAGTGTTTAAGGCTGGATTAATTAATTTAATTAATGTGATTAAGTTAATTAATTGTATTTCAATTTGAAATCTCATAAAATGAATAACTTCTCTTACGAGGACTAATCGAGATGCGGCCTTTTGCATTTGCCCATAGAAGAAATAGATACACGTTGGTATTCATTTCTTCAAGTTAGGAGCAAGGGGAATTTGGATTTAAAATCAAACGTCATTTGATTTTAGATCAAATTGGAACGCTTAAGCGTCCGTTGGAATTTCGGTAAGTTATTTCACATTTGGATGTATACCATATGATATAAAGTAGTCATAAATTATCGTTTTTGTGTTTGAATTATTTATTGGTTTAGTTTGGTTGAATATTTGCATTTATAGAGCGAATGACATAGAAAATGAAATACAAGGAATTTTGCATAGGAATCTGGATTCTTCGCCACTATAAGTATTGTTATCAACATTTAAAATTACATCTGTTTTAACCCAAATAAGTATGGTTTGGAATGCAAAATCTTTTTAAGATTTGTGGACATATTTATACTATTGAGATAAGTATACGAAAAAGTTTTCTAAGTATTGAAAGTGGACTATTTTTTGAATACACTTATACCATTGAGATAAGTGATGGTTACTTCAGATAGTGATTTGTGAATATAATTATACCAATGAGATAAGTATGTGGATATTTTTCCAATCACTGAAAGAGTACAAATGAGTAGTGAATGAATGATATACTTGTGTATATCTTTTGAAAAAGTATTTTAATATAAGAATTTACAAAGGGGTTTAATTAACGAAAGGATTAATCAAAGAGGTTTAATGGTTGTTTATGTGCTTAACCATGCTTGGTTTTCTTGTGAAATTAAGTCTTTAATTTGGTTGATTGTTTATTCGATATTTAAATAATCGACTATCAAATCTTCGTAAGTTTTTAAAAAATATCGGTTGTCCGTTCAGAGAGACCAGGATCGGATATTTATCCTAAAACCACTTCGAACGACAGAAGCATTCGAATTGGAGATACCTTGAAACTGATGAAATCAAAGACGAAGTTCTTTGAAGTGCAAGAGTCGTTTGCTACTAATCTTGAGGATGTAGTAGAAGTAGTGCCTCCTGAACAACTTATTTGGGTGAATGCTGGTATTGCATTATTGCCTGAAGGGTAGTGTTAGCATTCTAAGTGGGATTTGCTAAAAAGGTAAAACGTAGCCTCAGACCTGGAAATGACATAATAGAGAATATGTGGCAGGGTTATGTGGTTTAGTAATCACCCGATCTAGATCGATATTGACCCATTTATCACTACAACAAAAGTACTTTTTGACTGCATTTACTATCAGCTTTTAAAAATTTAATGTTGTAGAATGTGTTTGTGAGAAAGTTGTTTCAAGGGCTCAACGCTGACAAAACTATTAATGTTTATTTTTTTTGCCGCCACACACATCAGTGTTTATTTCATTTGCCGCTGCTTCTCATTTGCTTGGAGAAAATGAAAATACGTCGATTTTCAGTTTCCATTCCCTCCCTAATTTCCAATTTCCATACAATGATTTCGATTTCAACACCAGAAATCATCTTCCTTTATCCACCGCTTCGATTTTGGTTGAGCATCTCTGTTGTTAATTTTGATTTTGGTAGCCCTAAACTCATCGGAATGGGAAATTTGTGTGCCTTTTTTCTCCAACCTGGTTTTCAGTTTGAGTTAGAATAGTTGCGAATTATCAGTTCTTGCTTATCAAATTGAGCTCAAAGTTTTCCCTAATTTTTGTTCAATATTTATCGACTACAAATATATGAATTTTATTTAACCTCTTTGATGAAATTTCTTTTCTAGCCGAGTTATATTCTTTCTGATTTTAGTAAGTACATCTTGTTTCATTTCTAGCTGGCCTGGTTTGGTTTTTTTTTGTTGAGGATCAACTATCCTACAATTTCCAGTTAAAACTTTGATTTGATGAAATTATGATATTTTAAAATGTTGATTATGTAGTCCATTGATAATTTGGAAAATTATGAAAATATTTGACATGCTCGGTGAACTGCTTTATTGAATCGAATGGTCAGTCTTTGTCTGTTAATTTATAAATGCTGACCATTATGGTACACCATTGTTGATAAGGAAAATTTTCAGATTGTTTGATATGTTTCATTAACTGCTCCATTAATTTCAATGGCTAATTTGTATCGATTAATATCTGATCGATATGCTGCAACATTGATGATAAGGAAAAAATTCAAGATGTTTTACATATTATGCTAGTACTTCATTTAATTAAATTGTCTACTTTTGTTAGTTGATTTATAAAGCTTTGTTCATCATGCCATAGCACCGATGATAAGGAATCTCTTTAAAATGTTTGGAAAATTGTATTAGTTGCTTCATTAAATCAAATAGCCAATCTGTTTTAGTTTATTTCTAAATCGTGGTCATCATGGTCCAATAATGACGATTAGGAAGTTTTTCAAAATGCTTGACATATTACATTAATTGCTCTATTGAATTAAATCACAGATTCCTAATAGTTTATTTTTGAATCATGATCATTATGGCACACAATTGGTGATTAGAAAAAAATATAAAAATGTTTGACATATTGCATTAATTACTTTGCTGAAGTAAATGGACAATACGTATTAATTAATGTCCTTCATTTAATTTGTGTTATTTACTAATTTATTTGATCCAAATTATCGTCATCTGGTTTGGGCAGAATACCTCCTTAGGCATTAGCATGTTATACATCTTACATTCAAATGTTTCATCAACATATCAAACTAGACAAAGCTACATCTTTCATGCTTGTAAAACCCCAATATTTTTCATATATTTCTAAGAGAAACATGGATATCCAGACGTCGAAATGAATTCTGGCACTATTAAAAGATAAATAGAAGAACTAAATTGTTAATATTAGTCATACCAATTCTTTAAATAATAAAGTTAGATCGTTTATTTCATTAATATTTGTGCTAAAAATGGCATGTTTTTGCAGATTATTACTTTAGACCATTGGCTTGACATTGCAGATTATAGCTCTAAGAGTTGGTAACCTCTGCTTTCATACTATTTTGCTTTCATAGTTTCTTTTGACCTGCTAATCATCAATAATTAATTTCTTGCTACAGAAACAGCTATAAGCCTAGTACAGTATGCAAGTGCTAGGAACGATCAGTTCAGTTCAAATTGCAAGGTTTGAGTGTTATTTTTCAATGGCCCTTGGTCTATCATTCTAATTTACTTTCAGCTCTCAATATAGCTGGAAAGAAGGACAACGTTGAGTTTAAATCATAAGTTTTTAAAGAGGATTTAGAGATGTTGGGATCAAATCCCTTGACAACTAAATGTTATTTTTTCTTGTTATAAAATTTAAATGTTTATAGAGGGGTCCATAGCATCACATTTTCTTAGCTCTTTTTTCTATTACTTTGATATTTTGAGCTCTGTTTTATTTATTTCATCATGGTTCCCTAATTTTTAAGGAGAGAGAAAGTAATCCATGCTCTTTAATTTAGTCATGTTTCATCGTGGCCACTGTTCTTGTATTATCTCATTAGCTCTTAAACAAACGAAGACCTTTATATGATCTTAAAAGATGACTGTCACATATGTATTTAGGTTCATCGAACAATCATGATCAGTTAAATACAAAGGCTAATAGTTTTAAATCAAATAATTATTTTTCACTTACCCAGTAAATTTGAAATGTACCATACATACTCCCATTATTTTATTAGATAGTTGGTTGGTGTCCACATGCTATTATAAAGGGCTGCTGTTAAAGTTGTTTGCTTAATGAGATGAAGGTGGTCATCTATGGCCTCACAATTCTTACAGTTTGTAAAGTTCCCTTTTTGAGATATAAATTTGCAATTTTTATCTATTTATACCACATGTTATGATGTGAAAATTTGGAGTGCACATGTTTTTTTTATTTCTAAGTATGGTTGTACATGCACGTATATATGCATACTAAAATTGTCTACATGAGTTCAAAGATACTCTTTAATCCACCGTGCTATAATGTTTTGTATATTTCCATGTTTAACTTAAATAAATGTTTTATTTATTGAATAGAGTAAAATCAATAGCAAGGAAACCAATTGCAAGCTGTATGATTAGGGTGGGAGCAAAGAACTGGTTTCTGAAGGACGAGTGTACACGAGTGATCTAAATCAGATTATTAATGGTATTTCGCTTGGTCCAGATACTAAGATAGTTAGGGTAGATGATATGAAAATTTATACAATGACAACAATCACTTTATAAAACTTATTATTTTCAGACATTTAGCCAATTATGCGAAACTAATCTTGTGGCAAGGATGATTGAGCTAGGACATGCTCGTTGCAACATCACTGATGAGCCAAGGATTTCCTATACAGGGCTTCTAATTGGTGAGTTGAACCAAATTTTTGCTTAATGCAGGACCCAAACCATGGTCACTGTAACTTAGTTAGATGCAATTTGTAAGTGTTTATTCCAATTGCAGATACTGCATGACACTATTTGCCTATGCCAATTATAAAGAGCGTGATTGATTTTATGTCATATACAAAGTTGGTAAGACATCTTTTTTAAGGATTATGAGAATATTTCTAGTATGAAAGAATACAACTGAGATGTGTGTGTGTGTGTGTGTGTGTGTGTGTATCAAAACTATACATTGAATGCAGAATGTTCTATATTGGCATATTGTGGACGAACAATCTTTCCCACTAGAAATATCATCCTACCCCAAAGTATGGATGGTAGCTTTCTCTTCTTCATAAAGATATACAACGGCTGATCCTAAGGATATAGTAAAGTGAGTTTAGATAAACTTTTGTCTAATGAATCGTATAGCCTCACCAAAAGTACATGTAATTTTGCAGCCATGCAGCATGAAGAGGAATCCATGTACAGGCCGAACTTGATGTACCTGGCCATTCAAAGTCATGGTACTAGTGCGTGGTTATGTTAACATATATTTGATTAATTTTGATACATCAACATGTTAGTCTTAGATAAAATGTTCTTTACAGCCTTTTTCTTCTATTAAACATTAACCCTATATTTTTTACAGGGGTAAAGGTTATCCTACATTGCAGCTATCTAAAATTTATCAACAACCACCTGATGTTAGTAATGAATTAATCTTCCAAATCATAGAAGGTATTCTTCCAAGTGATTACCATTTCTTCAAGAATATTTTATCATGCCTTAGTGTTGGATTTGATGGTAATTTCTAAACTGATTATTGTTTTCTTTTTATTGATTCAGATTTTAGCAAGGTGTTTAAGTTCAAATTTATTCATTTGGGAGGTGATGAAGTTGATACAAGTATAACTATCTTGTGATCTTTCTGTTCCTGCACTTATTCATAAAACCAATCATGTTACACAATCTTTCTGGTTGATTTTAATGCTTCTTATAAACGTTATTTCAAACTGTTTGAGTTTATGTTTCTGCTACTTTAGGGATGTGTTATTAATGTACAACAGTAAACATATTCTATAAATTTATTAAGGATAATCAGGTATTACCCTTTTCACTAAAGACTTTAATTATGTTTGACTAAATTTATATAAGTAAGCTCTAAGCATGTAGTGCATATTCCTGGTTGCTCCTTTTTTTAATACAAAATGTACTTAAGTTTTTGAACTGTCATTCAATATCTGAATATAAAGTATTTGGATATATTTTTTAAATTATATACTAGATTTCTGGGTTATGCCATGTTTGTATACATTCATGAATCCTGTTTAAAGAATGAGCATATGGATATAAACTTACACCTTAGGTTTCCCGTCTATTAGAAATTAATGGACTAAGCTAAACTTCTTCCCCTGCCTAATGTTGAGTACTCGTTGGATTATTTGATATGCTTAATTATTTAGTATTCGTTG
This sequence comes from Allium cepa, assembly GCA_030765085.1. Lineage (NCBI taxonomy): Eukaryota > Viridiplantae > Streptophyta > Magnoliopsida > Asparagales > Amaryllidaceae > Allium > Allium cepa. Next base: position 445,428,245 of record CM060935.1, on the reverse strand, counting down.
GATTCATTGTCGAGTGTAGAAAAATAAACAATTTTCCTTTAAATTTAGCATTGAAACCATTACACTATAACTATAAATATATTTCCTTAAGCTGATTGCTATGTCGTAGAAATTTTTAAATAATTTTCTATTTCATTGTCCTTATAAGTCTTCCTATCACAAAGGTGCAAATTGACTTCATCACATTTCAGTAACCATTTAAATGTGGTACTAGTTATCAGAGTTCTTATATTGTTACCTAACCATAGTTTTGCTCAGATTTTCAACAACTATTTTTATATTCTTATGCAGTAGTGCATCAATTTCCTCTCTATTACTATTGTTTTGTTCTTAAATATTGTTTTTAAAGAATTTGTGCAGAAGCCTAAATTGATACACTTACAATGACAGGGAAGTATTATATGTTTAGAAAATTTAATTGGTATACTTAAAAAGACAGAGAGTATTGTTTATTTAATAACTTTTACTGGCAACCAGTGTGCACCTACATAAGAATTTGCCAACTTTTACTGATGACCAGTGTGTACCTGCTTAAGCATTATAGAATCTATTTTTATATTTTGAGAAGTGTAGAAAAATCAACATGGATAAATTGGTAAACGAGAATTATCAATATACAATCAGAAATTTTCTGTTAAAATGTGTGTGTAGTCTTAGAGAGCAAGAAAATTCATTTCTTTCAAAACTTTATTTAAGAAAAGTGTTTGGTTTATCTTCTTATTAAATATATGCAGACGCATGAGAGTAGAATATAGATAAACAAAACTTTGATTTTTTTTCATGGTCTTCAGATTGATGTCTTTGCATATCCTCTAATTTATAACATGAGAACACTAAAGTAAATATGATTTGTATTCGATACTATTAAATCATTAGATCGATCTTAGATTATAAACGGTGAACTCACCATTTAGCTCTATAATTGTTCTCTTTAACTTCTCAATGTTTGCAAGTGTATGGTTCTCTATTAGCTTCTCTGTATCTGAAGTTATATTGATTTTTTATTACCTTCAGTTAACAATAACTTGCTAGCAGTGAACTGAGGCTTCATTAACAATAACTTGCCAACATTAACAATAACTTGCCATCATTATAGCATTCATTTCCATGTTCATTACTTTATTTGAATGTAACTACATATCCTTTCATTGCAAACATAGTCTTGTGGGAGACTTTGGATTTGATCCTTTGGGACATGGAAAAGGTTCCAAGAGTCTAAAATGGTTTGTACAGGCTAAGTTGGTTCATTATTATTTCGCATTGGCTGGAGTTGCTGGTATTCTTTTCACTGATGTAATTTTTTTTAACTACTGATGTAAGTTGATATATATGTAATTTCACAAAATGCTCATAGTTGAAGTGTTCAAGAAAAAGAATTCTTATTTTGGTTAAATTGGAAAACATTTATTTTTATTTTGGAGAATTGTTCTAAACTGTTCCTACAATGTGCAGCTATTACGCGTAACAGGAATTAGCAAATTACCAGTTTGGTATGAGGCCGGTGCTACAAAGTTTGGTTTTGCTAGCATCGAGTCACTCTTTGTTGTTCAATTCCTGCTTATTGGGAGATTTTTTACATTTCTATTTGACAGTGTGTACAATCATATACTATACCTTTTTATCTGATTTTTATGATTCATGATAATGTTAGATTTATAGAAACAAAAAGGTATATGGATTTTGTGAGTCCAGGATCACATGCTAAATAAGGCACCTTTTTAGGAATTGAAACTTCTTTAGAAGGCTTAGAACCTGGGTAACTATATACAGTACAGAGGAAAGAGAATTCATCTATACATCATGCATCAATATACATGTCTGTAACTAACAATATCGAGCAAAACTACCGTTACTAGCAGAAACCTAGGTGGATCATTGCTGAATCATTTACAAGCAGTGAACTTGAAATATATATGTAAAATGAAATTAGAAGGAAATAATGTTTAGAAAGGTACCAGTATTAAAATAAAAGTTAAAATATGAAATCAATTGCTGAAAGTATCACTTTTGAAAGTTAAAATATTCACCTAGAAAACAAAATTAAAAACAAAAATGTATCTAATATGAAAATGATATAAATAAATACGCAAAAAATAAACTAATCAATTTCTTGCACTTAATATTGTTTGAATTCAGTAGTCAGATTCAATGTTTTACTGCCTTCTTGCTATGGATTCTTAATTAACTTGAAAGAGGTATGTGTTCCCTATGCTATCTGTATATATTTCAAGTTTGTAGTATAAATATTGTATACATATATCTAAAAATATAACAAATTCCTTTTTTTCAAAAAAATGGTTGACATTTGAAGGTTCCGATCGTTATACTATAATACTTTAGCATTGTTGGAAATGACTTACTATGCCTATACTTATCAACTGATTATTATTATTAGGCCTTTGGGCTATTGGATTGAACGTTGTTGTAGCTGCTGGTGTTGCTACACTTATTAGCGCATTCCTTAGTCTCATGACTAGCGAAGTATGATCTTCAAAATCAAATTTTTCATTGTTTCATTTGTCAGTTGTATTGATTTTCACATCTGTATACATAATTTATTGGCATTGGGTTCATTGTTTGTGCATCAATGTAGTCAAAGATTCTGATATCCATCTTTTAGTGTATGTTGATAACATACATAAAGGAATTCATCGCAGTCACATTGGTGCTTATGATCCTCAAGGAAGGTACTATAAAATCTCTATATATATGCATTTTTCTTTTTTACTTTGAAATAATAAAGTTGTATAGGATACCATTTTTATTTTTCTTACCCTATTTTGATAGAAGCATAATAATTTCTACAAAAATTTATAGTAGTTTACATAATATGAAAATGCTGAAAATAAGGACAAAGAAAACATTTAAAAATCAGCTTTTCTTATATCCAATATTCAATGCATCTTTTGTGTTAATTATCATTTTGTAAAAATAGTACATGAATTTCAAAAAAATGTTTTGACTAAGAAACTAGTAATAATGCTGTATATATTGGGATAACATGAAATGAATGTTATATTAGTTCATGTTTTATTTATCATGGATCTCAATTTGTTGTTTTATGACGATATTAAATAGGTTTGTGGAAGCCTAATTTGAAGAGATATTTCAAAAGAACGCACATACAAATCCTAATGCATTGACTAAAAAAGAAGTGAATGAGATGCTCAAAGCAAATAAACAACCTAACGATTTTGTAGGATCGTTAGTTCTTATGTTAATTCTGCTTATTTCATTATTGAACTTGCAAGTTGCAGAGCCTACACATGCACTTGTGAATAACTTTTTTTATACTCGATTAAGTAAATGAGTGTTACAAATAAATAGGAAAGCAGCACTAGCAGAGTGGAAACTGCTTTACTCATTAGCAAAAGTCAAGGATGGGATGCACCAAAAGGACGTAATAAGGTCTATTTATGATGGTACTTTGATGTACAATTTAGAAAAGGCACATTCCCAGAACACTTGCATGAAATATAATGCATAGTTCTGGCAGCATAAGGTCAATAAGTAAGTGGAATAAACAAGAAGAAAGCTGGAAAAATAGAAAATCGGCTGAACTAATACTAAAAATTGAAAGTGAAGACAATATGCAGCAAAAGTGAGGGTTGTTGCATTTAGAGATAAGCGTGAAGCTGAAATAAGCATGATGCATAGCCAAGGTGCAGCTAGAGATAAGAACTCACAAGTTTGTCGAAGCATTTTATAATTTATACGTGTAGTTCCAGACAATATTATTTCACCTGATCAATATTACAATGTTTGTATCATAATATACAAGTTAACAACAGAACAAAATGTGCAATTTGGTGGGAAATACATAATTTTAGTGCAAGATAAATTGAGTAGATGGTCAAAACATAGAGGGAAAGTGGAATAAATATTCGGCTGCAGCAACACTCTAAAATATAGTTATGAACATTTAGTCCAAGATAAAATTAAGTACGATTTTTTGTCAATTGTTTTACATTCTTGTCTGACATATGTATATTTGACATTATGTTGGATATGTTGGATGTTTGAAAATGATTAGATATGTTATTTGAGCGTATTTTTATCAATTTGAAAACTGACTACACCTAAATTGGTATACTGAGAGGACCACTTAGTTAACAACGTCGATAACTAGTTTAAGCGATTTGTACACAGATCACTTCATACATCGATAATATGCAGCTTGATTTTACTCCAAGTAAATTATCAAGTTCGTTTATTATTTTTTACTCTACTTCACTTGTAAATGCTACTTTATTTTATGGCATGTTGTATACTTTGTATTAGTCAATCGCCTAATGAAATAATGTGATGAATATTTAGTGTTTGTATTTTGAATCTGATTTAACTTTGTGTACACTTTTTTGATGAATTGATTCTCAAGCATTACTTTTGTTTTACAGGTAGATAGATGACTGTGAAGCAAAAAAAGGTTGCAACGAGTTATGGATCGAAGTTATTTTTGCTGCTAGAACTACTTTTTGGTTTTAACATATGTACTAAATACTTTTGTTATTTCTACTTGTTCTATATTTTGCTTTTGAACTATTGATGACAAATTATTTATGTTTGGTGTAAGAATATTGTGTATTTTGATTAGAAATTTCATATGTTGGTTATCAAATGTTTCCAAAATGTGGTATTGATATAATATGTTGATTTTGAAATGTGATATTGATATAATACGCTAATTTGAAATGTGATATATATGCATATTGTGGCGGATGTTTGCTGAAATGCTGTTAAATATTCCACAGCGTTTTTATAATGCTGTTAAAACATTCCACGGCGTTTTTAAAACGCTGTTAAAACATTCCACAACTTTTTTTAAAAGTTAAAACATTCCACAGCTTTTTCAAAAGCAGTTGAAACATTCCACAGCGTTTTTAAAACTTCGTTGAAAGTTTTAACAGCTTTTAAAAATACCGTTAAATTGTATCTAAAAACATAAAGCACGATCTATTGCAACAACGAAACGCTGTAAAAAAATATCACAGCATTGAAAAAACGCTATAAAATCTTATCTTAGCGCGAAACAAACGCTAAGAAAGATCTCTAACTGCACCCAACCAAATGTTGTTAAAAGATTTCATGACACCATGGAAACGCTGTTAAAAAAGATATTTAACAGCGTTTATTTCTTTTTCATTGTATATCCCTAACATATAACTACATGTCGATATACAACATACGTAAAAACGCTGCTAAAAGCATTTTTAAAATACTCTTAATGGTCCTGTTTAATGTAGTGTATGTATGCTAGTGACTTGGTATGGTTATTTACTAGCAATAGGGGTGCTGACATATTCGGTACTACTCATAAAGTGGTAGGCCAATCCTATTTTGGTAAAGGGTCCACATAAGACCCTCGGTACATTTTCTAGAGTGAACCATGGTAGGCGGTACCCCAATAGCCTTATCATTGCATGGAATCCATTCTCCAGAAAGTGCCTTGTAGACTTAATTATGGAAAAATATGTTAGAACATGATACCTTTATTTTTGGAAGGTTTTATAACATTACAAATTTGTTTGTTTTGTGTTTATCACACTAGTTTACTAGACCAATCCAGATATTATTTGATTATAATGCTCGGGTCAACCAAAGTAAATTTCAGATTTAGGTATGGGTGCTTTGGAGCTTCAGAAGATGATCCTGATGCCTCCAGGATGTATTTTTGTATCTTTTATTTTTCGCTCCATTCGTTGTTTTGTATTTATCGGCATTTTTGTGGATAGGTTGTTATAACTATCTACGCTGATGGTAAGTTAGTTTACTCTGATTGATGTATGTAAATTACAATTTTCTTTTGTAAAGATCTGTTGTATATTATATATTACTCGTCACGATTTGTGATTATGTTCTGTCTTTTCTTTCTTTCAACCCAACAAACTATCTTTCCAGCACTTGAATGCTTGACACGTGAATACCGTTGATGTATTAATGTCAACTTTTGAGGATCGAAAAGGCCAGTAATTGCACGTGGTATCAGAGCTTAGGTTGAGCGAATACTTAGGCTTTGGTGGGGTCAACTCATTAGAGATAGGGTTAGTAACACCCTAGAACGAGTTTGAGTATATTATATACAAGAGAGTATTTGTTTATGCTGTAAAAGTGTTTTATATTGTGGTTATTGTTCTTTTGAGTGGTTAATGAATTCTGGTCGATACAGAAGCAACAACTGTATCGATAAGGGTTTCTAAACACTTGTACATGGCAAACCAACATAGTATTATTTTGGAAATTGGTAAATGAAATAATTTTACCTAGGATTACATTTTATATATAAAAGAATACTTTTTAAAATTTTGATACGGTTATTTATGATGTGTTTGTTTGTTAAGAAGTGATAATGTTAAGTTATTATCATTTATTATTTGATTAGTCATGCTCATCCAGTTTAGGAATATTGAATATTATTTGTTAAAAGGAAGTAACATTATATAATTATGATTTATAAATAAAAAGGTTTTAAAATTGAGAATTTGAGAACTTAAATCCTAGTGTTTTAAAAATTGTTTTTCAAAATTTCGGGAAGAATAAAAATAGATAATATGAAAGTATGTATGAATAGAAATATAGTAAAAGGATTTTTAAAGAGACAGAAAGCACCAAAATCACTTTTGTCACTGAAAAATAATGTTGATCCTGACTACAGCATCATCGGCTTTTATTTTTGAGTTTCTAAGTGAGGAATCTAACATAATAATTTGCTATAGAGTTATTTTTGTAAAATAAGTTTTGATTTAACCCCAAAAGTACGATTTGATATACAAAAAGAGGATATGTATATTATTATTATTTCAAAATGATTTGAAATAAAATCCAAAGGTTTAATTCTGAAGTTTGCATTAAGTTATTAAAAGGACGTATGTATCTTATGCATTAAGGTAGTTTGCTTTGTGCATCTTATTATGATATGTCGTTTGGTAGTTTTCATTTGTTGGATGAAATGGAATTTTCGATGATTATGGATAGTTGGAAACTTCTAAATCGATAAAGAAATTGGAGAGTGTTTGTCAAAATATAAAAGTTGAGTTTTGTAACTCCAGAATGAGCAGATAGTAAATTGAAACAAGTTTTAAATTTATTTAACATCCTAGTTAAGCAAAACAAATCTGATATTATGTATGTACTCTTAGGATGTAGATGAGTATTATAAAAGTATGAACTTAAATTTTAAAAGTGTTGATAAACATAAGTTGTGTTTCATAAGATGTTTATAAACTTAAGAAAAGATTTATGAAATGGTTAATAAATGGTTTTCGTATTAAATGAAATACTATTGCTATAAATGATTGTGATTTAAAATGAAAAATAATTGGTGTAGTTAAGAAACCAATAGAATAAATACGTAAGTTGTATGTAGATCATTTTGTTTGCATGACAGTTCTTGATCCAATTTAGGCACATGATTTCGATGTGATTTACAGCGATCCGAGTTAGGCTTTTTCATCTGATTCTTGGTGACAAACACTTGATACAGATTCTTGATATGATTCTAAAGCATTCTATCATAGTATATGACTATGCATGGAAAGCAGAGATTTCTAATCAAGAAACCTGATTGGGGCCAGCACTAGGGAAGTCGAGTGAGCTATAGTAGTTTCGAAAAAGAAGATTGTGCATTCGGGTAGGTTATCAAATCGTAGGTGATCATATTTGATATTGCGTACGGATGACAGATGTACATCATAGATGATTTAATATATTGTATTGTTTCATTTATTATATTTAACTCTCTTTTGGGTTATGTAAGTGAGATATAGGTACATGGAAGTAAAGGTTTGCTAGTTGCTTTTGGTTTCATGAGTAGAGTTTGATGGCTCGACAAATAGTTACATTTTTATGCTTAAAGGATGTGTTTGCTATGTGTCATACACACTTTATAAGACACGTCGTAAGTATATATTTTTGTTGATGATTTTATGTCCCAGTTATGGGAGGCCACTTTTGGGCTTTTGTTTTTTCATTGATTTGGAATAGTTGTGGAAAGCTGTAGTTTTTCAGCTCGAGCCGCGCAAAAGAGCTGCTACTAAAATTTCCATAACATATGAGATTTCAAAAGTTTAATAACTCATTTTAAGTAAGAGCTTTTGTATGTCTAAGAGTAGGAAGTTTTAAAAGCTTAAGGGCTCAAAGACATTTTACTTCTTTGGAAATTTGGAGGATGAAATTTTTTTAAGGGGGAAGAATGTAACGACCCTAAAATTTTCACATTTTGAATGAGAATATTTAATTTATTTAAATATTTGAATTCGATTTAAATGTGAAAAATAATACGAAAATCAATTTTTAATAAAATGACTTGATTTCTAATGACGTATTTTTATTTTGTAGGATTTTTCCTAATTTTTAATTTGGAAATATTAAATTATTATTTGACATATTTTTTGGCAAACGATGTTATTTTTGAATTTTTGTAGAATAAGATAAGCATGTATTTTAGTGTTGTTTTGGTTGAATTGTCGTGCACAGTTGTATTTTTTTGTCATTCACGATTCGTACACAAACGAAATTCTCTGTAGAAAAGTGCAAAAAATTGTAGAATAAACAACTACTAACCTTATACTTATCTTCATTCTTCTTTTTACTCTTTTAGTTTTAATTTGCCTCTTCCTATTTTCCATTGACAATAAAAGAAAAATCATATCTCCCCTTTAAATATTAAAATCAAATCATCCAGTGAACTAAAAGTCACCAAAATGGATATTGAGTTTGTATTGATAAGATTTTAAAATCCATGCGTGTGTTGATGGCGGCGGTAGTGATTTGGGTTATTCTATGTGAATAAGGCCAGCTAGTGTTAGGGATTGCCGTTGGTTTTGGTTTAGATAGGTAACGGCGTTTGTTGTGTTGTGTTTATTGCGTAGAGGAGCTCTAATAGTCGAAGTATGGTGGGTTGCGGTGGTGTGTGTGGTGGCATGACTTTTGAAGCCAAGAGTGGATGCATCAGGTCGAAAATCAAGGGGATGAATCGAACTTAGATCAGAGGGGTGGAATGCGGAGAGAGCGAGAGGAGAAGTTCGTCGGTGTTATCGGATTTCATTTTCGTTGAGGGATGCTCAAGTTGGAGCCTACATGCATGGGTAAGAAGCGGTATATCATGTATAGGCAGGTGATTAAGGAGATGGGGAAGAGCTGTTTAAGGTGGGTTAATTAATTTAATTAAAGTGATTAAGTTGATTAATTATATTTTAATTTGAAATCTTATAAAATGAATAACTTCTTCTTTCGAGGTCCAATCGAGATGTGGTCTTTTGCATTGTGCTCGTAGGAACGTTATAGATGCACTGGAATTGATTATGTCAAGTTAGGCGCAAGTGGAATTTTGAGCTAAAATCGAATGTCATTTGATTTTATATCAAAACTGGAACGCTTAAGCATCCGCTAGAATTTCAGTGAGTTACTTCACATTTGGATGAATGCGATATGATATATAGTAGATATAAATTATTATTTTTGTATTGAATAATTTATTAGTTTGGTTGGGTTAAATATCTGCTTTTAAAAATTTAAAGACATCTAAAACGAAATACAGTTAATTTTGCAGAGGAATCCAGATTCCTCACTACTATTAATTTTAATTCCATGTATATGCATATGTTATAAATTGTTGAATGTCAAAGTTTGGTAGTGGCTACATTGAATGTGACATTGATATATGTTAAATATTGAACCTTTTTAACGAAAAAGGTAACACTAGCATTGTTTAAGTGCTATAGTAGCTATGGGCCACACTTTCGTATTTTGAAATACTACGGTTTGCTGTTTTGATTTGAAAATAACTTTTGATTCGGAGAATGATTTTTAATCTGGATTTTGGATTTTTTATGATATTTTATTTAAAATGGTTTTTGAACTTCTCTATTTTACTGCAACCTTTTTGGAAATGTTTCAAAGTATTCAAGAAGTATTTAAGTTATAGAAAAGTTAATATAATATCGAATGTTTATTTAAAAGAAAAAGGAATTTTATAAAAAGAAAAGTAATTGATAAAAGGAGTTTTATAATTATGTTATGAGATTTATAAAAGAAGTTTATAAATATATTTGGAGATTAATAAAAGGAGTTTTATAAATATATTTGGATATTTATAAAAGGAGTTTTACGAATATGTTTAAAGATTTATAAAAATTGGTTTTGTAAAAGGAATGCGTTTAGGTTTATTGTTATCAATGTTTTAAATGAATTTCTTTTAACCCAAATAAGTATGGTTTTGAAAGTGAAATCTTTCTTAAGATTTGTTGATATACTTATACTTTCGAGACAAGTATATGGAAAATATTTCTATCTATTGAATGTGAACTGTTTTATGAATATACTTATACCGTTGAGATAAGTATATGGTTACAATTTCTAAGTATTGAAAGTGTAGTGGTTTGCGAATATACTTAAACCAATGAGATAAGTATATGGATGTTTTTCCAAGCAATGAAGGAGTATAATGAGTACTGAATGAGTAATATACTTGTGTGTATCATATGTAAAAGTATTTTAATACAGGAATTTACGAAGTAGGTTTAATTAATGAAAGGATTAATTAAAGAGGCTTAGTAGTTGCTTATCTGCTTAACCATGTTTGGTATTCTTATGAAATTAAATCTCTGATTTGGCTGATTGTTTAGTTGATAGTTAAATAACCGACAATCAAATTTTGGCCAGTTTTTGAAACTACTGATTGTCCATTCGAAGAGACCGAGATCATAGATGTTATCCGAAAACCACTTTGAACTAGCATAAATGTTCGAATTGAAGACATCTTTAAGATGATGAAATCAAAGATGGAGTTCTTTAAAGTGTAAGGGTTGCTTGCTATTAATCTTGAGGATGTAATAGAAGTAGTATGTTCTGTTCGTTCATATCATAAACTTTGTATCGATGAATGCTATTATTGCATTGTTTCCTAGAGGGAAATGTTAGCATTCCAAGTAGGATTTGCTAAAAAGGTAAAACGTTGCCTCATACCTCAAACCCGATAATGACTAGAACAGTAAATATGTGGCGGGGCTATGAGGTTCGCTACCATTAGGGCTATGTAGTTAAAGTGCATAGCGGTTCTATAGTGGTGGAGTGCATAAAGTTATAGCGGGGATAAAGTGGGGACATAGCAGAAAATAGAGGAGATGCAAAAAGCTTCATTAGACATAAAACCAAATATTTAAAGTTAATTTATTCTCAATCTCATATCACTTATGTAGGAAAAAGAATTTTTTTTAATCTTATATAGCAAAACAGAAGAATATCATGATTTTTTCAGACTAGATTTTGTGACTGCAATATATTTCTAATTTATATTAAGCACTTGTGCCTTAAAATTAGGTATTTACCCTAAGTTTGTTGATTTTGTTTAAAAGAAAACTAGTCTAATCATCATTTGTATGTTAATGTTGCTAAAGCGGGTACTAAAAAGCCTTGATTTAGTGGGTGTGGCTGAAAATAACGGGGCTTAAAGCAGACTAACTATTTAATAGCGTACCAGTTGGAGAACACTATGCGCTATAGCAGGGGATTTACGAGGCTTTAGCAGGGCTTTAACTACACAACATTAGGGTGTGGTCATTACCTGATCCAGATCGATATTGTTAGCACCGAAATTGGTCGCTAACACCCTTGGATAGAGTTGTGTAGAGGGATTAATGAAGAAAGTAAATTGAAACGGAGAGACAACAGAATTAATTGCAAAATCAACTGAAAAGGAAACACTGGATTTATAGTGGTTCGGCGTAATTTCCTATGTCCACTTCGAATATGATCTTTATTACTTTATTGATCAGTTGAATACAGATACAAATCCATAAAAAAACAACTTGAATGCAAGTTTGAACAGAAGAAAAGAGAGTACAAAAAAGGGCAGAGTATCCTTGCAGTTCTTGAAAAAATGTCCCTTCAACTGTACCTCTGCCCCTCTATTTATAGACGAAGATAGGCCGATTCCCTGGGTAGGCCCAAGGCCGAGATAGTTTGGTCCACAAACGATAATTTTGAGCCAACCGACCCAGGTATGTCAAACCACTTTAGCCGGGCGAAAAATGTCGAACCGGAGTTTCCTAGTAAATAACTCAAAGCAACTTCTCAAGAGACTCGAAGTAAATAGTGGCGTGACTCGAAGTGAAGACATGCCGATTGCCTCGCTTTGTGGTAGACCATATAACCTACCAACTCCTCTGGTATGCACCGAACCAGGTATGCTGAACTATTATGACCAAACCACGAGCACCGAACCAGGACCGAACAAACCACCTTGGCTGATCCATGCATGTCCTTTCTTCCTTGATTGAGTAGCATTTTTTGAAACACCTGGACCGAACGACACATGCCGATCCATCTAGACCGAACAACGCGGCTTTCCATCCTTCAAAAGTCGACCAACATGAGCCAAACTACGTTTAAAGGCCGAACCACCCACATAGACCGAGCCACTCAATCATGTTGTAACGACCCATAAATTTTGATAATTAAATTTGTCAATTTAATAAGATTTTGGAAATTAAATCTGGAATAAATAAAAATTTGAAATTTGTTAATGAATTAATAACGGGAATGAGATGTGGTGATGTTAATTTTATTCATAATATAATAATAGGTTGAATAGAAAGAATGAAAATTAAAATTTATCAATTTATTGGAATTTAAACTTAACAATTGGATTAATTGAAATTAAATGAAATTTAATATTTAATTATTATGTTAATAGAGATTAAGTTGAAATTTGAGAACATTAATGAAGTATTTCATGAATCCAATGTTAATTTCATCCATTTGAAAACAATGAATTGAATAATAGAATGAAAAGTAAATTAGATGGAATTATTGGAAATTTAATTTACAATTTCTGAATTCAATGAAATTTAAATTAAACACGGAAAGTGATGAATTAATCAACTTTAAATTGACATCTAAATTTGTTTAAATTACTTGTGAATGGTTGAGAAATCAAAAATGATAGAAGTTGTAAATTATTAAAATTTAATTTGGAAAGTGATTTAATTAATTAATATTAATTTATTTAATTAATTGGAAAATAGCCATTTTGGCCACTAACTCAGATTTTGACGAAACCAGTTTCATCAGATCTGTAATGAAGAATTATTGTAGGATTTCAAGTTTCGTAGTGATCGGGCTTGTCGTTTGATCGTACGGACTCGAAACGCCTAGAAATCAATTAAATTCAAATCAATTGAAATCAATTTGAAATAACTTGATTTTAGCATAACTTCTTCATTCTATAGAATTTGGACTTGAAACCTATTCCATTGCATTTAAAATATTTAAAATCATATATTTTAATATATGGGTTGACCCATCTTCTTTCCGGAGTCGAAACGGACTTTCGAGTCGTTACCGTTCAATTCTCCAAACCAATCAAGCCCATTTGCTTCTATTTTGTTCTGCCTATATATATGCCATTATAAACCCTAGCCTATTTCTTGTTCCTCATCTCTGTACGTACAATTCCATTTGCTCCTCCTCATTCCAATGGCTGCAAACCCTAATTCCCAATTCAATTTCAAATTCCAAACCAAATCAAAAAAATTCAATCTTCTCAAACTATATCAAATTTTATATCGTTTTGAAGCTCTCAACGAGCGCAGGTCAATTCTGTTATTCGTTTTTGGATCTGGATTTCTAGCTGGCCGAAATTGGTCGATTTAATCATGGCCATTCATCGTGTCGTAATTATCTTCGACTGATCGTCAATTGGAGTTTGCCGTTGCGTAGAGATTGACGAACGCAACCCATCGCAGCAGTTCGTTTGGTCGTTCAACGGTCAGATTTGGCACAACAATTCGGTAGGGTTTCAAACCCTAGTGGCGGCTGTGGCTAATAAGGGGGTCAATCGGCTTCGTGGTGGGTCCAGGGAGGTCGGCTGGACGAGGCAAGACCGGTGGTGGCCACGCCGTGGCCAACGACGGCCTGTAGTGGCGAGGAAGCGCGGTCAAAGGTCGGTCAAAGGGAGGGCATGCGGCTGTTTTTTTCGCGTGCGTTACTGTGTCTCGTATAGGGTTGAATGGCATGGAGGAGAGAGATAGTTGACATGGCATGGTTTTAGGGTGAGTTATTTATTTTTGTTTTAATTTAAATTTTGTTTTCAAATGATCTAACGCGTATAACTTTTGCATACATGGTCGAAATTACGTGCAGTTTCTTCTGTTAGGATCGTTTTCAAATTCTGAACATTTTGACGTTGATTGGGATGGATTCTGAGACTGTTCAAATTGAGTTTAAATTGGATTTAAATTCAAAAGGTGAGTGTTTTAATCCACTCACAACTTCTAAAATTTCTTATGTGTGTTAAATTAATTTTTGATGTGATTAGAAATTTATTTATGACTGTTTGGCATATTTTTAATCATCATCTCAGTTATATTGAATTCATTAGATTAAATTGTTATTTAATTATTATTGCATATAACTGCCAGTTAAATTATTATTTAGTTTATTACTACATATAAACTGCCAGTCAAATTGTTATTTTATTTAGTATTGAATATAAACTGCCAATAAATACCTGTTGCTTATTATCTGTTTATATTGATGTTATTGATTTAATTGGATGATGATTGTGATAAATGGTTGATGATTGATATTGGATGAATGGATTTTGTATGTTATATTATTATAAACTACAAGTTGTATGGATTTTTATTTCATTCGGGATTGCGGTTTGAAATGATATATAACCGCATTTATATTGTAAATTACGGGACCATAGGATATGAAATTATATACAGACATCGTGGTCTATATATATAAAAATATTTTGAAATTGATTTCTATAGTTTTGTAAAGAAATATACGGTTTTATATCAATATTAATTTAGATACTATATGGATGTTAATTTATTATTGATCTTTAGCTATGTATAAATTTGTTTTGACATATAAAATAAGTTAAATAATAGAGTTTGATTGTTTTATATAATATGGTTAAGTATCTGTTTAAATTATATTGTATATAGAGTTTATAAGGACTAAATAAAAAAATTAGATTAGAAGATAAATATGAAATTGATTTGAATTAAATTATTTAAGAATTATACTTGAATAAATTGATTTGAAATTTAAATAAAATTGAGATTTCAAATGGTATGATTTTTATAACTTGATTTGGTTTAGAGTGATTTAAATGAATGTCAAGTTGATTTCAATGAATATATCAAGTTAAATAAATTGAAGGAATATCCAGTTACTTGAAGTTGAAAAGTTTTACTTAAATGATATTGGATTTATTGTGTAAACATTTCAAATCTAAATAATAATAATTGAATTTGATATTTATGGATTATCAAATAATTAGTTTTGAAATGGCGGAATATTTAAAACTTTGAAATATATGGAAATGGAAATGGTTTATTTGGGGGTTCAAATCTGTATTTGGAATTGATTTGTGAAATTGAATAAGCTACTTTATTATATAAAGTAATTTAATATTTAAGCCATTTAAGTGGTGTAGTTATGTTTCAAAGTTATGAAATTCAAAGTTTTATGTTTTGAAAGGTTATATTTCAACCGTATGGTTTCAAAATATTATAACTTTGAAAGTGTTATGGTTTTAGAAAAGGATATATTTGAAATTAAAAATGATATCATATTGATTTGGTCTTAAAAGGGGAAAAGATATCGTATTTATATGATTTTGAAATGGATAGTATATTCTCGTTTTGAAGTATAATTATTTTGAAATGACCGCGGTGTTATAATAACGTTTGGTTGTTAAAGAGACTAAGATCGGAAGTTGTCATCCTCTCTGCCAACTTCGAAAGCCACTTTAACAACCGTGTACGCGGTGGAGATTCTAAAATGAAGTAGGATGGTGGCAGCATTTCCTTTGAGGTATATACGTGGACCCGACTCCCGTGAGTTGGCATAAGGTGGCTGAAACAGGAGCGATCGATGGGCTAAGAAGGTAGCACCTTTTATCGGACACACTCCTTCGATACCATTCTATTACTCTGTGATTGATTGGGGCCCTTTTTGATTTTTGGGGTGTGGATCGAGGTGGGCTGTAGTAGCTGCTATGTGTTACCACCGGTCCAGAACCCTGGCATTGCCTAGTTGTGTCGTATCACCTACCCTAGCATTGCCTAGTTGTGTCGTGTCACCTACCCTAGTGCGTCTTGTACGAGTTTGGTTTTCTCCCATTACCCGTGGAGTATTTAGGGTAGTCACCGATCTAGAGATACTCTGATACTGGATGGACTACTGGGACTATTATTGTGTTAAGGGGGAGATTTGGTAACTCCTTAACGCTATTTAAAAGTAAGTTTATTTTACTATAGACATTATTATAATAGCGAAATATTACTACATAGTAAATATTTTTACGGATCCTTAGGAGTTATGAATCCCAAGCATCTCTTATGTTACTGCACTCACATGACACTGGATATGAGATGTCAAATTCCGTAAACATCTTTGACGCCATTTACACTCATATTATTCGCCGCTGATTTAACTTACATAAGATCTTTTAGTTCTGACTCGAGTGTTTTGTCTTTTCAATTCGCTCGGGTCAGTCTGAGCATTACAGGATTTGAAGATCTTATTTCTGGAGGACGAAGACGAAGATTGCATTATTACTATTAATTACTATATTGTTCCGCTGCATTATTTTATTATTTTCTGATATGTGTAAATCTGATATGTATTGTATATGCGTAATCAAAGGTTTTGTATACAGCTTCATGAATTGTTTATTTGATTATTATATTTTATCGTTCCGTTGCAAGATTCTATTTTGTTTTTTCTTTCTCTTCTTTTTCTTATTTACCCTATAACAATCCGCCCATCTGTATGGTTTATGTCTGATGGGTGTGGTTTATCGTCGATATAAAGCATACAAAAAGGCAGGATGTTACACATGCCGAACCACTCATGTAGGCCGAACCACTCATGTAGGCCAAACTGATCGAGTTACACCGCACCCTTACACCTCCATACTTCTTTTGTTCCGAATAGCGTCTAGGCTCAATCATAGTCTCTGCAACTATCAATTCACGGCTGGGCCAAGTAGTCGAGTAACATTTGCCCCCCCCCAAAGTGCATCGTGTGAATCAACATGACATGCTTTGATTCAGCGAGTAATTCCTGCTTTCAGACGTTAGGCCATCCGGTATGGTACCTGACTATTGCTTTTCATTGGCCTTCGATGAATCTTCACGTCGCCCGAACATACTAGCTCAATCTAAAAAGGGGCCCTCAACATCCTGTTTTTAACTTTTCAGAAGCTAGATGTATATGACCTTTCGAAGGTACAACCATGTTAGAATTCCTAAACCAACATTTCTCCACTGACTCGATGGCATCCGTCCCTTCGTATAGTTTCATCTTTAATTGCCATGATGTGTGTATACGTTCATGTACAAACTTTCTATGTTTTTATTATATATATTTTTCTCTTTTTTTAACAAAATTAGGTCGGTATATGGAGGTCGGCCCACTTGTTCGGCTTCTTTGGCAAAAAGGTGGGCCGGCATACCAATGCCGACCCATATGGTCGGTACTTGCTTCACCGTACCAGTAAACACATATTATCATGTTCTATCAGGTATAGCCCGTTCATCTTCTCCTCTTACCATATAAAGCCCCGTCCTTTGCTCCTTTCTCTCCTTCTTATTTTTACTCTACTTTCACAGGCCCACATCCTTCCTATCTTTCCAAATTTTCCAACTCGTTTCTAATCGAACCCTGTACCTCTCCCCTCATGATTTCAGCTACTCTCGAACTCGATCAACTTCTCAACCTAGCATCTCAAAACTGCTGCAAATTCCATAGGTACAAACCTCCTTTCAAACTCGGAATTGCATACGAAGTTTCATTGCTCGAGTTGGTGGCTTCCCCTTTTCTTTGGTTATAGGAATAAGTAGAGGATAATTGAGAAGAGAGGAAGAGATAAATCATGAGAAGGACCGGACTTTAAGTTAGGGCTTCAACCGTCCTTGATGGTTGGCAGCAATAGTATCATAGAAGGAGTAGTCGTAGTTTTCAGAGTTCGAAATTATGACTTAGGAGGAAGAAGGAAGGTGTCGCTTGGTGTAGAATCCAAATGAGAAGGAAGGGTTCGGTGACCCAAGAGTAAGAGCGGGTTGATCACGCTGAGTGAAACGAGAGTGTGGTTCGGTTGTTGTGTGTGACGTTATGGATCGGTCAGAGTCCAGAGGAGTGGGTCGATATCCCGAGCAAGGGAGTCGTTTGGCCTTGAGGGAGAGCATGTGTTGGTAGGAAATTAGGAAGGTAGTTCAGTATAGACCTAGAGAGCTGTTAGGTGATTAGAGAGTGAGAGAGGAGAATGAGTGTAGTGAGCGTGGCTCGGCATCTGGTGAGGTGATGTAGGTCAGTAGGTGTCTAAGTGAGGTCGGGTCGATAGTTAGGGGGAGATAGCGAGTGAGTGTGTCGACATTGGCAATCAAAATTGTTTTAACTCGAACATAACATACATTTGGGTAACTTACCTCCACAATCAAGCATAGCATAATGGACAATGACAAGTAATAAAGCATACAAACCCAAGGAACCCAATTTGAACTAACCACCCCATAGTTTGAACAATCTTAAATGCAAATTTAACCCGATAAATGCAAATAATAGCCTTCACATTCTATGATGCCAATGTTTGATTCCAAAACTTCCACTATCAATCATATGATAAACCGCCGAAGACAGTCAACGATGACGGTCTCTGAGGATAGAAACTCAAAGTTCTATCACACCACACTTGTGTTTAAAACTTTAGTTTCTTTGCACTCATGTTTGAGTCGCCGCGCTAATTCACACACCACACGGGGAAATACACTATCGTATTATCTGATATCAATTGTCTTTCAAGTATAGTTTAAATAGGTATCTATCCATACTAAACACTCGTTGAAGATGTCTAAAAAGTCAAGCTCCGCTACTATTTCTGATAAGCATGAGCTAGGTTCTCGACAGGAGGCAGTTGGAATGTCGAATCACCCGTCGACCTCCAAACCTGGTATTCCGAATCCACCTGCCTTAGTTACAGAACCGACTCCTGATGCCGTAGACGAAACTATTATTCTGGATAACCCCATTGATTCACAAGCCTCAAAAATTGGCGAAGCCGCTCTTTGTCGGTTGTGCTTAATTCACGGAATCCCATTTGATGATGTTTTGGTTCCGTCAGGACCAGATCCGCCTCACCTACCCTCAGCCGGATATACCGCATGCAACAAGTTTATGTGCTGGGTTGGAAGTGTGCCACCTTTCAATTCATTCCTCCATGAAGTGTTGCGGTATATTAGGATTACTCCGGCACAGCTACACCCTAACATCCATGCCTTTATTCACGGTACCTGCGTTCTCTTTATTAGTACCTTATTTAGACTCCCTACTCTTGAGGACATCCGTTACATTTACCGCTTCAAGAGACGTTCCGACGGTCCATCCCTTATATTTCTCGATGCACGCTCCAAATGCCAGAATCTGACAGGTGCATGGAGTAAATTTTCACAATATAAACAAGAGTGGTTTTACATACGCTGCTCTCCTGGTTTTGCGGATGGTTGGAATGGAGTAAGTTTCATTTTTAGACTAATATTTGTCTAAGGCTTGAAGTTCATCCTTTCTGAACCTTTTTCAACTCTTATAGGTATCCGCCCACGACCTGAAGGGGCTGGGAATTCTAGGCCGTCGAGCCCATTCGAACTATTCTCATGAGAGACTGGGACATTTAATCTGTTATTTCCAATGAACTTCTTTCGAAGTTCAGACTACTGGAGGAGGAGTGGGACGGACCTTGGGTGCCCCTTATAGGAGGAGCATCCGATACAACTGAGGAAGGTGAAATCAAAGAAACCGAGGTGCCAGAAGTGACTGACGAAAATGTAAGTTTTGACTTAGCATCGGTAGCTGATGCATCCGACATCAATGAACCGCCTCCCTCTTCAAAAGGAAAAAGAGTCTAACCTATAGGTTGAAAAAGTAAACAATGGACGGAACCTCAAAGGTTACAATAACTATAGTTGAGAAGAAGTCGTCTCCCCAAAATTTAGAGGGTTCATTAACGGGTCTATATGACCTGACCATCCCTAACGACTTACTAAATTATGGCTTCAATGACCCTAAGGCTATGGGACTTAATTCGCACGTGTGAAGCGATGAAGGTGCTCAGGCTCATCATCAAGGAGAGAAAACTCCAATAAGTAAAGCGAAAAACACCGGTCCGTCGAGGGGAAGCACTAGGACTTACACAAACACTTACACTTTTACCTACACTTGAATTTTAGTCATCGTATGATTCCCACTAACTCGTCCTCACTTGGTTTCTTATGCAGGTGACATGGGGCATACATACGACATTGAACGCCTTCGCGGATCCTCTATCTTGTACCATTCCAGTCGGGATTTCGGATCAGGTAGACGACGAGATAGGGATGACAGTAGCGATAGAAATTATTGTCCTAGAAAGTCGTTGTCTTCTAGAAGAAGAACTTACAGCCATTCCTCGTATCCAAATGATCCTTCCCCTCAGTCAGAGCACAGTAGGGAGAAATCTGCCCAGAAGGGTTCCCAATTTAAAGCTCCCTACGACCAACATTCTGGCTCGTTGAGCACCAAGTAATCCCGTGAGCCCCATAAGAAATTTGTGACTCCGACTAGGTAGACTCCCATAGCCTCTGCACACGACCCATCGACAATAAAAAAATTAGCTGAGGTTAAGGATACATTCCCAAAGATATGCTTCGATGGATTGAAATTTCGCCCTGCGATTCATCCTATTCTCGGACATGACAAACAAAGCGCCATCGCCAGCAATAACGATGTTTATGTGCAACGTGATGCATTCGTACACTTGGCAGAGAAAGTTTCAGTGGTTTCCATGGAACATCAACACGAAATTGATCACATGAAACTTGAAACCATTCATGACAAAGATATCATTAAAGCCCAGGATGAAGAGCTATCCTCATAAAAATCTCAACTCAAGCCCGCCCAGAAAAATCCCAAGGATACGGCTGAGGCAGTTAGTTGCTTGGAGGCCACTCACAAGAAAGAAATCGATGAAGTAATCCAACGCAGTGGTGCTCTAGCTTTAGAGAAAGATTCTATCTAGAAAGAAAATGGATATTCTCGCTCGATGGGTTAAAGAGCTAGAGGAGCTGCTCTTGAAAGAGAAAGAAGAGAAAACTGCCACGCTAGAGCAGTCACAACAATATTGCGAAGAAATTGTCGCAACACGATTCCTAAAGACGAATCTCAATGAAGAACTTTCCAAGGTTGAAGCGTTAAAGGAGGTAGCTCACGAGGAGGGTAAGAAAATGGCGCTCATAGAAGTCGACTCTAGTCTTGAGGCAGCTGCTGAGGCCGGTAGAGAAGAAATTAAGTGCTTATTTGATTCGCTCATTGTTGAGTATAATGCACGAGTTCTCATGCACCGTGACCTATCTTTTCTAGATGAGGTTACCTTGAATCATTGGCCGAAGCATGGGATACTTTAATAAAAATTAAAAGAGTTGAGCTGGGCATCGAAAAGGTTGATGAAGAGGCTCTTGTGAGGGAAGTGCTTCGAGGAAACGAGCCTTCAGACTTATACACGACGAAAGCCCTCTTCGTAAGAGACTCCTCATCATCAAAGGGTAAGGATGACATTGTCGACCCCGTTCGAAACTGAGCCTTTGGTTCCTCCTTCTGTTCAGCCGGTCGATAGCTCGTCACTCGGGTCTTTTGATCAGCATTTTGGTTATGAACTGGAGAAGCTCGGGATTGGTGTTCACATTCTATCTCCTATTCTGGAGGGCGTTACTCCCAAAACGGCCGAGAGTCAACTGTAAGCTGGTATGTAGCTTTTCCTTCTAGAGTTCAAGAAACCATCGCTTTTGGCGAGTAACAGATGTATTATAACACTTGTCTTTTATGACTTCATGTAAGCCATTCTGATCCTGAACCGATTCTAAGGAGCGATGTCGCTACAGAGCGGGAAGAGAAAGTGGCAGAGGCAATTCAAACTGGGGATAACCCTGGACCCGATGCTCAAGTGATCGGGGCGCTGGATGAGGATAAACTTGAGAATCCTCCGCCTGTAGATGAACACGACGAGGTCGAAATCACAGGCACTTCCGAACATACTTCGAAGCTGAGCATGAAGGAGCAAATCATGGAAGAGGGGAAAAAGAAAGCCAAAGTTAAGATTGAACATCAGGTGGTGGAACTTGACGATCCTCTAAATAGGCCCCTGAAGGTCATTCTCCTTGGTGAGACCACACCTCTGGAGGTTCCTCTTCCTCCCTCGAATACCACCTCACTGGGAAGCAAGGGGTCCAAGAGAAAACGTTCGACTGAGGAGCCTTTGGAGAAGCCAAAGAAGGAGAAAAAGTCAAAGAGGCAGCTATCATCTGGTTATACCTCGCTCAGCTCGAATAAACCTAAATCATTTAGTTGTTTCTTATCTTTTTTTATAGTTGTTGTGGATAGACTTTGGCTACGGACTTCGTAGTAATTGTGATGGAACTTAATTTTTGATTAGTAAATAAATTTTTTTTTTTTGTATTCACAGACTGTCATTGTCTAGCTTATCACTTAACTTGTAATTGAAATTCAAAGTCTTGTGGGTTACGTAAGCACCAGTCCGCTTCCGTACAACTTGGAATTTTTTTTGGTTTATTTATAATCTAGTCCGCACTCCAAGACTTAGAAATTTATTGAATCATTTATACTCTAGTCCATACTCTGGGGACTCAGAGTACTCTAGTCCGCACTCTAGGGACTTAGAGATTTATTGAATCGTTAATCTCTGGTCCGCACTCCGGGGACTCAGAGTACTCTAGTCCGTGCTCCGGGGACTTAGAGATTTTTGAATTATTTATACTCTAGTCCGCACTCCGAGGACTTAGATATCTCTAGTCCACGCTCCGGGGGCTTAGATATTTATTAAACCGTTTATACTTTAGTCCACACTTTGGGGACTCAGAGTACTCTAGTCTGCGCTCTGGGGACTTAGAGATTTTTGAATCGTTTATACTCTAGTCCGCACTCAGGGGACTCAGAGTAGTTTAGTACACGCTCCTAGGACTTAGAGCTTTTTGAATCGTTTATACTATAGTCTGCCCTTCGGGGACTCAAAGTACTCTAGTTCGTGCTCTAGGGACTTAGATTTTTTGAATCGCCGCACTCCGGGGACTCAGAATAATCTAGCCCGCACTCCGGGGACCTAGAGATTTATTCAATCGTTTGCCGATCGACTTTTTGTTTTGTGTGTGTGTGTGTCCGTACGCCAGACAGATTAACGCAATTCTATTTTACCATGACATTACAAAACACCAATAGTATATAGAAAAACAGCTTTAATAATTTATTGATTGTAGAAAATAAGGACAAACTAAATTTTCTTATTACATATCGGAGAAAGAGAACAACAAAAGAAACATATTCTGGAAACAATTGCTACTAAAATGCAAAAGAGATAAACTAAGTGTAATAATGACACAAATGCTTGCTATTCCACGCTCTGAGGAGCTCACGCCATCAACAGTCGCTAGCTTAAAGGTTCCTTCTCCAAGCTTCCATTGGATGACGTATGGACCTTACCATGTGGGATTCATATGCGACGGGACTGGAAAAACTTGTTTCAAAACAAGGTCGCCCACATCGAAAGTTCTCAGTCGAACTTTTTCATTATAATATCGAGCGACTCGGTGCCGATATGCAGCCGCCCTTAAGTTAGCTTCTTTATGTTTCTCATCGACAAAGTCCAACGATTCCAGTAAGAGATCCCGATTCGTCCTAGGATCATAATGAGTCACCCGGTGAGAGGGAACTTCAAGTTCTACCGATATAATAGCTTTAGTGTCGTATGCCAATGTGAATGGAGTGCGGCCAGTCGCGGACTTGTAGTGGTTTTGTAGGCCCAAAGTGCTATTGGAAGTTCGCCTACCCACTTGCCTCCAGCCTTCTCCAAACGATTTTTCAATATGGACTTGATTATCTTATTTACGGCTTCAACATGTCCATTTGCATTGGCATGAGCGACTGCTGCAAAGCTTTCCTCAATGCAATATTTTTGGAAAAATTCTTTGAACTCTCTACTCTCAAATTGAGTTCCGTTGTCAGTAATGATAGTTCATGGGAGGCCAAAGTGGCATATAATGTTTCGCACAACAATATTAATGACTTTTTTGGGGGTGATCGTAGCTAAGGGCTCTGCTTCTGCCCACTTGGTGAAATAATCGACCACGGCAATTACATATTTTGCACCACCTTTGGATGTTGGCAAAGTGCCTATTATATCGATCCCCCATAATGCAAATGGCCATGGACTAACCATTTGCGTGAGTTCCATCGGTGGTGTTCTCAAGATCTTTGCATACTTTTGACACATGTCGCATCTCCTTACATAGTCCACGACATCCTGATTCACGGTCAGCCAATAGTATCCATAGCGAAGGAACTTTTTGGCTAGCGTCTGCCCCTAGTATGGTCACTACATTCTCCTTTATGGACTTCTTTTAAGACTCGCTTTATCTCGTTGTGGGTGATGCACCTGAGTAAGGGAACTGAGAATCCATTATGATACATTATTCCATCCTGCATTATATACTGCGAGGCCTTGCGAACGACCGGTTGTCTCTCGTTCTTTCTCTCGGGCAAGGTTCCATGTAGCAGGTATTCTTTGAACGGTGTCATCCACGACTCCCTTTCAGTTTTCGCCCGTAACACAAAATCTATTTCCATTTCATTTATACTCATGGCATACAAGGTTTCGACAGGAACCAAGCCTATCTATTGTGCATTACCAGTACTTGTGAATTTTGCCAATGAGTCGGCTTCCCCCTTTTTTTCACGCAAGATATGCAAAATATTGTAATATTCAAGGTCCGCCAACAGTTCTTGAAACCGACCAAGGTATGGGGCAAGCCTTTGCCCCTTTTCCTGATAGTATTCCCGTACTTGGTACACCGCCAATTGTGAGTCATAAAAGATTTCAATCGATCTTACTCCAAGTTCCTTGGTAAGTTTCAAGCCGGCAATCAGTGCTTCATACTCAGCCTCGTTATTTGTAGTTGGGAAATCGAGTTTCAAAACATGACAAATTGATCAGTTTTTAGGAGTTACAAAAATAACACCAGCCCCAGAACAATAGTCGTCAGATTCCCCATCAGTTTATAACTTCCATCGAACAGCGGGGATCACATCACTACTGCTTGACTCGTCTGATATGGTGAATTCTGTAGGGAAGTCTGCTAGCGCTTGCCCTTGGATGGCTTTCCGTGGCAGGTGAGTGATATCAAACTAACTCAGCTCAATGTTCCGTTTGAGTAGCCTTCCAAAGGTTTCTGGTAGTTGGAGCACCTACCGTAGAGGTTGATCAGTATAAACACTGACCGGGTGTGCCTGAAAATAAAGACAGAGCTTGCGTGATGCGATCACCAAACAGTAGGCTAACTTCTCAATCTTAGGATAATTTTTCTCTGCCCCCATTAAACACTTATTAACATAGTACACTGGATTTTGGAATTGGACCTCCTTATGAATCAAAGCTGCACTGATGATGTGCTGAGATATGGCCAAGTAAACATACAACTCCTCATGGTCCACAGGCTTTGACCGAACCGGAGGCATCTCCAAGTGCCTCACTAAAGCTCGGAATGCATCCTCACAGTCCAGCGTCCATTCAAAATTTCTCTTCCCTTTCTTTATCACATCAAAGAATGGAATACACTTGTCGGTCACTCTGGATATAAATCGACTCGACGTGGCGACTTTTCCATTCAGGCTTTGTACTTGCTTTATAGTCGTGGGTGCTTGTATGTCTCTAATAGCCTGAATCATTTTCGGATTGGCTTCGATTACCCTTGCATTGACAATAAAACCCAAAAACTTTCCTGACACAACACCGAAGGAACATTTCAGTGGATTGATTTTCATCCCGTAATACCCGAGTATATCAAAAATCTCCGCTAAGTCTCGAATGTGGTCGTTTGACTGTCGTGACTTCACGAGCATATCATCTACACAGACTTCCTTCATTCTACCAATCTGGTCTTTAAACATCCGGTTCACCAAACGTTGATAAGTTGCCCCTGCATTCTTCAATTTGAAAGTCATCACTACATAATAGTACAGTTCAACGTCCGTGACAAAGCTGGTATGCTTCTAATCTGGATTGTGCATTGGGATCTGATTGTATCCCGAATACGCATCCATAAATGAGGATAATTCGCATCCTGTCCTGCTGTCAAATCGACCAGCTGGTCAATTTTGGGCAAAGGAAAACTATCCTTAGGGCACGCCTTATTGAGGTCTGAGTAATCAACACAGGTCCTCCACTTCCCGTTCGCCTTCCTCACCAGTACAGGATTAGATACCCATTCAGGATAGAGGGCGTCGTGGATGAACCCATTGGCCTTGAGTTTGTCCACCTCCTCTCTGAGAGAGGGGGACCACTCCGGGTCCATGCCTCTCCTTTTTTGCTTCACTGGCACATATTTCAGGTCAATGATCAACATTTAACTTGCGATGGCGGGAGAGATCCCACACATATCGGAATGGGCCCAAGCGAAAACATCTAGATTCGCTCGGAGGAAATCGATAAGATCCTCCATCATCGAGGGGCATAACTGTGATCCAATCTTAAGCACCCGTGATGGGTCATCATGGCTGATTGGAATGTCAATCGTCGGTTTAGCCAGTGTTGCCTTAGCCTCCTTGGGTTCTTCATCGTCATCTCTCGAATCTATATCCCTATAGATTCGACCTTGTTGCCCAAGCCAAGGCTCGGGCATTATTTGTCAATTTTCTGCAACGTGGATGTGGAAAAAGTTGTCTGCACCCTTGCCCTTCTCCCTTTACCAGGATTTTCTCACCCACATAACATGCATGACTAGTCGCTTGATCACCATGCACTACACCAACTCCTCTGTCCGTTGGAAATTTTAAGGTCAAACACCACAGAGCCAAAGCTGTCCTAAATTCCACCAGGGCTAAACGGCCCAGAAAAATATCATATGGGGAATCAACATCCAAAACAATGAATAGTATGATCCCTACCCTCCTACGTTCACCTTCCCTTAGTTCGAATGGAAATTCAACAAAACCTACTGCATCAGTAGCCGCACAATTAAAGCCATGAATGCGGGCTTTAGATGGTTTTGGATCCTTCGTCTCTATCTTCATCTGGTCATACGCCTTTTTGAAGATAATATTAATAGAACTCCTACAATCAATCAATATCTTTCTCATAAGCGTCGGCCTCATCGTTGCTGAGATGACCATCGGATCAGTGATAGGTGCTCCACCTGATCGACATCCCTATCCTAATACAATATCATCTGTCATCGTTCGCTGCTGTTTTGCTGGGGTCCCGTCTTCAATATTTGAGTAGCATTCAAAGTCCCTGTGCTTTAAAGAACTGAAATAGCGTTCCATTTCCTGCCAACTCTTATCTGTCGGATGAGGTCCGCCAATTATCGTGTTTATGACCAGCCTTCCTCCGGTCCAAGCGGGTTCCTTGGGTTGATGTAAAGCTTGCCCGCGATTGGGGTCGGATGTCCCCTGTCCGCCTTCATGCGGACTCCACGGTCGAATCCTTCGGGTGAGGCTTTCAATGTTGGAATGATTTACAAGTTGATAAATAAATATTCTCCAAAGATGTGTTCAAAAGAGTGTATTCGCCATTGTTTGGGATACTTGGTTTTCACTTTCCTCCTTCCCTCTTTCATCTATAATTTCCTCCTCCGGGTCCTTTAGACTGCTCCATCTTATTTTGAACATTGACCTGGACCTTGCCAGAGTTGTCGCCAGATTGCATTACCGCAATAATGCTTTGCACCATTTCCTTGCTTGACCCTGGCACACTGCTTCGCTTGGTCCACCTGGCCTCTTCCCTTCTAATGAATTGGTTCGCCTTTAAATAAAAACGTTCAAGGTTATTGGTGGTTTTCCTGCCAGCTAATCACCAAACTCTGAGTCCGGATCTACTCCTTGCATCACGACCATAAGAATAGCATGGTTATTCGAATTACTAACTTCGGTAGCAGTAACGTGAAATCTTTGCTAATAATCCTTTAACGAATCCCCTGGAGCCTAGATCATACTGGATAAAGACATCCTGTCCTTTTGGCGAGTGGCATGGATCCTAAACTGCTCCATAAATTTCATCGCTAACTCATCAAACCTAGAGATCTATCATGGAGGAATCTGGTGAACCACATGGTAGCGATTTCGGATATGGTTACTAGGAAACATCTGCATTTAGTCGCATCATTTTCCTTACCCGAGTCCATCATCCACTCGTATCTCATTACATGCTGTTAGGGATCAGTCTTCCCTTCATAGGCTGAGATAGTAGGCATACTGAATACCTAGGAGTACTCAGTCTATAGGATGGTATCTGTAAACGAAGTATGGCTCCTAGATACGCCTCAATCATCATCGGATAAGCCCTGATTTTCCCTCATCAACTATCTGACCATAGCTGATAAACCCATGGTTTGGATGGGATGTGCAAGTTGGGATCCGTCCTACATGATCATTCTGGTCGGTGCCTCCTCAGTAAGTGATCTCCCAAATGCATGTCCTAAGGACCCGCTTCGCTACGACCCTGGCGAGTTGGTAGAAGAGCTTCCACTCGTGCTGCAGATCCTAAGTTTCCTACTCCAAGTTGGTTGCGATTTCCCAGGTGCAGGTGAGGGGCCATGGTCCCACGTAGGGAACCCAGACCATTTCTGTTGGATTGCTCTGCTGCACCTGTTTTGCCGTTTCAATCCTACGGCGTCTACGTCTGTGATATTCATTTGATGAAGGAAAGTTATCGAATGATGAGTAGGAAGCGGGGCTTCCTCCAGCGTTCTGATGTTGTTGCTGAGCGATTTGGGTCGTGAGATTGGCGTTAGTTTGAATTTGCTCGTTAAGCTCTCTCGTGCTTTCCACGAGCTCTCTCATCAGTTCATTGAACTCTGCCCAGGTGACAATGTCTAATTGGTTTGGGACGGCGACGATCCCAACGCCTGGATTAGCTTGTTGATTCTTGGGTCCCACTTGCTGGATGTTGGCGGTCTCATTGACATCCGCATTGTGGGAGGCTGATCTGGTACGTAGTCTTCCCATCTTAAAGTTATCCATCGGAACTCTGAATAGAATCTATGAAATCTTAAGAATGAACTCAGATCTTCTTCGGGGGATTTCTTCAATCCAGTAACGACAAAGTAGATCCTAACAGCCTGAGTTCAATTCTCAGTGAAAGCACCAAAACATTGGCATCGAAATTGGTCATTAACACCTTTGAATAGAGTTGTATAAGGAGATTAATGAAGAAAGTAAATTGAAATAGAGAGATAACACAATTAAATGCAAAATTAACAGAAAAGGGAACACCAGATTTGTAGTGGTTTGGCGTAATTGCCTACGTCCACTTTGAATATGATCTTTATTACTTTACTAATCATTTGAATACAGATAAAAATCTATAAACGAACAACTTGAATGCAAGTTTGAACAGAAGAAATGTGAGTACAAAAAATGGTAGAGTATCCCTGGAGTTTCCAAAAAAGGTCCGTTCAACTGTACCCCTACCCCTCTATTAATATACGAAGATAGGCCGATTCCCTAGGCAGGCCCAAGACTGAGATAGTTTGGCCCACAAATCATCATTTTGAGTCAGCTGACCCAAGTATGCCAAACCACTTTGGCCGAGCGACAAATGTCGAACCGGGGTTTCTTAGTAAATGACTCGAAGCAACTTCTCAAGAAACTCGAAGCAAATAGTGGTGTGACTCGAAGCAAAGACATGACAAGAGCCTCACTTTGTGGTAGACCTGATAACCTACCAACTCCCTTGGCATGCACCGAACCAGGTATGCTGAACTATAATGACCAAACCACGAGCGTAGAACAAGGACTGAACAAACCAACTTGGCCGATCCATGCATGGCCTTTCTTCCTTGACCGAGCGACATCTACTGAAATACCTGGACCGAGTGATACGTGTCAATCCATCTAGACCGAACGATACATGGCCTTCCTTCCTTCTAAGGCCGACCCACATGTGCCAAACTACGTTTAAAGGCCGAACCACCCATATAGACCGAGCCACTCAATCATGCCGAACCACTCATGTAGGCCGAACCACTCATGTAGGCCAAACCGATCGAGTTACACTGCACCTATTTGTTCCAAATCCTGTTTAGGCTCAATCATAGCCTCTAGAACTATCAATTCGTAGCCGGGCCAAGTAGCCGGGTAACAGTTATTAACTGTTTGTGTATGCTAGTGACCCAGTATGGTTGTTGGCCAACAACCAGGGTGATGATATATCGGTACTATACAGAAAGGGATAGGTCGGTCCTGTGTTAGTGGGGTCATGTAAGGCCCTCGATACATTTTCAAGAGTATACTACAGCAGGCAGTACCCCAGTAGCCTTATCATTATATGGAATCCATTCTCTAACAAGTGCCTAATGGACTTAGTTATGCCCAAATATGTTGGAAGGTGAGATGCAAGCATTCCAGCTATGTTATATATTTATTTTAAACCCTAGACATTATCGTAATATCACTGAATTTTCTAATAAAATGTTTAGTTTTCATAAGGTAAAAACCCATCCATATTTATGTGTGGTGTAATCTTACAAGTTACCTTTATTTTTGAAAGGTTTTATAACATTACGAATCCATTTGGTTTGCGTTTCTCAAGATGGTTTACTAAACTGATCTGAGCTTATTTTCTTATAATGCTAGTGTCAGCCTCAGTATATTTTAGATTTAGTTATGGATGATTTGGAGCTTTGGGAGATGAACTGGACGCGTCCAAGAGATATTCATGTATCTTTTATTTTCTGCTGCATTTGTAGTTCTGTATTTATCAGTATTTATGTGGACATGTTGCTATAACTGTCCAGGCTGATGATAGGTTAGTTTACTCTACTTGATGTATGTATATTACAATTTTATTTTGTAATGATATATTGTATATTATATATTACTCGTCATAATGTGAGTTTATGTTCTGTCTTTTCTGTCTTTCACCCCAACAATCTATCTTTTTGGCACTTCGATGCTCGAAATGTGAATATCATGGATGTATTAGTATCAACTTTTGAGGGTCAAAAAGGCCAGTCATTACATAAGTCTAGCGTAAATTAATAAAACAAATTTATTTAAAGGTTACTCCTTTTATCCGGCTACCAATGCATCTGATCCAACAATGGTATTAGAGCAAGTAGATAATAAGGGGTTCTCATAGTGTAGTCTATAATGAAGCATTAGATTTTACCCCTACATGTATTAGGTAAGGGAGTCGATAGGTTTTATGTGAGTTAAGAGCCTACTTGTGAAACTTACGTTTGAAGGATCTTATTGGGTAACCTCAAAGGAGTTTAGGTCTGATCAACAATGATTCAAGAGTTGATATAACAATGGAAATATAGTATGCATTGTGTTCACATGAATAATTAACTAATCTATAGGGCATTCACTTGAAAAATCCATTAATGTCTAAGTAAAAAGTATTTAACCAAAGGAAGGTTACTATAATTAAGGAATGCTCTTTTGAGCAAAAAACCTCCCTTCTCCTGGCCTTTACCTGACTCGTCAATATGGTCTTTTCAAAAGTATGACCTAATGGAAGGCTCAAAATATTTTTATGCCTCAAGTTAATTCAAGTAGCATATTTGAATATTATTAATCTAATTTATTTATTTTTTAAATTTGAATAAGGTTTAAATAATTTAATAAAGATTTATAAAATGGAAATTAAAATTGTTTTAAATTTACTTAAATATAAGTGCTATATTTAAATTTAATTGAAACATTTAACTAATAAAAGGATACATATGAATATATGTGTATGTGTGTATAAATGAATTATAAATTTTATGATAAATTAATACTTATATATATATATATATATATTATGTATAAAGAAAAAGGGAGGTTCAAATGAATTAAGATCCATATAAACTTAAGGAAGCATGCATTGGATATAGAGACATATGATGTCATGAGATTTATCTCATCTCCCATATAATCTCAATAATACTCAATTAGTATAATTTTATTTATGAATTTAAAATAAAATTGTTCTCCATCATTTACAATATAAATAAAGTACTTTACATTCCTATGGTTGTTATGCTCTCTTAAGCTATATAATATCTAAAGTGATGTTTATATTGTCCTTATATTGGTAAGAATACCATGTAACTTTGTTGAGCACCTACAAGGGTTAGATATTTACCCTTAGGCTATAGAGAAATGATGGGTATAGAGTATCTAATGTATTTTATGATTTGTTAAGCACCCTTAAGGTCATAAAGATGATTAGGAGCAAACAAATGTATTGTTAAGAATTATACGTGAGATATAAGTAGTAAAGAATTATTTACTATTTGTGGGAACTTCAATTTATTGAGCACTCTCAAGCAGGTATTAACACGACAAACAGATCCTAACACTCACTGAATAAATTTAAGTAATTTTCATATATCTTTTAGGGTTTTCGAGACATGTAGAAACCAATAGGAGCCTTATTAGATAATTATAATCAACTAATCTAATAAGTATAAGAATATATGTAATGTTAGCTAATTTACTTTAATGAATTTGATTAATTTTAATGATGCTTACAAAGCTATTTATATTGAAAAACACATTAACGGCCATAAAATATAAAGACCGATTAAGGAACATGACCATCGCAATTATCTATGAGAAACTCTGGTACGTTGACATAAATGAGCCTATGGCTAACCCGATGCAAATGCCACACCTAAACTATTAGCATCCTATTAGTCGTCGTCATTAGATTTTGGACTTTCTCAATGCTACATACTTTCAACCATAAGCATCAAAACTCCAAAGACGGCATGAGAATATGGAAGTTCAATCCATAATTAAGCACCCATCAAAATTGTTTGATGAGCAATCCCATAAGGTATGAGATCTCATGGAAATTGTTTCATATGAAGATGAGCAAAATTACTCCTGTCCAAGAAGACATACTCTATATGATAAATAAATTAAGAGTTTGGTAGAGTTAGGAACAACTCTTAACATCGAGCTACAAACAGATTTGATCCTTAGATCATAGACTATGAAATTTGATCAATTCATACTGAATTCAATATGAATTCTTTACCATCATGGATGTCCTTAATATGACAAGGATGACTAATACTACTTTCATGAAATAAACGAGTGCAGTGCATGTTGTCAAGGCTGCATCATCCTCAAATAATTAGAAGAGAAGAAAGTATGGGTCGAAGGGTGGTATGGGTAAAGCTAAGGCTAAAGAGGGGAAAGGTAACATTTACTTTTGCTTTAAGATGGGACATTGGAAGAGGAACTGTTTAGATTTTCTGAAGACAATCAAGAGGATGGAATCTGTTTTTGCTTCTATTGGTATTTTACTTATAGAAAATTATTTATCTATAAGTGCTTCTACTTGGATTTTAGATACTAGATCTAGAACTCACATCTTGTAAATCATTACATGGACTTAGAAGCAAGAGGCTTGTAGCAAGACGATCATGAAATTTCAAGTTGCAAATGGAGCTACTGATGTTGCAGACATAGTAGAAGATTAACATGTGAAGCTTGTTGGTAGACATCATTTGATTTTATATAATTGTTTTTACTTACCATTTAAACCAAAAATGGCATAAACACCAAAAAGACTACATAGAGAATCAAAAGTAAAGAAAATAAATGAAAAATGAGCAAGGAAAGAACACACATCGTTTATAGTGGCTCGACTAATCTTGGCCTACGTCCAATTAGTGATTTTATTGCTTAGATCACTAGATTAGAAGCAGTTGTTCATATGGATCAGTATAAATCCGAGGGTGATTACAAGAAATTAGAGTAGAGAATGAAAGAGTTGAAAATGATCCATAAAAATGAGCCTTGTCCCTTTATTTATAGACGTAGGAAGCCTAAAAACTCACCTCAACGATCTCACCTCATTTTCCATGCCAAGACCAAGTCCTCTGGAGAAAATGGTGGCCACTTTAGCAAAATATGTGGATGGATACTGATCCATAAGAAGGTCAAAATGGTCGTTTTGAACTTTTGGTGTTGGCTCGATTTGTGATTAGCTTCATGATTCCAAACTTGAATTGCATGGAATTGACAAAACAACACTTAACATAGGCTTCTGGGATCAACACCAGCATGTAATAAGAACGAGGGCCACTTTTGACCAAAGTTAGTGGATCGGTATCGATCCGACTTCTTGTTGGGTTTTCCCTCATTAATTCTTTAGATGGTTTTGTATTTGCCTCTTAGCTCTGATTGTATTAGATTTCTAGACTTTCGGGCTACCTCTCTTGGCTTCCTGCCTCCATAGTTTCCAAGTTCGATTCATTCAATCTATTTGAATATTGCCTGGTCAAAAGGCTGAATAACACTTACCCCGTAAAGTACATCTTATTTCAAACATGTTGTCCTATGAATCGAGACAAGTTGGGATTGCTATCAAGGACTCCACTCTATTCTTTGAATGGTCATTATCCTTCCTGCCAATTGTGTAATGACACGCCTTTTCAACCCTCGAACGTCAACACTAATACATCCATGGTATTCGTGTGCCGAGAATCCAAGTGAAGGAAGGACGAATTAGGTGAAATAAAAAAAGAAAAGGGAATAAAACAAGGAAGAAGAAACACAATATCGGAATCTCACATCGAAACGGTAATATATAATATCAAAGGAATAGTACAAAGGGTTACTCCGATTCAGAAATCTTGAAGTTACAAAACCTAAGTACCATCATTAGCCTAGGCGGTTATAACAACACGTCCTCACGAATGCTGATATGTACAATATAGTAATGTAGTGGAAATAAGAATACTATGATAGGCGAAACATCCAGCTCGTCTCCTCGAGCTCCAATGAACAACAATGAAAACCCGCCTTTCTCAAGCCACTAGAAAGTGCATGTGAGGAATTTAGGGAAAATAAAAACC
Source organism: Allium cepa (assembly GCA_030765085.1). Lineage (NCBI taxonomy): Eukaryota > Viridiplantae > Streptophyta > Magnoliopsida > Asparagales > Amaryllidaceae > Allium > Allium cepa. Next base: position 445,393,332 of record CM060935.1, on the reverse strand, counting down.
AAGTGTCAAATATATGTCTGGTGTGAGAAACTCAAGAAATATGTGTACAAAATATAACAGCACTTTTGAGATGGCATGGAATGTCATAATGATTATCCCCTCAAAAGAACCACCATCTAATAGGTACATAAGGTGATATAATAGATAATGGGGTAGAATATGAAAATCGAACATAGTTGGAATGGTTACATTGGTTACATTCAACAGCATGTTAGGAGTACAATCGAATCTGATAAGGAACATTTGAATAATGGAGTTTCCATGAAGATCCCTTCGGTCAAGCCGAAATCCAATCTCTTGCATAAGGGTTAGAAACTACCTCCAAGCATCGTATATCTCTAGATAGAATATACCATAATGTAAGCATAATCAGCCTACGTCTAATTATGTGATCCTAAATACCATCACTCCCGTGTGTATGCAACTCTAGATTTAGAGTGATAATATCCTATTGTGGATCAGCAAAACTCCAAGCTATGCTCCAACTCTGTTTTTATTCATTTCCGATGTTAAGGTCAAGTTCGACATCTTTCACACGAGTCTTCATCACTCGAACAGAACAAGAGTCCCAAATTGGTTCCTTCGATCTTGAACAGATCTCAAAACCACACATGGATTGCCATATCTCAACAGATCTCGGACACACACGGATTCCCACGTCCGATTTAAATCACGAACAACTACATGTGTTCGAGGATCTTAAATAGACCTCGAATATCTAGATAAATTCCCATATCTAGAACCAATCAACTTCCAAAAGATAGAACACGTATCTCAGCTTTGAAGTAGTTTTCGATAAGTAAAACACTTCTCGATCTTGGTCTCTCCAAGACTGAATCGACGAATTTGGTCATTCAATAAAAATGAGAATGGTTGGATATGGAAACCAAGTCTCATATACTTATCATGTTTGAAATATTTTCCTCTCACACCATCCCTCGATCAAGAGTGAAGCCGGTAGGTTAGAGCTTTATTTCTTATATCCCTACATGAACATTAGTCTTAATTCTCAAAGACAAACAAGCTTACTTTATCGGCTTTTAGCATTAAGTATATGATTAAATGTTTTCCATAAACGAGGAAATAAACAAAGCAAAATTAAGTATCATAAGCACTTCTAATCCTATTTTTATTTAATTAATCTATTATTAATTAAAACCTCCTTATATTAGTAAAAAAATTATCTAAGAAAACTCCATTTATTAATTCCTACTATTCATTGGTACTCTTTTAATACTTCAAAAAGTATTCATAAACTTATCTCAAATGATATAAGTATATTCATAAATCATTAACAAGATTCTTACTTTAAACATTTTCCTTTTCTTTCTTTTTCAAAAGGATTCCTTACTTATAATTTCCTTCAAAATATCCATTTTAAGAATCAAAGTACTTTCACAAATCCATTCAAAAGGTTTAAGACTAATGTTATTTAAACATTGTCGTTACCAAACCCAAAACCATTTCACTTATGATTATCTTTAAAACATTCTTTTTAAAGATCTATTTACATTCATAATTATAATAAAAAAGGGTTAAAGAAGAATGTTATTAAACATTGTCACAACAAACCCAAAACCATTTCACTTATGCTTATCTTTAAAACATTCTTTTATAGATCTGTTTACATCCCTAAGTGTAATCGAGAAGGGTTAAAATGAATGTGATTAACACATTGTCACAACAAACCCAAATCATTATCCTACTTGTTACTATCTTTAAGACATGCTTTTAAAGATCTATTTACATTCATAAGTATAATAAAAAAGGGTTAAAGACGAACGTGATTAACATATTGTCACAACAAACCCAAAACCATTTCACCTATGCTTATCTTTAAAACATTATTTTAAAGATCTATTTACATTCGTAAGTATATTCAGAAAGGGTTAAAGACGAATATGATTAACATATTGTCATAACGAACCCAAAAACATTTCACTTGTGCTTATCTTTAAAACATTCTCTTGAAGATCTATTTACATTCATAAGTATAATCAAAACGTGTTAAAGGCGAATATGATTAACACATTGTCACAAGAAACCCAAAACTATTTCACTTACTTAGTACTATCTTTAAAACATCCTTTTAAAGATCTAAGTTTAATAATAAGTTAAGTTCAATAGTCGATTAATCGATTATCTAGTTAAAGCGGTTTCTTATACAAATCATTGTTTGTACACTTAACTCATTTCCAATATTATCGACTTAATTATCCCTCATTGAAGAGGGAAGCCTGGTAGGTTAGAGCTCTATTGCTCCATCCCTGCTCGACAGCAATCTTTAACTCTAAAAAATAGATAAACCTACTTTGTCGGCTTTTAGCGTTAATCAAAGTTAATCATCTTTTAAACAAGTAAGTAAACAATAAGATTAACATGTTTTCAGTATTTTAACCTATACTGTTGGTCGTTCAAAAGTGCAGCCAGGTAAGTTTGGGCACCGGTTGCTCCAAGCCTTGTCTAGACACCTCATTCTTGAATCTTACAAACATATAAGTTTACTCGTCGGCTTATTAGTATTAAGTCTAGTCAATCATCTTTATCAAAATTTACATATAAATAAATTTAAGAAATACTTTTAAATAAGTTTTTTATATCTATGTAAAATATTACTTTAAAATAACTAATCTAGAAGTTTGATTAAAAACATGTTTTCCTTTTGCAACACTTTACTTTCAAAATACATAAATAATCATTAAGACTATATTTAAATTTCTATAATTTTTTCATACTCAAATACATTTTATAAAAACATCCATCAAAGGATTTTATAAAGAAAAGAAATTAGGAACCATTTAAATCACGAAAAACTAGCCAAAACGTCACATATCAAACACTTAAAACAATAAATGACTGACAACACATTTATAACTGCTATTAAAAGTCCTTATCAAAACAACATTGAAAAGCACAATCTATGCGATTAGTTTTAACTACTTAAACAGATAATTCAAGACTTGATATTTTTATAGTAAGTGCTTTCATAAGGTTTCTTTAAAACTATGAAAAGAAAGACCTAAGAATACATTTTCGTTTTTTTAAAAAAAAAATCCCAAAGCAAGGGATTCTGAAGTGCACTTATAACGATTATTCTCGTTCCAAACACTTTCAAACTTACTTCAATTTAACACACAAGTTAAACAACCATTTAAAAATCAAGTCAAGGTCATGCCACATGTTTAAGAGGGTAACAGAAGTAAGGTTATACAATATAAAGTTATCATTTGCTTTCAAAAGTAAGAGGGGTCCAAAGTTTACAGCTTTACTTAGTTTATGTCACTTTAACTATTATGCTTTGCATGAAACATATATACACAATATATACTAATAAGATAGTGAGATAACTCATTTATAACCATGCCTAACACAAGAACAAAGCCATAAGAACCAAAGAACCACCTCCTTCTATCAACACAAGCCTAAAAGTCCAACCTTTAGCACTTCCTAACCAAAGCCACTACCTTCTTCTTCCTCCTCCATGCTCACGGGTCATCATGGGTCCCCCTCTTCCTCTTACCTCCTCCTACTTATTACTTGCTATTCATGCTTCCCATTATGTCTTAGGCCCAAAGTCAATGTTTTAGAAAGATTAGAGAGGTTTTGGTTAACTTTTAAGGAAAGTTAGAGAGTAATTTTTGGATTGGTGTTTAAGTACTTCCACCATTTTCAACCCTCCTACTTCATCTCAAGCTTAGGAATTTGTTTATGATTATTAAGTGAACATCTCCCCTCTATTTATAGGTTTCAAATGGTGAAGTATAAGCTTATTTCATCCCCCCAGAAGGCTTACCTCCCATCACATTTACTTTATCATTTGCTTAAAACTTAAGCATTTCCATTTATGCTTACTTTTACTTTATGTCACTTGTCCTTTCGGCTAATTACTGTTATACCCTTACCATAGTATTATCCCATATCCTAATAGAACTTTCTAGAACCTTCCATGCTTTATAAAGAGGATAATGTTTAATTAATGGTTAATGTATTCATTAGATATTAGCTTAAGAGTTAATTATTTCCATTTTTGCTCATTTTCCTATTTAGTTAGCGATAAACATGAAAATATCTTTAGTTGCTAATTATCTCCATAATAATTCTTAGACATGTGTAAAAAGTCTAAATAAATTCCGCTGAGAAAATAGTTGTTTATGGAAAAAACGATTTTTGATCATATTATCGATATTGTTCCAATATATATTTTTGTAAAAAAAATTCTGAAACAAGTTTACCATCATTACTAATGATTTAAAATGAGTTTAAAAACCATACTAAATCATTTTAATAACATTTAATCCAAGATTCAAATATTTAAATAATTCAGATATTTAAATACGAAGTGTCCAAAATTACGGATCATTACATTCCCCTCCCTCACTTTGAATATTTCATCATCGAAATTCCAACATGAGCAACCAAAGAAACAATCATATAGCAATACTTAACATTATTCAATCACTAGTAAACAAAACTTACGGTTTGCCCATGTTCAAAATCCCCTCATCGCACAAGGATGATAAACAACCTACTAAGCGTATCGTAAACTCAACAGCTTCGGGTAATTACTTAGTGCCAATTCATTCTACCTCATAACAAATCGAAGATTCATTACTTATACTCCATAAGACAACAAAATATAGTTTGCAAATACAAAAAACCATACGATGCATATGGACCATCCATATGTAATACAGTTACAATCACTTACTCGATCACATAAATTTCACTTTCCAACTAGTATAGGTCACTTGACCTCTCTAGTGCAGAATCCTATTAGGTTCCTTGATTGGAAACCTCTGTTCTCCTTACATAGCCATATACATGATATAAAACTTTGAGATCTTATCAAGAATCCATATCAAGTGTTCGCCGTCAAGACTCTAGTCAAAAATCCTTGTTTGGGACGGTGTAAACTACCTCGAAATCATGTACTTGAATATTGGATCAAGAACAGTCATGCGAATAAAATGATCTATGAAAAACTTACGTATTTATCCTATTGGTTGCTTAACTGCTCCGATGTCTTTTTATTTATCACATTCATTTGTTTAAATAGTATGTTATTCATACTAATATCATTTATGAACTATTTCATAAAACATAACTTCAAGTTTATAAATAGTTTTACAACTTAAATTCATATTCGTATGATACTCCATGACATCTTAAGAGTATATACAAACATCAAATTTATTTTACTTAACTAGTATGTTTTGCAAATTTAAACCTGTTTTAACTTACTAACTTCTCAATTGAAGTTTCATATAAACTCATCTTTATATTTTCACAAAACACTTAGTTTCAAATTCTATAATGATTCGGAAGTTTCCGGCTGTCAAAAATCATTGAAAATCCCACTTCTTTCTAACAACTAAAAATTAAAAACCAACATATCATATCATGATGCATATCCATACTTTCCTAATGCATAAGCTACATGTATCCATGAAATAACTTAACAAGAAAACTTTAGAACTAAACATCAGTTTTCATTTCAAATCATTTTGAAATAATATGTACATATAACTTTTGTAGATCAAATCATACTTTTAGATTAAATTGAAATCCGTTTTGCAAAACAAAATTGTAGCATCCCATACTTAGAAACCTATAAATGAACTTTGATGATGCGGAAATCATCAGCAGGATTATTTTCAAGCAACAGGAGTGAGTTCAATATATCCAATTCATGCATTTCGGACTTAGCCAAAATCATTTCAAAACAGTATCAAATACTTCGTCAATATTACTAAGTACCATGATCCTGATTTCATAAACCAATTTCCTAAATACTTACGTTCAAATAATACTATTATTATTTTCTTCAAAATCTTGGAAAACATTTTCAAGGGCACTTGGATTTAAGTTGTCAAAATATCAGTTAAATCCTTTTTGTTTATAAATCATGTTTTATAAATTGTACTTATATAAAATCTTTTCTTATATAAAATCTTTTCACAAATGTTTATTTACTAAATATCTTATCTTGATCAGATTAAAATAAACATCTTTTACTAAATTAAACTTTTAACCCAACATTATCACCAAATGCCCGTAGTCAATTGTGGAAAGAAAATCACAAGGTGTTCGTTTCAGTGTTCCATAATTTATAGTTTACCTAACCAATGTAGTAAAAAGGTAAAAGTGCCTATAAACTGGTCAAGCATAAATCAACAATCAACAAATGATAGCAATGCCCATAAACTGACTGAGCATAACTAAACTAATTAATAAGGGATAATTGATAAACATCGTTAACCCCTACATTAATTAAACTATACCATGAAAATTCACTTATATAAGTTACCTTACATAAGATCTTTAATTTTCGTAGTTGTAATTTCCATTAAGGTATATATTTATTACAAATATAAATACGCTCTCATATGTATAATACACTCAACTCATACTAGGGCATTCCATTACCCTTTATCTTAATGTGTCATACCCACCAAAGCCAAGGTTCTCGCTTAACCTTCAGCTCCGATACCACATGTAACGACACATCTTCTCAACCCTCGAACGTCGACACTAATACATCCACGGTATTCGTGTGTCAAGCTTCCAAATGCTAGAAGGATGAATTATTAGAGTGAAATAAAAAAAGAAAAAGGAACAGAACAAGGAAGAAGAGAACACAATACTAGACTCTCATAGCGGAACAATACTATATAATATCAAAGGAACAATACAAAGGGTTACTTCGTTACAGAAATCTCAGAGTTACAAAACCTAAGTACCATCATCAGCATACAAAGTTATAACAATCCATCCTCGGAAATGCTGATATGTACAGTATAATAATGCAGCGGAAACAAGAATACTAGGATAGATGAAACATCCAGCTCATCTTCTCGAGCTCTAATGAAAAACATCGGAAACCTACCTCTCTCAGGCTACTCGAAAGAGCACGCAAGGAATTTAGGGAAATAAAAACCAAGTGTTAGACATATGTCCAGAGTGAAAAACTCAAGTAATATGTGTACAACATATAACGGTACTTTTAAGACTGCATGGAATGCCATAACAATTATCCCCTGAAAAGAACCACCATCTAATAGACATATAAGGTGATATAATAGATAATGTCTAGGGTATAAAATATAAATATTGTAACATAGCTGGAATGGTTACATTAGTTACGTTCAACAACATATTATGAGTATAATTAAATCCAATAAGGAATGTTCGTATAATGGATTTTCCATAAAGATCCCTTCGGTCAAGCCAAAATCCAATCTCCAGCACAAGGGTCAGAAACTACCTCCGAGCATCGTTTATCTTTAGATAGAATATACCATAAGATAAGCACAACCGGTCCACGTCAATATACATGATCCCAAATACCATCACTCCCGCGCACAACATCAATAAGCAACTCTAGATCTAGAGTGACAATATCTTGTCGTGGGTCAGCAAAATCCCAAGCTATGCTCCTACTCTGTTTAGCCATTTCCGATGTCGATGTCACATTAGGCATCTTTCACACGAGTCTTCATCACTCGAACAGAACACAAATCCGAAATTGGATCCGCACATCTCGAACAGATCTCAAAACCACATATGGATACCCATATCATAATAGATATCGGAATCACACATGGATTCCCACATCCTGAATAGATTATGAACAACTACAAGTGTTCAAGCATCTAAAATAGATCTTGAATCTCCACTTAAATTCCCGTATCTAGAACCAATACACTATCAAGAGATAAAACGTGTATCTCAGCCCTAAAATGATTTTCGATAAGTAAAACACTTACCGATCCCGGTCCCTCCAAGACTGAATCGACAAATTTGGTCATTCAATGAAAATGAGAATATCGCATATGGAAACCAAGTCTCGTGTAAATATCACGTTTCCGATATTTTCCTCTCACACTATCCTCAATCAAGAGTGAACCCGATAGGTGAGAGCTTTATTACTTATATCCCTACATGAACATTAGTCTTAATTCTCAAAGATAGACAATCCTACTTCATAGTCTTTTTGTGCTAAGTATATGATTAAATGTTTTCCATAAACAAGGATACAAACAAAGCACGATCAAATCTCATAAGCGACTTCTAATCCCCATTTTATTAAATTAATCTTTTATCAGTTAAAACCTCATTTAATTAGTAAAACTTCTTTTATCTAATAAAACTCTATTTATAAATTCCTACTATTCATTAGTACTCTTTCAATACTTCAAAAGGTATACATATACTTATCTCAAATGGTATAAGTATATTCACAAATCACTAATAAAATTCTTACTTTAGACCTTTCATTTTTATATTTTTTCAAAAAGATTCCTTACTTATAATTTCCTTCAAAATATCCATTTTAAGGATCTAAGTACTTTCACAAATCCATTCAAAATGTTTAAGACTAATTTTATTTAAACATTGTCACTACAAACCCAAAACCATTTCACTTATGCTTATATTTAAAACATTCTTTTTAAAGGTCTAATTACATTCATAAGTATAATAAAAAAGGATTAAAGATGAATGTGATTAACACATTATCACAACAACCCAAAACCATTTGACTTATGCTTATCTTTAAAACATTCTTTTAAAGATCTATTTGCATCCCTAAGTGTAATGGAAAAGGGTTAAGACGAATGTGATTAACACATTTTAACAACAAACCCAAATCATTTTCCTATTGTTACTATCTTTAAAACATTTTTTTAAAGATCTATTTACATTCATAAGTATAATAAAAAAAGTTTAAAGACGAATGTGATTAAAACATTATCACAACAAACCAAAACCATTTCACTTATTCTTATATTTTAAACATTCTTTTAAAGATCTATTTACATTCATAAGTATAATCAAAAAGGGCTAAAGACGAATGTGATTAACACATTGTCACAACAAACCCAAAACCATTTCACTTACTTGTTACTATCTTTAAAACATCCTTTCAAAGATCAAAATTTAATAATAAGTTTGATAGTCGATTAATCAATTATCTAGTAAAAACATCTGCTTATACAAATCAATGTTTGTATGCTTAACTCGTTTCCGACATTCCTGACTTAACTATTCCTCGTTCAAGAGGGATGCCCTGTAGGTTAGAGCTGTATTACTCCATCCAACTCAACATCAATCTTTAAATCTCAAAAGTAGATAAACCTACTTTGTCAGCTTTAAGCGTTAAGCAAAGCTAATTATCTTTTTAAACAAATAAGTAAACAACAAGAGTAACATGTTTTCGACATTTCAAATTACATGGTTCCTCGTTTTAGAGTGAAGCTAGGTAAGTTTGGGCACTGGTTTCTCCAAGCCTTGCCTAGACATATCATTCTTGAATCTCACAACAGACAAGTTTACTCATCGACTTATTAGTGTTAAGCCTAGTCAATCATCTTTATCAAAACTTATATTAATAAAATAGTACTTGAGAAATACTTTTAAATAGGTTTAAATATCTATATAAATTATTGCTTGAAAACAACTAATTTAGAAGTTTGATTAAAAACATTATTTGCTTTTGCAGCACTTTACTTTCAAAATTCATAAATAATCATTATGACAATATTTATACATCTATTCTTTTTTTCATAATCACATACATTTTATAAAAATTTCCATCAAAAGATTTTATAAAGAAAAAAATTAGGAAGCATTTAAATCATGAAAAACTAGCCAAAACGTCGCATTTTAAATACTTAAAACAATAAGCGACTTACTACAGTATTTATAAGTGTCATTAAAAGTTTTTGTCAAAACAACATTGAAAAGCGCAATCCTTGTGAATAGTTTTAACCACATAACGAAATTATTTGAGACTTGATATTTTTATAATAAGTACCATTAGGGTATGTGAAATCCATGAAAAGAAATCCCTAAGAATATATTTTCATTTATTTATAAAAATTCTAAAAAACAAGGGATTCTGAAGTGCAGTTATAATGAATATTCTCGTTCCAAACACTTTCTAACTTACTTTAATTTAACATAAAAGTTAAACAGCTATTTAAACATTAAGTCGGCGCTATGCTACATGTTTAGGAGGGTAACAGAAGTGAGGTTATGTAATATAAAGTTATCAATTTCTTTCAAAAGCAAGTGGGGTCCAAAGTTTATAACATTAATTAGTTAATGTCACTTTAACTATTATAATTTGCACAAAACATATATATATATATATACACACACACACACACTAATAAGATAGTGAGATAAATCACTTAGATCCAAGCCTAACCCAAGCACAAAGCCTAAAGAACTAAAGAACCACGTCCTTCCATCAACACAAGCCTAAAAGTCCAACCTTTAGCATTTCCAAACCAAAGCCACCACCTTCTTCTTCCTCCTCTATGCTCACGGCTCATCATGGCTCCCCTCTAACTGAAAGTGAGTGCAGATTAAGGATCTTAAGGCTAATTTAAAATTATAGGGAAGGGGGGTGAATAGTGTTTAATGGATTCTAAGACTTATATGGACTAATTTAAAATTATGACATAAACAAATGCAGAACTTAATCACAGAACAATCATAGAATCAAACATAGATGCAGAAAGTAAATAAAAAGCAGTAAAAGGAATGAACAGACTGGATTTTATACTGGTTCGGAGTTACCCTACATCTAGTCCTGTACCGAGGCAAACCACCTCATACAGGTTTTTATTATACCAATGTCGAGATTACAATCCTCAATTTCTAAAGTCCTGGAGGTACCCTCCTGTCGCACGAATCCGGGGCAAGCACTCTTGATTTACAGGACTCAAGATCACCCAATTAATTTCCAGACACAACCACACCTTATAGAGAGACTCGATAAACTTTTGATTACAAATTGATCCTATAACTCTGAATAGCACTTTGATCTTCGAGAGAGGGCAGAGAATCGAACAGATTGAGATTCTAATTTGAATCACTTGAGAATTCGATAGAATTTTGGCACGATCTTAAAAAGATGAAAATTATAGAATATGGATTTGTGGAGAAGAAGAAGTGAAGAAAATAAGAAATTAGTTAGTTAAAACATTCGTTTGTGAAGGCTGTTTATAAAGCACCAACGGTCATAACCATTCATGAAGAGATTTAAATGCATTGAGGCTTCTTTTGAAAATTGAAACTTTTGAATTCAACGGCCACCATGTCGACATGGGGTATCCCATGATGTCGACATCCCTATGTTAAAAACAATGTAATTTTTTTTTAAAATAAAATCTAAAACAAGAGTTTATTTTAAAACAAATAATATTTCAAGGCTAAAACATATTTTTGGAAATCATTTGAAAAGATAATTTTTAAGGCTAAAACATTTTGAAATGAAGTTTTGAAAATCATTTTGAGAAACCATTTCGAAGTAGTTTTGCAAGCTTCTTCCTACATAATATCTCATCACATCAGGACTCGAGAACTTGTAAAAAACCAGGATGTTCATGGGTTTGTAAGCCACTTGTCGTAGATTTGTAAGCTGCTTGTCGAGGGTTTATAAGCCACTAAGAAGGTAGAAATGGGTTCCATCCCAAATAAAATTCGAAATGAAGATTTCCATGCTATTATGAATTTTTAACAAAAACTAGACACATATCTTGAAATCTTGATCTTGATCTTGATATTCTAGAGTCTTCAATCTTGAAGTCTTGAGTCTTTATACTGATCAGTCTTCAGTAATCAATACCTGCATATATATATATATATATATATATATATATATCCTGCATATACATATTTATCTAGACAACAGTGTTAGTATATATTTTATAATAAGATAAGTCAGAAAGCTTGTTGTCATTAAAACTAACATCTCAGTTCCTAACAATCTCCCCTTTTTTGATGATGACAACTTGTATTTAAAAAATATACTTATCATACCATAACTCCTATCATAACTTCCCCTTACTCCATAATTCCCTCTTACTCCAAGCCAACTACTATTTTACAACTTCTCCTCCTTTGTCATTAACAAAAACTTCTAACTAATAAATTCCCTGAACTTGATATAGGATAATCAACCATAATAAAATAGAGTAATCCATATATAAGTGTAATAAGTGCTAAGTGTGATCATAAGTGTAATCTAAAAAGTAAATCAATCATCAGTCAATCATATTTACAGTAATTATTAAATCCAGACAAACATACCAAATCAGTTAAGTCAATCAAGTTTAAAACACACCAATCAAATCAAACAAATAACATGCAGAATGACTAGACATTCCTTGGTACTTCCACCCATCCTTCTTCTCCAAATATATGGTCTACTTTGATGGCATCCCATTCATCTTTATCTTTGTCGAGAGTGACGGGTGGATTTCCTTCGAGATCGTCCTTATTAAAGGCTGAGATCATCCAACGAAGGGCGTCGAAATGTCTCTCTTGCTCCTTGATCATCTGTATTTGAATTAATTCTAAGTGATGGTGATTACGAAGTATGAATGTAAGAATATTCTTGAAGGAAGTGGGAGTTTCTCCAAGATTATCATTTAGATTCTCAATCAGAGAAGCCATAATTCAAGAAATAGGAAGATCTATGAAAGGGAGTGATTAGAGATGAAGTTTGACAATTTATTTTGGAAGGGACAGATATAAATAGGGGTAAAATGTCGTTTGAAATGAATAGACACAAGTTACTTACGTGAAAGTAAAATTTGAAAGTGTAACTATTTTTTGCCCGTTGTATGTCGACATGGGGGATGGTGTATGTCGACAAATGAACTAGTGTTAGGGATAATAGAACTAGTGCCAGAGTTGACATTATCAGTGTTGGTAGCCATTAAAACAATTTTCAAGTTTCAGATTATGAAAACTATGAAAACCAATGCTCCGATACCAATTGAAAGTGAGTGCGGATTAAGCATCTTAAGGCTAATTTAACACTAGAGGGGGGTGAATAGTGTTTAATGGATTTTAAGACTTATATGGACTAATTTAAAATTATGACACAGACAAATGTAGAACTTAATCACAGAACAATCACAGAATCAAACCAAGATGTAGAAAGTAAATAAAAAGCAGTAAAAGGAAAGAACATACCGGATTTTATACTGGTTCGGAGTTACCCTACATCCAGTCCTGTACCAAGGGAAACCACCTTATACATATTTTTATTATACCAATGTCGAGATAACAATCCTCAATTTCTAAAGGCCTTGAGGTACCCTCCTGTCTCACGAGTCCAAGGCAAACTCTCTTGGTTTACAGCACTCAAGATCTCCCAATTGATTTCCAGGCACAACCACATCTTATAGAGAGAATCAATAAACTTTTGATTACAAATTGATCCTATAACTTTGAATAGCACTTTGATCTTTGGGAGAGGGAAGAGAATCAAACAAGAAGAGATTCTAATTTGATTCACTTGAGAATTCGGCAGAATTTTGGCACGATCTTAAAAATATGAAAATTATAGAATATGGATTTATGGAGAAGAAGAAGTGAAGAAAATAAGAAATTAGTTAGTTAAAAAATTCGTTTGTGAAGGCTATTTATAAAGCACCAACGGTCATAACCATTCGTGAAGAGATTTAAATAAATAGACGCTTCTTTTGAAAATTGAAACTTTTAAATTCAACGGCCACCATGTTGACATGGGGTATCCCATGTTGTTCACATCCCTATGTTAAAAACAATGTAAAATTTGTTTTGAAAATGAAGTTTAAAACAAGAGTTTGTTTAAAACAAATAATATTTTAAGGGTAAAACATATTTTTGAAAATCAATTGAAAAGATAATTTTTAAGGCTAAAACATTTTGAAAAGCAGTTCTGAAAATCATTTTGAAAAACAATCTTGAAGTAGTTTTGCAAGCTTCTTCCTGCAGAATATTTCAGCACATCAGGACTCGAGAACTTGTACAAAACCAGGATGTTCTTGGGTTTGTAAGACACTTGTCGTAGGTTTGTAAGCTACTTCTCATGGGTTTATAAGCCACTAAGAAGGTATAAATGGGTTCCATCCCAAATAAAATTCGGAATGAAGATTTCCTTGCTATTATGAAGTTTTAACAAATACGAGACACATATCTTGAAATCTTGATCTTGATACTCTAGAGTCTTCAATCTTGAGTCTTGAGTCTTTATACTGATCAGTCTTCAGTAATCAATACCTTTATATATATATCCTGCATATAGATATCTATCTAGACAATAGTGTTAGTATATATTTTATAATAAGATAAGTTAAAAAGGTTGTCATCAAAACCAACATCTCAGTTCCTAACACTTACTCTTACCTCCTTCCGCTTATTACTTGCTAAGCATGCTTCCTGCAATGTCTTAGGCCTAAAGTCAAAGTTTAAAAGAGATTTGAGAAGATCTGGTTAGCTTTTGAAAAAAATAGAGAGTAATTTGTAGATTAGTGCTTAAGCATTTCGACCATTTTCAACCCTCTTTCATCTCAAGATTAGGAATTTATATGTGATTTTTAATTCAACATCTCCCCTCTATTTATAGCTTTCAAATAATGAACCATAAGCTTACTCTCACCCCTATTGGAAGGCTTACCTCCCATCACATATACTTTATCATTTGATCAACATTTAAGCATTTCCATTTATGTTTACTTTTACTTTATGTCACTTCTCCTTTAGGCTAATTACTATTATACCCTAACCATAATATCATCTCCTATCTAATAGAACTTTCTAGAACCTTCCATGCTTTATGAAGAGGATAGTGTTTAATTAGTGGCTAATTTGTTCATTAGATATCAACTTAAGAGTTAATTATTTTGATTTTTGCTTATTTTCCTTATTTGCTCATTTTCCTATTTAGTTATCCATAAACAAGAAAGTATTTTTGGCAAAGCCAGCAGGGTTAACTGGGCCCCTACCAGTTTTATTGCAAACAACAATAAAAGTAGTACAACAGGGAAAAAATGAAAGGAGAAAAACAAGAAAACAAACAAGGAAAAACAGCAATATCAAGCCCAAACATTAATCAATATTTGCGGGAAGATACAGATACTGTTCTTCAATTGCTTATAAGTGCGGCCCGTGACTTCATTCCAGAGTACATCATCATTACTTCTTTCATTTTCAAATACTATGGCATTTCTTTCACTCCATATTACAGCCATGTATACTTTCAAGCATACAGCCAAAACTCTGCCATGCTCAGTTCTCCACCTAGTTGCTTTGTATATAATACTCCACAAAATGCTTGAAGTATTACCAGATAGGTTAATACCAGTAAGACCGCAGATCTTATACAAGATTGGTTGCAAAGCAGGACATTCAAAATATATGTGGTCAGTAGTTTCTTCATGAAGCTCGCAAAACAAACACTGTGTAGAACATGCCATTCCAAACTTATGTAATATACTTTTGGTAAGCAAGGCACTGTTTAACACTTTCTGCATCATTAAATTATCCTTTGGGATAGAATCAGTAGACCAAATTACTTCAAACCATTTTGATGCAGGCAGGGGATCACTAGCAGTAAGGAATTTGTACACTTCTTTGACAGAATGTGCCTTCTTGTGCCATAACACAGTGTCATTTTGTAAATCACTGAATGTTATTTGTTGTATGTCAGACCAAATTTGCTGAATTACATGATTGCTGTAGTAAGGCAACTGGATTTTGCTATTATGTAAAAAGTCATTAGCATCAGCTACAATATGGATTCCAGTTTTCATAATCTGTGAGTAAGTACATATTTTTGATAAGATTTGGCCATTACTTACCCATGGATCATTCCAAAAACTAACAGCTGCTCTGGCATTGACAGGATATTGAATCATTGGAAGGAAGACTTCTCTATACTTCAGAAAGCTTCTCCAAGTCCAACTACAGTGCTGTGGGGTATCCATAATCCAGAAATGTCTGTTCTTAATGTTGTAATGCCACGTCCATTCAACCCATAAACTACCTCTTTTATTAATGAGAGCATCAAACTGTTTACTTATAGCTGCAATGTTCCACTTCTTGACATCAAAAACTCCTAGCCCACCCATTCTCAAAGGAGACTCAAATTTGGAAAATGACTCAAATTTGGAAAATGCACAAGGCACTAATTTTCTGTTGTGTATACTACCTGTCCAAAAGAATCTGTTCATAGCTTATCTGACAAGTTGCAATAATTTAACTGGTAGAATAAGAGTACGTGCCCAGTAAACAATAGAAGAAAAGACTACAGATTTTATTAGTACTAGCCTTCCACTTTGTGTCAAGAACCTATTTTCCCAAGCAGCCATTACAGAGGTTATTTTGTGGTATAGAGGTAAACAGTCATCTTTTGTTATTCTTTTTGATATTAGTGGTAGTCCAAGGTACTTCATATCATTTGCCATGCATGAGAAACCAGACTGTCGATGGAGATCAGCAGCAAGACTAAGACTGATTCCAGCAACAAGCATAGATGATTTGTCATGGTTTATTGATAGGCCTGTCATTCTGTTGAAAGCTTGCAGTGCATCCTTAATACCAAACAAGGAAGGTAACTCAGGTTTTGTGAACATCATTACATCATCAGCAAACATGATAGATGTAATTTGAAGATGTGAACACTTTGGGTGATACTTAATGTTCTTATTGCTGTAACTAGTTCTGAGTATAACAGTTAACACTTCCATGACCATCAGAAATAAGTAAGAAGATAACGGGTCCCCCTGTTGTATTCCTTTACTACCCCTAAAACAGCCAACAGGTCTTCCATTTATTACTACAGAGTATGATGGAGTGGATATACAGACATATATCCAAGACACAAAAACTTTTGGGTATCCCATCACTGCCATAATCCTGACTATTGAGTCCCAATGAATTGAATGATATGCCTTTGAAATATCTAATTTAAGTGCTGCTGCAGGGTGGGCATTGCTTCTACCATAACCTTTGAGTAGTTCCTGTGCTAAAAGTACATTATCAATAATGTCCCTATGAGGTAAGAAAGCAGATTGATTGTTTGAGACAACAGTAGGAAGCACAGAAACTAACCTAGTTGCAAGAATTTTTGAGATACACTTGTAGACCACATTACAGCAAGAAATGGGCCTATAAGAAGTAACACTTGTAGCAGGAGAGACTTTGGGGATAAGAGCAATATTGGTGCAGTTGATTTCTCCTAGAATTTTGCATTTGTTAAAGAAATTGTGTATAGCTTTACAAAATTCACTACCAAGGATACTCCATGTGGAGATGAAAAAAACAACATTTAATCCATCAGGGCCTCCTGATGAATGTTTGTTCATGGAGAATAGGGTACTCTTGATTTCCTCATCAGTGACAGGCCTTATAAGAGATGTAGCTTCCTGGGTTGAGATGCATGTGAGTGCAGTATTTGATATTAAGTCCAGATCAGGTAGAAAACCATCAAGATTTCCAAATTGTTTAGTGAAATATTGGATAAAAGCTTGGTCTACTGTGTCGGGAGTTGTATACAGGGTTCCTTGTTCATCAGTTATACTATAAATATTTTCTCTTGCTTGCTTTACCTTAAGAGAATCATGATAAAACTTTGTGTTTTTGTCACCTTCATCAATCCATCTTTTATGCAGTTGTTGCCTCTTCATGTTAGCTTCCAAGTGAAGTGCTTTATTAACCTCCATAAATAATCTCCTCTCTTCATCAGCTGCTTGAATATCAAGAGGATGTTCCATCATATAATCTTGCTTTGTCTTCAGTTGTTGTTTAAGTGTAGTAGACAGCAGACCACCAGAGCCAAAGGTTGTTGTAGCCCACTATTTGATTGCTTGCTTGATAAACTTTAGCTTCCTGCAAAACTTAAACATCGGGTTACCAAAGCATGAAAATACAGTGTTAACATGGGAAACTAAAACCAGAAAGTGCTCATGCTTGACCCAAGCATTAAAAAATTTGAAACTTCTCTTTTCTCTTCTTAAATGGTTCCCAAGAGACAAAATAAGAGGGGAGTGATCAGACAGTATAGGTTGTGGAAGGTAAACAGAGAGAGTTGGCCATAGATTAAGAGCTTGAAAATTGCAAAAAGCATGGTCAATAGTGGTAAAAGTACGAACACCACTTCTACTTCTTTTATTCCATGAGAACTTGGCTCCTGATTTATTCACTAATATTAACTAAGAATCAAAAACAGCAAGGTTGATAGGATCAAGTTCTCTGGGTGAAAGTGGAGTGCCACCGAATTTGTCATTAAAACCATAACAGGTGTTGAAATCACCCAAGACAAGCCATGGGTGAGAAGATTGTCTTAATGGAGGCAATGCTTTGAGAAAGGCATTTCTTGAGTTGACAGAGTTGTCAGCATAAACAATTGTTAAGTAGAATGTGGTCTGGGTTTGGGTATGTTGAACATGAAAATGAATGGACTGTCTAGAAGACAGAATGGGAGATAGAGTTAGAACAGAGGGGTCAAAAATGACAAGAATTCTTCCATAGGCTGCAGAATCAAGATTATGATGTATGGACCAATTTGGGTTAATGTAGGAAGCTGCTTTTTGGGATAGGGTATGGTTAAGTTTTGTTTCTAGCAGTCCAATAAGACAGATGTTATACTCAGTGATATAGTTCTTTACTTGATCAAGTTTCAAATTGTTGTGAGCTCCTCTTAAATTCCATGATGCTATTTTTGTATACATTATTAATTATTGAGATGGGGAGGAGTTGTTCCTTCTCTGGGCAGATAGAGATCTAGATCAAAACTTTGGGGCCAAGGAAACTATGTTTGCCCTGGCCTTCGGTTAGCCGGTTTTATAAGTGGTCGTGCACTATGTCTCATTATTGTGGCCGCTGGGATTCGAACCGGTGTCACTACAACCACATGTAGCAACTCCACTATGTCTTAACCACTGGACCACTAGAACTTGACAAGAAAGTATTTCTAGTTGCTAATTATCTTCATAATTATTACTTAGACATGTGTAAAAAGTTTGGACAACTTCCATTTAGAAAATAACTGTTTATCGATAAAACGATTTTCTGTCATATTATCGATATTTTTCCAAGGTATATATTTCTGTAAACATTTTACTAAAATAAGTTTACCAACATTACTAATGATTTAATAGAAGTTTAAAAAGCTTACTAAATCATTTTAATAACATTTAATCCAAGATTCAAATATCTAAATAATCTGGATATTTAAATATGGAGTGTCCAAAATTTTGGGTCGTTACATCACATTTTCGTGAAAAAGTTATATCCATAGTTGTTCGCTGTGATGCTTTTCCAGCATCTAGTACTAAAATCTGAAGTACGCTCTTACAATCTATCATTCCTATCTCTGTCATTTCAAACTGGTTCCTTTCATGGACTTTTCAGCTTCAAATCTGATTTCCTTTGGCTCTAGTTGTCGAGGTTGAATATGCACATGCACACGTATACACGTGCGCATTCTCTAGTAGCTCCAATATCATATGCAAGTACATATGTAGGCACATCGATAGATAGGTCATCAACATTATAGTTTCCTTTTTAAAAAAATTCCAAGACTCGGTACCAATCCAGATACTTGGATCGGCACTGATCCGAGACTTGGAAAGAATCTTCCACTTTCCTTGCCTAAAAACTTGCGCTTTGGGCTATATAACCTATTTTGTCATCTTTTCTCCCATTTGTATTTGACTACCGAACCAAGCTAATGTTCTTCCATTGAATTTTCCTTGCCTTTCCAAGTGAATTCTGCTTCAACCTAAACATAGGACCACCATCGCCTACTTTCACCTAATTCTAACCTCAGCTCATCAATCCAAGTCTTTTACATCCCAAGCAATTGATTTCGCCTAGATCCCAAACCTATGCACTTGAATCCTCCAGGTAGCCTTGTCAAATTAGGTAGGTAGTGGTATTGGACATAGATGTGGAAGGGTTCACCTTTGATGGATGCGTACTGGATCAGGGAAGGGAGTGGAGAGAGACAAGTCCAAAAATCCAACCAAGGGCTTAGATCGGCGTCGATCCATCCCCTTGGTATTTTTAGCTTTCTAACCTCCTTGGTGCAATCAACTTTGGCGGCTAAGTACTTGAACCATATCAAATGTTATCTCTTGAAATTCAAAGCACTTCCAATATATGGTAATTAACTTGGAGTCTGTTGGGACGACCAGTAATGACGGTCACTTCGAGCAATATCAAAACTCTTAAACTGAAACGTTATATAATATTGAAATTCAGCACTACACGACATTGCATGACACCGTAGAACATTGCATTAGGTTGCATTTTAGCATGGAGGGACAACTTATAGTTAATTTGATGTTGATAATCTATTGAGTATTTATAGAAATGGATCGTATATGTTTCGAGCATCTTGCTACTGAAGCCACATATCGATCTACTTTCACATATACCAAATCCAATACCGAGTCGAGCTCGACTACGGTTCCACCTGCACAACAATCTTCAGCGTAGCCCATAATTCCAGTTGAGAATCCACAGGTAGATCAACCTCATCCAGAGGTCACTCAAATGCCTATAAAAGGCCTTGAAGTAGAAATAAAAGCTGCTCCTAACACTCTCAAAGATGGTGTCATTCTAGATAATCATGTCGATTCCATTGCTTCAAAGATAGAAGAAGGGTCGCTCCATAGAACCTACAACAAGCAAGGAATTCCATTCAAGGACATACTAGTCCCATCTCGCCATCAAAGAGCTCATAATCCCCTATAGGGTTACATTGCTTGCAACAGATACATGTATTTAGCAGGTCGCATCCCACCATTCAACCAATTTATTTGTTGAGTCCCGAACTTCATGAGATTATCTCCAACGCAACTACATCTAAATAGCTATGCCTTCCTCTGTGGTAAAGGGGAGCGTTCAATTAGGTTGGTTGGTTTGAGGTAAAAAATGCCAAACCAAATTAGAGCCAAAAATCAAAACTGAACCGAACCGAATTAGTTTCAGTTAATTCAGTCGATAATCAATTTAACCGAACTAAAAAAGAAAACTAAGAGAAATTATCGTATGTTAGTATTCAAATGATTGATTTACTCAAAGAAAAACATAAATTTTTGTTCAGAGAAATTTTATTAAGCATTTTTTGATTTATAAGAAAAACCGACCGATTTACGGTAGTTAAACTTTGTTTTTTAGTACTAAACCAATTATTACAAGTGTTACAACACCATAAATTTAGGTAATATGATAAAAGTTCGATTGATTCGGTTGAACTGGTAACTGAATTTTTTATTAGACTTACAAACTGAATTTATATCGATTTAATTTCATAACTGAATAGAGTTTGGTTATTTAATTCGGTTCTAACCGAATATTTCCCACCCTTATTCCATGACATGTATATTATCTTTGATTAACAGTTGCACCGAGTGCTAGGTGATGACGAGATTTGGTGTATATATATAGCCTCAAGAGCCAAAAAGGAAGCCCTTCTATGACTTATCTAGAGCCAGCAAAGAGATGCAGAGTTATTAATGGAAGTATGGAACAAACTCATCTATTTCAAGAGCGAATGGTTTTATGTCCATTGTCCACCCGGGTTTGCATGAAGATGGCTATCTGGATATAAGTTATACTTCATCTGTTTGCTGTGAATTCGCCTTTTGAATTTGCAATCTTAACTCACTACAACAGTTCATGGATTTCATAGCGTTTGAAAAACGTTATAACAGGCTACCATAGCGTTTCAGAGAACGACGTGGAGCCACAAGCTATGGTAGGCCGGCAACATTACATAGCAGGAAGGAAAACGCTATAATAGCTAATAGCGTTTACAAAAGGGCATAGCGTTTGCAACCTACCATAGCGTTTTTTCTCTGTTATTAAACTTAAACTCTATAGGGAATATAATCCTTCATTTAACTTCTATAGCGTTTTCGAGCACATTTTATAGCGTTTCATCAAACTATGTTATAGCGTTACAATGTTTTTCGATAGCATTTCTTGTCATGCTTGTATAGCATTTTTATTTTCTACTATAGCGTTTTTGATTCTATTATAGCGTTTTTGATGCATAAATCTTACATCTCATATAGAGTTGCGATAGCGTTTGATGAATCAATAGCGTTTTTCAAACTCTATTCTATATAATATTAATTTTCAGCATTTGTTTCAGTTTTCTTTATATTATATTATATATATATATATACATACATATATATATATATGCACACAGATAGATATATGTATACACATTACACACACACACACACACACATATATATATATATATATATATTAAAATGTGGATCCCAAAAATAACAAATCGAGAAGATGACAACAACTATATGTAACAATGATAACGTTGCAGTGAATTCTAATTTGGAAACACACAATCAAACCAATGGAAAAGTTTCAAATAATTCTGCTAATATTTCAAATACTACAAGACATGGTCGCATGATAATAGTTCAAAATAGCCTAACAAATGAACATAAATACTACAAGACATGATCACATGATAATAGCTCAAAATAGTCTAACAAATGGACACAAATACTCAGTTATGGAGACGATGATACGGAAATGGATGCTATAGAAGATTCTTGCAAGGATCTAAACATTGCTCCAGGTTGCTTCAGTGTTAACCAAGTTCCTGCATTAAACGACAAAGTAGACAATGACAGTTCCAGGTTGAATATACTAAATTTGTAGACAATAAATGACAAAGTAGACAATGACTTGTAGGCAATGGAGTAAATGACTTGGAGGCCTAATATAAAAATCTATCATTATTATTGTCTAACTTTGTTTGCATCATGAATATCATATTAATACATGTACTAACCCACCGACCATTTATGAATTTGCAGATGAAATTGGAAGTACAAAATGGATGTTGATTATGTTAACGCTCCACCCTCTTCCTATTACGCCTTTTATGCTTGTTAGCCGTTACTGTATTTTTTGTTCAACTTTCTTATTATCAAAAGCTAACGAAATCTTATCTTAAATATTTGTATTCTGTCTTTGTTAGTTGTGTATTCGTTTTGCGTTGCAACTGTATTTCTGTTCCAATATTTGTTTGTTTCATTTGCATTTATGTTTAATTTGCATTTACGTTTCATTATCTGTTTCATCCAACAAACTGCATTTGTGTGTTCAATTTGTTCCATTATCGGTTTCATTTGTGTGTTTCATTTGCATTCATGTTTGAGGGCATTTTGAAGTTGTTTAAGTTCCATTATCAAATCGTATTTTTGTCTAGTTATGCTGTATTTTAAGTTTGATTAAAACTGTATTTTAGTTTAATTACACCAATTTGACTTGTTTTTCCCAGTTGTAGTCTTAAAATTGTTTTTTTCTCAGTTCATTGTTTCTGCATATATAGAAACTAAGACACTAAGCTATTTTTTGATGGTTTAAGCAAGATCCTAAGATTGTTGTTTATTATTTTGAAGTTGTTTTTTATTAGTATTATTATTTGGTTTATTCTATGATGATGGGTACTTGATGGAGCAAAACTAAACCGTGTTTGCATATTCCTAAGTGAACATCATATATAAAGCTATTGAATATCGATGGAATTTTGTGAGAAATTTCTGTACTTGTAACCAGTCTCATATTCTATTGCCTTTGGTAGTGGCATTGCTGCAGTTATCTTCTTGGACCAGACATGAGACATATAACCCAAATTTGTTACTTAGATTCTTTACCCCCATGCCCCGTCCCTTATTTTTAATAAATGACTTGTTTTGAATATATTATTATACGCCAGTATGTTGTATAAAACTTTATTCAACCGTTGTTGAATTTTCTAAAAGATTTAGGTTACTTTATTTTTATTAGTTTGAATTTGATTTATTGATTGAAGAGTTTTCGATGGTTTAGTTATATTCCTTTTAACTATTATCAATTTAACAGGCACTCAATGGAGCATACCAAATCATGTTTGCATATTCCTAGGTACCTATCAAAAATAAAAATTTTCAGAGCAATTATTTTTGGAAATTTGTTTACTTAGAAGCGGTCTCATATCCCATCGCCCTTACATTGTTGTGTCGTTGCGTTAATCGGTAAGTTAAAAGACTTGTAGTCTTGATAGTAGCTAAAATTGATTTGGGACTTGTAGTCTTGTCAGTTCATTCTACATATGTTGATATGTTATCATAAAAATAAGTTAAAAGGGAATGATTGAAAACAATATAAGGAATTTTACCAATCGAGGAACGATAAATGGCTGAAATTGATTGGTTGTAGCACTAGCAGCAGTACCAGTTCTGACCTTGGGTGGTGCAGCAAGGTCCTCCTCCACCCTCCCTTCTATTTTCCCTAAGTTCATCACGTCATGGCTTTATTTCCCCTTTTCTCCTCTGTTAGTTATATTACAAAGTATGAATTAATATGATAACATATAAAAGTGGCTGTTTTCAGTATAGTAGGATTTTAAAAATACCTGCAATAGAAGGATACATGAGAGTGCTCTGATCCCACTTAGGCGCTAAAGGATCTTGATCTGCAGTTGTTTTTTCCATCACCTCACCAAGGCTGAATTTTCCTTGAACTCCTAAGTTTTCATCTCTTCCATCAACTAAATCCTTTGCCCATACGCTTTCATAGACTATAATCGTAAGCAAACAAAGGTCAGTAGAGAAATATGTTTAAAACATATAAAAAATCAAGTTTAAAAGCAGTAACATACAAAAATAGCACAAGTTTATGCGTGATAAATAAGAAATGTAAGATATAATCATAACCTGCATCTTTTCAGGAAGAAGAGGTTTTAAAGAATTATACATTCCAAAATAGAGACCACGATACACGATGATACCAACACAAGAGATGTTAAATCCACGGTACAAACCAGCATTCCTTTAGACTTCAAAGTTTTACGATATACATCAATAAGGCCATTGAACTGCCTTTCGCCTCAACCCTTGGCTGCCTTAGCATCGTTGGTCAAACAAGTACGAGCATAGTCGAGCGAATAGACGAATAAGAGAGAAGGAGGCACCAGCTGCACTACCTGAAGCAAGGTTTCCAGCAAACCACTTCCACTAACCGTCCCTGTCCTTCTTGAAATTGAACATCCTTTTGAAGTAGTCCTTGAATGCAAGGTTGAAGGCCTAAAGATGCAAAATTCACGTTAGCGTATGCAAAATGTTGATTGTTAGCACAAATTGATCGCAGCAGAGCAAAACTGATGCATAATAGGAAGTTCATATATTGTATTACTTGATACTTATATGCAGACTTAATCTGAAATTATGAATACAGTTTTTATGAAGTGTTTTCCTCTCAAAGGTTTCTTCCAATCCCTGATGAGAAATGTGCATGGTTTCTAAATCCCCTACCTGCACAAGCCCCGTGTAATTACATCAAGAATAAATTTTACATCCCGCAGCAGTATTACAGTCGGTAGCTAGAAAAGAAGATTGCTTCCATGGGTAAAAAAAATAGTTCATTTTGTTGACATGGAGCTTGATGAACAAGGGTGCAGATAGAATTAAGCATTAGCAAATCCTTCTTCTTTAATCGATAAGGTATTAATAAAACTTAAACAAATACCTGAGTAGGAAAATATCGGATGACATTTGCGTAATTCCCTCTCCACAAAGAACCAAATCCTTCTTCTTTAATCGATTTCTTAAAGCAGTCTCCAATTCCCTTGTATGGTTCAGACAAACGCCCTGACTTAATCATTTCATCTTGATTCTGGATCAAAAGCTTCACTCGCTCGATTGGAGCAGCTGCCGTTTTAGAGACTGCAGCAGAAACTCCACCCATCAGAAAATCAACCACAAAATTCTTCTCAGTTGGTGCTTGTGCATACACCGGACCAGGCTGATTAGAAAACATACCATTCCAAACGAGACTCTGTCAGGTTCACATTCTATAGCCAAGAATTTTCAATGAGTCTAGGCATCTCGATAGTTTCAATTCTATAAAGTGCCAAGGAGTGTTTCAAAGGAATTACAAATGTAACTACCAGTACTCACAAGGTTTTGATATCAAGAAACTATAATTTCATAGCATTTTCATGTGACTTGAGATCTTTGTTCCAGATTTTAAAGAAAAAAACAAGTTGAAACTGCCTATACCCCTATACAATCATATAATTAATAAAAAAACAATGATTTATGTCAGTTAATTTTTCTTCCTTCTTTGAATACTAAATTGAATTTTATTGTATTTGTTTTGTTAAAAGGCAGAAGAATCAGACTGATTTGGATAAAGCAAATAGTGGAACAATGGCCAGCCCCAGCCATATTGATGTGGCCAGCCCCAGTCATGGTGAATTTGGCTTTCCTAATCAAGTGGCAATACTTAAGGAGAATGACCAAGTAATATTTCAACAAATCAAGTATGAATGGAAATCATAGAGATGAAAAAATTGTAACAGCTTTGGACATGAAGAAATTTTCGTGCATTTGAAATAATTTGGATTTGGAAATCTGAAGAACAAAATGAAAACATTTCTGGATCCATGGGTATTGATGAATGAGTAGATTTACAAAAAGACAAAGAGCAACAAATTGGAATTTCAAACAAAACCAATGGACAACAGAATAGAACTACAGAGGTGCTTCCCAAATCAAAAGGTAGCCTAACAAGAAAATCAATGAGTTTGCAACAAAATGAAAACGAAGAAAACAACTCAGTAGTACAATCCAGCTCGGTTAATAGTCTAGTTAACAGTACATTTAATATAGGTGGCTTAGATTTATCTGATCTTGACGCTTTAAATGCAAATGGTAATGAGAATGAAAAAGAAAAAACCGATGCATCCGGACATGAAAGTTCAGACACCTCTAAGATGCAAACAGATCAAGTCCAGAATGTTAATGTGGAAATTCATGAAACAATGGAGGAAATGCAAAATGTTCAGATAAGTAACTTAAACAATTCAACACTTAGTTAAGAAGAAAATGTACAGGATAATAATGCAATTGTTATTGGGTGGGTACCAGACAAAGAAGTAAGCAAGAAGAAGCTCCATTTGATTTCGAAGCAACACAATCACAAGATGTGATTAACAACTCTGCATGGAACAACATGATAAGTCAAATCAAAGAAAAAGGAAGAAAATAAAAATATGAAAAAGACTGGTGTTTTAACTCCTCAACTAGAAGGAAGGAGTGAATAATGTCCGTTGAAAGCTATGAACCTGGGAATGTATTTCTTCGGTTGTAAGTATGTAATTGCAATATTCAATAGGTGTAAATATGCATTATGTAAAATTTTCAGTCTAAAATCATATGAATTCAATGATGTAGTAAAGCATAGGCGGTAGGAGCCCTTTTGCAACTCAGTTTTTCCCCCTTTCAAAATGATGACTGGCAAGTCCAAATTTAAGCAATATTTTCAAAATATGCCCACGGTGTGAAGGACAACTATTCGTTTACCAAAAAGGTATATTACAATCCAAATCTAAAAATTAGTAAAAGTGATGCCAAGATCTTTGTTTGTAAGATTGCCAAAATATCAGCAGTAGTGTGGTTTAGGTCTGCGAAACTGAAGTAAGCTTGATAAATAAAGCACTGTATCCATTTTGGCCAACTTGATATTTATGATTTACTTACTCATTTTTGTTGATGCAAGTGATTATCTTATTTTTTGGCTAATTGCTTTTGATCTAATCACTTGGCATTTAATTACTTTTGCCGTAAAATCATTGAAAAACGTTTCATGATTTAAATGCCACTGAAATATGTATAAGTTTGGAACATAAATATGTGATGCTTTGCAAGAATTGGATGTTTACACTACACTGATAGATCAGAATATAACAAGCATTTTTTGTAATCACCAATTAGGATTGATCTGTCTTATTTCCCGGGATCCTAGGATATTATCCAAGTTTCATTTCCCAGACATACTGAAAATAATTTTTTCATATATTTGTACATCCGAGAAGTCGAAAATAAATCAAATAAGGAACTTATTTTTACTAGTTTAACAGAGAACACAAAATAACATAGATCATGCCATTATGAACTAAACATCTTGACCGACCTAGGCAATCAGTCGTATGTCATCATCATAATCACCTGCCTTGTCATTTTTTATATGACTGGGCCTGGCCACATCAATTTTCCTTTTTCTCATGTATCTATTTTGAATCATAATTATTAAAATAAATTAATTTTTTAAAAGACTGTTTGTCGACTATTTTCTTTATCCAAATCAAATAATCATAGTTATATGACTGGGGCGGCGGCAGCAGTTGCTGCTACTCCTTCTAAAACTCATCACTTGCCGACTACAACTATGGAGATAGCGACGAATACAAATATGGATAGGAAACTGAAAGTAAGAGGAATGAGGTAACCATTATAGGTTGATTGAATGTATTTCATAGTAATTGCAGCTGTAACAAAAGAATGCTTATATAACACACACTGTCATTCGAATTCCCTGCTATAACCCACGTTGACAAACACCAAACACTCGCATATACACGCGCACTACACACATTCATCTCGACTACAGCTGACCAGGTACACACACAATATCACAGAAACATATAATTTCAAACACCTGACATGCAGGGAAAAACAAGGCACAACAGCTTTGGTAATACACACAAAATATACTTACAATCATGCATCTAAAGGACCACATGTCTCCACCAAAATTCAACGGTAAACTCCGTATACCCATCAAAATCAATAAGTTATGATCATGTCAAAACCTAATTTACTAACATAATATCAATGGGTTTCCTAGTGCATTACATATAGATAATTCTATTTAATGATTTAGATGTACCCCCATAAATTCAAGAAATGCTACTGACATTCTCAAGATTATGTAACATAACTACAACATGTAAGTGTAGGCTAATTAATTATCATTGAGCAAACCATAGAGTTATTTGGTTCTCACAAACATTAAACCAGTTTATTCACGAAATGGAATTCTAGCTATCTACCTTGTAGACAGCAGATGTAAATATATGAGAGTATAAAATATGATATGCTAAATATTTTACAGAATCTTGGAAGTTTGCATCTTCACCTCAATGTTGTTCCTTACTTAGGAACTTTCTTAGCAATTTTATAGCCCTATCATAACTAATTTTCTACAACCACATGAACAATATAAGTACCATTGAAATTTACTACGGATTAGCTAAAGAGCAAATATAGTCTAACAAAATCTTCAAGTAATGATGTAATCAAGCAATTACAGGATTCAGTGATGTAACTAGCATCAAAGACTGATAATATTCGAAGTAAAACAAAATGAAGAATAATGTACTAGTATTAATTTTTGATACACATGTACCAAATTCAATAAATCAGACACAAACAAAATGAAGTATAGTAATAACTCTCACCGAATTTCGTTTGGGATTTCTAGAGACGCTTGTTCACACAGCATATCAATTTGCACAGAATATATCGAAGACGCTTTTAGGGATCTGGATCGGCTGTGTAGAGAGATGTAACGACATCGATCGACTGTTAGAGTTATGCGACTTGGATTTCTAGAGGTTACGATGACGGCCATTAATGTTTTTTGGAGGTGATAAAGTGAAAGGAAGAATATTTGCTAGAGGAGAGGAAGTGATAAAGCAATACACGCTCTCTTAGTTCCCGCACAAATTTTGTTTCCGCCTACCATTTCATTGAATAGCGTTGTACTAAATTTACCAAGGCAAATAGCATTGGAGACCCTAGTTTTCATAGCGCACCAAAGGTGATATGCAGAAATGCTATAGATTGATGCTATCAAAAGTCCATTTTGTTGTAGTGACTCATATGCTTTCTACCATTCAAATGTTCTGGCAAGACCCAATGACATAACTCTTAAAGTTGCCATCAAAGTTCTTACGGTGCATCCTGAGGGGGATAGAGATATTGGAGTTATCTCCAATGAGAATCTCCTAACTCATAATTTCCTAGAAGCGGGCTGCAACACTGGTCTAGCTCAAGTTGCTTCTAATGACGATAGTGGTTATGATGATGATAACAACTCGCATTGGCGATGTAAATCCTTACATGCCCCAATCCCATATCCAAGGGCATAAGTTGAAAGAGAGCAAGAATACACTGAAGAAGGCGAAATCATATGCGAAGGTAGTGAAACTGGTCATGACGATGCTAATGTTGGCCACGAGTCATTGATTGAAAATCCATGACTAATAGTTTGCCATGAGGAAGAGGCTATTCGTGAATATTTCCAAAGCGCAGACTTCTATACAACCTCCACCAGTTACAACTATGGAGAAAACTCCCTCTCTTACTTCAACAGATACATTCGCTAAATTAGGACCAATTCCTACGGAGTTTGGCTCCTTTGCAATTAGGAATATAAGCCTAGAGGGTCTCGACTCTCCTCTTCGCTTTGGTGTTGACATCATTCTACTAGCATAGGAGAGATCGCTTCTATGAGAATGCTCAAAAACACGGTCCATCGAGGGGACACTAGGCACTCGCATACACATGCACTGCATTGCACTTGACTCGCATCCTCTCTAGTCAAAACTAATTTGTTCTTGTTTCATTTGTAGGATACATGGAGAGGTAGAAGCATATATTTCAATCTCGTAAGTAAAATGTATGTCAACTACATAGGCATCGTCCAAGCATGTAGCATCAAGCAGTGGTCAAGACTCTTAATTCGACAACCAGTCTAGTTATGATAAAGATAGCTGTAATAGAGGATTTTATGACAAAGATTATCCATCATGGGATTTTGCTTCTGAACATCGTTCTAGGTCTTGAAGAGCTTCACCTAGAGGCTCGGACAAACATTCGGACAGCCTCCATGATGATTTTTCTCATGTACCACCTCCAGCTTCCATTCCTATGCATCATCTAGCTCCATCCCAATTCAGTTGATCTTCTGATCGTCGGCACCATAAGAGCAGTTCTAAGACTTTCCATCACAAGGCTGGCAAGAAGCCGATTAAAGCTCCGGTCGTGAAGACTAATAAACAACTTGCCATCGATGTTTGAATGGCTGAATTATGAGAACATTTCCCATATGTATGCTTTGATGAACTTATGTTTGTGCCCAATCTAAAGGACTTTTCATCGGGGACAATGGGAACGACGGTTGCTAATGTATCGGACGCCTATGATCGGTATGGTGAACGAAAGCGGGTAGCCATGAAGAACTCTACAGTCTCGAGTGAAATAAAAATTGAGATTAATAGTCTGAAACTTTTATAAGTGTAACATAAAAGGATCATTTCTAATCTTGACATTTAAGTTGAAAATTTCAGAAAATCAAATGCCGATGCTAAGAAAAGGGTCGAGGATGCTACCAAGGCCTTGGAGAATGAGAGGACCAAGCACTACAATGAGATGGAGACTGCACACCATCAGAATTATGACTTAGTGCTAGAAAGAGATGCCTCGAACAAGAAGGTGATCAAGTCATCAGCACAGCTCGAGAGTGAAATAGAAGAGAAGAACGAAGCTCGTCAGCAAGCTTGATGTGATGACCCGGAAATTTTTACGTTTGAAATGGAATATTTAATTGATTTTAAATATTTGGAAGTTAGTTTAACTTGAATTTCGAATATAAATATGAATTAGACAATTAAATTATTGAATTTGATTTATTAATGATGGGTAAAAATTTGAATTTTCAATTTTTAGCTTGTTAAAAATAATTTGATGGCTTAGAAAATATATATTGATAATACTGAAGATAATGGAAGCTTCAGAATTTAATTTGGAAATGTTTTGTTTAGTTTTGAAGTTATATTGTTTAAATCGAGATTTAAAAATAGCCTTCCGAGGCACAATTTCGGATTTCGACGAAACCGGTTCTATTGGATCCGTAATATATTTTTATTATCGGATTCAATTTCCGTAGCATTCGGAGTTGTCGTGTGGTCGTACGATAAGAAAACGCGCTAAAATCATTATCGAAAATTCAATATAATTTTTGGATTCAAAAAGCTATCTTTTCCATATTATCGAATTAGGACTCGAAACCTTTTCCATCTCGTTCGGAATAGGGATATAACATTATAAACGTATGGCGGTATGCCTCGATAGGAGATCGAGATTTGGAGCTATGATTTCGAGACGATTTAAAATTCAAATTTTAGATATATAATATACATATTAAATTAACTAGTCAATATAAATCAATATCAGCATATTTTCTTTCCCATCTAAACTTTTTTTGCTTTCTTTTCCATCGCTGTAGCAAAGCATGTTCTGTACGCAAAGAATTCTTTCACATTAGCAATTAAATCGTGTCTCCCTTTATTTCCCTGTACGCAGCCATCTCCTTCCCTTATAAGCTACCCCTTCTCGATTTAATTACACATGAATCTTCCTTTTTCCAGAATCCAAAAAAAAGATGAAGACGCAATCGTCTTCGTTCGAGAGGAATTTATGGGGCTGCTCGATTTCGAGAAGTTCTCGCGTGCGTGAGTTTAGGCGACGAGGGGATCGACATCGATTGTTGAGGATGTGGTCGTGACCGGGCGATGGCTGCGTTGTGCTTAGGGGCGATTTTCGTTCCAGTGTGGATTCAGAAGGTCGGTGATCAAGCATCACGTTCGACTCATTGTCAGGAGCTCGCGCGCGATGTCGCGACCAGTTGTAGGCTTTGGGGTTGGCGTCGCGACTTGCCTGAGCACAGAAGGGTGGATTGAGGCTGAGGCTCACGCTCGCATAGAGGCGGGTCTCGCGATGGCAATGGCTGTCAGAGTGTTGCTGAGGTCCAGATAAACTCGGCAGTTAGGTAACCCTTTCAGTTTCAATTTAATTTAAATAATTCATATATGTGTAAATATATAGAGAAAAGTAATTAGCAGTAAGATTTATAAAAACAATTTGTTTCGAAAATTTGTGTATATATATATATGTATATACTTTAACTTTCTAGTAAATTTGAAATATATTAATGTAATCATATTTTAATCAAATATATGTATACACTTATTAGACCTACTTGTTGTTTCAAATAATGGAATTGGTGAATAAAATTATTGAGTTAACCTATTTAATTATTCTAAGTACCCAAAAGATTTTCAAAGGAAAGAATTAGTTTAAAACTATAAGTATTAGTTTAAAATGAAATAATTAGTTAATTAAATCTATTAAATGGAATTCAATTTGTTTGATTGGCTCGAATATTAATAAATTGTATAAAATTGTTTACACAAGGTCTAAAGTAAAGAAACAATCTGGAATGAAAATGGATTGCATGCAAAGCAAATGTGAGATCTTCTCACTCAATCAAATATTTTTCTGATTTAAAATTCAAATAGTTAAATTTAAAATTGTTGATTGTGTGCTTGGATGATTGATTTATTATCAGTTATATTAGTTTAGACCATATTCGCCGCATAATAGCAGATGGTATTAAATTAAACCCGTATACCGCGATATTCCACCTCAAAGTGGAATTAGTATTATATATGTATTCGGAGTGATTGATTTCCCGCATTATATAGCGGATGAGACACTATGCGCTGCATAATACCGGATGATATTATATAAATACCATATACCGCGATATTCCACCTCGAAGTGGAATGGGTATTTAATTGTTGTGCTAACGTCTGTGGATGTAGGGAAACAGGTTGAAGGGATCCAACTGGATTCCTCAAATATTTGATTTTGTTTCATATGGTGTGTGTTTATTTATTTATAATCTGTGTGTGATTATATTGTGATTTAAATCGTTGAGGGCTATAATTTAGCCGAATATATTTTTGGTAAAGTAGGATACCGGAAATAGATAAAATTGGATTTTTGAAATTTAGTAGAAAATTTATAATAAATTAATTTTAGAAAATTGAATAGATTTAAAAGAAGGAATTTGTTTCAAAAGGTAATAAATTTGGTGTTTGAAATAAATTTGAGAATCAATTTGAAAATTGATTTGGTGTTGAAAGTGAAAATTTGGGAATCGACTTGAAAATCTTATATCTATGGATATTTGAAAATTTAAAATTCACAATGGGAATTTTATAAAAGAAAGGAAAATTTGTTTTAAAAATAATATTGTTTTATTTTTAAAAGTGTGGAAAGAAATTTACGGATTTGGAACGTAAATTTAAAATAAATCCAAAAGGATTTATTAATTGATTAAAAATGATCCATTTTGAAAAGGAAGGTGTATTTTCCCTGAAAAGCCGAGTATGTTTGTAAAATAGCTTTCGAAATATAAATTAAAATTTCTAAGGTTGGTTTTAAATGAATATTTTGGAGAAATTAGTTTCTTTAAGTTATTTTGTAAATCTTTAAAGTAATGATTTATTTAATTACTTATGGAAGTAATGATTTAAAGATTTAATTGATATTGGTTTTAGAAAATGGATATTTAAATAGTTATATCCTATATACTAATTTTATTTTAAAATTAGTTTGGACTTGAATTTTTATATGAGATTTTAATATAATATCTTCATAACTTTTGTTTTAAATAAAGTGGTTTAAAATAGTTTTTATTCTGTATGTTCCAAGTATATATGTTTGGTAAGTAATTTAAATTATTTTAAAGCATTTAAACTCGGAAGATTTTCAGTGGAAATAAACATTTGGAAATGTATTCCGCGTAAGGAAAAGTGATTTGAAATTTGTTTTCAAAGTATTGAAATGTGAAAAGTAATTTGAATTTTTTTTTCGAATGGTTGAAGTGTGAAATATATCTTACGAAGATATTTTGAAAATAAATAATTGGGGAAAATTATTTAAATCTGGTAATTGTTGTGAATGTTGATTGATAGTTAAATAACCGACTATCAATATTTGCCTTTAAACAACATTTGAATTTCGATGCGACCGGGGGTCGGATTCCAAATGGATATTCGAAACCCACATCGAACCTTTGTGATTGTGATGGATCTTTTGTTTAAGAAGATCAACGTGGAAATTGTTGTGATTTGTCGAAATCTGAATGTAACACTTATTTTTAAAATAAGCGCTCGTTATTCGGATTAGCCGGGATAGGGCCTTGTGTCATAAAACCCATCCGAATAATGATACGACGAAATGAGATTGCATTTAAAGATGGTGTTGAAGACCGGGTATTTTCGAAAGCAAAAGGATTACCTGTCGAATGTCTCTACACCGGGTGCTCCGGTATAGAGATTTTATCACACTTTGTGATAGGGATACCGGACGTGATTAGTGAATATCCGGATTTGCAAGGGGTTCTTTGAAGTGCCTTCGGTTCCGTTCGATTCCGAAACGAACTTGTATGGATGTGTATCTGACGTTACACTTTGAGATGTAAAGCTAGTTTCTATCAAATACATTTCTGTTGGTGGCAGAGAATTTGTTCTCTTAGCTTAACACCCTTCTCTGAGACGTACGAGCTCAGAGGTTATGTAGTTGATGGTTACTAGTGATACATTCCCAATTTGGTAACGTGGCATACGAAGTGCTGCTGACCATTTGTTGATCAAAGCATGACTTTGTGAAAAGTGTAGCTTTATGGACGAGACTTCGTCGGACCTCACACCCTGAAAATGGTCGAAATAGGAAAGATGTGGCAAGGTTATAAGTGTCGCGCCCTTTAGGGTATGTCATTTCCTTCTGGAAAAGGGTGGTATCATGGTATGGAGTCCAGATATTTAACCTATGTGGTTACTGCAAATCTATTACTCTTTGTGGTTGTTGCTTTGTGGTTGAGGATCCTCGGATAAAGGTCGCAAATGACCGAGGGATGGCATACTCGTGTAGTAGTTACCTAGTTACAGAGGTAACCTGTCCTTTTGTTGGCAGAGAACTAGTTAAGTTCTCGGGACGTCCCTCCAGAGGCGTACCCATGTGGTAAAAGGAAATTCCTTAGCCTGACCATTTGTTGGAAATCCAAAGAAACAATACGCGCCATGTACGGTTTTAGTTGTATAACCTGCCATGGAATGTGGCGGTAACATGCTATTGAACATGGTAGCTATAGTAGGCATACAATAATGGTTGTATGCTGGCTACGATTAATATTATACTTTCGAAATGTTTTCTGCACTATGTACTAATGATAATATTAAAAAGATTTTGCGTATTAAGCATGTTTGACTATTATAAGGAGAAATCTCCTCCAATTCTACGTTTGCATTGTGTGTGTGGTGGGAGGCCTTATGGTAGTTTCATTTTCGAAAAAGCAAAGCGAATTTCTTTTTGTTTTCTTTGTGAAAAATAACCGTTTTTAAGATCTCATACCAGTCCCACGACTGACCTGGAGTTTATTGTTCGCTTTCTAAACTTTGGGTGCCCACGATTTTCCACACGGGCAGCCTAGAGTCAGGTTGTCAATTATTCTGGAGGGAAGTCAAGAAGTTGCTGTGGAGATCAGGAGTTGAAGCTGGATGGCGAGGCGTATCACTTCTATATGTAATATTTCTTTTCCGTTGTTTGTTGTTGTAAACTCTGATAATGTAATGTGATGTAATGTAACAACTGATATAGTTCTTTGTTTTAAAGATATTCATTTATCTATTATATTTGTTCCGCTGCGAAATGTGAGATTTTGATGTTGTTTTCTTTTCTTCTTCTACTACCTCTTTCTTCTTCAAACCCGAAGACTCGTACATTTGTTCTACTTTGGTCTGAATTGTTGTGGAATTTTGCCAGCTCAAAAGGGGTACGGATTTGCAGGCCTTTACACTTGGAAATACTATAAAGAACTACTCGTTGCCCATAATGAAAGGGACAAGGCGGTCGCACGTGCTCAAGATATGGATGTGCTGTCAAAAGGGAAGTTGAAGCCGCAAAAAAGAGAATAATGGAGAAGTTCGAACCAATGCTCAACAAGTACAATACCAACGTACTCAAATTCCACAACTTAGAATGGATCGACCGTGGTTACCCAGAGTTTTTGACTTGCTTGGGAACAAGTCATGGAGGAATAAAGGAAGTTCTTGAAGGGTGGTGAGGTAAATCTAGCACAGTTTAAGAGGGATATTTTAGTTGGAGATGAGCCCAAGGTGCTAAATGAGGACTAGCTTATTCTTATCTGGAGCTAGCCGATACAGTGTAGTAAGACTTAGGCGAAAGCTTCGAATTCTCGCCCTAAGACGTCACTACTGGGGAAACCTTCAGATCCAAATCTTCCCATGATTCATCTTCGGTCCTAGGATATAATCGAGATCAACCCCAAATGCAAAAGTCCTCCGTCTTTTCTCATATCTTGGAAGGGAACTACGACTGCACTCCAGCCCAAATTGAATCCCAAACTAAAGGAGATATCTCGTTAACCTCGCCAGTATTTCAAAAGTTCCATATATCGCCGATTGACATCACTAATCTCTTTCCTTATATCTCTCAAGTTTCAAGACATCTCCAGGTGTCCCACTTCCCAACAAAGTTCTCTAGTTGGGGCAACAAGCGTCTACAACGGAATTAGTGATTGTAATCAGTTCAGCAACAATGCCAAGTATCCCAGTGGATTAGACTCCCAGGTCTAGTGAGCGTACGATAGATACTCTACAAGATAAATGGACTGATGAGCTTTAGGGGGCTCAAATTGATGACGATGTTTTCATCACTGGGTTCTCCGTGCCCCTCCAAGGTCCCACCATGAGTACGCTTGAGTAGGAACTGGTCATAGACATAGAGTTTAAGATAAAGAAAATAGAGACCTTTCCTCCTCCTCTATCCATTGCTATGCACGGTCAGACTATCTTTGTTCCTATCACTCTTCCTCTGCCCGGGAGCACCCAGAGCGTACCTGTTGGGTCATCACAAAGCACTCCGTCTAAGGGTTCAGGGAGAGGTAGAAGAAAAGCAGATCAAGTGACACCTCCTTCTAGGGAGCAAAAGAAGAAGTCCAACAAGCAGAAGCATAAAAAGTGATTATTAGTTTGTTCTATTTTGGTTGTATAGTCAGACACTTTCTAGCGTTCCATTTTTGTTTTTCCGGCTGGTTTGTGCAGATTCTGCCTCTACATTTGCATTTCGGCTTAGGCGTACATAAAACTTGTACTTTCCTTCCAAGTCTTATTTTGACTATGAATAATAAAGTATTTATTTTTTCCAAATCTTTGTGCAAATATGTTAAATACTTAAGAAATGCGCTTTCCAATAAATGTATTGGCGATCTGTCTCTTTTCATGGTTACGGTTGGATTAATTTATTAGTCTATTTCTTGATTCACTAGCCTTTCATCATTCTAGTGCTCATAAAGCGATCGTTGGAGTGCCTAGCTCTTGGCATTGACTGGGGTATAATGTTTCACGAATCCTTTCCTAGGGTAATGATATCCAATCATTCTAAGCTCTGTGCGCTGGTTTAAGCTAACTACTTAAGATCGTAGTTTATGCATCCTCATCCAGGACGTTTGCCTTCAATCATTCCTAAACTCTGGGAATTAATCAAGTTTATAGGTAAGATCTCACCTTATATCGGGCATGGATCTTTCGTCTTGCCTACTCCTGCAAGCTGTTAGTGATTAGATGGTCATATCACATCCATTTTGAATTATACTCCTGCCCTTTCATCAAGGGAAAATGTTAGCTAATGAACGCTCAAATCACATCATATTTGGCTTATACTCTTGCCCCCATAAAGTACAGGAGTTAGTCAGCAGATGGTCAAATCACATTCTATTCGGTTTACAATCCTGGCCCCAGTTCAAGAGTAAGAGTTGATTAGCGAATGATCAAATCACGTCTATTTGGTTTATACTTCTACCCCCAGTTCATGGGAAAGAGTTAATTGGTGAACAGTCAAATCACATCCTATTTGGTTTATACTCCTACCCCCAATTCAAGGGCAAGGGTTAGCTAGCATCCATATCCAGTCTTCAAGGTGGTTGAACTCTGAGGATCCGATCGTGGACGTGGAATTTTGGTGGGGACCTAATTCCGGGTACCGGCATACCTGATGCAGATTCATTTAAGTCGGTCATATTTCACGACCTTTAAGCTATGTAAAGACAGAGACATAGATCTAGAAAGCCATTTCATTAATTGAAGATGGGAAATGAGAGATTCTGTCTTATTACATGGCTATATAAATTATTTCTAAGTGAAATAACATCATAACGCTCTCTATTCCATATCCTTGGGAGTAAGATCCCGTCAACCTTTCTAGTCTAAAAGCGCCATCTCTAAGATTTTTCTCTATTGTGTACTCACCTTCCCATGTTAGGCCCAAGTTCCATGGGTCTGGGAAGATTTTTTTGAGAACCAGATCACCAATCTGAAAGGTCTGATTCCTGACCTTGGCATTATAATATTGGGTGACTCGGTTTTGATACGCAGCTGCTCTCAAGTCAGCTTTATCCCGCTTCTCATAGATCATGTCAAGAGATTCTAGAAGGAGTTGTTCATTCATCCATGGATTGTAGTGAATCACTTGATGAGAAGGTACTTCCAGTTCAACTGAAGTTATAGCCTTTGATCGGTAGACTAAACCGAATAGAGAATGGCTAGTCCCTGACTTGTGGGTTATCCGATAAGCCCAAAGTGCTAGTGGAAGTTCATCAACCCACTTTCCTTTAGCCTTTTCCAATCTCTTCTTGAGAATGGACTTATAATCTTTTTTATTACTTCA
This sequence comes from Allium cepa, assembly GCA_030765085.1. Lineage (NCBI taxonomy): Eukaryota > Viridiplantae > Streptophyta > Magnoliopsida > Asparagales > Amaryllidaceae > Allium > Allium cepa. The sequence continues at coordinate 445,354,081 of CM060935.1, read as the reverse complement.
ACTTGTCCATTCTCCTAGGGGTGCGCCACCGTAGCAAATCTCTTATCTATGCGATGTCAACGGTAGAAAACCTTAACTTTGTGTTGTCGAGTTGGGTTTCGTTATTGATAATGATTGTAAATGATATTCTAGACCACGAAATTGATTACTTTCTTTGTGGTAATTATAACTAATGGCTCCGCCTCAGCCCGTTTGGTGAAGTAATCAACTGCATTGATAGCGTACTTCGCACCACCTTTAAATATCGAAAATGCATCGATGATATCAATTCCCTATACTACAAAAGGTTAGGGACTGACCATTTGAGTAATATTCGTCGGTGGGACTCTCAAAATTTTAGCAAACTTGTAGCACTTGTCACATTTTCTTATGTAATCAGCTGCGTCACGGTTGGCAGCTAGCCAGAAGTACCCATAGAGGAGAATCTTCTTCGCTTGGGTTTGCCCCTAGTATGATAACCACAGGCCTCTTTATGCACTTCCCTCGTGACTCATTTGGCTTCATCATTAGTGACACATCATAGTAGTGGGATTGAGATTCCTTTCCTGTACAATGCTCCTTGCAAGATATATCTTGAAACTTGGGGAGGAGCTTCCGTCGCTCAATCTTCCTATCTTGATAGATACCCTTCTATAAATAATTCTTTATGAGAGTCATCCATGACTCCTTCTCATTCTCAGCCTCCAACATCTAATCTACATCCTTATGGTCGATGCTTGGAGTTGGCAATACATCCATCAGAACAAGGCTCATGAGCCGTGCATTTCCTGAACTGGCCAGCTTGGCTAGTGAGTCAGCCTTCGCATTTTCCTCTCTGGGAATATGCGTTATTGTGTACTATTCAATGTCACTAAGCAATTAAAGTGTCCGGTTTAGATAAGGAGCTAGCCTTTCTCCTTTTACCTGAAACGCCTTCCTTACTTAACACATCACCAACCGAGAACCACAAAAGACGAGCAAATCTTTAGTCCCAGTTCCTTGGCAAGTTTGAGTCCCACAATCAATGCTTCGTACTTTGCTTTATTATTTGTTGCAAGAAAGTCAAGTCTTAAGGAATAACAGATTGAACATTCCTTTGGAGTGACAAGTATAACTCCAGTACTGGAACAGTGTTTGTTTGAAGCACCATTCATGTACATCTTCCACATAGCATTTTTCTCGCTACTACTCTCTAGAGTTTCATGGTGCATAGTGAAATCAGCTATAAAATCCACCAAATCTTGACCTTGTATAGCTATTCAAGGATAATAGGTTATATCAAATTAGCTCAATTAAATGTTCCATTCAACAGCCTTCTAGAAGTTTCACGTCGTCGCAAGACTTGTCGTAAAGGTTGATCGGTAAGAACTTTGATCAGATGATCCTAAAAATAGGGACGGGCTTTCTCAAAGCAATCAACGAGTAGTACATAAGCTTTTTCTTCTTTAGGTAATTTCTTTGTGCCCCTGTCAACTGCTTACTAATGTAATAGATCAGTGTTGGATGCGGGATTCCTCAGGCGTGAGTGCGGCGCTCAACGCATGCACTAACACTACCAGATATATAAATAAGTGCTTGTCATCCATTGGCTTTGGGAGAATGAGGGTTCTCTCCAAGTGATCCACCAGATCCAGGAATGCATTTTTACACTCTAATTCCAAGAGAATTCCTCTTTCCTTTTGGATATTTCCCTTCTTAATTGCGTCATAAAAAGGGATGCACTTATTGATGGCTCTGCAGATGAAATGACTTAGGACGTTGACCTTCCCATTTAAGCTCTGGACCTCTTGATCGTCTTTGGGGCCTCAATGTTTCTAAAGGCCTAGACATTTCCAGGATTAGCTTTGATCCCATAGGAGTTCACAATGAAGACTAAGAATTTCCCTGACGCACGGCGTCGAATGAGCATTTCAAAAGGTTTAGCTTCATCCCATATTTCTGGGGAACGTTGAACATCTTAGCCAAATCATCCACGTAGTTTCCTGATCATTGTGACTTCACAAGCATATCAACCACATATACTTCCATTGAGCGCCCGGTCTGGTCTTATGAACATCCTATTTACCAGTCTTTATAAGTTGTCACAACATTCTTTAGTCCAAAAGGCATGACCAGATAGCAATAAAGTCCAAAGCCAGTAATAAAACTGGTATGTTCTTGGTCGAGGACGTGTATTAGGATCTGATTGTATCCAAAGTATGGGTCCATAAATGAAAGAAATTCGTGGCCGATGGTCAGATCCACCAACTGATCAATCATTGGAAGTGAGAAGCTGTCTTTCGGGCATGCCCTGTTTGAATCAAAATAGTCAACACATGTCCTCATCTTCCCATTTGACTTTTTCACCAAGACTGGATTTGACACCCACTCCAGGTATAACGCATCATGGATGAAGACATTTTTCTTCAGCTTATCTACCTCTTCCTTGAGTGTAGCAAATCCCTCTAACCTAGGCTGCGATGCTTCTATTTCATAAGAATGCATTTGGGATTTACGTTCAGTGCATGGCTTGCTATCTTCGGTGAGATTCCACACATTTCAGAAGGCGTCCAAGCGAGTACATCCAGATTCATCCAAAAAAAGAAACAAACTCCTTCATCTTTCTCAAACTGAGCTATGATCCAACCTTTACGACTCGTTTCGGGTCATCTTGACTAAGTGGAACGTTCATTCTTAACTCAACAAGAGCTGCTCTTCCACCTTTTTGCTCTTTCCACATATCCGTATCCTTATGGATCCGACTAAGCTGCCCGAGCCAGGGCTTAGGCATTGGTCACTAAGCATCTAAATCATTGATGCAGAGAGTCCCCTCAACACCTTTTCCTTTCTCTCTTTGTCTCGCTTTCCTTAGCTCGATGACATAGCAATTACGGTCAAGCCCTTGATCTCCGTGCACTACTCCACACGGTTCTCCATAGGAAATTTAAGGGTCAAACACCGGGGAGATATAGACACCATGGATTCAATCATGGACGGTCGGCCCAAAAATGCATTATAAGGAAAGTAAAAATCCAGCACAACAAAAGGCATAACTCGCACTCGCCTACGATCACCCTCTCCAAGCACCACCTGAAATTCCACATATCTGACTGGCTTCCTAGCTATCCCGTTGAATCTCTGGATTTAAGATTTACACGGTTTCAAGTCCTTGCCCTCTAGAAGCATATGATTTTAGGCTTTTTTGAATAGAATGTTGACCTAACTTCCATGGTCAAATAGCACCTTTCGTACGATAGTAGGGCCAATTGTAGCTGTTATAACCAACGGGTCAATCGTTGGGGCTTCCACCCCATCAGCATCTCTTTTTTAGAAAACAATGTCATTTGTAATGGCTATGAATTGTTTTGCCGGAGTTCCATCGATGATTGTATCTATCATTCTCGATATGCTTTAAAGCTCCAACATACCTATTCATCTCATTCAAACTCTTATCGACTGGATGTGGTCCATCGATGATTGTATTTATCTCCAAACATTTTTCAGGCTGTCTAGGTCTCTCACCACTAGGACTAGCTTGTCACCGCTGGGTTGTCAACCTAGGAGGGTCAGAGTTCCCTTGTCCGACATCCTTCGAGGCTTTCAAAAACTATTGCAATTTCTTCTTTTGAACCAGCTCCTCAATCATATCACGCAAGTGCTTGCATTCATTATTATTCTGACCATGGGTCTCGTAAAACCTATAGAACTTGCCAAATCTCTTCTCCTTCTCAATCGACTCCCTCAGAGCCGACTTTCTGTACTGCTTGGTACCTTGAGTTGCTAGATAGATATTCTCCATTAAGTTATTCAACTCAGTATAATTATCATTCTTAGGAATCTTGGGATGATTCCTATTATTAGGCTTTCGCTTTCTAGCCCCATCGCCATTTTATTTCTAACCACCACCTTTATTGCCAACGTTAACATCTATTAGAATCTCAATTTTTATCATTTTGATTGTGACAACTATATAAGTCGATATACTTGTGTACTAACCATTTATGTAGGAGATTCATTGAACATTCGGATTCAAAAAGCTATGAAGTTGTTATTCTTTTGTTTAGAGTCTGTATATTATTAGAAATATGTTAAAATCTCTCCAATATGGTATATATACACTAACATGCACACAAACCATGCATATGCATAAAAGCAGGCTAAATCAACCGGCTGAATGACACCATTCAGCCGTCTGATTGCTAGAACGTAGAATATTATTTTACGTAGTTTCAGCCAGCTGTATGGTATCATTCAAACGGCTAAATAAGGCCAAAAATAGCCTATTTGCTTACTGTATCGAATTTAAAGTAAATCAGAAGGCTGAATTGAAAATTCAGATGGTAGATTATCTATAACGGCTAGTTTTCTGAAGGGATGCTTCTCTTGAATGAAGAGAAACATCATCTAATCTAAAGGTTGCATCTATTTCTTTTAATCGTTCCTTTTCATCAATGACTACAACTCTTAAAACTCTATAAATAGAGTCTAGAATTCAACAAACAACTTACTTAACTGATTTTAATGTTCTTGAATTATTATCTCTTATTCTCTATTTTCAATTTGCACTCAAACTGCATACAATCTCTGATTATTGATCACTCTATCTTCCACATTCTTCAAACACATTACACTATATATCATAAAGGAGAATATTATAGGAAGATAGTACTTAATTGACTTATCAGTGCTATTTAAAGAGCATACTACAGTCAGATACTTTAGTTTATTTGTAAAGAAATCATGTTTGGTTGCTCAAGTGGTATTGCTTAGGTGGTAGAAGTTCTGTTCGGTAGCTTAGGCGGTGTAAACATTTTCCTCCAGGTTAAGTGAAAGTTGCTAGTTTAATTCCAAAAGGAGTCTGGGACTGGACGTAGAATGGGAGTTCGAATTAGTATAAAAGTCTCCGGTGTCATTTACTTTACTGCATTATTTATTTACTTTGTTTTTATTCCACACAAGTAGTTTATAAATTCATCCATATTACATGATCATATAGCACAGTCACTTTCAATTGGTTTCAAAGTAAGGTCATCTTATAACCTTAGCATAGTTATATAATATTGTAATATAGAAAACAACATTAGCACAATAACTAACACAAGTTTCCTTTAAGGTCAATCTACTACACAACCACTACTATTTAACGGTATGAATTATAATTATTGGCCTATTAGGATGAGAAATATATATACAAGCTAATAGTTATGAAACATGGAATATTACTCAAACTGAATATACCATACCTACTATATAATATTCATAATGGTCTAACACACAAAAATTGGATGTTACTGCAAATGCTAAAGCTATGAATATGTTATACTGTGCATTAGACAAGAATGAGTTTAATAAAGTGAGCATGTGTAAAACATCTTATGAAATTTGGTGTACACTTAAGATTACACATGAAGGTACTAACAAAGTAAAGCAGAGTAAAATTTCTATGCTTAAAAATAAGTTCCAGAATTTCAAAATGAAGCAAGATGAATAAATAAATGAAATATACTCTAACTTCCAAGATATATATATATATATATATATATATATATCTCGTTATCTTTTAGAATTGGGAGAAACATATACAGACTTTGATATTGTTTCAAAAACCTTCAACTCTCTAACAGATGAGTGGGAATGAAAAGTCTTAGAAATCGAAGAAGCTAACAACCTTTCAACCATTAAACCAAAGGAGTTGATAGAAAATCTAATGTCTTATGAAGTTAATCTCCAGGCTAAATGAGTATAGGCTTAAGATAAGAAGAATTTAGCATTTCATGTAGAAAATGATAAATCAAATTTAGATGAGGAAGATATGGCATTCATTGCTAAAAATTTCAAAAAGTTTTTGAAATTCAGATAGAGCAACAAATTCAGAAACAACAAGAACAGCTCCAGCAACAATAACAACAACAAACCATCATCTTCTGCTCTATATTGTACGAGTGACACAAGAAAGCCCACATCAAGAAAGACTGTCCGGATTGAAAGAGAGACAAATTTAAGCACAAGAAAGACAGATTCAAAAAGAAAGCTTCTCTGTCACATGGGACGATTCAGAATCACCTTCATTATCAGATAGTCACTCAGATAGCTATACGGAACAAGCCAATTTATGTTTTATTACCATAAATGATGAGGTAAGTAATCTAACTTTTGATGACTTATTGGAAATAAACTCTGAATTACTTTACAAATTGAGAAACATCAAAAGAAAATATAAAGAAACTCTTGAAAAATTATATAGGACTGAAATTGAGGTAGATATGTTAAAAGATAAGAAACAAATTTTAAAAGAAGAACTTGAAACTACTAAAGAATCTTATTCTAATACGACATCTCAACTCTCTATGTTAAGTCAAGAGATAGAAACTCAGAAAGAAAAGAATGTTGCTCATTTAGTTGAAAATCATGATCTTAAAGCTAATATTAAAATATTGGAATTAGATAATTCTAGTCTTAAAGCAAAATTAGATGATATTGCCAAGAATGTCTCTAATTTTAATAAAGGTAGAGAAAATATTTCTAAAATTATAGAAAATTCTCAAACAGTTTCAAATAAAAGAGGATAAGGATATAAGCAAGCTTATAAAATTATTCCAAAGAAAAAGGATTCCTTATATAACAATTTCAAAACGAAGAATAATACTATTGAAAAATCGATTTCAAAAGTTACAAATTATTCTAAATCAATTAAGATTTGGGTTCCTAAAACAAATAATTCTTTGATTAGAAATAAATATATAAAATCTTTTATAGAAACTGTTTACAAAAATAAAAAACTTATTTTTAAAAGAAATTCTAAACCCTCTTGGGTTTGGTTTCCTAAGACCTGACTTTTTAGGACCCAAATATAACGGTGGGTGCCAATGTTGATTTTATATTTTGCAGGTACCACCTAGAAAGAGAGAAAAATGGATATTGGACAGTGGTTGCTCAAAACACATGATAGAAAACAAAGAGATGCTAACAAACATTACCTACTCAGATGGAGGATCTGTCACTTTTGGAGACAATTCCAAATGATATATCATCGACAAAGGCGATGTGAGCAATAATGGTATATCTAATTTACCTCTTATTACAAATGTTTTATTAGCTAAAAATTTAAAACATAATTTACTTAGCATCAGCCAACTGTGTGATAAAGGATTCAATATATCTTTTTCTGAAAATAAATGTATCATTTTTGACCAAAATAAAAATATTATTTTTGAAGATTTTAGAGATAAAAATATATATGTTTTGAATATGAATATAAATTACAATACTAATATGTGTTTAATAGCCAAAGAAAATGATCCTTGGTTATGACACAAAAGGTTTTAATTTCAAAGCTATAAACAAATTATCTAAAAATGAATTAGTAAAAGGTTTACCAAAGATGAATTTTAAAGTAAACAATATTCGTGATGCTTGTCAATTAGGAAAATTATCAAAATCATCCTTTAAATCAAATAAAAACATTTCTACTGTACAATCACTTGAACTATTGCATTTGGCTCTTTTCGAACCAACTCAAGTTTAATCTATAAATCATAGCAAATAGGTGTTTGTTATAGTAGATGATTTTTCAAGATATACTTGGACTAATTTTCTGGAAAAGAAAAGTGACATTTTTGAAAATTTCAAAATTTATTCTAAAAGAATTCAAAATATCAAAAATTAAAAAAATTAAAAATACTAGAAGTGGTCATGGAGGTGAATTCGAAAATAAAGCTTTTGAACATTTTTGTAATAAAAGGAAATTTACCATAGTTTTTCTTTTCCTAAAACACCATAGCAAAATGGAGTTATAGAAAGGAAAAATAGAACTTCACAAGAATGTGCAAGAATTTTATTAAACGAAAGTGCTTTACTAAAACATTTTTGGGCAGAAGCTGTAGTAACTTCCTGTTATGTTCTGAATCATGTTTCCATACGATCACTAACTAAACACAATCCATATGAACTATTTCATAAAAGAACGCCAAATATTTCATATTTAAAGTTTCTGATGCAAAATTTTTTATTTTGAACACAAAAGATTAGCTTGGAAAAATTCAATCCAAAATCCGATGAAGGAATTTTCATAGGATATTCGGTATGATAAGGCTTATCGAATTTTTAATAAAAGAACTAAAACAACCGAAGAAACACTTCATGTTTCCTTCGATGAAAATTTTAAGTTTAAAAGAATTTTGAGGATGATAAGATAATAACTAAGACGGTTACAAATACAATTACTCAAAATAATTTTGAAGAAGATGAAAACTATATTCATAATTTTGAAGAAAATGAAAACATTTTTCATAATGAAAATGAATTATGATCTCCTCCTTGGATTTTACGAGATCATCCAGTAGAAAATATCATACGTGAAATTAATTCACATATCAGAACTAGAAATCAACTTACTCAAGTGGGTCATGAAGCATTCCTTTCTAATATTGAACCTCAAAATGCAAAACAATGAACAAGGTGTTCCTCAACTTCGTGGCACAAATATCGCTTCCTCTTAACAACCATACCAAGAAGAAGAAGAGGAGAATGACGATTCCATTCAAATAATTGGCCCAGATACCACATCAAGACAAGCCATTATCACCCTTTCCAGTAATCAATCCAAACTTCATCGTGACATCAAATCACTTGAAAAGAAGACTGAAAAGAAATTCAATCCTATCAAAGGATTTCTTAACGGGATTTGCGACGCAATTTCTTTCTCTGGTTCAGCATTTACCAAAGCTTATAATCTAGCTCCTTTCCAATGGTCTCCTTCGAGCTTTGAAAATGGAGATGATGATGACGATGATCCTTCTATCTAGTTTTCTTTTATGCTCTATGAACTTTTATGATATTTTGGTATGTAATATTCTTTTAAGACTCCTATGGTTATACGTGTTTGTGTGATATTGTGACTATGTGATGTTGTGACAATGTTTCTGTGATGTTATGACTATTATGTTTTGTTTTAATTCCTTTTTCTGTCTACGTGCTGTTATTTTAAGTATTTCTTTTATGTATGTAATATATCCATCTCTTTTATCGATGAAAAAGGGGGAGAAAATTGGTATATATTTGTTAAAAAAATTATGCATATAGATAGGGGGAGTTTTCATGCAAGTTTCATGGCGATATAAATATATTACTTTTACTTATATAATTGTCGTCATCAAAAAAGGGAGAATGCTAGAATCTCGATTTTCATCGTTTTGTTTGTGACAACTGTATAAGACAATATTCTTGTGCACTAACCATTCATGCAGAAGATTCATTGAAGATTCAGATTCAGAAAGCTATAGAGTTGTTATCCTTTTGTTTAGAGTCTATATATTATTAGAAACATGTTAAAATCTCTCTGAAATGGTATATATACACTAACATGCACGCAAACCATGCATATGCACAAAAGCAGGCTAAATCAGTCGGCCGAATAACACCTTTTCAGTCGTCTGATTGCTGAAACATAGAATATTTTTCTATGCAGTTTCAGCGGGCTGAATGGTGTCATTCAGACGGCTGAATAAGGCCAAAAATAGCATATTTGCTTGCTGTATCAAATTTAAAGTAAATCATAAAGCTGAATTGAAAATTCAGACGGCTGATTATCTATAACGGATAGTTTTCTAATAGGATGCTTCTCTTCGACGAAGAGAAACATCATCAAATCTAAAGGTTGCATCTGTTTCTTTTCATCGTTTCTTTTCATCAACGATTGCAATTCTTAAAACTCTATAAATAGAGTCTAGAATTCAACAAACAACTTACTTAACTGATTTTAGTGTTCTTGAATTCTTATCTCTTATTCTTTATTTTCAATTTGCACTCAAACTGCATATAATCTCTGATTATTGATCACTCTATCTTCCACATTCTTCAAGCAGATTTCACCATATATCATAAAGGAGAAAATTATAGAAAGATTGTACTTAATTGACTTATAAGTGCTATTTAAAGAGCATACTAAAGTCATATACTTTTATTTATTTATAAAGAAGTCCTGTTCAGTTGCTCAGACGGTATAAGTCCTATTCGGTTGCTTAGGCGGCAGAAGTCAGGTTCGGTAGCTCAGGCAGTGTAAACCTTTTCCGCCAGATTAAGTGAGGATTGCTAGTTTAATTCCATAAGGAGTTTGGGACTAGACGTAGAATGGGAGTTCGAACCAGAATAAAAATCTCTGGCATTTTGCTGCATTATTTATTTACTTAGTTTTTATTCTGCACAAGTAGTTTATAAATTCATCCATATTATACGATCATATAGCATAGTCACTTTCAACATCAGCGTTCTCGAAACTCCCAGCCTCATGTCTTCGGGGATGATAGCATACCTCCTCCAAATGCAGGAACCGATTAGCCTTCCTATAGAAAATATCCATTGTCGACGGTGGTTTCATTTCCAACCCTCTCCCGAAGTTGGTCTCGGGATGAATCCCTCTGATCAATGCCATCAGTAATGTGTCAATATTGAGATTTGTTACTCCATCATAGCTATATGGAACCAGTTCAAGAAATCCTTTAATGTCTCTCTGGCTCCTTGGAAGAGGTTTGATAATGACGTCACATCTCTCGGACAATGTAAATTGAATTGCTAAAGAAATTTTTGCGACAACTCAGCGAAAGACGATATGGACCTCGGTGGGAGCCGAATGAACAACATCATCGCTACATCCTCTAGGAAAATTGGAAAGCAACGACATCTAATGGCATTAAACGCTCTAGCTTAGTCCATATACGACTTATACTTCATCAAGTGCTGCCTTGGATCTATCTTAACATTGTACAATGGCATTATAGACCTCCGTGGATATATCACGGGCAAAATGTTCTCAATAAATGGATTCCGACTAGGAGAAGTACCAATTAATTGTTGCTTCTAAATCGGTTCTCACTTACAAGTCTCTTGACCACATCTTCCAAGTATTCTACAGGTTTGACTAAACGATGGTAATAGATGTCCACCCCAAGTGTTCGGCTCAACAAAGGCTCTCGGGTATGCTTCTGATACCTGGGCTCTCCAAACTCCAAGAGATCCATTCTAACGGCCTCCTTGTTTGATTCCCAAGCACTACATCATTAGCAGTAGCTTGATTTTCTAGATTCTAATATCAATAGCATGTCTAAATGTCACATCCATGCCACCCTCCAAAGGCCCACTCCGGGAGCCAACATTAGCTGGACTAGTACCGAACCGCCCTCTTGGATTGATACAAATCCACAAAACCGAGCCATAGGTTTGTCTTATCCTTTGATTTGAGGTCTTAACCATGTTTTGAGTCTTCTTCTGCTTCTTATCTCTCCATATTTGCTCGGATAGTGAGGAACTTTCAGATGTTGAACTTGAATGGTCTATGTTCCTCCTACACCTCCTATAATTGTTCCGAGTTAGTTTATTCGGCAACCTCAACCTCTGCTGCATCTACTAGTTCATCTCATTGCAGTCATCTAGAATCTATCATCCATTTTCTTCATCATACGATCCCGTCCATTCTAGTCACGACTTTATTTGGATTTTGGATCTCAGCTTGCTTTGGTTAGGCAACCCATCCACATGGTGAGTGTCTTCGTTCTCAACATCATTAGTAGCTTTGGTAGTTGTAGCACATTCTCTACTTAATGGGGCAATGGTGAATAAATTCTCTTAGATTATTGGAAATCTAAATAGCAGAACTGTAAGGTTGGAAAAATAGATCAATCTCTCGGATCTAAGAAACCCAATAGTTTATAATGGATCAAAGAAGCCTGAGAATATCATTCTCAATGAAAGCACCAAAATGTTTGTATTAAAAATGGAACAAACATCTAGAAGACTATGTAGAGAATAAAAAGTGAAGAAAAATAAATGAAAAATGAGCAAGGAAAAAACACAACGTTTATAGTCATTTGGCTAATCTTGGCATACGTCCACGTAGTGATTTTATTGCTTAGATCACTAAATCACAAGCATTTGTTCTTGTGGATCGGTATAAATTCGACAATGATTACAAGAAATTAGAATAGCAAATTTATGAGCTAAAAAAGTCCGTAAAAATAAGCCATTAAGGGACACTAGAGGCATTGTAAATAGGAAGGACTTGCCTCCCCTTTTATTAATAATATATCTCATTTCTTGAACCAATGGAACCATGTTCTTGTAAGAAAACCGTCGAGTCGACGGGGAAAGTCAACCAAACCACTGGATCGACGAAGAAAATCAATACATGTCATCTGAGAACTGGCATTGCTCCAACGATGTCGGGAAGGCCCATAATTTCTAAAGCCTCAATGTTGCTCCGACAACATCGGGAAACTCATTAATTTATACAGCCTCGGCATTGCTCTGGAAACATCGAGAAACTTATTGTTCCCTGAAGAGTTGCTTCTAGAACCTATGGATCTATGTTCTAGCAAGCATCTCTCCCTCCTGCACCACCAATAAGCCGCATATTGCTGCTTGAACCGATGGAACTGCATTCAAGTATGCAATACACTTTGTGCGCGACTAATAAGTCGCACACTGCTACTTGGACTGATGGAACCACGTTCTTGCTAGCAACACACATCCCACACAGTCGAAAAAATACTTCTCAATCTTCGGATGGGGAGTATATACCCTCAAACTGCCAGATCGATGGAAAATCGATTTGGAATTTCCTAAGAACTGATGTTGCCCCTGCAATACCAGAAAATCCTTTTATTCTCTAGTAACCGATGTTCCCCCAGTAACATCGAGAGCTCATCCAAAATTTCTAAGTATTGACATTGCTCCAGCAGCATCGGGAAAGTTTCCTATCACGGGATTGGTGGCAATCGGCCTTGCTTTAGCAATATCATGAAAGTCCAAATCCTTGGATCAGGGGCAACACCTGAGGAAAGTCCAAGTACTTGAGCTGTTCGATAGTTTCCAAAGACAGAAACTGATGTGCGAACAGGATCTCAACACTGAACTTGGAAGAACCCGATCATAGTTAAGGAATGGAATGATCGGAATTGAGTGTGAGGACCACGGTTCTCGGAGACAGGAGCCTACGGTGCGACCCAGACTGGGAGCAACCGAACGAGTTGCCCATAACAAACGATCTCCAACAAAATGCTAGAACCCTGAGTTTGGAGTAACCGGCCCTATGGGGTAGGGGGCATTTATACACCAACGCATGGTTGACATAGGCTAAACCGAGATACACACAGCTCTGTTATGCCAAAAAGTTATTTTGGCAAATCATGATGGAGCCAAGCAATATAATATGTTAAATAAATGCAGGAATACCATTTACATGCACTGAGTTGCGATAAATGAAGATATGGTACAGACGCAGAAGTATATGATATAGCAAATTGCAATACATGCAATCATATTAACACATAAGCAGTTATTTATAAACAAGCACAATACATAGAATGCAAGAAAAGTACACATGAGAGATTACAATAGAAATGACAATCTTTCATTACTAATATCATTTTATATATAGCCTTAACAAACAGCGGGGGCCGTTTCTCTACAGCGCCGACCAATTTCAGATATCACACAACAAAAAACCAATCAAAACAGAAAGTACATACTCTATACTTATACAGACTCGATCGACTCAAAAAGTATACAAAAATCGTAAATGCTCCCCTCCACTGGAACTCGATCACATCATCACTTCTTCCCACCATGGTCACCTTTACCGTCCTTGCCCGAACGAGTCAGAATCTTCTTCCTCTTGCTTTCCTTGCCAAGGGCAATGGCACTCTCTAAGGATGTGGACTCTCCTCCCGTGGCAGGACCAGACCCCTTAGATGCTCCTATAGTGGCGTCTCCATCCTTTAACATCTGGAGCTTGATGACTTCTCATAGCATATACCTGTAAAAATAAAATGTGTATTTGTGTGTATGATTGCATATTTGTTGGGAAACATAAACTGGAGGTTCTAACAATCTTTCCTTTTTTATGATGATAACTATACAATCAAAAGAGGAAGAATTATTATATTTCTCTTCCTTTATGTATATGTATAAATTCTTTCCCCTTTGTCATTATCTAAATGGAAGGAATGATATAAGATATATAAAAATTAAATAGAAATTTAGTAGCATGTTATATATAAGATCATGAATATTTAAAATTAAATAAGGAAGTTCAAATAGAAACAGAGGCCAATGTAGTAGGAGTTTTAAATATTTAAACAGATAAGCATAAGCATAAATAATGGAAAAATAGTAAAAAGATAGAAATACTAATTGTGCTAGTTTGAAGAGTAAGATAAGATTCCATAATTTTCATGGTATTCTCAAAAAGATGAAGGATCTTGTTCGTATGTGCATAGCCATTGTGTTTGGTCATTGTATTTCTCATCTTCTTGAATGAAGAGCGCTTGGAACACCATGTGTGATTGTTGTTGGAAATGCGGAGTATCAGATATGTACATATCATCAATGTCTTCTTCCTCCTTAGGTTGTTGTTGCATAAGAGTCTTTCATCTATCACCTCTGTCGTGAGAAGTTCCTTCGAGAGAAGCTTGAGAGTGATAAATTGGTGTATGTGCACGAGGTGGCGGTGTAGGTGAAGGCGAGGATGATGAGCGAGAAGATGATCAACCACGTACTTTTCGCATAACCTTCCCTAAAGTGGAAATAAGCTTGTTCAAAGTTTTTCCATTTTTGTCATTGATGTGCACGTAAAGTGTATATTTTTAATTTCATATTTAATCTACTTTTAATTAAATAAATGTCATAATTAGATATTTTTACATGATTTTACCAAAATCCAAATATCATCAAGTCATCATTCATTCATCTTCATTTAAGGGTAAGATGGCAATTTTGTGCATATATTAATTTTGAGGATATCTGTTTGCATATTTTAGTTTTATTTGTAGGAATGAAAAATGGAAGAAGCCTTCATGAAGATATGCATGCACAAGAGAAGAAGGCAAATGAAGATGGAAATAAATGGATTCATGGAATCATGAAGGACTTCACCTACCCATTTATCATAATCCACAATTAGGACCTAATGCACAAGTTAGTAGAGATTAAAGTCACATGCACATTTAATGGAAGATTAAGCTCATGCTAACGACTACTTGGAGGTTACACTTCTTATGGGGTATTTTGAGTAGTTCCTTAAAATATGGATTAGGGCTTTTGGCATGTATAAATAAGACTCTTATGTTCATGTAGTAAGTTTTATCTACTTATCATATTATGCAAGTTGTAGCCTCAAATAAAATGAGAAATAAAATGGCTTCCTAAGCCTCTTCTTTTTCTACATGCTCTTTCATTTTGTGTTCATTTTTATTTACATGTTTTCTTCATTTTCATGTCAGTAGATTAATTTTCTTTTTAATGCACTTAGTTTAATTTTATTTTTATGCAAGTAGTTTAGTCTTCTTTTCTTTTTATTAGCTCTTACTTTCCTTGCTTTTTAATGTTGCAATCTATATGTGTTTAAATGATAACATAAATGAGTAGCTAAACCCCTTCAATTCAGGGGTAATGAAGCTCTCTAATTCATGTAGATTCAACATATTTGCTTATTTATATCTTTTTTTATGCTTCGTGAAAAATTAGATTATGATGTAAGTTTATTAGTGAATTTAGCAGTCTATGTTGTTTATCACAAATAGACTATTCTTATTCAAACATAAACACAATTTACATCATTAACCAACTAAGTGATTATGATCATGAAATTAAAATAGAAGTAAAATTTGATGATCTATATTACTAATAAAAAATAGTAAATAGATCATGCTTAAAATAGACAGTTGTTTTAGTTTCATATTCATTTTCATTACATTCAACAAGTGGTTTTAGTTGTTGCATCAAAAGTTTGATGCTTTAAGTTATGTTAATCAATAATATAAATAGATTATACTTATGATAAATACATCAATAATTCTATTTAGATTAAAACGAGAGATCATAGATAAAATTTTGCGTTGATTTATGTGAAAGGATAAGAGTGGATTTGCTCTAAATTGTCTTTTTCTCATATTTCCATTCACTTTGTTGTAGCTAGTTTTAACATTTTTCTTAGCTTAAAACAATCTCAAGTTTGTTTAGTTTGATTGAATAGAATTTAAAATCACTTTAATTCCCTACGGATTGATACGTACTCGTCACGTACTAAAATTGTACGCCATGCGCTTGCGGTTATTTTTATCACATAATCTTTAGACGATCTTCTAACCGATAGTCGTCGTTCAAACAAGTTTTTAACGCCGTTGCCGGTAATCGATTTGATTTTAATTTTACTCTTTAAATTATTATTTTTGTTTGATTTTTTTTTTTTTTGTATTTTCATTTTATGTGTTGATTTGCATTGTGGAAAAAAAAAAATCAGTGCTTTATGTTTGCATTTTAATCGTGTGCTTGTTGTTTTTCTAGTTGCTTTTGCATTTCTAGTTAAAAACAAAAGGAATAAACATACAAGTTCAAAACCAAAAAAAAAATTATTAATTTACATTTGCATTTGCATTTTACATTTACAATTTTACATTTACATTTTATCACTGCCCCTTCAAACATCCCACACTTCAACCTGCACAACTTCCTATTGCCACTGTTACAGCCTCCCTCTCCTCTGCCCACATCTTCTTGCAACAACAACGTCACAACAATCATTCCAAAACTTCCCTTACCTCTGTCCACTACCTGAAATGCTTCTGTCTGCATACAACACTGCCAACACCCATTCCTCCATAACCATATTCACCTCAAAACTGCTCCTCTGCCCCTGCTGCACATTCTCTTCCACGAATAACAACCTTGACCACGAAACCTCCTGAACCATCATCACACTACACCTGCCCACCAGCAACCACATCAGCATACACTTCCACACTTGCCTGCACATTTATGTGCATATCCATCACCATACATCGTATAAACAACCTCCTCACATCATAATTGTGCATTGCAAACTTCTTGAACCACCCTCAAAACTTCCTTACACCTCTGCCATCTCCTATCCTGTTACATCTAACTACAACTCACCAACCAAATTCCAGCCTTCAATATCACACCAACCACCACATCAATGCCCCAATTCCTCTTGCTGACCACTCCAAACTGTCACACCTCAATACCATCCTCAAACTGCAAACACTACCCACCATTCCTCTATAAACATCAATACAACGCTGTTGCACATCAACTACTCGAACTATCACTACACTACAAGTTCACCATAGCCTCTGCCACAAAACAGTCACTACAATCTTCCTCTGCATCACCCTCCTATACTTCTGCCACTTACTCCACCCCCATCACCACTAACTGTCAATCAAATCAGCAACTTGCCTCTACCCCGACAACATCCTCATGACATCAACAACAACTACTGCACTGCCAACACAGACTCCCGGCCATCACCTGAATACAATACATTTCATCACTTTACCTTCATCCTACTACCAAATAACTTCAAACAATCCTCCATCAACACCCTACCTCATCAGTGTACCACTAACTCATACAACTTGCATACCAGCCATAGCCTGTCACTAGTAACCAAACACTTCCCAAAAACCATCCAAACTGCCAAGACCACTTCTGGCATCAACAACTTCACCATCATCAACTTCACAATCCAAACCATACAAACTTCCACTGCCATACACACTGCAACACATCCTCCATCACCTCTACAATCACCTTATTACGGCTAACACTTCCTGCCATTTCACCCCTTGCTCCTCCGCCATAACATTACAACTCTGCCTTCACTTCTTTACTGCTTATTCTTCCATCTACCTCTACTACAGAATTGCTCCTCCACTTCTAACTACCACTACCATACACTCAACACCCAAACCCGCAACTAAACCCACTTCCAAAACCGCGATCTCACCAACTCAAAACCGCGACCTCACTATTGAAATCACAAACCCGAACCACCCAAATCCAACCGGAACCTACCAAACCTTCCATCGGAAACACCACTAATCAAATTCCCAATTCACGAATCAAAGACCCATTTCAATAATAGTTAAACAACTCCCCCAATCACGCACTTCAACAACTGGCATCAAAACCCCAACAACCAAATTCCCAATTCAAACACCCAAAATCCCCATAAATCCCCATCGAATTATAGCACTGAATATCATCTCATAGCGCCTGAACTCAACACCAACCAAATATCAAATTCCAGTTCAGCCCTTCTCGAGAATTCGATTCAAAGCTGCAAACTTTTTCTTCTTTTTCTCTTTGCCTCTTTTCTTCGCATCTATTTTTGGTTTAAAAAGAAAAAAAAATGCTTATCGTCTTTCATTTGCCAAAGAATGGGATTAGTTTTTAAGGTTGAGTAGTGGGCCTTGTTGAAACAGGCCGAGGATAGTTTGGATCAAGTTGAGTTCTTACAATTTTTTTTGTTTTAGTGCATTCATTTTTTTATTAAAAAAAGAGACTTTTTCTTTGTTAAAAACAAAGTTTGCTTTGTTTTTTTAAAAAAGGAACATTTATTAGGGTTTAAGTTAAGTTATTTTGTTTTGTTTTGTTAATTGTTGAAGTTATTTATTTTATTTTGTTTTAAAAGTTGAGTTCTTTTGTTTAATTAAAATTTCATTTTCTATTTAATTCTTCTTGATCTAAAAAAATAATTTTCCTTTTTCAACTTTTCAGGTAGCAAAGCAGAAAATCTTAAGGAAAAGGATTGATGTTAACAAATTGCAATGCCTTGCTTGCTTGCTTATAAAAAATAAAAAATAAATCGCTGCTTTAAAAAATTGCTAATAATTCCAAATGCTCTGTTATCGTGCTCTTATCACATGTTTTTATTTTCATTGCATTGTTGGTAGCTTGCGTTATATAAAAAAATTCAAAAACAAAAATCAAATTTCATTTGTAGTTGCATTGTTAAAATCACGTTTAATTTTTGTTTTGCATTCATATCATCTTATTTTCTTTTTTTATCGGCAACACCCAAATCCACATAAGCTGGGAGATTTCATCACCTCTTTCTTGGCCCATAAATTGCATTTCATTCTAAAATTTGCTAATAATAACGGTTAGACATTTGACTTAAGGGAGTCACGAGCTTACCTAGGGATTAATTATATCTTGACAAGTTGTCTTTTTTGAACAATTTATTTTCTTGGTGTCTAGTTTACAGCAGAGCAATAAACATATATAAATATCATGGTGATTCGTAAAAATTATAGTGATTGTTTCTCCAAAGGTACTTAAACGTTCGGTTGCATTACTACAGTGATTTGTGATGCACCGATAACTCTTGTCTGTTACCTGGCTAAGAAATAACTTGTTGGATTAAGACAAAGTGTGATTATAAAATTTTGGATTAGGAGCTACTAAGGACAGAAATTTTGTAATTAAGTTCTTGCATTCATTTAGTTGCATTAGTTCATGCATATTTAAAAAAAATTGAAAATTCAGAAAACAAAACATAATTCAAACCTCTCTTTTGAAAATTAAATACTTTTTGGTAAATATTTTTCCCTTTATATATATATATATATATATATATATATATACACATATATATATATCAAGCAATTTCACACTTCATTTTCTAAACCTTGCTTTCTCTTAAATTCGATTCTAACTTCTTTCTCTTCTCGACTTTTCTTGTGCATTAGTATTAGACTCGTGACACAATAACAAATCGATGGACTCGTGACACAACAACTAATCGTTTAACTGAAACAAATGATCCTCCTAAAATGGCGAACGAGAATGCTCCTCAAACACTTATGAATAGAATCTTTCTCGATAGAGTTTCTATTCTTTCTTGGATCACGTTTCTCGCCATAATGGGTAACCATTTTGAAATTGATTCAAACCATATTGCCAAACTCCCAAAAAATTTCAATTTTGAACACGATGACCATTACATCTTCTTGACAAATTTGGAACAAGTCTACACAACCATCAAACTCCAACAACTTTGTAATGATGGAAGCAAACTCTGATTAATTCCATTTGCGCTTACCGGTTACGTTGAAAAAGGTTGTGCAGCTTACCATCAAACTCAATTAAAATTTGGGAAGAATCCATTAAAGTCTTCTTGAAAAAGTTCCACCTATTGGAAAAAATGGTTAAAATCCGGAAAGAAATCATAAATTTTCATCAATTCAGGGAAGAACATTTTGGAAACTATTTTGAAAAGGCAACTTTTTCGCCTAACATCATGGCGATGCTTGGCAATTTCTTGAAAACCTAGCCGAAAAATCATCCCAATGGAAACATTCTAACAAAAAAAATCAAATTATTCATGATCAAACACACACTTAATAGGATCATCTTTGGCTTTGGAAACTAAGATCGACGTAATGATCAATACATTCGACAACGTTCTCATCCAACCAAGAATCAAGCTTTTCAACCCATTTGTTATAAATGTAACGATTCGAATCACACAGCCGATTAGTGCCCTAATTCGATCGAACAACTCAATGCTTTCAATAAAGTTAAGAATAATCCGTTTTCTCCAACATACAATCTAGGTTGCAGAAATCATCCAAACTTTGCTTGGAACCAAAATAATCCCAACACTAATTTGGTTCGTCCTAATTTTCAAGCATTTTTGAATAATGCTTCTGATCCTCCATTTCAACCCATTCATTTTCAACAAAATTTTATGAGTCCATCTCAAAATCAACCGCAACAATCTTATGCTCCCAAAGATGATAAACGATTAAGTTCACTTGAGAAAAATCTTGAAACTTTGGCTAAAACAATGACTTAAAGCCTCCAAATAGACAGTAATTTGCAAAATTTGTTAACCTCGTACATTCAAAATACGAGTTAATCAATTGCAAAAGTTGAAATGAAAATGAGTAAATTAGCCACATCGGTGGGTGAACGTGACAGGGACACATTCCCAAGTCAGCTGGTTCCAAATCACAAAAATCAAAACACGACTTCGATTCAAGCCCATGTTGTTCAAGATAGCAACGTAACCCAAATGAGTGTTATCATCACTTTGTGTTCCGTTAAACAAATCAATAATCAAGTCGTAACACCAAATGATTTACTGGAAACTCCTCTCGATGCTTCTAAAAAATAAACGAATCGGAACAAAACGTTGATCCAAGCATTGAATAAAATTCCACTCCAAATCCTTCTTCTACTCAAGTAGACCCACCTATTGAGTATCGTGTTCCATCTCCACATTGTTTTGACCAAAGAAACACTCTGACCAAATGGAAATGATGTTTGAAATTTTCAAATAAGGCAGAGTTAACATCCTGCTTCTTAATATCGTTCAACAAGTCCCAACTTACGCTAAATTTCTCAGAGACTTATGTACCCAAAAACGACACACTCATGCACCCAATAAAGTCTTCTAGCTGCTGGACTTAGCGAAGTCTTGTCCCAATCAATTCCCATTAAATATAAAGGTCCTGGATGTCCGACGATCTCTTGCACGATAGGAGACAAAATGATTAACAAATGCTTACTCGATTTAGGTGCGAGTGTTAGTTTGATTCCTTATTCAGTTTACTAACAACTTGGCTTAGGTAAACTAAAACTGACAAAAGTAACTCTTTAATTTTCCGATCGTTCCATTAAGAAACCTATGGGAGAAATTTGGAACGTACTCATCAAAATTGGTCAATTCATATTCTCGGTCAATTTCACCGTTTTGGAGACTCAACCCATGAATAATCATACGAGTCAAATTCCACTGATTTTAAGCTGACCTTTCTTGGCCGCTTCGAATGCTCTCGTCAATTGTCAAAACGGTTAGATGAAAATTTCTTTTGGAAACATGAATTTGGATCTTAACATTTTCAATCTTGAAAATCTACCAAACAAACCACATGACCAAACGTTGGAAGTTAGCTTCATTGAAGAAAAATTGGATAACGAAACAGTTGAGCTTAACAATGAACGCGAGACCGAATATGAACAACTGTTTCAAGATGAGCCTAACGAAATTGAAAATGCACCTCCATTTGAACCCCATACTGTTGATTCAGAACTTCAAGTTAATTCTTTGATTGGGTAAACCCTAAGATTGGACCTTAAACCCCTTCCCATTCAGTTTAAGCACGCATGCTTAGGTGACAGCAAAACATTTTCCATCATAATCTCTTCCACTCTTTCTCTTGATCAAGAAGTTTCCCTTTTTTTAATTATGAAAAACAAAGAAGCAATTACATGGTCAATCACTGATATGAAGGGAATCAGCCTACTCTTGTTCAACATCGCATCCATTTAGTTGACGACGCCAAGCCTGTTCATGACGGGCAACGAACACTTAACCCAAAAATGAAGGATGCAGGTCATGGTGAAATTCTTAAATTTCTTGACAATGGTATCATATACTCAATCTATGATAGTTTATGGGTTTCATGTTGTGTCGAAAAAGTCTAGACTAATCGTTATCAAGAACGATTCCAACGAACTTATTCCAAATCGTGCTCAAATGGGTTGGCATGTTTTCATTGATTATCGAAAACTAAACGCTGTAACACATAAAGATCACTTCCCTCTAACTTTTATCGACCAAATTCTTGAACATTTAGCAGGCCATAAATTCTATTGATGGTTATTTTGGCTATAACTAAATTCCAATCGCTCTCGAAGATCAAGATAAAACAACTTTCACGTGTCCATTTGGCACTTTCGCTTATCGACACATGCCTTTTAGCCTTTGCAACGCTCCCGCTACATTTCAAAAATGCATGGTCAGCATATTTCTGACATGATTAAACGCTTTCTTGAAGTGTTTATAGATGATTTTTCTATCTCAGAAAACTTTTTTTTCTGAGTGCTTACACCACCTTGAATTGGTTTTTAAACAATGCAAGGAAAAATACATAACGCTAAATTAGGGAAAATGCCACTTTATGGTCATTCAAGGCATAGTCCTTGGACTCATCATTTCAAATAAAGGCATTGAGGTTTATAAGGAAAAAATCGATGTCATTGCAAATCAACCCATTCCCAAATCTGTTAAAGAAATTCACTGTTTCCTAGGACACGCTAGTTTCTAACGACGTTTTGTAAAAGACTTCGGTAAAATTGCTCGACCTCTTGCGACACTTCTTGGGAAAGACGTTCCTTTCAACTTTAACTTCGATTGTGTCTCTTCTTTCGAACATCTACAAAACAAAATTATTTCTGCTCCAGTAATTCGCTCAATGAATTGGGCACTTCCATTTGAAATAATATGTGATGCTTCGAACTTTGCAGTTGGCGTTGTCTTAGGAAAATGCATCAGTAAGATCCTTCACGTTATAATATGCTAGTATGACTTTGAACGATGCTAAACTCAATTACATGACCACTGAAAAAGAGCTACTAGCGGTAATCTTTGCACTCAAAAAATTTCGACCTTATTTGATTGGCTCATACATTACTGTTTACACTAACCATTCCGCACTTAAATACCATTTCACTAAACGGATGCTAAGTCTCATTTGATCCACTGGATCCTTTTATTATAAGAATTTGACCTTACAATCAAAGATAAAAAAGGTCCGACAATGTCATTGCTGATCATTTGTCTTGTCTTCCAAAAGCACCATCTTCTCTACCGATCAATAAGAACTTTCCTGATGAACAACTCCTTTATGTTTCTGTCAATCCTTGGTATGACGACACAGTGAAATAACTAGTCACAAAGGAAACTCCTTCATTTTGGTCGAAATAAGATAAATATAAAAAAATTTCCAAGTCAAGTACTTCTATTAGGAGGATCCGTACTTGTTTAAATATTGTTCCAAACAGATCATTCGATGTTGCATTCTAGATAGCGAAATCAAAAGTATTCTTTGGTTTTGTCATGACCAAGCATGTGGTAATCACTTCGGTTTGAAGAACACAACAGAAAAAGTACTTCAGTATGTCTTCTACTGGCCCACTCTGTTCAAAGACTCGTTTGAATTTTGTAAAACTTGTGATTGCTGCCAAATGGTAGGAAGGATCTCTCTACGAAACATGATGATTTGAATCTCATTCTTGCGATAGAAATCTTTAACGTGTGGGTATTGATTTTATGGGACCGTTTCCCAATTATTTAAGAAATTTGTACATTCTTCTTGTTGTTGACTATGTCTCGAAATGGATCGAAGTCGTTTCGTGTAAAACCAATGACTATAGAATTGTTGTAAAATTCCTTAAAGAAAACATCCTTTCGAGGTTCGGCACGCCTTACACAATAATAAGCGATGACAGAACCCATTTTTGCAATCGATCACTTGAAAAACTAATGAAGAAACGCTCTATAACCCACAAGTTATCCACTCCATATCATTCTCAAACTTATGGTCAAGTTGAAATTTCAAATCGACAGATAATACAAATTTTGGAGAAAATCGTTACTAATATCGAAAAGATTGGTCTTAGAATTAACTAATGCATTTTAACCTTACCGGAGTGCTTTTAAAACTGACCTTGGCATGTCTCTATTTCATTTAGTTTATGGAAAAGCATTCCATTTACCGGTTAAAATCAAACATAAACCGTTGTGGGCAATTAAGAACTTAAACTTTGATCTTGAAAATGATGGCGAAAACAGAAAATTGCAAATCAACGAATTAGAAGAACTTAAAAACGATGCATGTGAAAACAAAAAAATTACAAAGAAAGAACCAAAAAATTTCATAACAAGTCAATCCTAAGAAAAACGTTTTCGCCAAACCAAAATATTCTTTTATATGACTCTAGACTTCACTTATTCCCTAGGAAACTAAAATCGAGATGGACCGGACTATTCATGGTATGAACTGGTTTTCCACATGGTGTGATAGAAATACAAAACTCCAAGGATGGAACAATTTTCAAAGTCAAGGTTGATCGTTTGAAACCTTACTTTAAGTTTTCGTGTGATCAAGAAGAGGAGCTCATGATTCTTCATGAGCCATACTATGTGTAGTAAAGAAATATTAACCCTCTTTTGTGAATATGTACATATTCTTTTCTCTGTTACACTCAATATATCATGCATTGACTATGGGGACACAGTCAAAATTAAGTGTGAAGGGAGTATCATCTTAATTTCTAATGTTACATTGTTTATTTTTGCATCTTCCTTCCAAAACTCAAAACTTTAAAAAAAACCCAAAACAAATTTCCGTTTTAGCATTTTGATTTACTTTTGAAAAAATAAACACTATAGGATAAGTATATGTTTTGGTTATTAAATTGCAATTTTTAAAAATTTATTGTCTCAATAAAACTAAAATAAAGTTTGATTACAGTAACTATAGTTTAACTAGTATATAGGAAGGTTCATGGGTGTTAATTATGCAGTATGTCATAATAGAAATCTTTGTTTAAAGGAGTGCTAGATTTAAAGTAAATCGATAATGTTTTTGATCTTCTAAGTTAAATGGTACTAAGATGATTTTGCAAAACTCTCTCTTCATTAAAAAAACATAAAAAAATGTTTTTGTGGAAAAAAGAAACACCTAGAGTCCTATGTTCACACACAAGTGTGTACACTCACCATACTCTGTACCCTTTCACATAAGCTTGAAAGGCGGTGCAGGATCAGTATATCTGTCCTCAGTTTATCTGAGTTAGGTGTATGAAAATAGATTTAAAAAAATAACAACCTAGAGTCATGTTTTCATACACAAGTGTGTATACTCGCCATGCTCTATACTCTTCCCATATAAGCGCAAAAGGCAGTGCATGATTGATATATATGGCCTCAGTTTATCTGAATTAGGTGTGTATATAATAATAATATTAATACTTTTCAAAAATAAAGAGAGCAAGCAATTGAAATCCAACCACTATTTTCACTTAGTTGATTCGAATTGTTATTCAAAAGAAATAAGAATACCACTTTGCAAAACTTTGATAATCAACTAAGGATCCATATCATAGTTGCACTATCTTATCAACCAAAACAACTAGCTAAACTCAAGTCTAATTGTGATGATAACTTAATATTTTTTGGATGTTTTGACAACTAAAAGGACTTAATTTTTTTTATAATGACCAAAACTTATATTTAACTTATTCATGTCAATTTACAAGTAAATTATTCATTTGTAAATATTTTCAAAGACATGCATTCATATTTTTGAAAATAAATCATGCATTTAGGAATTTTTCATATTGCATTTGGATTTTGTGGATAACATCCACTGAACACCCCCACGAGACAACACTCGTCCTAATAGGGACACTTAGAGGTTTAACGGCTTGTTACATATGCTTAATGCAATCGTGCTCCCTACGAAAATGGAGTTATCTTAGTTTTAGTTTATTCGAGGATGAATAAAAAGATAAGTGTGGGGGTATTTGATGTGCACGTAAAAGTGTATATTTTTTCTTCCATGTTTAATCTGCTTTTATTTAAATAAATGTCATAATTGGGTATTTTTACACGATTTTACCAAAATCCAATTATCATCAAATCGCTATTCATTCATCTTCAATTAGAGGCAAAATGGTAATTTTGTGCATATATTACTTTTTGAGAATATTTATTTTCCATTTTAGTTTTATTTGTAGGAATGGAAAATGGAAGAAGCCTTCATGAAGATATGCATGCACAAGAGAAGAAGGCAAATGAAGATGAAAATAAATGGATTCATAAAATCATGAAGGACCTTACCTACCTACTTACCATAATCCACAATTAGGAGCTAACACATAAGTTAGTAGGGATTAAAGTCACATGTAAATTTAATGGAGGATTAAGCTCATGCTAATGATTACTTGGAGGTTACACTTTCTAAGGGGTATTTTGTGTAGTCCCCTAAAATATGGATTAGGGATTTAGGCATGTATAAATAAACCTCTTATGTTCATGTAATACGTTTTATCTACTCATAATATTATACAAGTTGTAGCCTCAAATCAAATGAGAAATAAAATGATTTCCTAAGCCTCTTCTTTTCTACATGCTCTTTTAGTTTGTGTTCGTTTTTATTTACATGCTTTTTTCATTTTCATGTTAGCAGCTTAGCTTTATTTTTTATGCACTTAGTTTAATTTTCTTTTTATGCAAGTAGTTTAATTCTCCTTTTCTTTTTATTAGCTCTCACTTTTTTGTTTTTATTGTTGCAATCTACATGTGTTGAACTTATAACAAAAATGAGTAGCTAAATCCCTTCAATTCAGGGGTAATGAAGCTCTCCAATTCATGTAGATTCAACATATTTGCTTATTATGATCTTTTTTTATGCTTCATGAAAATTTGAATTACGGTGTTTATTAGTGAATTTGATAGTCTATGTTGTTTATCACAAATTGGCTATTCTTATTAAAACATACACACAATTTACATCGTTAACTAACTAAGTGACTATAATCACGAATAAAAATAGAAACAAAATTTGATGATCAATGTTACTAGACAAAAATAGTAAATAGATCATGCTTAAAATAGACTTTTTTTAGGTTCACATTCATTTTCATGACATTCGACAAGTCATTTTAGTTCATGTATTAAAGGTTTGATGATTTATATTAATCAATAAAATAAATAGACCATAGTTATAATAAATATGTCACTAATTCTATTTAGATTAAAATGAGAGATCATAGATAAAAAAAATTATGTTGATTTATATGAGATAATGAGAGTGAATTTGTCCCTAAATTGTCTTTTAATCTCATATTTCCATCCACTTTGTTCTGGCTAGTTTTAACATTTTTCTTAGCTTAAAACAATCTTGAGTTTGGTTTAATTTTGATTGATTAAAATTTAAAATCACTTCAATTCACCCGCACTCGCCATTTACTAAATTGTATGTTGTGCGCTTGCGGTTATTTTTATCACATAATTTTTCAACAAACTTCTAACCGATAGAAAATTAGTCGTCGTTCAAATAGTCGTCCTTGTCAAGAAAGAATGTTCCAATCTAGTCATATTTTTATTCAAAGCTCATTGGTTGGCCATGATTAGCTTTTGGTTTTTAAGTGCTAAATCATGAAGAGATTCATTTTGCATGGGTTCAATGAGAGCCTCTTGTATTTCAAAATCTGAATAATATTTGGTTGCATGACTGGAGGATGTAGGTTATTGTGATGGATGAGGTGAGTAAGTTTGCTGAGAAGTAGCAGTGGGAGGAGTACCTTGAAGCTCGTATTGTTGTTGTAATCTCCAATGTTCAAAGGAGATTATTCGGGGCGGTCATGGAGGAAGATGCATCAAAAATAAAAGCCAATACAGCTTTCTTTAATGGGGATTTCTTCGAAATGAGAGATATAGAAGAGTACCCCCAAAAGCATTTAAGAGATGCATAATGTATAGAGCATAGATAATAGTGCATCGATGATGAGACCAAAAGCTTTTAGTTTCACTATGGATGAATTTAGCTTAATTTATTTCTATTCCACCAAAGATAGCATAGAAGGTTTTGAGATCATTATCATAGATTCGTTCATGACTACTAAGACATAAATTATTGTATACATTATCATAGGACTTAACAATCTGGTTTTCGGTCATAAGTATGGATTTCAATTGGGTCATTCTATCTTCCCAAATAAGATGAGTTATTTCATCCCGTGGCAAGTTTCTATGTTCGGCAAATTTCTTCCAAATCGATCCCGGTTGAAGAACAATTGAGTATATGTCCAATGGAGTTGATGCTAATTTTTAAAACATGTCTGCACACACTCGTCCATAACCATCCTTCATCATTCTTTGGATTTCAAATATTGCTACTACATAAGTTTGCGTAGGATAAAAAGATGGCTAATTGGTCAATTTGTACCTCATTTTCGTTGAAATTGATTAAATCCCAACATTTGGCGGCAACGGTGAGTTCTTGAATGCTATATTCTCCAAACTTGCATAATCAATAGAAAGGCTCGGAATGATGCTTCTTTTGGTTTAGCTCCATGAATCACTTGTTGACAATTGTGCTATTGCGAAGCCATTCTTGAATGAAGCATCATTAACCAAGGGATTGAGAAGAGGATGATTGACCTTTCTTGGCTCTTTTGTCAAATGGAGTTTTTGGTTTGGGAGCCATTAGTGAACAAATAGAGATTGAATGAAGGCTAGTGTTTTAGATATTGGAAGTAAATATGAGTTAGGAATTAAAATTGGAAAAAACTTATTTATATGTGGCTATTGGAGGTAGAGTTTTGGTACAGCAACATACGTTTGTGGGTGGAGCACAGATGTCTGTGCTTTTAGTTATAATTAAATAGAAAGTTATGAAAATCATATGTGATGTTTCCACAGACGACTATGATTACGAAAAAATAAACAGAGAGAAAAGACAGACATCTATGAGTTCCCATCGACGTTCGAGGTTAAAGAAAAATTTGTTCCTACAACTTTTGGCTAATGTCTCTAGCATTTTAACAGACGTCTATGTTATGTATCATTCTAAAATTAAAGATAGAATTCAAATAGCAATCAGTTTCTATGAAATATCATTACAATAAAGCAATATACATACCAAAAATTGACAAATAAACTTATTTTACACAGTGCATAACATAAGTTTAGTTTTTCTCTAAGGATTTGGAATTTTTGATTTGTTGTATATACCATGAATTTGGTTCAACTTTTGTGTCTTCAATTAATGACTTTAGTAGAGACCAACTCAAACGAGCTGGAGTGTCAATCCAAGCTTGTTTAATGGTCCCGGTTTGCATAGATTCCTAGGAGTAATGTTATACACTTTTTATAGGAGTTTCTTGTAATTGAGGAGATTTTTGATGTATGCAATTTTTTATTGTTAAATAACCATAAATTGCTAGACTACATTTTTCAAGAAAATTTAGATGAGATCCTTGACGTCATTGTTCGTAGTACATTTCACGTTGAACTCCCATCATTTCTTGTTGATAGTAATATATTTCATCAATTTTGTCGGTAAGAGATGTCGATTGCAGTCTTGCAGATCAATTGACCATTTGGCTTTCTTTTCTTTAGGGGAAAAGCCAGTGTGATACGTAGGTGATGCAACAATGTTCAGAGAGGCTGAGAGAATTGATGTAGGTGTGGATTTAGTTGGTGAAACGTAAGTGCTATCTGATGAGGGTGATTAATAATCGATAGTTGAATAAGCAGAGTCATGACCGAAAGACTTTGTTTGAGTAATATTTGTCTTAATAAACTATTTGTTTTTAGAAAGAAAATAAGCTTGATTATAAGAAGTTTTTACTATATTAAGAGAATGGTTGAGGAAAAGAAGTTCAACCATATAGCTTTTAACAAAGAGTAGTTGGTTTTATATGGTTAGTATTAGTTTAAATTTTATGCGGTTTTTATTAATCTAAGTGTATAAATTTTATCATGTGTAATTTTATATGAGCTTTTCTTCAAAAAAAAATTAAGTGTATAAAAAATAATTCTACAAATTTAGTTAGTTAATTCATTGTACGAACGTATTCCTAGATCTCCTCCTTATTTTAATAAAAGTTAGTTCATTTAATGGTTTAGTAAATATATCAACTATTTGATGTTCGGTATTTACAAATTCTGGCGATATAATTCATTTTTCCACATTATCTCTAAAAAATGATGATGAATATCAATATGCGTTGTTCGAGAATGGTTAATACGATTTGTTTGATAAATTTATTGCACTAGTATTATCATAATATAAGGGAGAGTTTGTTAAGATTTTATCGAAATATAGAAGAGTTTGTTACATATAGATTACTTGAGCACATGCTAAAGCTGCTGAAATGTTTTTGGCTTCACATGTCGAGAGTGAAACACAGTTTTGCTTTTTACTAAACCATGAAACTAAAGGCTGAGCAATAAAGTGACATGTCCCACTTGTGCTTTTCTATCCGTTTTACAACCATTGAAATCAGCATCACTATGTGACACGAGTTCGAATTAGCTTCCTTTTGGGTAAAAAAAGTCAGCAATCCTTAGTGTTTGTTAAATACCTTTGGATGCATTTTACCACTCGATGATATGATTCTTTTGGCTTTCCTTGAAACCGAGCACATAAATTTGCACTCGTCATAATATATGGTATGCTGGCTGTTAAGTATAACAGAGATTATATCATACTTCGATATATTTTTTTGGTCGAAATCTTTTACATTTTCATCTTTATCTAAATCTGGAGTAGTACTAATTGGAGCTAGTTTACTTGATATATTTTCCATTTCAAAACGTTTTAATAAATCTTGACAGTATTTTTCTTGATTTATAAAATTTCCATTTTCTATTTGTCTTATTTGTAATTCTAAGAAATAGTTTAATTCTCCCATATGTGAAATATCAAATTCATCTTTCATTATTTTAGTAAATTAAGTGCATAATTTTTCATCAATGGATCCAAATATAATGTCATCAATATATATATGTACGGATAAAATATTATTATTTGCTTATTTTATGAATAAAGTGGAATCAATTTTATCAATTTTGAAACCAAAACTTTGTAAATGAGTTTTGTCTTGCATACCAAGCACTAGGTGCTTGTTTTAATCCATATAAGTCCTTTTTAAGTTTAAATACATGATCGGATATTTCTTATGAACAAATAAAGAAGGTTGTTCAAAATACACATTTTCTTTTAGAAATCCGTTTAAAAATGAACTTTTTACGTCCATTTGAGAAGGTTTAAAATTATGATGACATGCAAAAGCCAGTAACATTCGTATTGCTTCGAGACGTGCTATAGATGCAAATGTTTCATCATTATCAATTCCTTCTTCTTGATTATATCTTTGAGCTACTAATCTAGATGTATTTCATACAATATTTCCATTTTCATCTGCACTAGGTTTAAAAATCAATTTCGTTCCAATTACGGATTAATTATCTAGTCTTGGTACAAGTTCTCAAACATCGTTTCTTTCAAATTGATTATGTTCTTCTTGCATTGCAATAATCCAAAATCATCTTTTGAAGCTTTTTTATAATTTTTTAGTTCAAAATTTGATATAAATGCAACATGAATCATTTGATTTAATTGTTTTCTGGTTGATAAGCTTGTATTTAAATCTCCATTAATATTATTAATAGGATAGTCTCTTAATATTCTGGGTGATGATGTTGTCATATTATCATTATTGTCATTGGTGTCATTATTATTATTTTCATGTACAGATATATTAGTTATATTTATTAAACCTCGTCATCCTCATTTTTATTTTCGTTAAAATTTGCATCAAATGAGACATGAAGACTTTCTTCTATAATATTTTTTCATTTACTAAAAATTCTATATGCTTTGCTTCGATCTGAACAGCCAACAAAAATTCCTTCATCCTCTTTAGAATCAAAAGTTCCTAGATTATCTTTAGTGTTTAATATGAAGCATTTACCACCAAATACATGAAAATATGATACTTTTGGTTTCTTACTAAAAAGTATTTCGTAGCATGTATTTTTAGTCAGTAGTCTAAGTGTTACACGATTTAATACATAACAAGCAGTAGCAACGGCTTCAGCCCAAAATTTCTTTGGTAAGCTACTATTATTTAGTAGAGTTTGTGCTCATTCATGTAGAGTTTGATTTTTCCTTTCTACAACACCATTTTGTTGTAGTGTTCGAGAAAACGAAAAATTATGACTAATTCCCTTTTTGTTACAAAAATTGGTAAATAGTTCATTTTCAAATTCACCTCCATGATCACTTCGTATATTTTTAATTTTTAAATTCATTATTTTTTTATTCGTTTAGCAAAAAATTTAAACATTTCAAAAGAATCACTTTAATGTTCTAAAAATAATATCCAGGTATATCTTGAAAAATCATCAATAATTATAAAAACATATTTATTATGATCTATTGAACGTTGAGTTGGTCCGAAAAAATCTAGATGGAGTAATTTGAGAGGTTGTTTTGTGGAAATTTCCTTTTCAGATTTAAAGGAGCATTTCTTTAATTTACCAAATTGACAAGCATCACTACGTTTTTAACCCTGTAGTTGATTTTAGGTAATACTCTAACCAATTCATTTTTAGCTAATTGTTGATATTCTTAAATTTTATATGACAAAAACATTTACGCCTTAACTAAGATCATCACGATTTGCGGCTAAGTATAAATTTGTATTGTTTTTTATATTCATGTTTAAGACATATATGTTTTGATTTCTATATCCTTCAAAATTTACATTTTTATTTTGATAGAAAATATTGCATTTATTTTTCTCAAAATTAGTTTTAAATCCATTATCAAATAATTTACTTATACTTAATAAGTTATTGTTTTCAATTTCAACCAATAAAACATTATTAATTATAGGAGATTCAGAAATACTGATATTGATGACTTCTCCAATGTTGATGACTTTAGTTATCTTTGAATAATACAGTGCCACCATCGATATATGTTATATTTGATGACATATTAGCATTTCTAGTTATGTGCATGGAACAACCACTATCGAGCATCCATTTCTCTTTATTTTTTTATTTTAATTTTGGGTACCTTCAAAATAAGAAAATTTTAATTAGTACCCACCTTCTTTGATTAGGGTCCTACATGTTAGTGGATGTAGGTAGCCATATCCTTGAGGATTCGGTTCCTTTAAATGTAATTTTTTTTCATACAACTTTTTGTAAATATTCATCGACATATTTTTGTATACTTCGTTTATTATTTGTTTTTGGAATCCATATTTTGACCATATTTGTATATGAATTCTTAAAATTAGCTTTTAACTTTGAATTTTTGAATTTTGTCTATAATGTGCTATAATGCTTTGGCATTTGTGTGTTTTTAAAACCTAATCCATTTCTATTTCCATATAGTTTAGATATCATGATAAAATTTTATAAATATTGTTTTCCTTTGTCGAATTTTATTGCATTATTTTTTATTTTTTCTAATTTACTTTTAAGATCGCACATTTCAATGTTTTTAGAATCTAAATTTGCTTGTAATTCTAGTTTTTCTTTTTCCAGATTAACTTTTCCTAACTTATAATTTACTAAATTGTTTAATAATTTTTCATTTTGGGATAATAGTGTTGCATACTTTTTCTAAACAATTTGTAATTCTTCTACTAAGATAATTTTCTCATCTTTTAATAATCTGATTTCTAATTCTGGTCTAGTTAACTTTCCTACATATTCCTTATTTAATTTTTTGTTTCTCTATATTTATCATCTAATTCAACGCTTATTTTGATTTATTCATCATAACTAGGTTCAGGATGTACCTCATCAATGTTAGCTATAAACAGACATTTGTTTATTCCGAGTCCCTTTCACTATCACTATTTGAAGAAGAAGACAAATCTGAATCATCTCATGTTACTTGAAAAGCTCTTTTCTGTTTCTTGAATTTCTAGAATTTTCTTTTATTTTTATCATTATTAAGCTGTGGACAATCCTTCTTCGTGTGGCCAAATTTCACACATTTATAGCATTTAATCGATATTTGATTTGAAGAGTTTGGTTTGCCGCCATTTTGAAACTTTGTTATCTTTTTCAACTTCTTTAATTTATGTACTTTTTGGCAATAAAGACAATCTCCTCTTTGTCTAAATCTGAATCATTACTTGCTTGGAATGCTACGTTCTTCTTTTCATGATTTTGATCCTTTCTAGCCTGCAAGTTAGCTTCTATGACATCAAATTTCCTATTAGCTCTTCAACTTTAAGTTAAGAAAGATCAATTAGCTTCTTCGATGGCTAAAACTTTTCTTTTTCAATCATTTGTCAAAGAGTTTAAAGTTCAAATGGCTAGATCAAAATTTGTGAATTTGAATCCAAGTGTCATGAGATCGTGTTAAATGGTTTGAATCTTGCATACATATCAATAATTGATTCACTTGTTTTCATTTTGAAAGACGAGAATTGGTTTTGTAAAATTTATATTTTAGTTTTCTTATCCGAATCGTTTCTTAGTTTTGACTATGCAACAAATGCTCTCACTTATCTTGTAGTTGAGAATCGAATGCTAATCTTTGACACCGAATCCTCTCAGGAAGAAAGGCCAATATATTATTTAGGGCGAGGCGACCGATAGGGAGGCGACTAACAGAAGGACCCAGTATCTTAATTAGAGGTCTAGTACACCTAGTATATTAATTCCGGATTCCAATATATTAATTGGAAGGCCAAATATTTAATCCGGGCCCAGTATATTAATTGGGTCCAGTGTCATCCAGTATACTTATAGGCAACTAACATCCAGTATACTAATTGGGGATGGGAGATGACGACCCCGATAATTTATTTTTGCCTTCATATGCGACTTGTAAAGCGTGTCGTATATCATATTAGTCTTGCAGAGCATGGCGTGTGAAAACTCATTATTGTTAAGTGAGCAAAACAATACATTCATAGCTTTGGCATTGCTAGTTGCCCCTGCTTTTTGTGCATCAGTCCACGTGCTAATATCGGTGTCAGGTGCTTCATATTTTTATTGATTTGCTAGCCACATTACTAAGCCATTAAATTCCACAAAAATTTGCAAATATGTAGACCAATAAGTATAATTAGAGCCAGTAAATAGTGGAGGACAAGCAATTGATTGAGCTTTTTGAAATGTGCTTTCCATTTTAATGATTTTTCAATTACGTGTTACTGTAGACTGAAATAACCTTGATCTAATACCTTCAAAGTCTATAGGATCATTATAAATAATGAAACTTATATGTATATATGTGTGTATATTACTAACTATGATAAGCAGTGAATAATAATTGAATATAAGATAAATAATAGAAACGATCACACCAGATATTTTATAGTGGTTCAGACCTCTCATCCTACGTCCAATTCTGAAGCGCCACTTTGATATTTTCTTTAACCAACTGACCCTCACTTTGCCTTGAGGAAGAGGCTATATAAAAGTATATCCCTGACAACTTTGTGTTTCGAATAACATATTTTTGACTGATAGTACAAATCTTCCTATGATCTGCTTTGAGAATATGTAAGCAATGTATGCATAGGAGAGCTATAAGAAATCAAGAGAGAAAAGATTCAATTTATTCAGGTTTTTTAATGTCTACATCTCAATCAGGTAGTATTTATAGATTCAAAAGGACGTAGATGAAGAGCTGTTACTATCAGATAAGTTCTATTCATTTTAATGGCTGCAAGTATTTATAGATTTAAAAGGGCGTAGATGAAGAGTTATTACTATTAGATAAGTTCTATTCATTTTAATGGTTGCAACCTTTCGATGAACGGTAATTTCTTTTTGTTCAACAGAAGTGTATTTTCAAAAATTTGCAGTTTTTCAAATGATAGCCGTCTGCGGTAAAACCTTAGACGTCGGTGACTTTAGAAAATAATTAGCAGAGGACTGTCACAGAAGTCTATGATTTTACCTCAGACGTATATGGCTTCAGAATTTTATGTTCCCGAGTATTTCCTCAGACGTATGTGGTTTTACCTTAGACGTCTTTGGTTTTACCACGGATATTTGTGAGTAGTAAAAGTAGTTTTTCAAATTACTTCAATATTATATGAAATCTTGTATGATTATGTATGCATATATACTCAAGGAGATCTTAACAATATTTTATCTAAAACTCTTTTACTGTACAATACCCTTACTAACTATAGTATGGTTGATAGACTATTGTTTCTCTTCGAGTCTCAATATCTTCGAGCATGATGTCTTCTTGTGGTATATGCATTGAATCTTAACATGTGTGTTTATGTATAAGATTGTATAGTTGTTATCATTGAAATATAAACTAGAGGTTCTAACAACCCTTTCCTCAATAGTTTATTCACTTGCACCTCTAACTCCTTTTGCTATCTGGGTTCCATACGCCTTAATGGCATAACTATCGGTCTGGCTTTCTTCACCAAGTCTATCTAACTATCTTCTATGCAGCGGCAATCAAGTCACTTCCTTGATGACACCTGGATGCTTGCTAGCAATAGGCACTGATGACAACCCATCATGTGGAACCTTAAGCGGATATAAAAAGCTAACCATCAAGCCATCCTTTTATAGGTAACTAATCACTACTGTTCACCCATCCACATCTTCGATTGTCGGCAACAGCTTCTCATAATCTACTATGGTCGCATACTTCCTAAGCCAGTCCATACCCAAGATAATCCCGGACCCAACAAAGTTCAAAATAAACAATCATAAACCAAATCAACTCCATGACTCGATAAAAATAGGCTAGGACAAACCATACAAAGACTAGTAGAGCCTCCAATAGGTTCATCATGATTAGGGGTCGGTCTACTATCTTACATTCCAATCCCAATCTATCTACTAGGTAACTATAGATGAACAAATGAGAAGCACCAGTATCAAACAAATCTCGAATAAGAACATCACCAATAGAAAGCATACCTTGAATGACAACTCCCTTCCCTTTCTCCTTAGTCGACGGAGCGCTCAATGAAGTCAGGACTGCGTCCAAGGCATACATTTTCACCGTCTTCTTATCCTTTACTGGTTCTGGATAGTTCTTCTTTAGATACCTAGGCTTGTCATATTTGTAACACTTCCTTTTCTCACTAGCCTTGCAATCTTTAATTAAATGACCCTTTTTGTTGCATCCAAAGCAAGTAGGTTCCCATTTACCCTTCTTCTTACCACCCTTTCCATGGGATTGCTTTCTCTTTTTGTTCTACTTCTTCTTTCCCTCACCACCTTGCTGTGGCTTTTGCTTTTCTTTCTCGACAGAAACAACAATAGCAGTCATAGCCGGTACAAGCTCTTATAATGAAGCACCTTCTCTACAAGCTTCTCAATTGGCTCATCTATATGGTCCAATAGCTTTTCTCCTAAGTATTCATCCAAACCAATGATGACTTTCTCATTCTTTCTCAAGGGGGTATCAATGAATGACATTCCATACTTCTATAAGGCATCAAACTCTACAACATACTCATATAATCCTCTTGCTTTAAATCAGCAAATTTCCTAAATAACACCGACTTTTGGGTCGTTGAAATAAACTTCTCCTCAAACCTTATCTTAAACTAATCCTAAGAAAACTAGTCTTCTAGAGTAGCAATAGTGACAACATTCCATCAATTCATAGCATGGCCCTAAAGCTGACTCGAAGCCAATTTTCTGTTCATAGCATCTTCCACCTCCGTATCACCAAAGATGCACTAACAAGTATCCAACCAATCTTGCACTTCAATGGCTGACTCCATCCTATGGAATGACTTCCCTCCAAGAGTAGAATAATCTTTGTTTTTCTTGGTGAAACATCCCTAGGCACATGTACGGGAGCACCTCTACCTATCACCACTCCAGGAGCATTTCTCATCATATTAACCATCATAGCATTGAACATGGCTTGGACATCAGGTGTAGGAGCTCCTGATCCGGCTCCTTCATCTACTTCTGAAGAAGAATTCCTTACAGCATTCCTTGTATATCGTCTCATCCTTATCTGTAACAAGAATGATCAGTCTTCCATAAAGAAAACTGTGTCCATAGTGCTCATGTGCATGCAACTTATATACGTATATGATATATATTATATAGCTTTGAAAAACAAACTTATAACAAGTATGCACTCTCTTATGTGTGTGTGTCTATACACAGATACACACACACAACTGGGAAAGAACATCCATCATATCATCCACAACATAACAATACAAAACAGATAATAACACCTTAACATGCATAAAAGTTATCAAGTCCATGTCATTACAAATGCCACTCATAATGTTAACCAAACACAAATACGTAGCCACAAAAGAAATTATATTAATCGAAAAATGATAATCATAATAGCTGCACAAAAAATCAATAACAGTCATCAGTGAAACCAACAACCACACATGTAGACAAACGGTAAATTATAACAACCATATGCCTAGCACTGAGTAAATACAAATAAATATCAATTACCTATCCAAATACGAAAAAAAGTAATCATCTCCCAAATAGTGTGTCCACAAACGATAAGCACCAATTCGCACCATCAATGAACAATAATAAGTGGTATCATTTTATTTCCAATAAACCAAATCATTCTATTATAATTATAAATTCTTCTTAAGTACATTATTACTACCCTTGTAATAGTAGTAATAAAGACAATAATATTTTACATTATAAATTTTAAGGTTGTGTTATTCTTAATTCCTTCGCACAAAAGTTAACTCACCTCAAAGTCCATCCATTAATTTTCGAAATCATTTACTTCAATAAGTATTTATTTAGTTGACTTGAAAGTATTTTACTATCATATACTTAAACATACCATTCTTTCTTATATAAACCTTCTTAATTATTATTTTATTACTTGGCTTTAAAATAGATTTTCAGCTTAAACATTAGTTTACATGCAATATTAATTTACTATTATTATTTATGAATTTTCGCGGAAAATCATAAAATAACCTTACGAAAATTATTTAAACTAATCTTGATTGCAAGCATTATTTAAAATAATTAATCAGTAAAGGGTATACTCCAACTTAACTAACTATATCCATCGCAACCATCATATTTAATTACACAATTTTATATATTTAATAGTTTATTACATATATATTTATCCATTAAATTAATTATTAAATAGTAAACAATTCAATCTAATAATATTTCACTAAAAAAAAATATTAGGATAAGCAAATAATCATCAAACGAATGCAATTACGTATCAATAGGATATACACACACACACATGATGTTTTAGAAATGTAAATTCTTACAACATTTGAGTTCAGCAAGGCACTTCCACTAACAACCCAAAAACCTAGCAAACCATAATCCAAAATTTTTGACCCTCATCACATATCCAATGTAATAAATCGCACATGAAATGGTGATTATATGCAAAATTTATAGTGATTAGATGATCTAGGATATAATTTTTAAATAATAAATAATTAGGACTAAATCATAAAGTACCTTCTCCCACAAACCAATCGCTAACCCACCAACCACTCCTTCGACCGTCAATATCCTCTTCGATGATAAGGAAGGACACCTGACCAGCACCACTGTCGTCTACACTATCCTATTTACTGATCGTTGTCCCCTATGGTGGTCAAAAATAGATGTACCCAATTCTCCTTCACCAACTTTCGAATGCAAATTCTAGCCCAATGTCCATTCATGTAATGAAGACCACCATTGAACTCAAAGTAACGATATACTTTCATTGTAATGGTCTCATCTTCTAATATGCTCTTAACTAAAAATGCCTCTCTAACAGTATGCCTTTGTATCTGATTTTTGGTCAATCTAAGCTTTATACCAGAAAATGAGATGTTGTTCTCTCTTTATAATGTCCGGAAGAACCATTTGACATATGATTTAATAAGATTTGGACAATACTATTTTCTAGAATAATTTGTAACTATGAAGAACTATGTACCATTAATATGTAATTAATTAAGGGGATTTCAAGGTTAAGGAGAATTTTCTAAAGTGGAGGCTATCTATTATGGATTTCTAGGCACATTTATATGGGAAATTAAATGGGTTGGGTCATTTATATAGTTTATCTGTTAGGGGATTTCAAGTCATCATTTCACGAACCAAAACTCTAAATTTATCAAACTAATTTTTAGGCCAATCAACTCGAAATTATCTATGAAATGGTTATAAATACAATGTTTAAACCATTATTCCATTAAATTTTCATTTTAACAAATTAATATTTATTGTGTCAAATTTTTAGGTTCTTACAAGACATGTAGGTGCAGAATAGTGACCCAATTAATAACCCATAGATTATAGAAGTTGTCATTCTATTACACGTGCATGTATACATGCCAAGAAATAATGGCGCAATAGTGGGGTTGCATGGGGATGCTAATTATAGAGTTGGTGAAAATTTAGAGCTCGCTATTGGATAACTCTATGCCTAGTTTTATATCTTTTACGGAAGAGAGGTCCTTAGGAACTATTACATTACCAGTGAGACCTGATAACTGATTAGGATTAGATTATTAGTGAGCTTAGTAAAACTAATGTGGATAGGTGTTGGATTAGGTGCATTAAGCAATAGGGTAAAATAGGTGACCTC
This sequence comes from Allium cepa, assembly GCA_030765085.1. NCBI lineage: Eukaryota > Viridiplantae > Streptophyta > Magnoliopsida > Asparagales > Amaryllidaceae > Allium > Allium cepa. The sequence continues at coordinate 445,313,372 of CM060935.1, read as the reverse complement.
ATATTTGTTTTATCTTTTATTGAAATTGCATATTGTGTTATTATTAACAATTCTAATTTTATATTAAATCATATTTAGTATGTGTTGTGGTTTGATTTGAGGTTTGAATCGGTATTCAGTTTATTTGTATTATTAATGAGAGTTTCATAATTACTATGATTATCAAAATAATAATGATACCTTCATCAAGAATCTTTCATCGAGATGTCCAAATCCTAGTTAATGGACTAAATTCTAATAATTCTAATAGTAGTTAACTGTGAAGTTTGACCTTTGAAGTCACTTATTATAATCTGATGGCATTTATCGATTAAGTTCATCACTATGGTCAAAGATTTTGACTTTATATCAAATTCCATTTACGGTGATATCGACCTTCTTTATTTGAAAAAGACAACTTTCTTTTGAGCATTATTTTTTTCACTTATCTTAATTTATACCCAACCATGGGTGTCAAACATCTAATACTGTGTAATTTTTCCATTATCAAAGTAGTATCTATATACATATAATTTATGGCACTCTCAACTTAAAAAACTACAACACATCGTCACATATGGTCTTCTATTTTGACTTAGATATACTTAACCTATAGTAGACTTTTGACAAATCATTCTCTAGTTTTTCTTTAACATTTACTCTTACGTAAGTTCATAATGTCCTAACAATTATGAGTAAATCACTATTTATCTTATAGGGAGCATTACGTACAATATATTCACGAGTGTATCAATATTTCATCCTTGAAACACCATTGATTAGGAACATTTATGGAAAAGTGTTTATTTGAATGATCAAATGCTCATGGTTATAAACAATTTCACGAAAGAGATCGACTAAGTGCTTTATCTTAAGGATTTCTAATTGCATGTACCATTGTGCTACATTCACAAATATAAGGGAACATAGAAAAATAAAAGCCAGAAAAAACTTTCATTTTAAATAAGATTCATTTACAAGATTTACGTGTAACAAAATATAATAAAATTACACAATTTCCTCTATGGCATGCCCTTACCATTACCAACCTCCCACTTACACCTTGTGCCAATTATGTTTCTTCAATCCTATACCCTCAACCATCTCCTAGTTTAAACAAGGAGCATGCCTCACTAGATGGATCTATAATATTTTATTTTATTTCTCCAATTCAACTTCTAACTCTTTGCTAAAAGTAATATGTCTTACCGTATGGGCCATGTAGAGAATATGTCTTTATTTCTCGAGAACTATTGGTTCCGTAATGATCTATATTGCCACACAATTGTAAAAATAGAGATTTATTACAAGTGCAATATACGAACAATTACCAGAAACAACTTGTTACAACTTATCTAATAAAGAGTTGTTTAAAACACTTATTACAACCATTATTCAACGAATGTTGCAAAAAAAAGTTGTAATAAAGTTATTTTGTTGTAATAGTATATATTTATATATATCATCTACTTAATAAGATCAAAAAAATTATATGTATATATAGGCTATTATATCCTTGTAAATGTGCATACATGTATTAAGAAGATGTTATATTAAATATACCCATTATGTACTCATTTTGTATTATGTGATCAGAAATCCCATTGACCAAAAGTACCCTATTTTATTTATTCAATGTATATCTTAATTATTATATTAACATCGTATGTGTTTATTTATATTATGAAAATGAATACATAGTAAATAAAATAACACTAATAAAATTTAAAATTGAACTTAAATTAATTTAAATCTGAATTAGTTCAAAAATATTAAACTTTCCTTTTCCAAATACACACTAAATATGATTTAATTCAAATGAATTATTCATGAAAACACAAAATAAAGATCTAGTTTAAATGAATGACGGGAATATTTTTTAAATTTCTTCATTCTTACCCCACAGCCAATGCACCTTATCAAACAATGGTATGGAAGCATGTATGGTGTTAACATGAATAATTAACCAATACATAAAGCAGTCACATAAAAACTCTAATTAAATGGGTGTCCATGGTAAGGATGTTTAACTAAAGAGAAGGTTATTCTTGTTGATGCTGAAAATAGATCTACACCCAAGAGTAGGTTGTAGGGAACAATGAGACCAATTTCTAGCAGATAATAGTAGAAATAAAATAAAACTAATAAGGAGACAATATTTTTATCATGGTTTAACAATCTCTGGCCTACGTCTACTTTATAGCTTTGTTGATTGTAGATTTGATAGAGTTTGTCTAAGGTTACAGTGGATTAAAGAGAGAATAAGTCACTAGTACAGGGGTTTGACAAATCCTAATGCTAGAATTGCTAAGAGTAGCCGCTTTAATGACTATTGTGAGGGAGGAAGAAGGTGAATAGAAAGGAGTCCTAAATCTAGAGTGAAGAAGAAAGAGTAGGTAGAAGATTTTTTTTTGGTTGCTCTATGGCTTGTGTTTATAAGGAAACAGAGATAATGGGTCAGAAGCTTGCTTGCACTGGAGTCAAAATGAAGGCCCAAAGTTGTACAAAAGAAATCAGAGTCCGATAAGCTAAGGATATAGGTTGGTACTGAGCTATAAATATTGGTGAAAATCCAACACTAACTTCTGCGCCGCCCTTCTGTCTTCATGTTGATGTGTCCTATGCTATTCTCATTAACTATTAGTTGATTCGAGTATTCTTTTCTCTATCACTTGAGTTAATATACTTTCTTAGCTTTCTTCTTATCATTTGTGGAATTGGTCATCCATGCTCTAGGAAAACCACTTGATAACGAGCAATTGAAGATGTATACGAGAAGTATAGAGTTGAGAGACGAATAAGGTGAGAACTATAATTTGGTACCGACCTATGGATGCTTGGTATCGGCTATGCATTTAGCTCTAAATTAAGTGAAACTTTCCCGAGTTGTTTCCTTAATTCATACCATCTCTCTAAATAGTTCTAATCACGTTGGAGTGAATCATGAAGGCGAAAACCATGTTGGTGAAAACCATAAAAATCGGGTCGGGTTTGACCTGACTTAGAGTTCGACTTGAGAGTTTTGTGAGCCGAGGAAAACCATAGCTTGGGTTTTCCTTCATTTATCCAAGGTTCAGCTCAATCACGACTTAGGCCCAATCCCAAGCGCCAAGTTGAAAAACTCATGTCAACCTTTTCCGCTCGTATTTTGATGTTTCCATATTATTGCCTTTTTTATGATGTTTCCAATGTTCTTGAATCATTTTTGTTTGTTTTTATGTTATAGCTTCCAGTTGAAATCATCTTGGTCAGAAACTCGATTAACACTTGCTCCCTAGAGCATGCTTTCATTAAAAACAAAGCATGGTATGGATTAAGACAAGTTCTGATTTGTTATCCCTTGATTCTAGATAGTTGTTCAAAAACTACTTCTAAGCATTGCTTTTGTCCGGTAGACATTCCTTTAACCGTTTTAAATAGTTAGAATTCCATTCTTTATTCTTTGTGCTAAGGACAAGATCTACACTTTGGAGATCCTTCTATGCCTTGACGAGCAAGCTCTCTCTTTGCTGTGTATTGTTTTCATTTTTGCTTTTCTATTGCCTACATTAGAGCTTTTGGCACTTTCTACCGAGTGAAATTTATCCAAAGTTGGAGGAATGGCAATCGCTTAGTGATGGTGATGTTGGTGGTTATGCAGTCAACTGCTTCTTAGTGGAGATAGTAAAAGTTTGGTTTGGCTTGACCTATGATGGATCTCAAGCTTTCTTAGCTCATATCCACACCACTCTGGAGACACGTCCGACTCTCTATCTTCAGCTAACTCCTATCAAGGAATGGTTGTTCTTGTATTACCACTTGCATTCTAGTAAGACGGTTCGCTTCAGGAACGGTCGTGCTAGATGATTTCATCGCTATGCTTTTCCTTTTGCCTCATTTCCCATATTCTTGGAAAGAAAAGTTTTGTGTCGCTCCAGACAGCGGCTCCATTATTGATTACTAATCGATAACGGGTAATTTATGACATATAGTATCGTTGCACAATGCAACTCATTTTTCCAGTACAGGCGAGCTATCTACAAATGATGGTCCATTCGTAGCATATAGGAAACAAGAACCATACTACATAGATGGACGCTTCTTACTTACTAGGTTAATACTCAAAATCTGATTGGTCAACACATGTCGATATCCTTATGATTCTAGGAATTGATCCCATGGGTTTATTATTCAAAATAAAACATACCTGACCGTGTCAAAAGCCAAGTTTTATTGTTTAGAGTGACCCATCGATCACCGTGCTTCAAGTCCGGTGATGGTACTTCTACTCCTCTTAGAGCTAGATCCTTCATAGCATAAGCTTTTCCATTTATTCCAATTATGCTAGGATGATTGATCACGGCTGAGTTACAAGACACGTTTAGTCTTACAATATTATTGTTAAATCCCCTTCCTCCTCTAAATGTGAGACGACCCGCCTTATTCTCCACAATAAGACGCATCATTTTGAAGAAAGAAAGGGATAGAAAAGAGAAAAGATAGAGAATAAAGAAGAAAACAACATCAGAATCTCAATAGAGGAACGAATAAATTATATTAATCACACAAATATTACATAGCATCATATACATCAGAGTTACACAGCTTATACAACACATGCTAGACAGTTATAAACACATATCTAGTTATACAACTCAATATACAATACCGATAATAACTCAGACTAACGACTCAGAGACCAACAAAGCGGAACCATATATATGTGTGTGTATATATATATAAACATTGAAGCCTCCTGCTCCATTGCTCCTCCAGAGTTCGTCAAAGCTAACCTGAATCAGTTGGCAACTCGTAAAAATTTGAGTACCAAGAGTTTAAGAAAAACAGAATAAACTTCGGGTTAGACATGGGTCTGTTGTGAGTAAATGGGCTAAAGTTTCTTAACTTTAAAAACCTTTTGAAAGAAAAGGTATCACGTAAGACTCCCCACACATAAACATGGGTGAGTTTTTACCTTACGCTAACCAAAACATTTGATAGAAAATCCAGTGATATTATAATAGGGTCTAGGTTTTTCAAATAAATAAGAAATAGCCGAAATTGTTACATTGATTAAATTCCAGCATACATAAGTTTACAATCAAATCCATAGGCACTTATTGGAGTTTGGGTTTCCATACAATGGCAGGGCTACTGGGGTACCGCCCATCATAGTACGGGGCCTAGATCACCGTACCGAGGATTACTCCCAATCCCCTGCAACACAAAGCCGGAACCATTCCTTACTGAACAGTTCCGATCAAGATAACCCCACGGTTGTAGCTAGAAACCGCCCGCACAGCCGAATAAAAAGGGACTCTAGACAGGGGTAAATCTCGTCCTACTTGGGCATGACCCACTTAGCCATGCCGCACCTCCCCTGTTTTAGCTATTCCCGGTTGATGAGGCTTGAGGCTACGATTACCTTTATAGAACACATCTATCTTAGAATGCTCATTGTCCACTTTACGATGTTCTAAAAGCATTCAATTCAAACAAGTTCGTTTCGGATTCGAACGAAACCGAGGGCATTATCTCATTACATTCATTTTGGAATCACCCTCGGAGTTAACGACAATAACCCTTGCACTCTAAATCTTCATCTTCACTTGAGATTCATGGCCTAACGTAAATTTGGATCAATGTGGTTTTCGGATATCCAAATCTCGAAACCCAATCCCGGTCTCATCGAAATCCAAAACGCCATCTTTTAGGTCCAAGTTGTTTTAAAGTTAAAACAATTCAACTCAAATCATTATCTATATTCACACAGATAGATAATCATATACACAAATAGATAATTCATGTCATCACCATTCAACCAAATCATCTCATATCACACATCACACATATCTCATCAGAGATATCAAATAATCAAGGCATTCAATATCAATCAGCCATCCATAAGCAATGATCTATTAATCACACCATCTATAATTAATTTAAAATGAATTAATTACTTCATCTCTAATTAATTTAAAATAAATTAAATTAATTATTTTCATCGTAATAAATCTTGCTTACTTAATCATTAATTAAACCAATTAATTAATCATCATCTTAATTAATCACCCTTGACTAATTATTTTTTAATTACATTAAATAATTAACCCTTAATTAATTACACAAATTAATTAATCTACAAACCATTAAATAATTAACTTAATTACTTTATTAGCTGTAATTAATTACATTAATCCTTAATTAATTACAATTAATTAATTACCTTATAATCAATTATTATTGTTTAATTAATCTTAATTAATCAATCCTTAATTACTCTCATTAGTTACATTAATTAATGATCCTTACTTAATTACTTCCATTAATCAACTTTAGTTAATCATAAACAGCAATTACCATCCCGTAGTTACTTACCTTAATTAATTAACTCCTCAATTAATTATATTACCCCTTTGATTAATTACACCAAGTAATTAACCCTTAATTACTTCTACTAATTAATTATCCTTTAATTACTTTTCATTAAGTAATTCCTTTTAATTAATTACATCCTGTAATTATACATTAATTACTTACGTTAAGCAATTACTCTTATCCATCTCATTAAGTAATTATACTTAATCAATCACCAAATGATTATCTTTAATTAATCAACCCATTTGATTAACTCAAATTAATCACACTTATTTGATTAATTACAATTGGGTAATTCATCCCTTAATTACCCCCTTTAAATAACTTAATTAATCTTTAGTTATAGATTAATTAATAAACCTTAATTATCAATTAATAAAACTTAATAACAAATTAATTAATCCTTAATTAATCAATTAATTAACCCTAAATAATAGTTAATTAATCCTTAAATTAACTTAATTATTAATTAATAATTTCTTAATTATTAATTAATAAAGCCTAATTATTAATTAATAAAACTTAATTGCAAATTAATTACTTCCTAATTATAAATTAATTAAGCTCTAATCACTAATTAATCAAACTTAATTACTTAATTGATTAATCTTTAATCATCAATTATGATCTCTAATTATCTAATTAATTATTCTTAATTATAAATTAATTAACCTCTAATTAATTAACTTATAACCTTTAATTATTAATTTTAAAATAAATTAATTAATTAAATCAATTAATTACTCTTAATTAATTCCTAAATTAATCCTTAATCATTATTAATTAAATGAATTAATTAAACTTAATTTTCCTTAATCAACTTAATTAATTTCAAGATAATAAATTTTAATTATCTTAAGATAAAACATTATCTTATTAATGCCTTAATTATCATTAAAACATTTTAACTTAATAATTAATTTCACTTGATTAATTCAATAATTAATTTTTAAAATAAACAATTATTTAACGTGATAAATTAAGGTTAACAAAGCTTCCTTTAGATACTTAAAATATTATCAAGTAATAGTTTTTAAAATTAGTTTCAAATTGAATTTAAAACTTGCTTTTACAAATACCTTTTAAAATTTTATTTCTAACTTAACTTTTAAATCAACTTAAAGCTTTGCTTAATAAAAATTAAGTTACACAAAAGTCAAAACCTCCTAACAAACTATTAAAGAAAATAATTATTTTATATAAAGTAAATTTGCATAAGAAAATTTAAATGAAACTAAAGTTTAAACTTCAAAACATAGATTTTAAAATCTATTAAAACTATTCAACCCTTGCATCAGGTCATATCTGAAATCCACTCAGGTCCAACCAGAGTTTTCTTTTCATTTCAAATTTGATTTTAGTTTTAAATTTCAATTTCAATTTTTAAAACCTAGAAACAGAACCCTCTGGAACCATTCAAAACACACTCGAGTCCATCATCGAGTCTGCATTCAAAAACCTCGAGATATACTTCGAGTTCAACCCTCAACAAAACCCACAACCCAAATCAACATACACCACCTTCCCTGTGCACATGCACCAGCGCCGGAGTCGCTTTCCATCACCGACGAACCTTCCAACATATCGAACATCAACGCTGCAATCTACTCCTAATCACCAAATCCCAAAACAAGGCTCGATCCATAATTTAGCATTCCAGTTGAAAACTGGAATAAACTCCATGGCCATAACCATCTTGCAGTCGCATCTCTGACCATCAGACGACGACCACTACAGTCATACCACCTCCGATCATCAATGAGGGCATCCGTAAAATCCCATCAAACTCGATGCTCCAGAAAAGTAGCAGCGATCCATTTTCCAAGCTAGACCAAAACTAGGTTTACAACATAGATCACCTCACCGTCGACGCCACGGCCATCAGAAACCCTTCCTGCCATTTTTACCCAAAAACCTGATCACTTAGCAAGATCCAACAGGAACCCCGACCTTCCTAGTCACCAAGATCATCAGAATTCGACCAGAAACCAAATTTTCGTCATTCCCCAAATACTAATCCATTACAATGTTAAAAATTCTGATATTAATTTTAAAATTTCTAACTTTTACAGTAGATTCAAGTTATCATCCTGAATTAATGAATTATAGTGATTAGTTTTTTCAAGTTTAAAAGAATTCTTACTGCATTCATAATTCCCAGATAATCTTGTAAGCATTTTACTTAAATTCATCTTTAAAATTTAATTTAAGTCTAAACAAACCTTTATTGTTTGAGAACAAAATCCTATAGGAAATCAGTGGAGAAGAAAATGAATCTTTGGTTTTAAACTTGAAAGTTCTGTAACAAGAACAGGGGAAACAACATACAGAGGCATGCACACTCTCCAAATGTACAGAAACTTATTTATAAATATACATACAAAACAATCATCATAGATAAATTTCATAAACAATCCATTATTTACCTACTTAAATACATACATGCATGCAGAGCATCATCACAAAATTTCACAAGCAACCATATATTTTTTACTTAAATTTTTAATTTAAAAGTTTACTCACCATTTTAAAATGCAGAGAGCCTTTGAAACTGGAATGAAATTTTGCATGCTATTGTTGTTTTGATTCCAGAAAACTCAGTTTTGCTTATAACTTAAAATGCTTTGATACTTGATTGATTAACTGGAACATGATGATGACTTAAGACTTGATTCTAGGTTGAAGATAAAACCTTACAGGCTTGAGGCATAAAATGGTTACAGATTTGAAAAGTTTACGGGTTTGATGATATTCTGGTTTGCATTTTGAACTTTAATTTTCTGCTACAGGCTTGGCTTTGAAAATTTGGTTATAGGCTTGAGTTTTAGGAGGTTACAGGTTTTGATTCATTCTGGTTTGCATGTTTTAGAGGAGATGAATTTCAGGTTTTTGATTTTTGGAAAGATGCTTTTACACTTGAATTTTATTTCAGATTTGAAGATGTTTGCATTATATAAATTTGAACAGAGAAATGGTTTCAGATTTAAGAAGGTTTTCAGATTTGTTTTCTTGAGGAATGAATTGAGAAAAGAAACGGAATTGAAGCATGAAGGTATGTATTTATATAAGCAAATTTAGATTTTATTAAAATTTAAAGAAAATAAAATAAATGTGACACTTGTCTCTTGCCTTAATTAATATGCTAACACATGTTACTTAAGAGGTTTACAACTTTAACACTTGTAATAACTTACATTTATATTATTTATAATGATTTTAAAAGCTTTTCTTATTAAATTCCTAACTAACAAATACATTTATAAATTTATAAATGCTTTCTAAATTTTATATAAATACAATCTTTAAAGAAAATAGAATATAAACCAATTGTGATTTAAATAAAATCATATATAATATTTAAACTCACTTTTAAATGCTAATTTAAAAGCTTTTGTATTTATTCCTATTAAATAAAATACTTTTCCAAATTTCTATAAATAAATTTCTTTAAAGAGAATAAGATAAAACAAATCTTTTTTTTAAATAAAAACTTTATCCATATATTTTAAATCCAAACTATATTATTATTTTAATTTTAAGACATATATTGCTTTAAATTCCATTTTTAAATCTAATTTCAAAGTTAATTTAAAACCCAAATTTACAATTCAAATAAATATAGATATCAATTTTTAACAAACACGTTATTAAATTTTGAAATTAATAAGCTTACTTAAAAATCTAGATTTGTAAAATAACACAAATTAAATTTGTAACTAATTATTCCATTTAAAAATCTATTTATAACTATATATAAAAACATCACATTATATTTATTATTGTTTGAAATAAACAAATTTACCAATTTTAAATAATTAATTAGGAGATTATCACATTTTAAATTCCTTGAAATTCCGGGATATCACATTCCTCCCCACTTAAAAGAATTTCGTCCCTCGAAATTTAAAACAAAAGATAATCCAAATTTTTTATTTTATTTCATTTCAAAAATCCAAGCATACATATCAACCATACACAATCAATCAAACAAACAATTCAACAGACACCACTGGTTATCCGGACACAGATCTGGATAAGCTTCTTAAAATTATTCTCGAGTTTCCCAGGTACAGATACCGGAATACTCGCTCTACTGAATCCAAACTAGCTACACTACTAAGCTACTAAGCTCCAACTCATCTAGATCTACAATCTACACAAGATATCAGACCACAGATAAGACTGGCTCAACATCCAAATCCTCCCAAACAGCTGGCTCCAAAACCAGTGATGGATCATACACGTACTTCCTTAGAGATATGTGAAACGCCTTGAATCCCAGTCTTCCGAACTGGCAATTCAACCCTGCAGACCAAAGCACTTATCCTTACAAAAACTCATAAAAATCCAATATACCTCGGAGCTAACCTCACAATCTTACCAAATCTTATTGGTCCCTTTACCGGAGAAAATGTGACGACCCGGAATTTTTAAGCCCTTTAAATCGGAATATTTAATCGATTTTAAATATTCAATAGTATAATTTTAACTTGAATAACGAGTATCACGACTTATTTGACAATCAAATTGTAGAATTAAATAATTTGAATTGGATAAAATATGAAACCTGAGATTTTAAGCCTGTTGAATATAATTGGAGGGCTTGTAAAATTTATATTGATAGTACAGAGAATAATAGTAGTTGTAAAATTGAATTTAACAGTGGTTGGTTCAGTTTTAAAAATATATCGTTTAAATTGAATTTAAAAATAGCCTTCCGAGGCACAGTCTCGGAATTCGACGAAACAAGTTCCATTGGATCCGATATATTGAGTTGTTATTGGATTTCTATTTTCGTGGCGTTTGGAGTTGTCGTTTGTGCGTACGGTATATAAACGTGTTGAATTTATATCGAGACGATTTTAATTTAAAATAAATATATAATTATATACATTGATTGACCTATATCCTCTTATCAGCCGCTTTCTTTCATTTCGAATCACTGTAGCCAACCTTCTTCAGTACGCATTCCCATCTTTATATCACGTCTTCGTTCATTTCACATTCTCAAGCCTCAGAATCAAAAGGAAATCGTAATGGCCGAATCACCTTTTCAATCAATTTCCCATTCGAAACAAAATAATGGATTATAGCCGAGCTCGTTCCTCTATACTTCGTTCCCTTCTTTTTCTCGAGGTCAAAAAAAAAGAAAAAAAAAAGAAAAGGAAAACCTAAATCAATTCGCGATTGGGCTTGGAATCGCACTGGCGATCACCTCGCGATGTGAGAAGAACAGCGACGTGGTGAGGAGCAGTAGCGTGGAGGGTCGCGGAGTGAGTCATTCGAATAGGTCAAATCTCGAGATTGATCAACGCGACAGTGGAAGCTTGTTCGATTATCTGGGAATCAACTGTGGCAGGGGAAGGTGTGGCGTGGGCTTCGTCGTTGCGCACGACTGTGGTAAAGAGGGTTTTGAGTCGAGTGAACGCGCCGATGAGGGTCGCGTCGTGACTTCTGGTGGCGAGCACGCGAGCTCCTGCTCGATTTCGCTTGGCCGAGGCTGGGTTGAGGAGTTGTTGCCAGGAAGCTATGCAGACGGTTGGTCGCGTGTTCACCAGTGAGGTATAATTCTTTTGTTTTCCCAATTTATAAAAAAAAAAAAAAAAAAAGTTTAACTGGTAGTTAACTTAATTGATAATTAGGGTGACAAACAAAAATTTTATTTACAATGGAGGAGGCAGAAATTTTGAATTTTAAATTCACTGATCTATGTTAAATATAAATTAGTAAGGTGATTAGTTTGTTTTATTAACATATTTAATTTATTTTAGTTTATAAAATGTAGTTATTTAAACGAAAAAAATTAGTTTAAATAAAATTATTTGTTAAGTAAATTAAATTTATAAAATGGAAATAAATTGTTTGATCAACTAAATATTAATAACCACATAAATGTTTATTCAAGGTCTAATACTGTGGAGAAACGAGTCGAGATGGATCAGATTGCTAATTTTAAGATCAAAGGTGAGTTAGTCTCACTCAGTTCAATTTGGATTTAAATTTAAATTTAAATGATTGAATTTAAATAATTGATTGAATGGTTGAATTGAGTGATGTGATATAGTGTAGTATCATTTGATTTTGGCATATTATGTTGTGCTAACATTTGTGGATGCAGGAAAACAGGTTGGAGGGATCCAACTGGACCCCTCAATGTTAATTAATTATTTAATATTCTCTGTTCTGAATATTTGATATCCTGTAGTGAAATATGTGAAAGTATTGAATGCTATGACTTGATTGTTGTAATCGGGCAATAATGAATTACCAAATATATATTAGAGTTTGGAAATGGAAATAAAGAAGTGAAATTGTAAGTATATAATTATAGAAAAGTTGAATAAAATTATAAATGAACTGGAAAGGAAATAAAGTAACTTCATGGAACTTAAATTTCAATGTTATTGTTTAAAAGAAACAAAACATTTATTTTAATTTAAGGATTTAAATTATTTAAGAAGAATAAATAAGAAATTTGGAATAACCTGAGATTTGAATATTTCAGCTAAGGGAGTTAAAAATCAAATTGAAAACAATAATAAAGTCCATAATCAATGAAGTTTGAAATGAACTGATAAGTAAAAAAAAAATTATTTCAAATGGAATAAATTGGTAATCAATTTGGAAAATTTATTTAAGTGATTGAGATTGGAAATTTCTTTCTGAATAACCAAGTACGTTTCAAAGTAAGTTTTTGAATATAAGTTAATAGTTTAAAAATTGTTTAAAAGGTATGTTTTGTAAAATCTATTATTTCTAATATTTAATTTCAAAAGCAAGTATTTCCTTTTAATATATTATTGCATTAATTATTTAAAAGTGACTTAGTATTTGTTTTAAAAGTGAAAACCTGGTTTTATATTTTATAAAGTAACCTTACTTTCTCAAATTCATATAATATGTATTTTTTTTTACAAATAATTTAAGTAGTTTTATCCTAAGTATTTTAAAGTTATATTTCAAAGCAAAGTAATTTAAATATATTTTTTTTAAAAAAAATCTATTTTTTTTGTGCTTGGTGATTCCAGAGGAGATAGAAAACATTTGGGAAAGTTATTCTAAAAAGAAAGATGGTTTTGAAAACTGTTTTCAAAAGGATTGAAAATAGAAATATATCTTGTGAAGATATTTTGAAGTTAATAAATAATTTGGGAAATTATTTATTGTGTGATGGATGTTGTGAATATTAATTGATAGTTAAATAACCGACTATCAATATTGGACAATGCGTTAATCGTTTCGAAGAGATCGGGATCGAGATTTATTTCTCGAAAACCACTTCGATTCGGTTTGTACGTTTCGTGTAAACGATTTGGATTCGAAGATGGAGCATTGGAGTGCAAGGGCTAGTCGCTACTAATCCTGAGGATATTTCCAAAATGGATGTAGTAGGAATAGTGCCTTCGGTTCCGTTCGAACCCGGGACGGACTTGTATGGACGAAAGCTTGCGAAACATCGTCAGGTGGACGATGGGCATTCTAAGTGAAACGTTCTAAAGGTAACGCTTAGCCTCAAGCCTCATCAAATAGGAATGACTGAAAATCAGGGGATATGCAGCAAGGTTAGGTGGGTCATGCCCAAGCAGGACAAGATAATTCCCCTGTCTAGATGTCCCTTATATATTTCGGCTTAGTGGGTGGTTGGTCGCGCCAACTACGGGGTTTATCTTGTTCGGGACTGTTCAGTAAGGAATGGTTCCGGCCTTGTGTTGCAGGGGATGAAGGGAGTAATCCTCGGTACGGTGATCTAGGCCCCGTACTGTGACAGGTGGTACCCCAGTGCCTAGTCATTGTTGGAAATCCATTCTTCCTACGAGCCTTGTACGAGTTTTGTTTGTATTACCCACTCTGTGGCTAGTAGCTGGAATTTAATAAATGTAACAATTTCGGCTATTTTATAAGTATTTGTATATAGACCCTATTATAATATCAGAGGATTTCTATAAAAATTGTTTTAGCTATCGTAAGGTAAAAACCCGACATGTTTATTTGTGGCGTGGTCTTACGAGATGCTTTTGTTTCCAAAGGATTTTTGAAACTTTAATAATCAATTGGGTGTGATTTTCTCACTCTGGTATTCCAGACTGACTCGGGTATTATTTAACTGTAATGCTCGGGTCAGACCGAGTATTATAGGATACAGGATATGATGCTGTGGAGCTCAGGAGACGAGCTGGATGACGATACGTATTCTCGTATTTGTATATATATATTTCCGCTGTGTTGAGTTGTTGTGTACTCATTGTATGTTATTGATGTGAGCTGTGACTGATGTACTCTGATGATGTAATATATGTAAACAGAAATATTTGATGTTTAGTACAGATTATATATTATATATTATATTTTATTCCGCTGCGATGGTTAGATTCTGATGTTGATTTTGTTTTCTCTTCTTCTACCTCTTCTTCTTAAATCCAAATGGTTCGTAATTCTGTGCAACTTGAGTTGATTGTTGTAAAATAGTGTTAACTCAAGGGGTACAGATTTGCGGGTCGTTACAGTTGGTATCAGAGCCTAGGTTGGTGATAACCTTGGCTCTGGTGGGAATTACTCATAAATTAGAGTGCGTAGTACTCTATAATGAGTTTGAGCGTATTAATAGATATGAGCACGTATTTGTTAGTGAATAATAAAATGGTTTTATATTGTGTTGATTGGTTTATTGAGTGGTATATGAACCTTCGTCGGCACAGCCTCGAAAACTGTATCGAAGGGGTTTCTAAACACTTGAATAGAACGATTGACACAATATTGTTTTAAATGTGGGTGAATGAAATAATTTTACCCAAAATATATTTTGATATAAAAGAAATATTTTCTTAAATTATACATCATTTGGATGTTTGGATGATAATATTTTGAACAAATAAGATAAAAAAAAAAAATGAAATTTCAATTAGAAATTGTAAATATAACCAAAGATTAAGAAAATAAATTCAAGTAATAAATGAAATTTATAAATATGAATTATAAAGGTAATTTATAAATTGAAATAAAAACCAAATGAGAATTTGTATGAACATAAACCATGCAAATGAATTATACTTAAATTTGTTGTAAGCAGGATTTGAAAGTTTAAATCCCGGAGATTTTGGAAGTGTTTTGAAGATACATAATAGTATTGTCGTTTTGGAGATATTTCTGGAAGGAAATTGTTTTAAAGGGATTTTGAAGGTGATATGGCATTGAAATCACTTAGATTATTGAAAAATAATTCTGATGATGACGGCCGCATCATCAGTATTCGTTTTCGAATTTCTAAGTGAAGTAATGCTACCAAATTGATTTTGTTTAGAAAAGCAAGTTGTTTTTGAAATTCCAAAGGAAATTTGTTGGGAATAAAACCAGGATTGGTTTAAAAATTTGAGAAGTGTGATTTGAGATATTGGAGATTTCAAAATGATTTGAAGCTAAAACCGGAAGTTGAAAAATCCCGATGAGATATAAAATTGTAAGCTTATAAAATTGAGTTGAATAAATCAGAGTTGAAATAAAACTGAATTGGAATAAAAATTCAATTGAATTATTGAATGAATTAGATTCTTACCTGAATAAATGGAAAGTAAATTGGATAAGAAATGAGAATTGAAATTAATAAATCAAAATAACTTATAAGAGAATTAAAAATCCATAGAAATAAAATATGCTTGGGCTATAAATAAATAGAAGGCTTGAGTTAAAAATAAAAGATGAATATATTCCAGCTTATGATTAATGGAATTGTATAAAATAATAAGTTGTGACTTATTAAATTGAAAATGGAATACAATGCCCAAAATCAATATTTTGATAAATTGAAAAATGAAATGAGGATCCAAACTTGAAGTATAAAATAAATATTGAACTTAAGAAAATTAAATGGAGTGATATTTTAAATAAAATTTCAAGTGTTGGATTATGAATAATGGGAGAACTAATTGGATAATAAATTAGTTAATGAAATTGAATTGTGAGTTTATGATGAGGTTTGAAAATAAAACTCAAGTTGTAATTAAATTCGACTTACATTGTCGATGAAGAAAATATAATGGAAAGTGGCCTTGCAATTAATTAATTGATTTGTGAACCAAATTGCAATGTAAGTTAATAAATTGGATGGTAAGTTAAAATGTAAATGGTGAAATCAGAATTTGAGTTATTAATTAAAATTTAACTTGAAGTGTTAACAAATTAAAAATAATTGGGAATGTATCGAAAAAAAAATGGATCTGGATTTAAAATAGTAATGGTATGAATTGCAAATAAAATCCAAATATGTGGAAATAAATTGGATATGGCTTTGTAATAAATTGAGTCAAGCTGAGTATAAAAGAGAAAATATACTTGTAAGATGGAAATGAGCTTAAATATAAATTTGAATAAATTGAAGTAAATTGACTTAAGCTGAATAAATCAAAGAGAGTTGAATTTAATTCAACTTAAACAAGGATTAATAATAATTGGATTGGTTTTAAATCAAGTAAAAAAAAAAAAAAATTCAATTGAAGTAAAATTCGGTGAGTGACCGATAATATTTAAGTGGAATGAAAATTCTTAACTAAATAATTATAAACCATTTAAATTATTAAGGGATTGAATTAACTTGAGACAATAAGGAAAAGATAAAATGTTTCGAGTTTATTGAAATGGTTATTAAATGAAATAGCTTGGATTTTCTTCGAGCTAAATAAAACAGTTTGGAATAAACAAATTTGGAATGAAATGTAAATAAATGGATTGTGAATAAATCCGAAATGGAATAGAATTAAGTGTAAGTTGAGTGGAGCAAATTTAAATTGATTATAAAACGCAAGTGCTTATATATTCACATAAATCTCGTCAAATTGTATGGAATAAATTGTTGTTGTTGTAAATGAGGTAATTAAACATTCTATGAATGAGAGTAGTAAAATAAATTGATTTTGAAAGCAATTGAATTAAAGATAAGCTCAGTTTGCTTAAAATAAATTAAATGTAAGTTATTGTGTTTTAAACCATTTAAATTGATGAGGTTGTATACGAATGGATTGAAACCCATTCAAATTGCATAAAAATGGTTTATAAATAAATTGGAACAGTTGAATTAACATGGAAATTGTAGAAGTTACTTATGGAAAATGTTTGGTGTGAATTTCTTTTAGAATTCATATGTTTTAACTATTATAAATAAGTGAAATATAGTTAAACTGCATATATTTGGCACTTACATGTTTAAATTGAGTAAGTACAGGTACCTGGAAGCCGTGTGGCTGGATTTGGTAGTGCTATTTGCTAAAAATATTAAGCCGCTTGCTTAAAATGCTAAATAAGGTACGCCTACGCAATAAAAATAGGAAATATGAACTGTTTTTGGTTTTTCCGACCGTGTGGGTCGATGTATATATATTTATCTCTTTTGTCAAATTGCAAAAGCTCCTCCGTACAAAGGAGACTCTGCCAAAAATTTTCAGAAATTTTGGGAGTTAGAAAAATTTTGAAATTTTTATTAGAATTTTGTAAAAGACAGCGAGTTTAAATTGGATACTAAGATTAGTTAGTAAATGAAACTAATTAAAATAATGTCATGAATTAGTTATAAATGGAAAATAAAATTCACTATTTGGAATTAAAGATAAATTGAATTTGTATGAAAATGAAAGAATCAATTTGAATATAAATGATATAAACTGAGGTGGTAAGGTGATAATGAATATAAAAAGCATATTAAATACTTATACCAAACTTAAGAGAGGAATAGTGAATTCTTAATTGGAAATTGATAATATAAATATATTCCAAGTTAATGTTTGAATGAATAGATATTGGCATTTTGTGAGAAAGTTGATATTATGTTTGGGAATATTGTGATTGGATATTAGTATTGAGCAGGATATGTAGGTAATCTAAAGAAAAAAAAATAGAATTGGATGGATTTCAAGAGATAAATTTGAAATGCTCGACAAAAAGGTATGTAGTTAAATTTGGTATGGAATTTGATTGGGACTTGGATTTGGATTGAGCCACTTGGCTTTTTGTTTTCTTTTTGGATTTGGGAGGCCGTAGAGCCCTTTTGTAGTTGTACCGAGTCAGTCGCGCAAAGGAAACGCTGGCAAAAATTTTCGGGAATTTAGGGTGTTAGAAAAATTTTGAGAAAATTTTGATAATTCAAAATTGGTTTTAAGATTAAAACTGGAATGGTTGAGCAAATATGATCGTTTGCAAACTAGGGAAAAGTTTGGAAAGTTAATAAGAATGATAATGGGCCTTTTATAAAGAGATAGTTGGATAGATGTTGAACTGTTTGGTTTTAGGGGAATAGTAAACGGGTATTGGACCATTCTTCCAAATTTGTAATTTCGGGGACGAAATTCTTTTAAGGGGGGAGGAATGTGACGACCCGGAATTTTTAAGCCCTTTAAATCGGAATATTTAATCGATTTTAA
The DNA here is from genome assembly GCA_030765085.1 of Allium cepa. NCBI lineage: Eukaryota > Viridiplantae > Streptophyta > Magnoliopsida > Asparagales > Amaryllidaceae > Allium > Allium cepa. The sequence continues at coordinate 445,294,632 of CM060935.1, read as the reverse complement.
ATATTCAATAGTATAATTTTAACTTGAATAACGAGTATCACGACTTATTTGATAATCAAATTGTAGAATTAAATAATTTGAATTGGATAAAATATGAAACCTGAGATTTTAAGCCTGTTGAATATAATTGGAGGGCTTGTAAAATTTATATTGATAGTACAGAGAATAATAGTAGTTGTAAAATTGAATTTAACAGTGGTTGGTTCAGTTTTAAAAATATATCGTTTAAATTGAATTTAAAAATAGCCTTCCGAGGCACAGTCTCGGAATTCGACGAAACAAGTTCCATTGGATCCGATATATTGAGTTGTTATTGGATTTCTATTTTCGTGGCGTTTGGAGTTGTCGTTTGTGCGTACGGTATATAAACGTGTTGAATTTATATCGAGACGATTTTAATTTAAAATAAATATATAATTATATACATTGATTGACCTATATCCTCTTATCAGCCGCTTTCTTTCATTTCGAATCACTGTAGCCAACCTTCTTCAGTACGCATTCCCATCTTTATATCACGTCTTCGTTCATTTCACATTCTCAAGCCTCAGAATCAAAAGGAAATCGTAATGGCCGAATCACCTTTTCAATCAATTTCCCATTCGAAACAAAATAATGGATTATAGCCGAGCTCGTTCCTCTATACTTCGTTCCCTTCTTTTTCTCGAGGTCAAAAAAAAAAAGAAAAAAAAAAGAAAAGGAAAACCTAAATCAATTCGCGATTGGGCTTGGAATCGCACTGGCGATCACCTCGCGATGTGAGAAGAACAGCGACGTGGTGAGGAGCAGTAGCGTGGAGGGTCGCGGAGTGAGTCATTCGAATAGGTCAAATCTCGAGATTGATCGACGCGACAGTGGAAGCTTGTTCGATTATCTGGGAATCAACTGTGGCAGGGGAAGGTGTGGCGTGGGCTTCGTCGTTGCGCACGACTGTGGTAAAGAGGGTTTTGAGTCGAGTGAACGCGCCGATGAGGGTCGCGTCGTGACTTCTGGTGGCGAGCACGCGAGCTCCTGCTCGATTTCGCTTGGCCGAGGCTGGGTTGAGGAGTTGTTGCCAGGAAGCTATGCAGACGGTTGGTCGCGTGTTCACCAGTGAGGTATAATTCTTTTGTTTTCCCAATTTATAAAAAAAAAAAAAAAAAGTTTAACTGGTAGTTAACTTAATTGATAATTAGGGTGACAAACAAAAATTTTATTTACAATGGAGGAGGCAGAAATTTTGAATTTTAAATTCACTGATCTATGTTAAGTATAAATTAGTAAGGTGATTAGTTTGTTTTATTAACATATTTAATTTATTTTAGTTTATAAAATGTAGTTATTTAAACGAAAAAAATTAGTTTAAATAAAATTATTTGTTAAGTAAATTAAATTTATAAAATGGAAATAAATTGTTCGATCAACTAAATATTAATAACCACATAAATGTTTATTCAAGGTCTAATACTGTGGAGAAACGAGTCGAGATGGATCAGATTGCTAATTTTAAGATCAAAGGTGAGTTAGTCTCACTCAGTTCAATTTGGATTTAAATTTAAATTTAAATGATTGAATTTAAATAATTGATTGAATGGTTGAATTGAGTGATGTGATATAGTGTAGTATCATTTGATTTTGGCATATTATGTTGTGCTAACATTTGTGGATGCAGGAAAACAGGTTGGAGGGATCCAACTGGACCCCTCAATGTTAATTAATTATTTAATATTCTCTGTTCTGAATATTTGATATCCTGTAGTGAAATATGTGAAAGTATTGAATGCTACGACTTGATTGTTGTAATCGGGCAATAATGAATTACCAAATATATATTAGAGTTTGGAAATGGAAATAAAGAAGTGAAATTGTAAGTATATAATTATAGAAAAGTTGAATAAAATTATAAATGAACTGGAAAGGAAATAAAGTAACTTCATGGAACTTAAATTTCAATGTTATTGTTTAAAAGAAACAAAACATTTATTTTAATTTAAGGATTTAAATTATTTAAGAAGAATAAATAAGAAATTTGGAATAACCTGAGATTTGAATATTTCAGCTAAGGGAGTTAAAAATCAAATTGAAAACAATAATAAAGTCCATAATCAATGAAGTTTGAAATGAACTGATAAGTAAAAAAAAATTATTTCAAATGGAATAAATTGGTAATCAATTTGGAAAATTTATTTAAGTGATTGAGATTGGAAATTTCTTTCTGAATAACCAAGTACGTTTCAAAGTAAGTTTTTGAATATAAGTTAATAGTTTAAAAATTGTTTAAAAGGTATGTTTTGTAAAATTTATTATTTCTAATATTTAATTTCAAAAGCAAGTATTTCCTTTTAATATATTATTGCATTAATTATTTAAAAGTGACTTAGTATTTGTTTTAAAAGTGAAAACCTGGTTTTATATTTTATAAAGTAACCTTACTTTCTCAAATTCATATAATATGTATTTTTTTTACAAATAATTTAAGTAGTTTTATCCTAAGTATTTTAAAGTTATATTTCAAAGCAAAGTAATTTAAATATTTTTTTTTAAAAAAAAATCTATTTTTTTTGTGCTTGGTGATTCCAGAGGAGATAGAAAACATTTGGGAAAGTTATTCTAAAAAGAAAGATGGTTTTGAAAACTGTTTTCAAAAGGATTGAAAATAGAAATATATCTTGTGAAGATATTTTGAAGTTAATAAATAATTTGGGAAATTATTTATTGTGTGATGGATGTTGTGAATATTAATTGATAGTTAAATAACCGACTATCAATATTGGACAATGCGTTAATCGTTTCGAAGAGATCGGGATCGAGATTTATTTCTCGAAAACCACTTCGATTCGGTTTGTACGTTTCGTGTAAACGATTTGGATTCGAAGATGGAGCATTGGAGTGCAAGGGCTAGTCGCTACTAATCCTGAGGATATTTCCAAAATGGATGTAGTAGGAATAGTGCCTTCGGTTCCGTTCGAACCCGGGACGGACTTGTATGGACGAATGCTTGCGAAACATCGTCAGGTGGACGATGGGCATTCTAAGTGAAACGTTCTAAAGGTAACGCTTAGCCTCAAGCCTCATCAAATGGGAATGACTGAAAATCAGGGGATATGCAGCAAGGTTAGGTGGGTCATGCCCAAGCAGGACAAGATAATTCCCCTGTCTAGATGTCCCTTATATATTTCGGCTTAGTGGGTGGTTGGTCGCGCCAACCACGGGGTTTATCTTGTTCGGGACTGTTCAGTAAGGAATGGTTCCGGCCTTGTGTTGCAGGGGATGAAGGGAGTAATCCTCGGTACGGTGATCTAGGCCCCGTACTGTGACAGGTGGTACCCCAGTGCCTAGTCATTGTTGGAAATCCATTCTTCCTACGAGCCTTGTACGAGTTTTGTTTGTATTACCCACTCTGTGGCTAGTAGCTGGAATTTAATAAATGTAACAATTTCGGCTATTTTATAAGTATTTGTATATAGACCCTATTATAATATTAGAGGATTTCTATAAAAATTGTTTTAGCTATCGTAAGGTAAAAACCCGACATGTTTATTTGTGGCGTGGTCTTACGAGATGCTTTTGTTTCCAAAGGATTTTTGAAACTTTAATAATCAATTGGGTGTGATTTTCTCACTCTGGTATTCCAGACTGACTCGGGTATTATTTAACTGTAATGCTCGGGTCAGACCGAGTATTATAGGATACAGGATATGATGCTGTGGAGCTCAGGAGACGAGCTGGATGACGATACGTATTCTCGTATTTGTATATATATATTTCCGCTGTGTTGAGTTGTTGTGTACTCATTGTATGTTATTGATGTGAGCTGTGACTGATGTACTCTGATGATGTAATATATGTAAACAGAAATATTTGATGTTTAGTAAAGATTATATATTATATATTATATTTTATTCCGCTGCGATGGTTAGATTCTGATGTTGATTTTGTTTTCTCTTCTTCTACCTCTTCTTCTTAAATCCAAATGGTTCGTAATTCTGTGCAACTTGAGTTGATTGTTGTAAAATAGTGTTAACTCAAGGGGTACAGATTTGCGGGTCGTTACAGAAAACCTCAACAACAATCAAGTCTCCAACTTCGAATTCCGAATTCCTCCATCTCATAACCTCAAAACTCTTCTGACGATCCTGGGCTGCCTACATCCTTTCTGATCAGCTCAACCTTCGCCGATGCCTCTAGAAACAAAATGGATCAAAAACAACTCAACAAAAAGATCCTCTCAAGATCTAGCCAAAACCAAGAACAACAACCCTACTCCACAAACATCAGAAGATCTCAACTTACTTCTCTTATCTGGAAAAAACAAAACAGGATCACTCGCCAACTGCCTCAAATCCTGAAAAACTCCAGTAGAAACTCTCTAATTCAAAACACTACAACTTCAAGTTGCTTCCACTCTAGAATAGCTGCCACCAAGCTTCCGCTGCACAACTCTGATCTGGAGCAGATAAGAATGTCGTCGATGAACACGAGCACAGACTAGATAGCACATCCCAGAAATAAGGTTCAACAAATCCATAAAGAGAAAAACTCAGAAGTTCCAAGAAATACTGAGCTGTTTCACCAAATCCTTCTACCCAGCTGAATCACCGGTAGCTCCATGAACCAAACCGATACGGAACTCCATCTCTAATCCAGACAAACTTTTAATTTCCCGAAGTCATCCAAAAAAACCTCTGACAACTTCTATAACACAAGAGAGCACTCAAACTATCGCAAGTCACTTTTGTGATCCTATCCAATCCAATGTCCGCAGATACTGTTCTCTCTTTACAAATCAGAACAGCTTATCCTTGACCAAATCATCGAAGAAACGAGCCCACTCTGCTGCTTCTGAATCCACTTCTAGTAAACTGCTAAGCCAAAAAAACTTCCTCCTAGCACACAAAACATCACCGAGCTGCAACGCTGCCACAAATGCCAAAGACTCCTCATCCAAAACTCCTTGATGTTCAAAATCACATCAACCATCCTAGACAGAACCTTGAGATAGGCAGACATCTCCTCAAGAGACTCAGGCTCAACCCAAACACAAACTCAGTCTTATAACTGATGAAGACACACTTCCTTTAACTTGCTCCAAAAGAAAACATCTTCGGAGACATCCATAGTCACTGCGTCTCATCACGCAGCTACTTCATCCTGAAGTTGCCAAGATACCATCACTTTCTTCTACCTAACCGACAGATCTAAATTCTCCAAAAAATCCGCTCACACAAGCGCGATCATCTAACACTTCAAAGATAGACTTCGAACCTTAACAGGTTTCCTTCAGAGATTGGTGAAATCCTTACACAATAGCAAAGCTCACCCGAGACGGTATTAGATCTATAGTCTCGACAAATACTCTTCCAACCTCAAATATTCAAACTCCAACCAATGGTAGTTGTGTTACGCACACCACTGCCCTATCTACCTTTATAACTTATGTTGGAAAACCCGAACAGGCAACCCAACAAATAGGTGGAAAAAGATATATATATATATATATATATATATATATATATATAAATTAAAGTAGGCTCTCTCAAGATAGACACCACTCCAGAGCCTAGGTATTCACTCAAACTATGCTCTGATACCAAATGAGACGACCCGCCTTATTCTCCATAATAAGATGCATCATTTTGAAAGAAAAAAGGGATATAAAAGAGAAAAGATAGAGAAGGAAGAAGAAAACAACATCAGAATCTCAATAGCGGAACGAATAAATTATATTAATCACATAAATATTACATAGTATCATATACACAAGAGTTACACAGCTTATACAACACATACTAGACAGATATAAACACCTGTCTAGTTATACAACTCAATATACAATACCAATAATAACTCAGACTAACGACTCAGAGACCAACACAGCGCAACCATCTATATATATCCACAAATGTTGAAGCCTCCTGCTTCATTGCTCCTCCAGAGTTCGTCAAAGCTAACCTGAATCCCTTGGCTACTCGTAAAAATTTGAGTACCCAAGAGTTTAAGAAAAATAAAATAAACTCTAGGTCAAACATGGGTCTGGTGTGAGTAAATGGGTTAAAGTTGCTTAACTTTAAAAACCTTTTCAAAGAAAAGGTATCACGTAAAACTCCCCACACATAAACATGGGTAAGTTTTTACCTTACGCTAACCAAAACATTTGATAGCAAATCCAGTGATATTATAATAGGGTCTAGGGTTTTCAAATAAATAAGAAATAACCGAAATTGTTACATTGATTAAATTCCAACATACATAAGTTTACAATCAAATCCGTGGGCACTTAGTGGAGTTTGGGTTTCCATACAATGGCAGGGCTACTGGGTTACCGTCCGTCATAGTACGGGGCATAGATCACCATACCGAGGATTACTCCCAATCCCCTGCAACACAAAGCCGGAACCATTCCTTACTGAACAGTTCCGATCAAGATAACCCCGCGGTTGTAGCTAACAACCGCCCACACAGTCGAATAAAAAGGGACTCTAGACAGGGGTAAATCTCGTCCTACTTGGGCATGACCCACTTAGCCTCGCTGCACCTCCCCTGTTTTATCCATTCCCGGTTGATGAAGCTTGAGGCTACGATTACCTTTATAGAACACATCTATCTTATAATGCTCATCGTCCACGTGACGATGTTCTAAAAGCATTCAATCCATACAAGTTCGTTCAAAGTTAGAACGAAACCGAAAGCATTATCTTGTTACACTCATTTTGGAATCACCCTCAGAGTTAACAAAAATAACCCTTGCACTCTAAATCTTAGTCTTCACTTGAGATTCACGACCTAACGTAAATTTGGATTGATGTGGTTTTCGGATATCCAAAACTAGAATCCCGATCCCGGTCTCATCGAAATCCAAAATGCCATCTTTTAGGTCTAAGTTGTTTTAAAGTTAAAACAATTCAAATCAAATCATTATCTATATTCACATAAATAGATAATCATATACACAGATAGATAATTCATATCATCACCATTCAACCAAATCATCTCAAATCACATATCGCACACATCTCATCAGGGATATCAAATAATCAAGGCGTTCAATATCAATCAACCATCAATAAGCAATGAACTATTAATCACACCATCTATAATTAATTTAAAATGAATTAAATTAATTGCTTCGTCTGTAATTAATTTAAAATAAATTAATTACTTTCATCACAATAAATCTTGCTTACTTAATCATTAATTAAACCAATTAATTAATCATCATCTTAATTAATCACCTTTGATTAATTATTATTTAATTACATTAAGTGATTAACCCTTAATTAATTACACAAATTAATTAATCTACAAACCATTAAGTAATTAACCTTAATTACTTTATTAACTGTAATTAATTACATTAATCCTTAATTAATTACAATTAATTAATTAACTTATAATCAATTATTATTGATTAATTAATCTTAATTAATCAATCCTTGATTACTCTCATTAATTACATTAATTAATGATCCTTAATTAATTACTTCCATTAATCAACTTTAATTAATCATAAACAATAATTACCATCCTGTAATTAATTACCTTGATTAATTAACTCCTTAATTAATTATATTAACCCTTTGATTAATTACACCAAGTAATTAACCCTTAATTACTTTTACTAAGTAATCATCCTTTAATTACTTTCCATTAAGTAATTCCCTTTAATTAATTACATCCTGTAATTATACATTAATTACTTACCTTAAGTAATTACTCTTATCCATCTTATTAAGTAATTATACTTAATCAATCACCAAATGATTATCTTTAATTAATCGACCCATTTGGTTAACTCAAATTAATCACACTTATTTGATTAATTACAATTAGGTAATTCATCCCTTAATTACCCCTTTCAAATAAATTGATTAATATTTAATTGCAGATTAATTAATCCTTAATTATTAATTAATAAACCTTAATTATCAATTAATAAAACTTAATAACAAATTAATTAACCCTTAATTAATTAGTTAATCAATTAATTAACCCTAAATAATAGTTAACTAATCCTTAAATTAACTTAATTATTAATTAATAATTACTTAATTATTAATTAATAAAGCCTAATTATTAATTAATAAAACTTAATTACAAATTAATTACTTCCTAATTATAAATTAATTAAGCTCTAATCACTAATTAATCAACCTTAATTACTTAATTAATTAATCTTTAATCATCAATTAATGATCTCTAATTATCTAATTAATTATTTTTAGTTATAAATTAACTAACCTCTAACTAATTAACTTATAACCTTTAATTATTAATTTTAAATAAATAAATTAATTAAATCAATTATTTACTCATAATTAATTCCTAAATTAATCCTTAATCATTATTAATTAAATTAATTAATTAAACTTAATTTTCCTTAATTAACTTATTAATTTCAAGATAATAAATTTTAATTATCTTAAGATAAAACATTATCTTACTAATGCCTTAATTATCATTAAAACATTTTATCTTAATAATTAATTTCACTTAATTAATTCAATAATTAAGTTTTAAAACAAACAATTATTTAACTTGATAGATTAAGGTTAACAAAGCTTCCTTTAGATACTTAAAATATTATCAAGTAATAGTTTTTAAAACTAGTTTCAAATTGAATTTAAAACTTGCTTTTACAAATACCTCTTAAAATTTATTTCCAACTTAACTTTTAAATCAACTTAAAGCTTTGCTTAACAAAAATTAAGTTAAAGAATTGTCAAAACTCTTAACAAACTGTTAAAGAAAACAATTATTTTATATAAAGTAAATTTACATAAGAAAATTTAAATTAAATTGAAGCTTAAACTTCAAAACTTAAATTTTAAAATCTTCTAAAACTATTCAACCCTTGCATCAGGTCATACCTGAAATCCACTCAGGTCCAACCTGAGTTTTTATTTTCATTTCAAATTTGGTTTTAGTTTTAAATTTAAATTTTTAAAACCTGGAAACAGAACCCTCTGGAACCACTAAAAACACACTCGAGTCCATCCTCGAGTCTTCATTCAAAAACACCGAAATATACTTCGAGTTCAACCCTCAGCAAAACCCACAACCTAATTTAACATACACCACCTTCCCTGTGCACATGCACCATCAGACGCTGCAATCCACTCCTGTTCACCAAATCCCAAAACAAGGCTCGATCCATAATTTAGCATTCCAGTTGAAAACTGGAATCAACTCCATGGCCAGAACCATCTTGCAGTTGCATCTCCGACCATCAGACGACGCGCCACTATAGTCATACAACCTCCGATCATCAACGAGGCCATCCCTAAAATCCCATCAAACTCAATGCACCAGAGAAGCAGCAGCGATCCATTTTCCAAGCTAGACCAAAACTAGGTTTACAACCTAGATCACCGCACCGTCGACGCCACGGCCATCAGAAACCCTTCCTGCCATTTTTACCCAACAACCCGATCACTTAGCTAGCTCCAATAGGAACCCCGACCTTCCCAGTCGCCAAGATCATCAGAATTCGACCAGAAACCAAATTTCCGTCATTCCCCAAATACTCATACATTACAATGTTAAAAATTCTGCTATTAATTTTAAAATTTCTAACTTTTACAGTAGATTCAAGTTATCATCTTGAATTAGTGAATTATAGTGATTGGTTTTAGAAAGTTTAAAAGAATTCTTACTGCATTCATAATTCCCAGATAATCCTGTAAGCATTTTACTTAAATTCATCTTTAAAATTTAATTTAAGTCTAAACAAACCTTTATTGTTTGAAAACAAATCCTATAGGAAATCAGTGGAGAAGAAAATGAATCTTTGGTTTTAAACTTGAAAGTTCTGTAACAAGAACAGGGGAAACAACATATGGAGGCATGCACACTCTCCAAATGTACAGAAATTTATTTATAAATATACTACAAAACAATCATCACAGATAAATTTCACAAATAATCCATTATTTACCTACTTAAATACATACATGCATGCAGAGCATCATCACAAAATTTCACAATCAACCATATATTTTTACTTAAAATTTTAATTTAAAAGTTTACTCACCATTTTAAAATGGAGAGAGCCTTTGAAACTGGAATGAAATTTTGCATGCTTTTGTTGTTTTGATTCCAAAAAACTTTGTCTTGCTTGTAACTTAAAAAGCTTTGATACTTGATTGATTAACTGGAACATGATGATGGCTTATGACTTGATTCCAGGTTGAAGATAAAACCTTAAGGCTTGAGGCATAAAATGGTTACAGATTTGATAATTTTACAGGTTTGATGATATTCTGGTTTGCATGTTTGAACTTTGATTTTCTGCTACAGGCTTGGCTTTGAAAATTTGGTTACAGTCCTGAGTTTTAGGAGGTTACAGGTTTTGATTCATTCTGGTTTGCATGTTTTAGAGGAGATGAATTTCATATTTTTGATTTTTGGAAAGATTCCTTTACACTTGAATTTAATTTCAGATTTGAAGATGTTTGCATTGTATAAATTTGAACTGAGAAATGGTTTCAGATTTGTTTTCTTGAGGAATGAATTGAGAAAAGAAAAAATAATTGAAGCATGAAGGTATCTGTTTATATAAGCTAATTTAGATTTTATTAAAATCTAAAGAAAATAAAATAAATGTGACACTTGTCTCTTGCCTTAATTAATATGCTAACACATGTTACTTAAGAGGTTTATAACTTTAACACTTGTAATAACTTACATTTATATTATCTATAAATGATTTTAAAAGCTTTTATTATTAAATTCCTAATTAACAAATACATTTATAAATTTATAAATGCTTTTTAAATTTTATATAAATATAATTTTTAAAGAAAATAGAATATAAACCAATTATGATTTAAATAAAATCATATATAATATTTAAACTCACTTTTAAATGCTAATTTAAAAGCTTTTGTATTTATTCCTATTAAATAAATATTTTTCCAAATTTCTATAAATAGATTTCTTTAAAGAGAATAATATAAAACAAATCTTATTTTTAAATAAAAACTTTATCCATATATTTTAAATCCAAACTATATTATTATTTTAATTTTAAGATATATATTCCTTTAAATTCCATTTTTTAATCTAAATTCCAAGTCAATTTAAAATCCAAATTTAAAATCAATTCAAATAAATATAGATATCAATTTTAAACAAACACATTATTAAATTATGAAAATAATAAGCTTATTTAAAAATCTAGATTTATAAAATAACAAAAATTAAATTGGTAACTAATTATTCCATTTAAAAATCTATTTATAACTATATTTAAAAACATCACAATATATTTATTATTGTTTGAAATTAAAAAATTTACAAATTTTAAATAATTAATTAGGATATTATCGCATTTTAAATTCCTTGAAATTCTAGGATATCACAAAATGTGTACCAAGCTTCAAGTGTCTTGGACGAAGAGGGATTCCCTAAGGCTTGCTAGCCTATCTGTATTCTCCTTGGTCGTATATTCTGTACCGTTTGTTTTTGCCTTAAATAGGTCATACTTGTGCTAGGTTGGTCCTTACTATCTTGAAATAATACTTGTGCAGTCATTTTAGCATATTCTTTTATATTGCTCTGTTCAGAATTGCTTATGTTCACTTCGATGAAGTATAGGTTTATATACCCTAGTCCATAGGGCTAATCACTCTAAATATTAAACTTCATATATTTTTGGAAGACTGTGTTTCCTGAGCAATTTGTTCGACTTTCCCTAGCCTGATTCGAATGGTAGCTCCTTTCTCTGGATGAACTAGCAACTTTGCTACTTGATTCTAACCTTTGAGTTTTTAATGCTGCCAGTTCCTTGACCGCAATCAAATTCTTCCTAGTATTGAGATCTCTGTCATGCATCAGTTTCTACCTTTGGAAACTTGCATATAGATGACTCAAATTTGTGGATTTCTCCTTGATGTTTCCCATCTCTAAACAATAATTAATACCTACATGTTAGAGTTAACTAATTCAATAAGCTCAAAAGTGAATACTTCTTCCAGACATTGCCATTCTTTGGGCAACATTAGATTCCTAAAGATTTTATGATTATGCTGTTCTGACTCCTGAGGTTGCCTATGTTTTGGCGATGCCAATTCCCTGAATGTTAGAAGACAATTTCTTCCTGATGTTGCCAATCTTCGGGCTGTGTCAACTTCTAGAAGGTAAGGTAGATGATTTGATCGAGCTCCTGCTTTTGTATCTGAAAGCCAATGTATCCATAGTCCCATTCTGGGGTTTTCTCCTTAGCATCACCAAACTTCGAGCAATGGTATATTCCTGCAAGTTGGGACCGAATGACCTGGTCGGTCCATAAGTAGATTATCAATCCTTCTCGTCATCACCGGACATCGAGTGATGGCAAATTTATAAAGTCTGAAGCTGAATTATCCACCTAGCTTCGGGTTTCATTTTGAGAACATTTTCGCTATCGCCAATCTCTGGGTAGCAACCAATTCTTGAAGGTAGATTTTGTTATCAAGTCTCCTCGTCACTGCCTATCTTTAAGCAGCGATATATCCTTGAGGGCTAGGTGCTTCTTCCTTCTTTTATCGCCTATCTTGGGGTAATGGAGATTCCTGGAGGTTAAAGTTTTCCTTCTTAACACCGCCTATCTTTAGGAAACACTAAATTCCTGAAGAAGGGAAGTGGGTTACTTCTGATGTCGCCTGTCTTCTGGCAATAAAAAATTGCAGAATGTTAAGACCTTCATTTCCTTGGGTGGAAATTTGTTAAATGCTTTGTTTGGCGAAACATGACTGTTACTTATCAAACTCCATAGTTAGTCTTGTTTTGACTTGGCAAGGTTCTTTCGACCAAGTATTTGTGCGTATATCCTTATTCGTGGGACTTACTATTTCGAATATTTGTATTTGGTCATTTGTAAGAGATGGAAAGGTGCGAGGCATATTATTCAATTACCCCCAATTTGACTCTCACTCCTACTTTGGGATTGAGGAAATCTAATGATTTAATTCCTGATTTTCCGTAATTGTCCCTACTTGTCTTTAGCCATGCATGTCTTGCTTGGCTTCCAACGTCATCACGGAAGTCTAGTTCATATGCTAATTCCTATCTCTGGGAATTGGTAACTCAACTACTTAGTTTCAAGCAACATTTCCTCGAGGCTGCCTATCTATGTGCTGCATTAAAATTCTTTCTAAGCCGAATGCTGGAAATCCGGTTGTGCACCAGCTTCTATCTCTAGAAATAAGCACACAAGCAGCTCGAACCTAGGGATTTCCCTTTGGCGCTGCCTTATCTCTAAGCAACGGTTGATTCCTGTAATGAAGGGTCGAACCATTTGACTAATCTGCGATAGGTTATCACAATATATTGTTGGATTTTTAATGATCAGATCCATCCCCAGATTTCTTATAAATATGGGCACATACCTGTGCAATTATTGTCCCGCTGTTACCCCGCTATAAGCCTGCTATATCTCATAGCGGATTTCTACCGCTATGATTTTTCCATATAGCCCCAAATATAGCCTTTTAGCTTTAAGCCCCGTTATTTCCGCTATATCACGTTATTCCCGCTATATTCCGCGATTTCCGCTATATCTTCTTTAAAAGAAATGAATTAAAAAAGACATTTATACATTATAAAAATTATGAAATTAATTTATTTAATTGAATTTTTAATATATATTTAGAAATGAAAATACTTTAATATTCTACTAAATTCAGTTATGTTATATAACAGTTTACGTTTATTTACAGTATATTTGCACATGTGTTTATTTAAAATTATTTATGTATTAATTATAATTCAATATAATATTAATTTTTCATTTAATTATCATTTATATATTTGTAAAAACATTAACCGCGAGTTTTTATATGGTATTTTAGAGTCATCCGCTATATCCTCGATGTATCCCCGCTGTGACTTTTTGCACTTCCGCCGCATTGAATCTACCGAGTGCTTTAACTGCACATGCACATGCATATATTATTTTCATTATGGCATTATTGAATGTATTGTACTTAGCCTGTATGTTTGAATCTGCCACAACATCATGTTTGAAACATTTCTAACTTAAAGCCCCTTTATTGGGGCTAAATATGAATTTAAATCTGATGCAGCTTATGAAGTTCAAGTTCGAATACTTATTCACAAGGAGTTTGTTGTTTCCATAAATGATTTTCTAATATTACATAAATACTTGAGAATACCCTTGACTACCACTTATCTATTTTAGTTCAGATTTGATATTATGCACTAAGTGCATAAGCAAACTTTTACCGAGTACATAACATACCAATATGTCAATTCTTATTGCTGTTGCGTAAGGAATATTTACTCAATATTAGACATTTTAATATCGCATGTATAATGACAATCCGAACGCACTCTAATGCCAAGTGCAAAGGACACTTCTTTCGAATCCTTCATCGAGAAGTAAATAGCTAAGCTATAATTTATTTTCACAAAGGTACGTCATTACCAATCAGTAGCAAGTTGTTTGCTTATAGTAGTAGAATTGTTTGGTACCTTCAATTTTTATTCTCCTCTGCATTTTGGCTAAAACCAAACTATTTGATTTCTCTACTAAAATACTAGCTTAAACACTATGCTGTGCTTGTTTAAGATTATATCTTAAAAAGTCCACAATCTTTGTTTTCACTCCCACCGACTTCGAGATATTTCGGCTATAGTGTAAAGACATTCTCTTCTAAATCTTTATTTAGAAATTTTGTTTGACGTTAATATGCCAAAACTCATAGTCATACAGTGCGATAGTTTGCAAATGAAATCCAAATGGACTAAGCATCATAACATAAGAAAATAATTTTAACAATGTTTCAAAAATGCTATTATAGACTATCATTTTCAAGAATGTTATATAACGACATATTATAATATGTCTAGTACTTGTCATAGCACAGTTGAAATAACTATTATGTGTGTGTATGAAAGCGTTTATACGAACACTATTAAAAATAATTATATAATAGCTTATTGTACAAGCTATCATACACATATAAAATAACAATTTTTATACTCTGTTACACTTACTATTAAGATAACATTTAACAAATGCTATATGCATACTGTTAAGATAGTATTTAACATACGCTATCATATTTTAGTTTCAACATTTATAAAACAACATCATAGAAATTTTACATAAATAAATAACATTGTGTAAATCAATTTTAACATCTCAAAACACATTGTATTATATGTATACCACAATTATAATTAAATAAATTGTAGTCATAAAACCACATTTGATAATCAATCTACACTATATGTAAATCAAATATAATCAAATTGCCAATCTGTTTTATACTTTAAAATACAAATTCGTTTTACATAGTTTTATATATATATATATATATATATATATATCAAACATAGTTCATGCCACCAAAATGAGATAGAATTGAGCTTTTAGAATCAGGGGGTCGTACTCTAGATAGCCCTACATCATTTTCCTAAAGTGGTTTGTAAAGGTTTACAACTATTTGATTAAAGTTGAAATCATTTTAGAGTGAAAACTACAGCCATCATATCCGACCTGTACTTGTACGTTTCAAGTAGAAACTTGGCCCACATGTCATTATAAGCAACTGACATTCTTGAAGTTTTTTGCTCTTCCTCAACATCTGGAGGATCAATTCCAGCACCGGCAACAAACTATTTACCTAATACCAAAGGAAAATAGCAAAAACATTTAATATTATATATAATAAATCACTTCTTGGCTAAGTACACCGTCAAATATGTGAAATTACAAAATAAAAAAAAAACCTAAATACCGTAGGATTTTACACTATAAAAGTACAAAGAAATATATGTGAAAGATAAATTATATTTGTGGAAAATAGAGAAAATGACAAACATAAAGAAAAATATTGATGCAAGGACACCACATTTCTTTTTTAGTGTGAATGTCAAACTTATTGCAAATATGCATCGCAACATCAAACTTATCTTGACTTAACTAAAATAGCACAGCTTGGCAGACAACGTGATGACGGGTGAGACGTAGGAGGCGACAATGTGGCAACCACTTGAGATGGCAACCGTGGTTGGTCGAGGTGAGTAGTGTTCGTTCTACGGAATCAAATGTTTTTATGTCGAGCTACATTATAAGGTGACAGAAGAGATGATGGTTGAGGCGAAGACAGTGGATGTCAGCGGCGGTCGATTTTTTAAGAACAATTAACAACCGAAAATGCTAAATGTAACTAGCTTTATCTTTAAGTGAAAATGAATATGGCATTACGCGTATAATGTTAATTTAATTTAGAATTTCTTAAAATATAAAAATGAATAATAGTGCTAGTTTGATTTATTATTTTTTAAACTATAAAAAATGAACATAGCACTACGTTGATTTTATGTTAGTTTAATTTATCATTTTTTAACTCAGAAAATGAATATAGCATTGTACGTGTATCATGCTAATTTATTCTAGTATTTTTTTAACCTATAAAAATGAGTGATAGTACTAGTTTGGTGTCACATTTTTTGAACTATAAAAAATGAATATAGCATTATGTTAATTTAATGCTAGTTTTATCTAGCATTTTTTGAACTATAAAGAAATGAATATAGTATTATGATGATTTAATGCAACTTTAATTTGGTATTTTTTTCCAAGATAGGAATGATGTTGATCATGAAGTTCTGGTGATGTGGTGTATCATGGTAGTACGGCGGCGATATCAAGCGACGTTTGTCATTTAGAGTTTGGGTTGGGAATCTCGATGTGATTATATGATGATGATCGATGGAGTTTTAGGTGGACGGGTGGATGAGATGCGGGCGATGTGATGGTGCATCCATGAAGTGGTGCATCGGAGGATTGTTGCAGTGAGGTGGTATGGTGTTTGTTTGAAGTGGCGACGATGAAGTTGGCAGTAATTTTAATTTGGAGATTAAATTTGTCTTTCTCCCTAAATTTTGACACTAATGTTCTAGACCTAATTTTTTTATTATGTTTGTCATTTATCATAATTCCCTTAATATATTTTATATAATACTTGTTACATAAAATTAACAAATAAGCTCACAATGATACATATATCTCCACTACGTGGATTTCAATTCATTTACTTAAATTAAACCAATAATTAATTACCTATTTGATGATCTGAATCATCCAAATAGCTAGAGCATCATTATGGAAGAATCGAAAAGCATCATAGCCATTGCATCATTATGGAAGAATCGAAAAGCATCAGGTGATATATTTTTTTAATATGATTTTAGTTGTTTGTTTTCCTCTTATTTCAAATTTTCTTTCCCCCATTGACTTATTTGCACCATTTTCTTCAAACGCTGAGTGAATATTTTAGTGTGGTGCTAAAGGCACCATGCTTGATTCTTAGGGTACCACAGTCGATGGACTACTGCCGATTTATTTTCTTCACTAAGACGGCGGACTACCCTAGACCCAAAAAGGCTCCAGCCATTAATTTTTCTTCATTATCAATTCATAAGAAATTATGTATCACAATGATTCATTGTTTTGTTCTGATGAATGTCTGAGATTTCTTATGGCGCATGTGAACATGAAAATGGGATAGAGGAATTGAACCCATCCACACTTCGGCACTTCATATTCCTTACACTCCTTCATGCATGCCTATCACCACCTTCCTCACCTCGGGTCTGAGACATCTTTGGGTTGGAAGATAATCTGCCTTAGGCTCTGGCAATTTTCACCACCATTCACAATTTGTGCTTACCACATCAATTAGCGCTGTTTGCCTCTACAGTGGCTCAACTCAACCACATAGAAGTTTACATTCAACTTTGCAATCTGAATTCATATTGGTAACCAATTTAAAATCTTTTGTGACTGCGGACGAATCATAGGAAACTATGGAGAGAATTTTTTTAATGAAGATAAAGAAATCTAGGTACTGAATTCATAGAAATCTTTGTCCCTAAAGCCTTATATTCAGGTAAGATTAATAAACTAAACAAAATACATGAAAATATTCTTTGTTCCATAAAGTTTTATATCCATGAATGGCAACAATTTAAAAATAAATACACTAGGGATGACATTATTATTTTTTATCACAACTAGAACTAATAAAATAAAGTGACTATATTATGTAGTGTTCCAATGACATGAAATTGAAGTGATTGGTAAGATCATGCATCATGACAACTGCCCTACACCTTTGGCATGCAGTATAACTGTATAGTACACTACAATGGTGTTCGACCGACGTAAGACGATTGTCAAGATTATAAAGAAAACAAAACAATGTCAGAACATGTATATTTCACACCACATCAAATAAAATATAATAGTCATCACATATATAAAACACATGATACATTAATAACCAAATGAACCATAACATTAGAGTGCTTAGGTTCAAATAGTTACACAAAGTAGTAGTAGAGTTTATACGACAGATAATAGACTCAAAAGAAAAAATGTCTCTAGATAAAATAAACGAACACTATTTAGGTTTCACAGTGTCGCATAATGGAATAAGCAATAATAAGTCCAAATATAAATACGAGAAAGCATTGCCTCCTACCCATCCATCTCCATAATAGCATGTATCACCCAAACCTGCTATCTATTCTACTCATTTAACAGTATCCGAGATAATAAAAAACAAAGCATAAAACTTTGAGTCAGACAACATTCTAGTTTGAGAAATCTCAATATACTGAATAAATCGATATAGTAAGGAACAATAGTGTGAATTAACAGATTTTACCGGACGTGGATACAATCTTCACTTGGAGCCTCTTACCAAATGTAGAGAACAAGAGGAAAAGATTTCAATAACCTTCATCTATAAATAGGAGGCGGAATACACAAGAAATGGATCTGTTTTTCTTAAGTTTTAAATTAATAGATTTTACCTCAATATTTAGTTGTATCTTACCCAAGTTGTAAGAAACCGAGTTGTAAAATCACAGTTGTAAAGAAAGCAAGAATTTGTAACAAAATTGACAGCAGACGTAGACTATTGATTTTGGTTGACCACTATAAATTCCATGTGTTCTGCCTCATTTTAAATTTCTTTAGTCTCCACTTGTTTATCGATTGGGTATTTATACCTTTTTGGTGCAAACATTTTGATGCTTACTAATTGTAATGACCCTGGTTTTTTCATTTGATTTTGAATATGAGTTAATTTTAAATACTGAAATATTTTAAGGATTTAAAACTAGAATTCAAATATGAAGTTTATTTAAATATTTGAATTTTGAACTTAATATTTGAATGGTCTGGATTTTCATTTGATCTTGATTTAAATGGAGTTAAAGGTCCTATTTAACTTCTTTTTAATCTATAAATAATAATGGTGAATTCATTTTTTAAATTTATTTACAATAATAAATAGTTCGAATAAATAATCTGAAAATAAATGACTAATATAACGTCTCGATTTTTAATGATGTGTTTTTAATTTAATTTTTTTGATTTTCCATAAGTTGATGATTTTTCAGCAAATGACGGTACTTTTTTGATTTTACAAAATCGGATAACCAATATGTACTATTATTATTTTGAGATCTTATCGCTTTTCTATATGCAAGCGTATTTTTTTGTCGCTCGTGGGTCATACGTGAACGAAAACCTTGGTAGCGAGATGCTAGAAAAATGAAAATAAATCAAAATCAAATACCAGTACCCTTGCATTTCTCTTATCATCTTATTGTTCTATTCATTTTTCTAGAAACTAGAAAGCCACCATGTTCGAAAAATCAAAACAAAATATTTACTCACCCAAAAATTGTAAAACAAAAATCTTTGAGTGTAAAATGGAGAGATCCACTAGCAAGATGAGTTGGGTTGTGTGCGATGGAGTTTTGGGGGTGTTTGATAGTTTAAAAGGTATGAAAGAGAACTAGGGTAAGTGATTTAGGAAGTTGTGGTCATTGATTGGAGAATTGGTGGTTAGATTTGGGTTTTTGAGGTCATTTAACACCTAGAGGCTAAATGTAATGGAGTTCGAGGGTGAAAAGTTTCATTGTTAGTTTTAGGTCATGGGGGGGCTACTATGGACGGGTTAGGGTGATCGGACGTACGATGGTGGTGGTGGCCAGAGAGAGGATGGGTAATGGAGTTGAACGGAGTCAACAGATCTAGCTTTCATCAAGCGTGGAGGGAGTGTGGAGGAGAGAGGTTCTGCCAGATGGGCTTCTCATGCACAACATTCATGTACATGCTTAAATAATTTGCGGTTTAGGAAGGAGGGATTTAATAGGGTAATTAGCTAATTAATATTGTAGTGGATGTTAATTATATTTTTAAATCAATAACTTATAAAATGTATAACTCTCTCGTACGAGGTCCAATTGAGATGTCTTTTGCATTGTGCTCATAATAGCGATAGCAATGTGATGGAACTGATTCCGATGAATTCGGGGCAAGTGAAAATTTTGGCTAAAGTTAGAAGTTGTTCAATTTTATTTTAAACTGGAACGCCAAGGCATTCGTTGGAAATTCGGTAAGTTAAACTCACTTTTTGGATAATCAGTATGGTATGCAATAAAAAAAATTTAATGTTTGTGTTTGGATGAATTATTTATTGGTTTGGTTAAGTATCCTATTTGTAAAGTGATTGACATTTAAAAATGAAATATAAGGAATTTTATAGAGAAATCCTCATATTACGATTTTTACTTTCCAGCTATATACCTATTAATTTCATTTTAGTCATATACCTGTTATATAGACTATTAAACGTCAAAATTGAATAGTTTGGCCAAATTGGATATGGCACTAACATATGTTAAAAATTGAACCTTTTTAGAGAAAATGGTAGTAATAGCACTGATTAAGTAGTATAGTAACTATTGGCGTTGATGTAGTATTTTAAAAATATTACTATGGGCTATTTAGTTTGCAAACTTTTTACTTTTGGAAAACGATATTTAAATCCGACTCTTTCGAATTTTTGTGATATTTTAATTAAAATAAGCTTTTGAACTTTTCTATTTTATTTTAACTTCTTTTATTATTATTTTCTAACATATATATATATATATATAAATGTTTTAATTATTATTTTGGAGGTATTGTTCTTTATAGAAAACTATTACCATAATAAATGTTTGTTTTCAAAAGTAAATAAAAGGGATTATCCTTTATTTAAAAAGGAGATCTTGTGTTTAAAAGAATGTAAAAATATTTTGAAAAAATATGTGTGAAACGCTTTATATAAATGTTGAAATGAAAGAACAGATTTGTAAATGGTATTATATAAGTTTAAAGGAGAATTGTAAGCGGTGTCTTATAAATAAAAGGGAATATTATCATTTTGATAAATTGGAGTAATAAATCACTGTTGCAAATTTATTGAATATAAAGAATGGTCGTGTTATAGAAAAAAGACGAGTTTATAATTATATCTGGAGTTTGTTTTACATTTGGAGTTTGGTTTTATATTGGAGTTCTACTTATATTTAGAAAATTTTAAAAGGAGTTTATTAAATAAATTTGGGAGTTTAAAAGAAAGGTTTAAAATTTTGATTATATATTTTATAACGGGGAATTTATAATTTATAAAAGGAGTTGTATATATAAGGAGCCTTATAATTATATTTGGATATTTACAAATGGTGGTTATAATTTTATTTTAAGATTTATAAAAGGAGCTTTATACATAGAGACGAGTTTTATGAAAAGAATTATATAAATGAATTTAGAGCTTCTACTTATAAAAGGAATTTTATAAAGGAGGTTATTTATAAAAGAGATTCGATTTCCCTAAATGACCTTCTTAATTATGGTGGTATGAAACATTTTTTTTCTTACTTAAAACCAAAGGAATAGTGTTTCAGATTATTATTATCTCTGTTTCAAAGGACATTTATTCAACCTAAATAAGTGTAGTTTTGGAAGTGAAATCTTGCATAGAATTTTGTGTATATGTCTATATTATTGATATAAGTATATGGAAAGTTTCCAAATTTTGAAAGTGAAATGTTTTTTGTGAATATACTTATACTCTCGAGATAAGTATATGGATATATTCTAAGTATTGAAAAGAGTAGAGAAGGTCTGGGAATATATCTTTGTAAAAATATTTTGACAAATGTAACGACCCGATATTTTCAACCATTCGCATCCGTACATGTCGGACTTGAATTTCTCAAAATACTGCATTGTAAATAAAATTTGGCAAATCTTAGAATATATAGTAAATAAATAATCACAGATCACAGATACAGAGTAAATAATAATGCAGTGGAAGTAAAAGAGATAGTAGTTTATGAAGCTACTATATAAAATATAAGATACATCAGAGTTAAGAAGATACAACAAAAGAATAACAACATACATCAAGTACAAATCAGAATACAACACTGGAATCACTGGATACTGAAAGCAAAATAGATGGCAGGATCTTCAAGCAAAGCTCTAACTCCGAAGCTGAGTCTTGAATGCTGAATCACTCAGTCTGACTCAAGCGTAAAGCAAAGCACAAAACACTCGAGTCAGGACATAAATACTTATGAACTGTAAATCAACTCAAGTGAACAGTAACAAAAATGCATCAGTAACTTAAAGAATGCTTGGGACCGTCCATCCTTTAAGGATCCGTTAAATTATTTACTATGTAGTAATATTGCGCTATTATAATAATGTCTACAGTAAAATAAACTTACTTTTAAATAGCGTTGAAGGGTTACCCATATAGCCCCCAACACATAATAGTCCCAGTAGTCCATCCAGTATCAGCATATCTCTAGATCGAGAGACTACCCTAAATACTCCATAGGCTACGGGAGAAAAACAAACTCATAGTAAGGCTCGCTATGGTGGGTGAAACGACACACAAGGCAACGCCAGGGTAGATATACCAATTACGCACACGGGTTGGTGGTAACGTAGCAGCCACATACGTCCACCTCGGAACACACTCCCAATCAAATCGGAGGATGGCCCTCAAATCAACCAAAAGAAAGAGTATAGTATCGAAGAAGTGCTTCCGATAGGAGGAATGACCTCACTTAGCCCGAGATCGCTCATGTTTTAGCCACCTTATGCCAACTCACGGGAGTCGGGTCCACGCAATATACCTCAAGAACGTCGCCACCATCCTACTTCATTCTGGAATCTATACCATGTATATGGTTGTTAAAGTGGTTTTCGGAGTTGGCAGAGAGTATGACAACTTCCGATCCCGGTCTCTTTAACAACCAAACATTATTATAACGCAAATAGTTTATATCTAAAAAATCAAATCATTTCATTTCAAAGCTACATTCCTTTCAAAATAGTTTATACTTCGAAACCAAAACCACTTTTTACTTCAAACTATATTTAAATCAAATGATATCATTTCATTTCAAACATATATTCATCTTTCAAAAGTCATAATACTTCAAAGCTATGACTCTTTCAAAACCAAAATACTTAAAATCATTACGCTTTGAAAATCATAACTTTTCAAAATCATACATTTGAAATCATGAAACATTCCTTTAATTCTTTACATTTTTCAAATTTATTCAATTAAACCCAAATTTTCAAATTTTCAATTTAATTCAATTCAGACCATTAGTTTCAATTCAATTTAGTTTTCCAACAAACCATTTTAAATCTTATAAATTTCAAATACATATTTAAATCAAAAAACAAACTATTCAATTTTTAATATATTTCAAAGCTTAAATATCCCATATTTCAAAACTAAATTTTATAATTTTCACATATCTCAATTTTAACTTCATTATTACTTAGTTTTGAAATATTCATTTCATAAATCCAATATTATTTAAATAAAATCAATTTATAAATAAACTCAATATCCTTTCATACTAATATAAACTTCAAATATTCATTTATCAAAAATCAAATATTATTCCAATTCATATTCTTTATCAAAATAAAGATCAGATCATTTCCAAACCATTTCAATCATCAAAATATCATTTCCTTTCAAAACCTCATTATTAAATCATTATTTGAATTCAAATTCAAATTCAAATACTTCAATTTAAATATCATTTTTAAGTCAAATAAATCATTCATTTATTATGCCAAATATCATTACAAAACACATTTCAAAATTTCATTCAAAAAATCATTTATCTCATTGCATTTAACACGTAACTAAGTAAACCTTATTTAAATTCAAATTTAATATAAATTCCTAAAAAATTCAAATTTAATATTAAACTATATATTCAAACTCCTTAAATTTCACAAATAATCAATTCCAAAAGTTAAATCATTTAATACTTTAAAATTTAACTCAAATAGTGTTAAAATCTATAATATTTCAAAACATTGTCAAATTATAGCAACGATGGCATTTATAAAGTGCTATCGTAGCTTATAGATTCCAAAATAGTTTAGTTCAGGAACAACGGAATTTATAAAATGCCGTAATAGATATTTAATTATTTCAACATAGTTAAATTCAAAAACAATAGTATTTAAAAATGCTGTCATAAGACCACAGCATTTTTGGAAATGCTATTAATAAAATTCCAGCTTTTATTATAACTTTCAGAAATATTTAAAACTTCAATTTTTGTTATTTTAAATTTATATATCATATTTCTAGACTTCAAAATTTTACATTTAAATAATTTTAACATATGGTTTATCACCACAAAATTTTATAATTAAATATCCAATTTAAAAATCAATTCATTTGTTAAGTCAAAATTCAGTATTTATTAACTTATAAATCAAATAAAACTTAACATTTTTCTTCAAATATCATTTCAAAACTTTAAATTTAATTTTCATTATTTACTTACATTTTAAAAATAAAATTTAAAGTCAAAAATCACATTTTCTTCAAATTTACATCCTTAAATTCACAAATTCAAAAATTAATATTTAGCCTTCTCAAAACCATAAAATATATATTTTTAAATCAAAATTTCATACTTTAAAAATACATATCTACATAAAAATCATTTAAAAATATACCATGGGGTCTGTATATAATTTTCTAACCTAGGTCAAGTGATACAGATATATATCATTTCAATCCGCAATTTAAAAAGAAAACCCGGGTTCTATCATTTCAAACCCACAATCCCAAGTAAATAAAAATCGCTCAGGCCTATCATTTCAGCCTATAATGATTTTTTCTTATTCTAAAACCCATTTGGATATGTATCATTTCAACCCTTAGTGATTCTATTCTAACAGGGAACTTGCAGTGTGAATATATGCATAAACGATATAAACAATTATACATTAACATGTCAATGTCACAATATAATGTCATATATCAGATGTCAGGTGATAATTAGCAAAGTAAACATGGTAATAACATGGCATAGCATATTATATAATCATTATTTACTTGAATAAACATTTTAAATTCCTAAACACTTGTCATCAATTTACCATTTCATAAGTAGAAATGACAGAGTGAGAAAGACTCGGCTTTTCAAGTTGGAGACTGAAACAACACACACAAGAGCGATTCCAAAAGCACGACAAGCACGATTAGAATTGAATGAATGGAGACCCTTGATATTGATCTTGTATACAACAAATAAATAAGACCATATAAACATATTCATACAATACAAATATGAATTGAAACGAAATGGAAATTTGAATCAACAAAGAACATTACCCAGCTTTAACACGAAAGTGCCTGATCATGACAACAGGCTTGTCACATGATCAAATGGGCTTGTTTTCACCATAGTAGGCTTGGCCTAGGTGCCAACATGGCTTGGGTTTGGGTCAAATAGGCATGGCTACAAGGAGATGATGGGGTAGGAAAGTTGCAAAGTGAAGTATGCAAAGGACAAGGCAAAAAGGAAGGGTTTGGATGCACCATTGGCTCTGCTAGGTCATGATAGAGCTCGGCCTTGGTCATGTCACATCTGGAGCAGTGGCCAAAGGTGATGTAGTTGGTGGAGGTGGTGGGTAAGGGGGTGGCCAAGGTGATGTATGGAGGGGTAGGTGAAGATATGTGGTCTAGGCAAGGTTTCAAGGGGTGGAGCTTGCAATTTTTGTGGTGATGCTTCACGTTGAGGGTCACGACCTGCCTTGGTCAGAAGGGAAGGAGAAGGAGTTGCTGTAGATGGTAGTGGTGATGGTGGAGCTGATGGTGGAGAGGCTAGGCCGAGCTATGCTTGAAGAGAGCAAAGGCAAAATCATAGAAAAATAATGAAAAGAATAAAAGAAAAGGAGAGAAAGGAAGAAGCCATTATCATGTTTTTTTTTGCCATGAATTGAAGATGATAAAAATTTCTCATGTGAAAAAATGAAATGAGATACATGGAAATGCAAAGAGATGTGGTCGGTCAAACAAATGAAAGGTCAAAAGAAGGTGTAAAGCCAAAGGTAAGTGAAAAGTCACATGCAAATGAAAGGGTTTTTGTCTCTTTAAATTTCCTTTTCTTTTAAATTAAAATGAACTGATAAAATTTCAGTAAATAAAAATAAAAGGCTGAAAAAAATAAAGTGAAAAATAAAATAAATAAATAATTTAAGGAGAAATAGAAAATAAATAAGAAAATAGCTTAATAATTGAAACTAGCATTTAAAATTTGTGAACAACATATAATTAACATTTATAAATTATAACTATACTTTTAAAATGTTTTAAAAATAAAATATATACATAATATGTCATGTTACACATATTAGAACAAGATATGACAACCAAAAATATTATTTATATAAATTAAAATAAATAATTTTGTTAAATAAAACAATTTACACACAATATTGTAAAAAGCATAACTTTCATAATATAAATCAGATTTCAACAAAATGAAAAGCAGTATTCTTAAAATTTAATTTATTTTCACAAGAAAAGATAAAATTAAAAAAATTAAATATTTAAATTTTAAATTTAAAAGTCAAAGTTTGACCAAATTGACCAAAATTCACATTTTGGAAAATATTCTATTTATTCATGCTTGAAATTATAATTCACATAAAAATCAAAATTTATATTTAAAATAACAAAATTTATCATTTTAATAAATAAAATAAAGTTTTTAAATCAGAAATTTCAATTTAAAATAATTACAATACAAAATTAAAATAATCACAAAATACAGGTTGTTACAACACAAGAATTTACTAAATGGTGTTAATTAACGAAATGATTAATTAAAGAGGCTTACTCGTTGTATTGTACTCAACCATGCTTGATTAAATCTCTGGTTGAATTATTTGTTGTTTGATAGTTAAATGACCAACAATCAAATATTGGTCAGTTTTTAAAACTATCATTGTCGGTTTAAAGAGGCCTAGATCAAATATATTATTCGCAAACCACTTCGAACCGGCATAAATATTCGAATTGGAGATATCTTGAAGATGATCAAAAACGGAGTTCTTTGAAGTGCAAGGGCTGCTTGCTACTGATTCTGAGGGTGATTCCAAAATGGACGTAGTAGAAATAGTGCTTTTGGTTTGTTCATAGCTTGAACAACTTGTAGGGTTGAATCCTAGAATTGCATTGTAACCTAAAGGGCAGTGTCAGCATTCCAAGTGGGATTGCTATATAAAAGGTAAAACGTATCCTCTAACCTAACCAACCAAGAATGACTAAAATAGGGGATATGCCATATGCCTATGTGGTTCGCACCAGAATATTGTCATCGCCCTTCTAGATTATTATTTATGAATTTAGTTATGCGTGAGAGCTCCCAGGAAAAGGTTGCAAAGCAACTGGGGTGATGAAATATTCAGCACTCTTTTGTAAGGGGTAGGTCGGTCTTGCCAAGCAGGGGTCGGTATATTCGACCTTGGTATGTTTTATCCAGAGGTATAATGTAGCAGACGGTACCCCAATAGCCATGCCATTGATGAAATCTATTCTCCGGTAAGTGCCTTTCGGACTTAGTTGTATACCTATTATGCTAGAATTTAATTAGTGTAACAATTTTATCTACGATTCATTATTTATTTTAAACCCTAGACATTATTATAATATTACTGGATTTTCTGTGAAAAGGTTTGGTTATCGTAAGTAAAAACTCATTTGTGTTTGTGTTTGGCGTGCTCTTATGAAATGCATTTATTTTAGCAGGTTTTATAACATTAGAAATCCATTTGAAGTGTGTTTTCTTATGCTGGTTTACTAGACTAATCCAGGTGTTATTTTCTTACTAGTATAAAGCCTGTGCCAATGGCACGGATATAAAATTTGCTTCACATATAATGAAAGATGTTTCACATTGCACTGAGGTAAAGTTTGATCAGTATAAAATTTGGTGTAAAAAAATATATACCAATAACAATAATCCATCATAAGATCATTATAGGATTGTTAAACACAGGGTGCACATAACACATAATCTGGCTTTTGTTGTCTGAAATCATATTGAATACTGTAATAAAATATTTTTACAAAATATATCATAGCCAGTGGTTCTAGTGAGTATTTCCCTAACTTCATCCCCTTTTCTGTGAACCACATACAGCTCCAACCCTGAAAAAAAATAAAATGCATTTTATACAAAAGAAAGTTAACTGTTGTGTGAACTAAATTATTAGTAACTAATTCTTAAAGTATTTGGGAAACAAAAGTATAGTAAACGCACTATGAATATGATATTGGGAACCATTATATTCACAAAGCTAGCCTAAATATCAAGGTTTATGTCAATGGAAAAAAAGAATGATACAAAAAACATAAATGCAACTTATTTTGCATAGGTTCTTTTAACTACTGTTTTACATTTGAAATGTCTTCGTTTCATACATAGTAAGGTTAATCTATAGACTTATAGTCATGTTGGTAAAAAGAACTATGATAGAGGGCATGTGGTACCCCAACAAAAGACAGATAATCCAAGTCATCATGCAGCTTAGCTCACCCAGCATTCTGATCATTTATTCAGACGGTACATTTAGCCAATTCAAATACTCATTCATCCAGTTCACCTATTACCGCTCAAGCTTATAATATAATATAATAAACTCAATATTTTTTAGTAATTCAATATTATTATATTTAGTAAGGCAAGTAATTCAATAATCTAAGCGGTATTGTTACTGTACAAAGTAATCACATAATTTGGAACAAAAAAAGTGTTAATAAATTTGAAATTCATAACCTCCATGAAACTTTTAATTTTGATTGAAGCCTTCATCTTATCTAAAAATATAACATGATATATTTATATAGAAAACTATCATCTTATTGACAGTAAACGATTAACTCCTTCGAACCCATTGTAAATAAGCCCATTGTAACTGTGCCTGATTCAACTTGTCTTCATATAAGAACTGTATACCTTACAGTTAACTTAATGTATTTACAACATACGTATGAAAAAGTATTTGGTACCATATAGTCTAAACCATATGTTATCAGTTTTCAGTGAATGTTAGTTAATGTAACTATAATATCAAGAAATGATAAAAAAGACGTGCTGCTTCAAAGAGTTTAACTCATTACCCTCTTTGTTATTTTCTTTTTGTTATCATCTTTCAATACTAAATTGTCAAATGAAGTTGCATTATTTCCACAAATGTATGCCAATTTCACCTAATATGTTTTAATTCTTTATTTTCTAATACGTGTAAAGAAGCAACTTGTATAATTAAGTTGCCTAACACAATCAAAAATACATTCTGATTATACAATAAAGAATCTCCACTCTGGTAACATAGGCTAAACCATATGTTATCAGTTTTCAGTGAATGTTATTTAATGTAACTATAATATCAAGAAATGATAAAAAAGACACGCTGCTTCAAGGAGTTTAACTCATTACCCTCTTTGTTATTTTCTTTTTGTTATCATCTTTCAATACTGAATTGTTGAAGTTGCATTATTTCCACAAATGTATGCCAATTTCACCTAATATGTTTTAACTCTTTATTTTCTAATACGCGCAAAGGAGCAACTTGTATAATTAAGTTGCCTAACACAATCAAAAATACATTCTGATTATACAATAAAGAATCTCCACTCTGGTAATAACACCGAAAGCAAGATGACCAATACATGTTAGAAACATCATAACTGATCAATATGTTGGAAACAACCAGCAAAACGTAAACAAATTCTTGAAGCCAATACATGTTTTAAACAGAATGACCTAGAAGGCCTCAATTAGGCAGCTAAATGACCATTAACAAAAACTGAAAATAGGTGGATGCTCCATAAAACTAAAGGTGGTGTCACATCGTCATGACTTTCTTTAATGGTACCATTAGTTGTTGTAAAACCAAAACCATAAAGCGATCCAATGGTGTAAATATGGTATTACCTGAAAATCCTCGACCGACATCATTGTGCTTTAGAAGAGATGACGATGATTATTTCCACCTTTGTTTGAAGCCGCTACATCTTGCTGAAATATTAGACAAATCATTTAGTGTCGGGAGGAAACGTTATAATGCCAGAAAAAGAAATAAAACTGTTACAATAAAACATGAAAACTGATTGGTGAGGTGAGGTGAGCATCATGGAGGAAGTGGAGTAAAATGAAGTTACTTATGAACGGAGATTAACAGAGCAAGAAGACGTGAAATTACTCTCTGTCCACGATAACAATCAAGAACATTTCACTGGAAAAAAAATTAATTACCATTACCACTACAAAAGTATAAGAAATAAATGATAGGAAGTGAAGAGAAAATTATCCCTTTCAAAATATCAATTTGGCAAAGTGATGAAGAATACCAATAGATGAGCATGACAATTGAGAAACATATTAGATGCATATCATGGAGAAATTGAAGACAAAAAAATGCACCAAATCAAATTAAAATAAGCAATTACTTATCCTTGGTAGTCCAGACCTGATATTAATCAAGATGAATACCAATTCTAAAGTTAAAATCTTATGTTAATGGGATGAGGAGATAGGTTTTGCCATGGCATTAAAGAGAGACAGAAAGTCATCAAGGAAGACAAGTGAGAAGAAAAACGTTGGAGAATAAAGGTAGTCAAATTGTGAAATAAAACGGGGAGGAGAATGGATCATAAAAGAAGCAGTTTAGAAACAACGTGTTTTGCATCTCAGCAGGTGTGAGTGAATGTGGGGTGGGATAACATGTTCTTATCTGAGTGTTAATTCTTTGCAGCCATTAGATGTATTACTTTAAAATTAAATCTCAACCATTCTTTGTCTCTTGTTTGTCCTACCAAGAAATTTTATTATATAGATAATGCTCAGGTCAGATCGAGCATATTTTCAGATCTAGCTTAGATGCTCAAAGCATTAAAAACGAGTTGGATTCCTCTAAGACGTATTTACATTTATTTTATTTTCCCTGCATTTTTTATGTTATATTTATTATCATTTGTGAGGACAGATTGTTATAACAGTCCAAGCTGATGATAGATTTGTGTACTCTGATTGATGTGTGTATAGTACAGTTTTCTTTTGTGAAAAAAATCTTTTATATATTATATATTACTCGTCACGATGTGAGATTATGTTCCATCTCTTTTTCTTCCCCTCCCCCTCTCGATATTCTTTCAACCTGGCACTTAGATGTTTGGCATGTTAATCCCATGGATGTATTAGTGTCGACTTTTGAGGGTCGAAAAAAGCGGGTCGTTAGAAGTGGTATTGGAGCTTAGGTTGAGCGAAAACCTAGGCTTTGGAGGGGTAGACTCATTTGAGATAGGGTAAATAAGACCCTGGGATAAGTTTGAGTGTGTTTCTGTGTGTTTATGTGAGCGAGTAATTGTTAGCGCTATAAAAAAAGTTATATTGTGTTGATCTACCAGTTATGCGGTTTATGAATTCTGGTCAGTAAAGAAGTAATAACTTTATCAATACGGGTTCCTAAACTCTTGAACAAGGCAAACCGACATATTATTTTGAAATTGTGTAAATGAAATAATTTACCTATACTATATTTTATATATATATGAATAATTTTTAGAAAATTAATATAGTTATTTATGATATGTTTGGTTGTCAGAGAATGATAATATTTGATGATTATCATTTGTTGTTTATTGTTTATGCTGAGACAGTTTATGAGCATTTATTGTTTTGGTTAAATCAAATACGAACACCTTGTGAAGTCAATTTCACAATTTTACTCTAAGACATTAGATGAATTAGTTGGTAAAAATTCAAAATTTATTTTGAATTAGGGCATTTATTATAATCTTAACACGGTCGACATTGGTGATAAGATTTTTATACAAATGGTGAAATGATTTTTATATAAGTGTAATTTATAAATATGCTTATAGTTAAAAAGATTTAAACTAAAAATTTATGAACTTAAATCCCGAAGTTTTTGGAAATTATTTTCTAGAGCTATTAAGAAATTATTATTATTATTATTATTATTATTATTTGTAAGTATTTTTGAATAGAAATATATAAATTGGGTTGTAAATGAGATAAGAAAGAATAAACTCACTTTGGTTGCTAGAAAATAGTGATGACTATAGAACCATTGACATTTATTTTCAAGTTTTAAGTGAAGAATTGCTACTGAGGTAGTATTGCTCTAGAATTGTTTGGTAAACAAAGTTGTCTTGATTTCCAAAAGTATGATTTGATATACAAAAAAAGGTATATGTAAATTATTTTTGTTTCGAAATGAGTTGAAATAAAAACTAGATGTTTAGTTCTAAAGTTTTTGTTTAGTTACTATATGAACTTATGTATCATATGCAATATGGTAGTTTGGTTTATGCATCTCATTTTGATATATTGTTTGGTAATTTTCATTCGTTGGAATGAAATGGAATTTTCGACGATTTGGACAATCGAAACATCCGAGTAAATTGAGAAATTTAGTTAAATGTTTTTGTGAATTTATAAGAAGATAAATTTTTATTACTTATATATTTTAGAAGATAGTAAGAAATTAAAAAAATCATTGGACATTTAGGTTAAGTTAAACGAAGCTGAAATTTTTTGTGTGTGTGTATATACTCTTTTGGATATAGGAGAGTATTATATTAATATGAAATTGAGTTAAGCAATGAAATTTAACTTAGGTAAAAGTTGTACGAAATGGTAGTAAATAATTTTAGTATTAAACGAAATAATATTGGTATAACAAATTGTGGTTTAAATTGAATGTGAATAAAAAGAAATTTGGTATAGTTTAGAAACCAATGGAATAAACACGTAAGTTGTATATAGATCATTTTATTCGCATAATAATCTGGATCTAGATACGGGTACATGATTTCGAGATGATATGTACCAGTTTGAGTCAGGATTTTTCACTCGATTCTTAATATTGAACACTTGATATAGATTTCTGATTTGATTATAAGTATTCTATCATAATGTATGGCTATGCAAGTATAACGGTGGTTTCTGATCGAGGAACAGGATCGAAATTCGCACTAGAGTAGTTGAGTGAGTGATACTAGTTCGTAAGTGAAATTGTGTGATCGAGCAAGCGATCAAATTTGATTTTTCGTACAGATGGTATATGTACATCATAGGGGCTGTGATAAATTATATACTTTTAACATTTTTAAATGCATGTTATGTGGTTGGATATCATTTGTAATTGAGATACAGGTTTATGGAAGCGAAGGCCGGTTTGATGCTGTTGGTTTCGTAAGTAGAGTTAGTTTGCTCGACAAATAGGTACATGTTTACATTGTTGTTTTGGTTTGATGATTTTATGCCCCAGATATGGAAGGCCACTTTTGGGCTTTTGTTGGTTTGGAATTGTTATGGCAAGTTGTAGTTTTTCTGTTCGAGCCGCGTAAAGGAGACGCTGCCGAAATATCTATAACTTAAGAGTCTTGGAAATTTAATAACCCATTTCAACAAATTGATTGTGAAAGCTTAAGGGTTTTGAGACATTTTTCTTACTTTAGGAATTTCAGGGATGAAATTCTTTTAAAGAGGAGAGAATGCAACAACCCAGAATTTTGTCGTTTGATTTCGAATATTTAATTAATTTAAAATATTGAAATAATTGTTTTTAAAGTTTTAAAACTTGAATTCAACTATAGGGATTATTTAAAATATTTGAATTGTGAATTAAATACTTGAATAATGATTTAAATATCTAGATTTGAATTGGATCTTGGTTTAAATGGAGTTAAAGGTATTATTTAACTCCTTTTTAATTTATAAATAATAACCATAACTTCATTTTATAAATTTATTTACAATGACAAATAGTTCAAATAGATAATCCAAAAATAAATTATTAATATAACAACTTGATTTTTAATGATGTATTTTTATTTTATTTTATTTTTCCATAAATTTTAATTTGGAAAATATTTGAATTTATCGTTTGACAATTTTTGGGCAAACGATGATGTTTTTGTGGTTCAATAGAATCGAAGAACCAGTACATATTACTATTATTATTTTGAGATCGTATCGCATTTCTATGTGAAATAGTATTTTTGTTTTGTCGCTAACCGGTCATACATGAATGAAAATATGTGCAGTGAAATGCTAGAAAATTAAAATTAAATCTAACTCAAATGCTAGTATGCTTGCTTTTCTCTTATCCACATTACTGTTCTATTCATTTCTCTAAAACTAGAAAACCACCAACTTCAAAAAATCAAACAAAGGATTTACTCGCCAAAAATTGTAAAACAAAAATCTTTGAGTGTAAAATAGAGAGATCTACTAGGTGGACGAGTATAGTTATGTTCGGTGGATTTTGAGGGGAGTTCAAAAAATTTAATAGTAAGATAGGCAACTAGGCTAGTGATTTAGGAAGTTGTAGTAATCGATTGGCGAATTGGAGGCTAGATTTGGGCTTGTAAGGTCATTTAGCACTTAGAAGTAGAATTTGGTGGAGTCCGGGGGTGAAAATTATCGCACTTCTATTTTGTGTCATGTAGGGCTTCTATGGATGGGTTTGCAAGGGGTGATCGGACGTACAATGGTGATGGCGACCAGAGAGGGGATAGGTAGTGGAGTTGAATGGAGTCGCTAGGATTTTGGTTTCATCGGCCATGGAGGGAGTGTGGAAGAGAAAGGTGACTACCATGGTCGGTTTCTTATGCACAACAATCATGTATGGGCTTGAGTAATTTACATTTTGGGAGGGAAGGATTTAATAGGGTGATTAGCTAATTAAAATTGTAATTACTTGATATTAATTATATTTTTCGACTAATAAATTATAAAATGTGTAATTCTCTCATACGAGGTCCAGTCAAGACATGGTTTTTTGCGTTGCGCTCGTAATGACAATGGCTACGTGAAGTAACTTGTTTGTTGAATTTGGAGCAAGTGAAATTTGGGATAAAATCGGACATCGTTCGATTTTAGTTCGAACTAGAATGCCTAGGTATCTGTTGGAATTTGGTGAGTTCAAGATAGTTTTTTGGATAATCAGTATGGAATATAGTAGATCAAATTTATTATTTGTGTTTAGCTGAATTATTTGTTGGATTGGTTAAATATTTGCTTTGAAACGAGATTAACATTTAAAAATGAAATATAGGGAATTTTATAGGGAAATCCGGATTTCTCGATATTATGATATTTAATTTCCAGTTATATTCCAGTTAATTCAGTCTTATACTTGTTATACAGAGTGCTAAATATCAAAATTGGATAGTTTTTCCATATTAGACGCGGCACTGACATATGTTAAAAAGTTAGACCTTTTTAGAGAAAAGGGTAGTACTAGCACCGGTTAAGTGTTATAGTAACTATTGGCCTCAATATAGTATATTGAAAATAATATTAAGTGTTGTATGATTTGGAAACAGTTCAGTTATGGAAAATGATATTTAAATCCAACTCTTTCATAATATCTGTGATATGTTAATTAAAATAAGCTTTTGAATTTCTCTATTTTATTTGTACTTCTTTTATTGTTATTTTCTAATACATATATAAGTAATTTTTTAATAATTATTTTGGAGATATCTATCTTTATAGAAAATTATTATAATAATAAATGTTACTTTTCAAAGTAAATAAAAGGGGTTTTCCTTTATTTAAAAAGGAGATCTTGTATTCAAAAGAAGATAGAAATATTTTGGGAAAAAAACATGTGTGAAACGCTTTATATAAAATGTTGGAATAAAAGAACAGATTTGAAAATGGTATTGTATAGATTAAAAGAAGATTTATAAGCGGTATCTTATAAATAAAAGAAAATATTATCATTATGATAAATTGGAGTAATAAATCACTGTTGTGAATTTTTTTTATTTTTTATCAAAGGCTAGCGGAGTTGACAGGACCCCTACCTATTTTATTGCAAGGACAATAAAAGGAAGAAGCTCGAAACATACTTCAAGCATCAAAAAAGAAAACCACACAAGCATGAACAATAGAAGTAGACAAATACACACTTGGAAAAACAAGGAGAAACAAAGATGAGGAGACACACAACCAACCCAAAGATAGGCACATCTATCTCCAACTCTGACTCAAAGCAGGAGAAAACATAGGATTCCTGCTTTATTGAATATATATAATGGTTGTTTTATGGAAAAAGACGAGTTTATGGTTATATTTAGAGTTTAATTTTATATTTGGAGTTTGGTTTTACATTGGAGTTGTATATATATTTAGAAAATTATAAAAGGAGTTTATTAAATAAATCTGGGGGTCTAAAAGGAAGATTTCAAATTTTGATTAGATATTTTATAAAGGGGAATTTATTATAACAAAAAATATTTCATAAAAGGAGTTATAAATATAATAAGCCTTATAAGTTTATTTGAAGATTTACAAATGGAGGTTGTAATTTTATTTTAGTATTTATAAAGGGAGCTTCATAAACAGAGATGAGTTTTATGAAAGGAATTCTATAAATGAATTTAGAGCTTGTACTTATAAAAAGAATTTCATAAAAGAATTTATTCATAAAATAGAGTTGATTTCCCTAAATGACCTTCTTACTTATGATGGTATGAAACATTCTTTCTCATATTAACACCGAAGCAATAGTGTTTTGGGTTATTATTATTATCTCTGTTTTGAAGGACATTTGTTCAACCTAAATGAATGTAGTTTTGGTAGTGAAATCTTATATAGAATTTTTTTTATACTTATAGTGCTGGTATAAGTATATGGAAAGTTATGAAAGTTTTGAAAGTGAAATGATTTTTTTAATTAACAAGAATTTACAAAATGGTTTTAATTAATGAAATGATTAATTCAATAGGCTTGGTGATTGTTTTGTGCTTAACCGTGCTTAGTTAAATCTTTGATTGAATTGTTTGTTATTTGATAGTTATATAATCGACTAATAAATGTTGGCCAGTTTTTAAAACTAGCGTTATCGGTTTGGAGAGACCGAATTGGATGTATTATCTGAAAACCACTTCAATTTGAATTGGAGATGTCTTTAAAATGATCGAAAATGGAGTCTGTGACAACTCGGAATTTTTGGATATTTGAAATTGGAATATTTAATTGATTTTAAATATTCAAAAGTTAATTTTCAACTTGAATTTCAAATACCACTATTTGTTTGACAAATAAACTATTGAATTAAACAACTGGAAATCGGGTAAAATATGAAATCTGGAGTTTCAAGCTTGTTAA
Source organism: Allium cepa (assembly GCA_030765085.1). Taxonomy (NCBI): domain Eukaryota; kingdom Viridiplantae; phylum Streptophyta; class Magnoliopsida; order Asparagales; family Amaryllidaceae; genus Allium; species Allium cepa. The sequence continues at coordinate 445,257,297 of CM060935.1, read as the reverse complement.
AAATAATTTGAAGGCTTGGAAAATTAATATTGATAATAATGAAGATAATAGAACTTTTAAAATTGAATTTAAAAGTGTTTTGTTTAGTTTTAAAAAAATATCGTTTAAATTTATATTTAGAAATAGCCTTCTGAGGCATAGTCTCGGAATTCGACGAAACAAGTTCCACTGGATCTGTAATAGTGTTTTATTATCGGATTTCAAATTTAGTAGTGTTTGGAGTTGACATGTGACCGTACGGTTTGTAAACGCGCTTAAATCTATAGTGTTTTAAATCTATATCTGGAGTTTCAATTGCGTTCGGAATAAGGGTGTAATATTATAAACGCCTAGCGGCATGCATCAATAGGAGGTCCAAATTTTGAATTGCGTAATTTGAAACGATTTAAAATTTAGATTTAAATATAAATATAATATTTGACCAAATTTACATCCACTTCCTTTCTTTCTTTTCTCCAGCCACCCTACTACCCACCTTGTCTTCAACACGTATCCTATTTTTCAACACGTCTCCTGCATCTTCTAACATGATTTTTTTCTTCTCTCTTGTTTCCTTTATATACTTTTTAATAAAAACGTAAAAATAGTCAAAATTATTCAGAAGAAAAAAATGTCTTCCTTCAGAGGAAATGAACGAACGAAATCGTTCGTTATACATAAAAAAATGGTAACACGGATTGAACGAAAAAAAGAAGGATCGGCGAAGCAATCAATAAGATTCGCTTCAAAATCGAGCCGCAGAAATAAAAGGGGTCTCGATCGAAGTTGGCCAGGGTTCGCTCTCGCACCCGTTGGTGGTGCACAAGGAGGCTTGACGTCAGGCTGTCGAGGCGGCGGCGCAGCTGTGAAGTGTCGAGATCGACTCCAGGCAGGGCGTGGGGCGGCAGAGGGAGTGGCAATTCGAGTGTAAAGCAAAGTCATGAATCCATCTAGGGTTTCAACTAAGCAGGTTGGACTCGAAGGGGACTCGAGCAGGCTACCATGAGACAAAAGATCTTCTTTCTAAAAGAGATATAATTTGGAATCCAGTATATTAATTAAAAGACTAAGCTAAGTAAGGAAGTACTTGCGAAGAAACTGCATCAAGCGTCTATCTGGAGCCTTTCTGTCAGCTTATGGCCGGGGCAGAGAATTGCAAACCTATAGCTGTGGAAGTAGGAATAATGGCACCAGAGATACTCCATTCGATGGAATTGTTTGATCTTAAGGGAGATCTTCTATAATTTCGCACGTGGGGGGTTATTTCTTGGTTTCGTCCAGTCATTAATAACTTGATTATTTTTAGATAATAGTAGATGGAAACAATGCTCGTAAGGAGTCTTATTGAAACCAAGAAATATAGGCCCGCCTGCCATCCACACCAGAATAGACGGAGTTTTCCGAAAAACCCTGCTAGAAATCCAAGCATCCTCCGATGAATGATTGTTTGTCATTTCATTGATCTTTTTTGTTGAAATAACATTTGCAAATATGTATTATTGATAAAATAAGACATGTTTTTTGATACAATTCAGAAAGATCTAACTCTTACAGAATTGGTAAAAAGAGGCATATTTATTGTCGAAGATTTTTCTCCGGCAGTGGTGGCAGCACGATACGTAAGGGCTCAAACTCGAGCTAGGTTTGTTTTGTGATCGTGATGGAAGGTAAAATCCTTGATTTAGATGAGCGTTTAAATTAGTTTGCATTAACAGAAAAATAATAGTAAATAAATGTATAACAGTAAGTTATAAAACAATTTATATTCTTAAATTTACAGATTTATATAATGTATATACATATATAGATAAACATGAAATTATATATATATGAAAGATTTGGAAAAAAATTATACATACATAGAAGTTTTAAATGTTGAAGGATTTATAGAAATTATATTTTTAATATAGTTTATTTTTATAAGTCTGTATATATAGTTTCAAAAGAAAAATAAATACACGTACATATTTTCGATTATTGTTTATTTTAAAAACACATATTATGGTGATTAACATGTTTATTTAACTTATTCAAAATTAACTGTTCGACTGATTCAAATATTATATATGTAGTTTCTAAATGAGAAATACCTATATCCATTCTAAAACTTACTAGTTTATTTTAAATTAATGTATTTTAGTGATTAACATGTTTATTTAAATTATTTAATTTATTTTAGTTCAAAAAATAATTTATTATAGAGGAAATTAGTTAAAATTAAATTATTATTTTAAAATAATACCATTGGTTAATTAAATTTGTCAAATGGAAATTTAATGGTTTGATTGGTTTGAATATTAATAAAATCAAATGTTTACACAAGGTCTGGAATCGTGGAGAGACAAGCCGTTGTGGATCGGACTGCAAATTAAAATCAAATGTGAGTTAATCTCACTCATTTGGATTACATTTAAATTTAAATAGTTAATTTAAACTATTGGCTGATTTCTTGAATTGATGATTTATTATCAGTCTGGATGTGATACTATATATATATATATATATATATATATATATATATATATATATATATATCGGAGTGATTGATATTCTCGCATTATATAGTGGATAAGACTCTATGCACCATCATAATAGCGGATGACCCTATGTACCGTGATATCCCACTCGAAGTGGGATTGGTATATTTATATTGTGCTAACATTTATGGATGCAGAGAAACAGGTTGGAGGGATCCAATTGGATTCGTCAACAAAATATTGAAATTGTTTTCATAATCTATGTTATGATTGATTGATTGTCCGTGATCGATTATATTCGAATTGGAAGTGATAAATGTTATGGGTTTGGTGAACATATTTTGGGTATTTGAGGATATCAAAAATATAAAAGGTTTGATTTTGAAAGAGATATTAAGAAAGAGTTTAAGTAAAATAATTTTAGGTAAATTAAAAGAATGAATTGGAAAAAGAATAAAATTTGATTTTAACTTCTAGTAAATAATTCCGGAATATGGGAAAAATAGAGTTTGTGAATAAATATGAATTAAAGGATTTTAAAAGTATGGACTTAAGCAAAATTGATTTGAAGTACAAATAATTATTTAAAATTTTAAAGATTTAAATGGGTTGGGAGACATAAAGGGAGAAATTTTAAATAAAGTATGAAATTGGTATTTTCGATTTAAATAAGATTTTAAAACATAAATAAAGGTGTGAATATGGGATAAATGGGCTTTGGAATAAATTTGGAAAAAGTTAAGGAATTTATTTTAAAAATGAAGTTAATTTTAAAAATCGATTTGAAAATTTATAAATTGTTTGATACTATGATTTAAAAGGAAAATGAGATTATGAAATTTATAAACGGGGTTTATAAAAAAGTGAAATATGTCTCGGTGGATAATTTGGAAGCATAAATTCACGGTGGTAATTTATAAAGGAGTGGGTAATTTGTTTTAAAAATAAATAGTGATTTTATTTTTAAAGGTGTGGGAAAGAAATTTACGGGTTCGAAACGTAAATTAAATTTGGATAAATCAATAAGGATTTATTAACTGACTAAATGGACTATTTTGGAATGGAAAGTGTATTTTCCTGAAAAGTCAAGTATATTTTCAAAGAAAGATTTCCAAGTATAAGTCAAAGGTTTTAAGTGGTTTTAAAAGAATGTTTTGGAAAGAAATTATTATTTGATGATTTTAAAATTTTTAAAAGTAAATATTTATTAAGTTAATTATATAAGTAAATTATTTTAAAGGTTTAACTAGTATTATGATTTAAAAGATAATTATTTAATATTTATACCTTATAGAATAACTTTTATTTTAAAATTAGTTTTGGCTTAAGTTTTACACGAGAAATTATTATAAAATTTCATGATTAGTATTTTGAATAAAGTGTATTAAGTAGTTTTTATTTTAAATGTTTTAAAGTATATATTTTTGGATAAAGTGATTTAAATTATTAAAAAATCTAAAGTATTAAGACTTGATATTTTTAGTGGAAATAAAACAATTGGGCGAAAATTTTATTCCACGAGAGAAAAAGTGATTTGAAAACTATTTTCAAAGGGTTGAAGTGTAGAAAAATATCTTGCGAATATATTTTGGAATAAATAATTTGGGAAATTATTAAGGCCTTATGGTTGTTTGTAGATGTTATGTGATAGTTAAATAACTGATTGTTAATATTGGCCAATGCACTTATCGTTTCGAAGAGACCAGGATCGAGATTAATTTCCCAAAAACCACTTCGATCCGTTTTGAACGTTTTTGTGAAGATGACAAGAGCTTGGAGTCGAAGATGGAGCGATGAAGTGCAAGGGCTAATCGCTATTAATCTTGAGGGTGATTCCAAAATAGATGTAGTAGGAGTAGTGCCTTCGGTTCCGTTCGGACCGGGAACGGACTTGTATGGATGAAGCTATCAAAACATCGTCAAGAGGATGATGAGCATTCTAAGTCAATATGTGCTAAACAGGTAACGCATAGCCTCGAGCCTCATCAACCGGGAAGGGATAAAATAGGGGAGATGTAGCAAGGCTAAGTGGTTAGCAACCAAGTATGGTAAGGTCATTCCTGTCTAGATGTCCTTTTTTATTCGGCTATGTGGGCAGTTGCTGATCCCAACCACGGGGTGATATTATTCGGACTATCCAATAAGAGATAGATCCAGTCTTGTGTTGCAGAGGATCAGGGTGGATCCTTGGTACTCTGATCTAGACCAGGTACTGTGACGGACGGTACCGCAGTAGCCCTGCCATTGTATGGAATCCAATCTCCAATAAGCGCCTATACAGTTTTGATTGTGCCCAACTATTGCTGAAATGTGAGATGCAACATTTCAACTAGATTCTATTTTACTTTCTATAGACACTATAATAATATTAGATGAATTTGATAAAGAAATTTGGTTATCGTAAGGTAAAAACCTGACGTGTTTATTTGTGACGTGGTCTTACTAGAAACCTTTGATTTCAAAGGATTCTGAAAACTTTAAATAATCCAATTGAGTGTATTTTCTCACGCTAGTTTTCCAAACTGGCTCGGGTGTTATTTCACTATAATGCTTGGGTCAGACTGAGTATTATCGTTACAGGAAAGGATGCTATGGAGCTCAGGAGACAAGCTGGATGGCGAGACGTATCACACATATTTGACGTATAAACCGCTATGTATGGCTAACTGCGTAGTCAGTTTTTGTAGGGACAAGTTGATATAACTATCTTGTATTTTGCTATTGATTGTGTTGTACTTTGATGATGTAGTGCATAAAATAGACATAGTTCTTTCTATATAATTTTTTTTCATTTATCTATTAAAAATTGTTCCACTGTGTTTGTGAGATTCTGATTTTATTTTCTATTTCTTCTTCTACCTCTTTCTTCTTAAACCCTGATGGTTTGTATCTCCATCCACTTTGAGTTGAACTGTTGGAGAATATTGTCAGTTCAAAGGGGTACAGATTTGCGAGCAGTTACACTTGGTATCAGAGCTGAAGGTTAATCGAGAACCTTGGCTCTGGTAGGGATTACTCATTAGAAATAGAGTATGTGGTGCTCTAGAATGAGTTTGAGAGTATTAATAGATATGAAAGCATTAGTGAATAAAAAAGTGTTTTATATTGTGTTGATTGGTTTGTCGAGTGGCTTATGGATTCTGGTCAATACGAGTAATTAACGTTATTGATAGGGATATCTAAACATTTGTACAATATAATTTGGCACTTTATTGTTTTAAATAGGGTAAATGAAATAATTTTACCCAAATTATTTTATATATGAAAGAAATAATTTCTCGTAAATTATTATATTATATGGTTACTTGGTTGTTAGGAAGTGATAATATTAAAATATTATCATTGTTGTGCGAAAATTGAAAATAAGAAAATATTGTTATAACCAAAGTTAAGGAATGATTTATATAACAAAATGAGATTTGTAAATGTGAATTATAAATGTGATTTATAATTGAAAGGAGATAAAATTCGGGCCTCCTATTCATCCTAATCTGTTCTGTTTCTTCATTGTTGCCCGGCCTGATAGAATAGTATTTGATAATAAATCGAAAGGATTTGAAATTTTGAAATTTGGGAAATTTAATTTCCTTTGGGTTGAAAATGATTTTCAAAAAGGCTTTGGGAAAATAACAGTGATATTATCTTGAAAATATTTTTGAATTGGATGTGAAATTCGGTGAAGTTTGGAATTAAAAATATTTGAAAATGTTTTAAAGGAAATGAAGCACTAAACTCTTTTCGGTCGCCGGAAAATAATTTCGATGATGATCGCGACATCATCGGTGTTCATTTTCGAATTTCCAAAGGAGGAATTGCTACCTAAATGTTTTAAATTGGGTTGTTTGTAAAACTAGTTTGGTATTAAAATTCAAAGAATAATTTGATATGTAAATGAATTATGTATATATATAATTGATTTCAAAAATGATTTTGAAATGTTGAGCTTATTTAAAATGTTTATGGAATATAAATAAGTTTGATAACTTATAAACTTTGAAATCTGAAGGGTACAATTCTAACTTGAAGAAGAGTAAAATAAACGTAAGTGTGTAAAAAAAAATGAGTTAGAAGGTAAGCCAATTTAATAAAGCAAATTAAAGGAGAGTTGATTAAATGGAATGGTTATTAAAATGAAAATTTATTAGTTGGAAATAAACTTGTGAATGAACAAATGAATTTACATTTGTAAGTAAATGGAATTGAAACTGAATATTGGAATTCATTTTGAATTGTGTTGAATAAGATGAAATGGAAAATATAGTTGAGTGGACTAAAAGAACAAAGTTCTAAGAATTAAAATTTATTGTAAATTACAATAAACTAGTAAATGGAACTAATTCAAAGTAATGATATGGATCAGATATGAATGGAAGATAGTCGATAGAATTCAGTATTTAAAAATGGGTATAAAAACTAAGGTGGTGAATTGGAAATAAATAGAAGAAGTACATGAAGTATTTTCACAGGCTTAAGAAAGATAATGGTGTAGTTCTTAAGTAAAATTTTGAATTAAGAAATCTACTAAGTTAATATTTGAAGGAAGACTTAATAAAAGGATGGGTGAAAAGAACATGGTAAATAAGTGAATGGAAATCAAAATAAATGTGAATAAAAAGAAAGAAAATCGATTTAGTTAATAATCAATTGGGATAAATATGTAGGATGAACGTATATTATTTTATTCGCATAGCAATTTGATTCAAATTCGAGCACAGAATTTCGGGGTAGTTATACCGATCCAAGTTGGGATTTTTCACTCGATTTTCGATGGTGAACCTGAATATGGATTTTTGATTGATTTTGGAAATTCTCTATCATAGTAAATGGCTATGCAAGGAGAATGACAGTTTCTGGTCAAGAAACCAGATCTGAGTCTGCACTTGGAAGTCGGGTGGACGATACTACTTCGCACTGAAATTGTGTGATCAAGTGAGCGATCGGATTTGGTATTACGTTCAAATGATACGTGTACAGACTTAAATGAAATAGATATTGAAAACTTTGTATAGAAATGCACAAAATGATTTTTGAATTTTGTGATTGGATATTGTTGCTAAGTAGCATATACATGTATTTAAAAGCAAAAAGAAACTGATGATTTTGATTTCAGAAGATAAAATTGTATGGCCCGACAAAAGGTACGTATTTAAATACCATATGAAATTTGATGGGTTTCTGATCTAGTCACTTGGCTTTTTTTGTTTTCTTTTGAAATCTGGAGCCCGTAGACGCATTTTGTAGTTGTACCGATCTAGCCGCGCGAAGGAGATGCTGGCGAAAGTTTTTGAAAATTTAGGGAGTTAGAAATATTTTGAGAAAAGTTTGATAATTGAAAATTTGGTTTTAAATTAAAATTTGAAATGGTTGAGTACGTGATACTGTTTGGAACATATGGATAAGTTTAGGAAGTTAATAAAGGTGATAATGTTTTAAATAAAAAGATTGTTTTGGTGTTGTTGAAAACTGTTTGGTTTTGGGATAAATAGTAAATGGGTATTGGATCATTCTTCTTAACTAGTAATTTCGGGGACGAAATTCTTTCAAGGAGGGAGGAATGTGACAGCCGGAATTTTTGGATATTTGAAATCAGAATATTTAATTGATTTTAAATATTCAAAGTTAATTTTCAACTTGAATTCCAAATATCACTATTTGTTTGACAAATAAACTATTAAATTAAACAATTGGAAATCGGGTAAAATATGAAATCTGGAGTTTCATGCTTGTAAAAAATAATTTGAAGGCTTGGAAAATTTATATTAATAATACTGAAGATAATAGAACTTTTAAAATTGAATTGAAAAGTGTTTTGTTTAGTTTTAAAAAATATATCATTTAAATTGATATTTAAAAATAGCCTTCTGAGGCACAGTTTTGGAATTCGATGAAACCAGTTCCATTGGATTCATAATAGTGTATTATTATCGGATTTAATGTTTAGAGTTGATGTGTAACGTACAGTTTGTAAACGCGCTAAAATCTGTATCGAAAATTTAATATAATAAATGGGTCCAAAAAGCTATCTTCTCCATACAATCGAGTTAGGACTCGAAACCTTTTCCATTGCGTTCGGAATAAGGATATAACATTATAAGCGCCTAGCGGCACACATCAATAGGAGGTCGAGATTTTAAGTTGCGTAATTTGAAATGATTTAAAATTTAAATTTAAATTTAAATATAATATTTGACCAAATTCACATCCACTTCCTTTCTTTCTTTTCTCCAGCCACCCTACTACCTACCATGTCTTCAACACGTATCCTATTTTTCAACACGTCTCCTGCATCTTCTACACATGTTTTTTTTCTCTCTTACTTCCTATATATTTTTTAATAAAAACGTAAAAACAGTCGAAATTATTCAGAAGAAAAAAATGGCTTCCTTCAGAGGAAACGAACGAACGAAATCATTCGTCATACATTAAAAAATGGTAACACAGATTGAACAAAAGAAAGAAGGATCGGCGAAGCAATCAATTCTATTTGATTCGAAATCGAATCGCAGAAATAAGAGGGGTCTCGATCGAAGTCGGATAGTGTTCGCTCTCGCACGCGTTGGTGGTGCACAAGGAGGCTTGACGTCGAGACGGCGGCGCAGCGGTGAAGGGCCAAGATCGATTCCAGGCAGCGTGTGGGGCGGCAGTGGGAGCGGCGATTCGAGTGTAAGGCGAAGTCGTGAATCCATATAGGGTTTCAACCGAGGAGGATTAGCTCGAATTCGCGGTTTTTCTCCGGTAGTGGTGGCAGCATGATATTTGAGGGCTCGAACTCGAGCTAGGTTGGTTTTACGATCGTGATGGAAGGTAAAATCTTTGTTTTTAGCTGAGCATTTAAATTAGTTTGGATTAATAGAAAAATAATAGTAAATAAATGTATAACAGTAAGTTATAAAACAATTTATATTCTTAAATTTATAGATTTATATAATGAATATAAATATATAGATAAACAGGAAATTATATATATATATATATATATATATATGAAAGATTTTGGAAAAATATATATATATACATAGGAGTTTTGAATGTTAAAGAATTTATAGAAATAGATTTTTAATATAGTTTATTTTTACAAGTGCATATATATAGTTTCAAAAGAAAAATAAATACACGTGCATATTTTCACTTACATTCTAATTTTAAGAACGCATATTATGGTGATTAACTTCTTTATTTAACTTATTCAAAATTAACTGTTCGACTGTCTCAAGTATTATATATGTAGTTTCTAAATGAGAAATACCTATATCCACTTTAAATCTTACTAGTTTATTTTAAATTGATGTATTTTAGTGATTGACGTGTTTAATTAAATTAAATTATTTATTTTAGTTCTTAAAATTAAGTTATTATAGAGCAAATTAGTTAAAATTAAATTATTAGTTCAAAATAAAATCATTGGTTAATTAAATTTATCAAATGGAAATTTAATGGCTCGATAGGTTCGAGTATTAATAAAATCATCTAATTCTTATACAAAATTTGAAATCATGGAGAGACAAGCCGATTTGGATCAGACTGCAAATTAAAATCAAAGGTGAGTTAATCTCACTCATTTGGATTACCATTTAAATTAAAATAGTTAATTTAAACTATTGGTTGATTTCTTGAATTGATGATTTATTATCTGTCTGGATGTGATACTATAATATATATATATATATATATATATATATATATATATATATATTAGAGCGATTGATATTCCCGCATTATATAGCGGATGAGACCCTATGTGCCCCGCATAATAGCAGATTATCCTATATACCGCGACATCCCCTTCAAAGTGGGATTGGAATTTTTATATTTTGCTAACATCTGTGGATGCAGAGAAATAGGTTGGAGGGATCCAACTGGATTCCTCAAAATAATATTGAAATTGTTTTCATAATCTGTGTTATGATTGATTGATTACCTATGATCGATTATGTTCGAAATTGGAAGTAATAAATGGTATGGGTTTGCTGAACATATTTTGGGTATTTGAAGATATCAAAAGTATAAAAGGTTTGATTTTGAAAGAGATATTAAGAAAAAATTTAAGTAAAATAATTTTAGATAAATTAAAAGAATGAATTGGAAGAAGAATAAAAGTTTGATTTTAAATTCTATTAAATAATTCTGGAATATGGGAAAAATAGAGTTTATGAATAAATATGAATTAAAGGATTTTAAAAGTATAGACTTAAGCAAAATTGATTTGAAGTACAAAGAATTATTTTAAAAATTTAAAGATTTAAATGGGTTGGGAGAAATAAAGGGAGAAATTTTAAATAAAGCATGAAATTGGTATTTCCGATTTAAATAATATTTTATAACATAAATTAAGGTGTGAATATGGGATAAATGGGATTTGGAATAAATTTGGAAAAAGTTAAGGAATTTATTTTAAAAATGAAGTTAATTTTAAAAATCGATTTGTAAATTTATTAAGTGGTTGGAACTATGATTTAGAAAGAAAATGAGATTATGAAATTTATAAACGGGGTTTATAAATAAAGTGAAATATGTCTCGGTGGATAATTTGAAAGTATAAATTCACGGTTGGAATTTGTAAAGGAATGGGTAATTTGTTTTAAAAATAAATGGTGGTTTTATTTTTAAAGGTGTGGGAAAGAAATTTACGGGTGTGAAACCTAAATTAAATTTGGATAAATCAAGAACGACTTATTAACTAATTAAATGGACTATTTTGGAATGGAAATTGTTTTTTCCTAAAAATCCAAGTATATTTTCAAAGAAAGATTTCCAAGTATAAGTTAGAGGTTTTAAAAGAATGTTTTAGAAATATTATTATTTAGTGGTTTTAAATTTTTTTAAAGTATATGTTTATTAAATTAATTATATAAGTAAATAATTTTAAAGGTTTAACTAGTATTATGATTTAAAAGATAATTATTTAATATTTATATCTTATAGAATAACTTTTATTTTAAAATTAGTTTTGGCTTAAGTTTTACATGAGAAATTATTAGAAAATTTCATAACTAGTATTTTAAATAAAGTGTTTTAAGTAGTTTTTATTTTAAGTGTTTTAAAGTATATATTTCTGGATAAAGTGATTTAAATTATTTAAAAATCTGAAGTATTAAGACTTGGTGATTTTCAGTGGAAATAAAACAATTGGGCGGAAATTTTATTCCATGAGGGAAAAGGTGATTTGAAAACTATTTTCAAAGAGTTGAAGTATAGAAAAATATCTTGCGAAGATATTTTGAAATAAATAATTTGGGAAATTATAAGGCCTGATGGTTGTTTGTGGATGTTATATGATAGTTAAATAATCGACTATCAATGTTGGCCAATGCACTGATCGTTTCGAAGAGACTGGGATTGGGATTAATTTCCCAAAAACCACTTCGATCCGGTTTGAACATTTTGGTGAGGAAGACAAGCGCTTGGAGTTGAAGATGAAGCAGTGAAATGCAAGGGCTAATCGCTACTAATCTTGAGGGTGATTCCAAAATGGATGTAGTAGGAGTAGTGCCTTCGGTTCCGTTCGGACCAGGAACAGACTTGTGTGGATGAATGCTATCAGAACATCGTCAGGAGGACTATGAGCATTCTAAGTGAATGTGTGCTAAAAAGGTAACACATAGCCTCGACCCTCATTAACCGGAAATGGCTAAAGCAGAGGAGATGCAGCAAGGCTAAGTGGCTAGCAACAAATTAGGGTAAGGTCATCCCTGTCTAGATGTCCCTTTTTATTCGGCTGTGTGGGCGGTTGTTGATTCCAACCGTCGAGTGATCTTATTCGGACTATCCAGTAAGTGGTAGCCCCGGTCTTGTGTTGCAGGGGATCAGGGTGTATCCTCGATACTTTGATCTAGAACAGGTACTGTAACGGGCGGTACCCCAGTAGCCCTTCCATTGTATGGAATCCAATCTCCAATAAGCGCCTGTACAATTTTGATTATGCCCAACTATTGCTGAAACGTGAGATGCAAGCATTTCAGCTAGATTCTATTTTACTTTCTATAGACACTATTATAATATCAAATGAATTTGATAAAAATGTTTTGGTTATGTAAGGTAAAAACCCGACATGTTTATTTGCTGCGTGGTCTTACGAGATACCTTTGATTTCAATGGATTTTGAAAACTTTAAATAATCCAATTGATTGTGATTTCTCACGTTGGTTTTTCAGACTGACTCCGGCGTTATTTTACTATAACACTTGGATCAGACCGAGTATTATAAATACATGAAAGGATGCTGTGGAGCTCAGAAGACGAGCTGGATGGCGATACGTATCACACATATTTTACATATATTCCGCTGTGTATGGCTATCTGCGTAGTCAGTTTTTATAGGGACAACTTAATATAAGTATACTATATTTTGCTATTGATTGTGTTGTACACTGATGATGTAATGTATAAAACAAATATAGTTCTTTCTGTATAAAGATCAGTCATTTATCTATTGTAAGTTGTTCCGCTGCGTTTGTGAGATTCTAGTGTTATTTTCTATTTCTTCTTCTACCTATTTCTTCTTATACCCTAATGGTTCGTATTTCCGTCCACTATGAGTTGAACTATTGGAGAATATTGTTGGCTCAAAGGGGTATGGATTTGCGGGCTGTTACAAAGTCTGTCGAAGTATAAGAGCTGCTTGTTACTAATCCTGAAGGTGATTCCAAAATGTATGTAGTAGAAGTAATGTCTTCGGTTTGTTCATAACCTGAGTAAATTGTATAGATGAATACTGGCATTGCATTGTTTCTTGGGGCGTAGTGTTAGTATTCCAGGTGGGATTCCTATATAAAAGGTAAAACATAGTCTCCAACCTTACCAATCGAGAATGACTAAAATAGAGCGTATGCCTCAAGGCTATGTGGGTTGCACCTATTAGGATATTGCCATCACACTTCTAGATTATTGTTTATGGATTTGGCTATGCATGAGAGCTCTCGAAAAATGGTTGCAAAGCAACTCTGGTGATGAAATATTCGATACTATCCAGTCAGGAGTAGGCCGATCTTATCATGCAAGGGTCGTTAGGTTCAACCTTGGCATATTTTATCTAGAGGTGCATTGTTATGAGCGGTAACCCAATAGCCCTGTCATTGATAGAATTCATTCTCCAATAAGTGCCTTTTGGACTTAGTTGTATGCCTATTATGCTAGAGTTTAATTAATACAAATTTTTTGACCATGATTCAATATTTATTTTAAAACCTAGACTTATTATAATATTACTGGATTTCCTATAAAATGGTTTAGTTATCATAAGATAAAAATCCGTCCGTGTTTATGCGTAGCGTGGTCCTACGAGATACTTTTTTTTTGAAAGGTTTTATAACATTAGAAATCCATTTGAAGTGTGTTTTCTTACGCTAGTTTACCAGCCTGATCCATGTGTATTTTCATATAATGTTTGGATCAGATCGAGCATATTTTTTGATCCAGCGTGGATGTTTGGAGATTCAGAAGACGAGTTGGATGCCTCCAAGACGTATTCACATATTTTTTATTTTTTATTGCATTTGTTATGTTATATTTATTAGCATTTGTTAGGACAGACTGTTATAATTGTCTAGGTTGATGATAGATTTATATACTCTATTTTATGTGCATATATTACAGTTTTCTTTTGTAAAAATGTCTCTTGTATATTATATATTACTCATCATGATGTAAGATTTTTTTTTTATCTCTTTTCCTCTTTCCCTCAATAATCTGTCTTTCTGGCACTTGAATGCTCTGTACGTGAACACCGTAGATGTATTAGTGTTGATTTTTATGGATCGAAAAAGGCGGATCATCATATTAATCGATAAGACGACCACCGCCCAATTCTTTCGTTGCAACAGTCCTTCCCATACTTCCTGATTTACACTTCAAAGAACACTAGTTTCCTCATGTCGTAGCTGCACTTGATCGAGGTTGTCAACATCATAGTAATATCTTTACCTCCCATTTAATGAGCATATCATCATAGTAAGTAGGTGCTCTGATGATAATAGGTAATCACCATAGCCACACTAACGATGTATACGATATATTGTGCACAGACATGATCAAATTTTTTTCCCTTTTTTTGTTAAATTAGTTTATAAATGTAAAATCAAGTACATGTAAATAATTTTTTGGTTAGAAAGATTTCAACGATTTTATAATTATAATATGCATATATATTAGGAAATGCTAATGAAAATAAGATTTACGCGATAACCCAATCAGTCGATGATACCTTAAACGGTCAACTTTTTCCTTTGAAACAATATTTCACTAACTTAATAATGGAGTTGTAAAGTCTAACATTTTGATATAATTTACAATGAAGAGACCGAGGTTTGTGTACCTTGAATAAGCATTATGTAATCTCCTGCAAAAATTTAACCAAAAATTGAATAAAAGAAATTAAATTATTTATAATAAGGAATAAAATGAAATTTTTACAAACTTCCAAATTAGGCTACCAAACAAGCATCATTGCATTCATTGTGGTCTTTTGGACTATTTTCATATATAAAGTTTTGTAATCGAAGCTTGTATGAAAAAGTTATTAAAGTTTAAAAATTCAGAATTGGAAATAATTAAAAATATAAATGTGGTAATAAAATTTAGGGGGAATTAATTTAAAGGACAAAATTTTCTATATTTTTTGCCTTAAGGACACGACCTCAATATTTTTACCACAAGGACAAACATTTTTCTAAAAATTATTCACAAGGACAAACATTTTCCAAAATTATCCATAAGGACAACAAAACTGATACCGAGCTAAAAACTGATACCTAAAAACTGCTACCGATAACTAGAAACTGATACCTAAAAACTGCTATCAATAACTAAAAACTGATACCTACAGAAAGTTGTCCTTCAGGATAAAATATTGAAGGTCTGTCCTTGAGGCTAAAAAGCTGTGAAATTTTGTCCTTGACAATAATTTCCTGTAAAATTTATATAAGGAAACATCAACCGGGTGACACCTTGGTTGGGACCGGTGAACCTCCAACGGTCGAACACCCCTTGACCACTAGCCAATCATCAAACAATCTTGGTTAGGTTTGTCTATGCTGAATGGCTTGGATTTTATAAACTTTCATCTAAAAGCTGATGTCGGAACCCTAACCTTATATCGAGAATGCTAATCTAATCCAGAGCATACCAAAACTCTGTCTCTCCTAAAACTAAACTTTATGCACTCCAAATCAATTTATTCTACAAAAATAAAAGTTTTCAATTTAAAAATTAAGGATTACGAAGAAGAGAAGATAATCTAAAGGGCAAACGAAAAGGAGAGATCGACGAACCAAGCGGGGGCGATTCCATGCGGATAAGAGAAGGACTACCTTACAACAGGTGTGTGTATTCATTGCTAATTATATTGATTTATATGTAATTGAGTTTGTATATACCCTATTTGATTTAGAATTGGTTAAATCTAATCAAAGATATTGTTTATTTGGTAATTGAAATAAATTGGGAATTCGACAGAAATCCAAACTATATGAACATGATCACTATCTGATCTTAATTTGACTGAAGTAAAATTTGAATATAAGTTGATTTAGCTTTGATTTTAGTATGAACACACTCTCTTTATTAAATTGAATATAAACTGACATATCGATTTTTGGAACTGAGCCAGCCCACAACAGAAGATATAGGTGAATTACAAAAAAAAAATCCCTTATTGGATCTATATTGGCCTTTGAAGTTTAATTTATTTAAAACATATATGAATGTAATTTAAGTAAGATCTCTTATTTCATTTAAATTTATAAATTATAGATAAATTTTATTTAATTTATATTCAATTAAATATAATAGTACACATATGTATCATATACATGTATGTATATGTGTGCCTGTGCAATATAATAATCCGTGCAATATATAACATATCCGTACATGTTAACTCATCCTACATGTATCACATGTTGTCCCAATATATGTATGTATGTAAAATTGTTGTTTATATAAATATTAAAAACTATGTAAAACTATGTATATTATTTATATATACTTATATATAAAATATTAATATATATATACGCACATATATATTATAGTATTAAAATTATAAAATATATAAATGTACATAATATATAAAAGTTTTTCTAAAAATCATTTTGCATATGTATACATATATCTGTATGTATGTATTACAGAAACAAAATTATTATTAATTTTTTTAAATATGCATACATATATACATATAAATATAGGAATATTAATAATATTTAAATAAGTATTTGTTTGTATATATGCATATATATCCATTAATTCTAAAAATGAAAATTATATACATATATAGTTTATACTTTTCCAGATTGAATACACAACATAAAAAAATTTATTTATAATTTTATTGTATTAATAGATTTATATATGGACATACGACGCCTTTATTATAAACCTTCTGGAGATTCATTGGTTCTTGACTTGGATGGATCGTATGCCGAATTAAATACTGCCATGCTTGCCGATACTACCTGGGATCGATCTTTTATTTACTCCTCTGATGTTGTGATTTATGATCCTCGTATTGCCCTCCTATTTCGCCCCTTTATTGGTCTTCTTGGGGACGACACCTTTGTCTCTTCCCTGGCGGAAGATGTCGTTGGTGGTTCTACCTCTTTGGTGGAGACTTAGTCTTCGTAAGTTATTATTGTAGCTGTGGCATTCTGTCACACTCCTGTGCTATATTTTTTTCTTCTTCCACGGTAGTTAAGGTGTCTCTACCTTACTCCTGTACTTTATGTTATTATTACGTTCGTAATAAAAAGTGGACGGTCCACTATAAAACCGGCTGGCCTTGCCAAAAAAAAAGTAGATATATATATATATTGATTAATTAAAATACAATAAAAGAATAATATAAAATATTTTAATGCAATATTATTCGAATTTTAAATTTTCAAAATATCAATCATGATATTTTAAGGTTAGGCAAAAAAATTTGTTATTTTAGTTAATTTAATATTTTCGATCGAATTTAAAATGATTTTTTAAAATATAAAAATTGATTCTAAAATTTTGGCTTTTTGGCCGAGTGTTCATATAAGAATAGAATAAATTTACAAATTTTTAATTTTAATTTTCAAAACATATATTATTTTATATGAATTGTTTAATTCATGTATTGATTTAAAAATAATAAATAATGGTAAATATTTGTTAAAATAATAATTTGCAGTCACCGGGAACTATAATTGTTGTAAATATGCCTTTATAAAAAATAAAGATCAATTATTTATATGATACGATGACATAAATATATTCAAGTCATATAATTAAAATTAAATGACATTTTAATATAAATATATATATTAATTGATAAAATGATAATAATTAAAATAAAATATATGTGGCTGTGCACTTCAAATCTGCATAAAAATTGTGTTTTTTAATAAATACATACATACAATCAATCTAGCATGTGACAACATTGATATGTATAAGAATCGTCACTTAACTATCAATATACATACATATGTATACATATATACATACGTACGTACGTACATACGTACGTACATACATACATACAAACACACACACACACACATATATATATATGAATAATATATCTTTAGTCAGAAATTATAAATCATATAATATAGAAAGTACATACCTAATACTAATGCCTTCAAGCACACCTTATAATGATGATTTTTCCCTCCTTTGAAATCTTCTCGATTCGGTAGATTGTTGATCCTTGAATTGTAAACCTTTAACTGTCAAATAATTGTCGCCTTCCGAATAGATTTGAGTTAAATTTCATTGGAGCTCCTTGTTGATGAGCCAGCCAGAAATGATGAGGAAATAGCAACCAAAAAGTTCCTTTTGGATTAGGGTTAAGGTTCCTTTTACAGTGGAAGAAATAGAAGGAAATATGGATCACATCTCATACCATTTCTCATCAAATCTCAACCATCCATCTTCAAACCCTCTAGCTTTTTAGCAACCTTCTATAAGCCCTATTGTTGTCGAAATAACATAGCAACATCATGGGCTAATAGCCTATTTAATCTCAAATAAATATTGTTAATTAAATCTAATTTAAATGCCTTGTCGATATTGCATATCGATTGATATACTTATAACTATTATAAATATATATGTATAATAATATCTATTCCTTAAATCATATTCAAAATATTATTATTAATATTTCATAAATATTAATTAATTTATAACAATTATAAACTAATTAAATTGTTTGGTCTAAAGAGAATTCATCATTTAGGTTTTGTGACTCATCAAGTGTAAATTTGGTCAGCGATTAACATCGAACTATTTGAATGTTAATGTTCACATGTCACTTAGCAAGTGGTGTGACATTTTGGCTAAATTTATACCTTACTTAGTTTTGATAAAATCCAATTTCACTTTATCAATCCTTACCCGGTTGTGATACTTATTTGCACTAATTCTCTTTGACAAAACTATATCAC
This sequence comes from Allium cepa, assembly GCA_030765085.1. NCBI lineage: Eukaryota > Viridiplantae > Streptophyta > Magnoliopsida > Asparagales > Amaryllidaceae > Allium > Allium cepa. The sequence goes on along the minus strand of CM060935.1, from coordinate 445,238,426 downwards.
TTTAGACTTACGTAATTTGATAATGGTCAAAATTTCAATATCATTCATATTCAACTCTATAGTTTAAAACAGAGTCCTTGGTTCAATAATATCAATTATTACTAACCGATTTATTATGGCCAAAGACTTTGACTTTGAGTTGACCATGATACTAACCTCATATAACTGAAAAGTGAATCCTCTCTTGAATAGTGCTTTACTTTCAATACTTCCAGTTGATCTAACTATACTCAATCGATTGACGCCATGCCATGATTTGATTATAATCAAAGCGGAGCTTCCATATTGGAGACCTAAAGTATTCTCAATTCGAGAGAACTGTGTAAATCAATCACATCGATATTTTCTGTTCAACTATAGTTATATTAACCAACAGAAAACTATCGAGTGAGTTGTTCTATAGTTATCCAATAACTATCAGTACGTAGTCCTTAGGTGCCCCCAACAGTCATGATTAATACACTGACCAACGTTTTGAGAGCATTACGTACTCTAGTCTCATTGGATACATTAGTATCCAGTCTCGATGTATCTTGTCTAGGAAAATTTAAATGGTATATTTGTTTTTATTACGATAATTTACTGAAAGTTACAACACTTTATAACTACTATCAAAAAGCATATGGTTTATGGATTTTTCCATTAAATATACTTCTAATTGAATCAATTAATTAATATAATGCATTATGTTAAGTATATAATAGAAATAAAATACATTCATATCGAACAAGATCAGTCAACAATTTAGATATATGTAACATATTACATAATTTCCCCTAGGATATACTTCTAAATCTATCATCGATACTCCTAAACCTAGGTTAACTTATTTTGATGACCTATACATATATGAAATAATGAACTTGTTAGGAATTTAAATTAAGAATTTTGGATAAACAAACTAGCATTACTGGAAAATAAAAATCAGCTGTTAAATAAACGAAAATAGACTAAACAAAAATAATTAATTAACGTAAATTAAGTCGGTCGGTTGACGGGTTTACTAGAGTCGCTTGATAGCAAGCGGTTAACTGCTTTAGTAATAGGCAGTCGACGGGTCATCAACTTTCAGGTGCAATTTGACCTCGAACTAAGGCCTAGGTCTATAAATTTGTATTATCTATATGGATGTTAGTATATTATTGGGGAAATTAGTTCCATAATCCTCAAATTCTGGATATTACAGAACTTGTGAAGTAGTGTGCGCTAGCAATTTGGTTGGTCTAGAGATTATCCGCTTCACAGAAGAAATTCCATCGTCGGAAGCACTCATAGGAGACTACTCGATGGTTGTGCAACATTGTTGATGGATGATTATAGATGTTTGTGTAAGACAGCAATGGGAGATTCCCAACGCGGTGTCATAAGTGAGTGATGTTACCATTAAGCTTGAATATGGAAGCGGCGATCTTATGATGTCTTTGGCACAAGTCAGCATTGCGGGCTCCTCTCAATGCATAAAATATGATACATGTAGTCATGGTTAGGGAAATGTAGTTCTAAGGGCCTTATTGTATGCGGTCCTATGTTAAAAGTAGTCTTAGGGACAACTAGTTTGATCCATGGTTGATTTAAGGTTCGATTAGTTGTTCAACCCTAAGTGTAGACCTTCGTGGGATGTTGGTACAAGTATATTTAGAGCTATATTGCTTAGGAAATATGACCAATACTAGGAAATAATACACAACATAAGTAGGATACTCTAGGTAACATAAGTTATAAATGAGGTCAATTATATGTGATCACCATATATTAATACGTAACTCATTTACTAGACTTTTTTCTGACTCGCTCTTTTCCTTTCTTTTCCCCTACCACATAAGGTTCGGCAGCTTATGATGGGCCAAGATCTTGTATATGGAGGAGTGAGCTTGGCATGGGCGCCACTTATTAATCTTTGTCACTCTCCATGTAATTAATCATCGTATTTTAGTACTTTTTAGACTATATACTATTACATTAGTAAAACTCTAAATATTTGGACTATGTATATTTTGAGACTGTGTTTTCTAGGATATTTCCTAAGATGATGTTTTCTGTATTTATATTTTACTCTCTGCCATTGTGAGATTTGAAAGTATAAAATATATTACATTTTATATTTTATAATCTTAGCCTCTGTAATGTGTTCCAAACCAATAGCTCGCATTTCTTGGCATGATGGGAGACCGAAACTTAACCTAGCTTTGGATTATCGTGCCGAGAGGTGTGGTTTATTACAATTTATAGCATCAATAAGTGATGTAAATATCTCACCCAAGCCAAGGTTTAAGGAATAGCCCATTATAAAAGAGATAAAACCTCATTTCAAAAAGTTTAAGTTATATCCAACAATAGTCCATGATAATTAAACAAATTTAACTAGTCTATCTCCACACAAATTTCGACCCACTCAATTTTAATACAATAAATGACTAAATTTTTAGGCAAAATCAACTATTTATTTATAATAGTTAAGCTATTAAATTAGCTTAATAAAAAATAAAAAATATTGTTATTCTTATATTTTTTTAATTTATTTTAGGCCTTCTAGTAATATCACTAAAAGATAATAAATAAATTAATACGAATAATATATTAATTTCTCCATGATAATTTGTAACATTTATAAATTATTTTATTAAATTAGTTTCAGTCAAAAGCTAAGATTTGAGGTTGTGTGACTCCTATGTATGAACTCAGCCCTCATCTATATGGACATTATTGAAGCATAGTAGAGGACATCTATTCAGATGCTTACGTACTATCTAAGTGAAATCAAATTTTTTATGTATTAAAGAGGTACCTTTCAAAATGATATATTATGCACCTTTTCTTTTCATCATCAACATATCATATAGGTATCTATAGCTCAATCAATAGTCAAAACTCTACTAATATTCTTAGTTAGTTGCGAAGTCCAACATTGAAGTCTATGTTTCAGTTTGATAACATTTATCGATTAATCGATTTACTTTGGTCTTACACTTTGACTTTAATTTGACTACCAATTACGGTGATACTATTCTCTAATAGAAGGAGACAAATACTTACTTAATAACATTTCACTTCAAATGGTTTAACTTATATCCAATTATGGTCTTAACATGATCATCGTTGCTGTATGATTAACCATAATCAAAGCATAGTTAAAACATCAATACTCTCAAATCAAAGGATAACTGCACATAATCACATAAGATCTTTTATTTGAATTTTAATCAATACGTAGAGACTCTCAGCGAGTCATTTTATTATTGTTTTGAATAACTATATGTATGTAACCATTTGGTGCTTCCAACATTCATGAGTAATTCACTATGAAAAGCATCACATACATTAGTCTTAATAGATGTAACGATATAGTATTTTCGATACTTGTTGACTAGAAACAATTAAGAATAAGTATTTATTTGACATGATTCAACACTCATGGTTACGAATACAGTCGTAATTGCAATCGATTAAATACTTTATTTAAGAACATTTTATTTGTATATATTTAATGTGTTAAAACAATAAATTATATCATATTATAACAAATATACTACATACAACAAAACCAAAAACTTTATATCGAATAAGTGTTTAACGACAAATTTTCTATAGGTTTAGAAAATTGCCGATAAATTTCAAATTAAAATAACCGCAAGTGCATGACGTACAATTTTAGTATGTGGCAAGTATGGATGATCCGCAGGGAATTGTTTTAGATTTTTAAAATCAATTCAATTAAATTAGACCAAAGTGAGAGGAAATTGTAAACTACAAGCAAAATGAAGCTAAAACTAGAATTAAAATGAGATTTAAAAAATATGAGATTAGAGAACAATTTAAAGGCAAATTCACTCTCATATTTTGTAAATCAACAAACAAATAATTTATGATCTATAGTTATGATATTAAGTGAAATAATTATTGCATTGATCATAAATATGGTTTATTTATGTCATTAGTTAACATATCTTAAACCAACAAACTATAATACAACAAATAAACCATTTATAAAATCTCATGAAAATGAAGCCAAAGCAAAAGCTATTTTAAGTATGATCTATTTACTATTGTAACTAGTAATATAGATCATCAAATTTTATTTTTACTTTTATTCCAAAATCAAAAATCAATTAGTAAATGATGATGTAAATTGTGTTTATGTTGAATAAGAATAGCTCATTTGCAAAAGAAACATAAGCTATCAAACCTATTTGTATAAAACTACATCAAAATTCACTTTCATGAAGCACAAACAAAAGAAATCATAAATCATAAAAATGTTGAAATTACATAGAGTTAGAGAGTTTCGTTACCCCTAAATTGAAGAGGCTTAGCTAATCATTTGTGTTATCAAAGCAACACTTGTAAATTTCAACATTACAAAGCAAAGAAATGAAAACTAAGTGAAGGAAGAAAGAGAGATTATCTACTAACTACTTGCATAAAAATTAAAGCTACACTACTTGCATGAATGTAAATCTAACCTATAAACATTAAAAGAAAGAAAGCATAGAAATAAACATTAACATAAAAGCAAGGAAAAGCATGTAGAAAAGAAAAGAGAAAGAGGCTTGGCAGCCATTCTTATTTCAAGTAACTTTAAGCTTACAATTTGCTTGCTTAATTTTTCATGTAAAAATGAAAGGTAGAAGATGCTTACATGTACATAAGAGGGCTATATAATTTATATATGCATAAAATCCTAATTCAATTTTTAGGGTGCTTCCTAAAATGCCCTTTAGGAAGCGTGGCCACCAAATAACCATTAGCCACTAATTAATCCATCATTTAATGTGCATGAAGCTTTAACTCCCACTTAGTTGTCCACTAGCTTCTAATTGTAGCTTTAGGTAAGTGAGTAGGGTTCTCCATGATCATGAACTTGAATTAGTTTCTCTTCATTCTTTTGTATTCCCTTGTGCATGCATATATTTTCATGAAACCTTTTTCCATATGCATAACAATTTCCTATAAAAATCATAAAAAATATCCAAGTAAAATTCTCAAATTGACACATGCATAAAAATGACCATTTTACCCCTGAATGAAGATGAATATATGATTTGAAAATAACTGAATTTTGGTTTTAAACATGTTAAAATGCCCAAATATGACTTTTATTTAAATAAAAATAGATAAAATATGGATGTAAATATATGCACATTTACGTGCAAATCAAATACCCCCATATTTATCTTTTCCTCGAATAAAGAAAAACTAAGATAAATTCGGTTTTGTAGGGAGCATGATTGCACCGAGCATATGCAATAAGCTGTTAAACCTCTGGGTTTCTCCAGTAGGACAAGTGTTGTATTGGGTTAGCAGATACTACCCACAAAATCCAAATGTAGGATGAACTTATTTACAAAATGCAAGATTTATTTACAATGGGATGAATGCAAGTTTTTGAAAATATTTACAAAAGACGGATTCACTTTTAAATTGACCCTAATAAATTAAATATAAATTCTGGTCATTATCAAGAAATTTAAGTCCTTTTACCTGTCAAAATTTCCATCAAAAATTAAATTTTCATAACAGATAGACTATAGTTTGGCTAGTTGTTTCGGTTGATAACACAATGTTATTATGAAATGGATCCTTGGTTGATTATCAAAGTTTGTCAAAGTGGTATTTTCATTTCTTTTCAATAACAAGTTAAATCAAACAAATCAAAATAGTGCTTGGATTTCAATTGCTTACTCTCTCTTATTTGAAAACTTTATTAATATTAACTATATTTACATATGCCTAACTCAGATAAACTAAGGCCAAATATATTACCTATGCACTGCCTTACAAACCGATGTGAGGGGAATATAGAGCGTGGCGAGTGAATACACAAGTGTGAACACCTGTGCTATGCGCTTGGTAGATTCAAAGCGGTAGAGGTACAAAAAGTCATAGTGGGGATACAGCGAGGATATAGCGGGATATAGCGGATGGCTCTAAAATAGCATATAAAACTCGTACTTAATGTTTTTACAAAAATATAAATGGTAATTAAATGAACATTATCATTCAATTGAATTATAAATAATACATAAATAATTTTAAATAAAAACATGTGCGAATATACTTTAAATAAACAAAAAACTGTTATATAACATAATTGAATTTGGTAGAATATTAGAGTATTTTCATTTCTGAAAATATATTAAAAATTAAATCAAATAAATTAGTTTCATAATTTTATAATGTATAAATGCAATTTTTCAATTCATTTTACTAAAAAAATATAGCGGGAATAGCGGAAATAACAGGATATAGCGGAAATTGCGGGGATTAAAGCGGAAAGGCTATATTCTGGGGCTATATGAAAAAATCATAGCGGTAGAAATCTACTATGAGATATAGCGGGGATGTAGCGGGGCATTAACTACACAGGTGAACACTTATCGACTGTAGGCGTTATCAAAAAGAATTTATGTATACATACACCAAACTCAGATAAACTGAGACCAGATATACCGATCATGCACTGCCTTCCGGGGATACGTGAGAAGGGTATAAAGCATGGCGAGTGAATGCATGAGTGTGAACACATGACTCTATGTGTTAAAAATATACACATGTATACAAAAAAATTGTATATATATTTTGTGTTTTTTTCTAAAAAAGGGATTTTTGAAAAATCATCCTAGCATCATTTGACTTAGAAGGTAAAAAGTTATATCCTTTACTTTAAATTCACCACTTTTTTAAATAAAGATTTTCATTTAGAATATATTTCATAATTCACATATGCACCTTCCTATATACTAGTTAAACCATTGTTATTTGTAATCAAACTTCATTTTTATTTTTGTTAAGACAAATAAATTTTCAAAATTTCAATATAAGAACCAAAACTTATACTTATCCTATAGTGTTTCTTTAAAAATAAATCAAAATGCTAAGAAAATGTTTTTGAGACCTAGAAATTTTGAGATTTTTTTCAAGTTAAAAGAAAATGAAAATTTAAAATTCCATGAAAATTCAAAAATTCCATGAAATTTATAAAAAATGAGACTCCTACCCACACTGAATTTTTACCATGTCTCCACAGTAAGTGCATGATATAATGAGTGTAATGGGGAGAAATATGTACATATTTACAAAGGTGGGTTGACATTCTTACTAGATGTAGCTTGGCTCGTAAAGAATCATGAGCTCCTCCTCTTGGTAATTGGGCAATTCCAAGAAAGGTTTCAAACAATGACCGTTGACTTTAAAATTTGATCCATCCCTGGGGTTTTCTATTTCTATGGCAACATGTTGAAAAATGATTCGTAACACAAATGGTTCGGTCCAACTCGATTTTAAATTTCCCAGGGAGTCATATAAAAGAACTTTCTGGTTAGGCAAAAACATTTTCCTTTGGATTGACTTGTCATGATAAACTTTTGTTCTTTCTTTGTAAGTTTTCTCATTTTCATACGCGTCGTTCCTCTAGTTTGTTGAGTTGTAATTTTCGGTTTTCACCAGATTTCTCATGATCAAAGTTTAAGTTCTTTATTTCCCACAACGCTTTGTATTCAATTTCAATGGGTAAATGGAAATCTTTATCATAAACTAAACGAAAGGGGAAATCCCAAGGGTTAGTTTTAAAAGCAGTACGGTAATCCCAAAGCGCGTCAGTCAATTTCTGAGACCAATCTTTTCGATTTTTGTTGACAGTTTTCTCCAAGATTTGTTTTATTTGACGATTTGAAACTTCAACTTTCCCATGAGTTTGAGGATGATATGAAGTGGATAACTTGTGGGTTATTGAGTATTTCTTCATTAAAGTTTCAAAAGAATGGTTGCCAAAATGGGTCTCGCTATCACTGATTATTGTGCGAGGTATGCCGAGCTTCGAAAAGATGTTTTCTTTGACAAATTTCACAACAATTCTATGGTCGTTGGTTTTGCAAGGAACGGTTTCGACCCATTTTGAGACGTAATCGATCACGAAAAGGATATATAAGTTTCCAAATGAATTGGAAAAAGGTCTCATTAAGTTAATACCCCAAACATTAAAGATTTCGATCATAAGAATGGGGATTGGTGGCATCATATTTCATCGAGAAATTCGTCCAAGCATTTGGCATTGATCACAAGTTTTACAAAATTTGAATGAGTCTCTGAAAAGGGAAGGCCAATAGAAACCACACTGAAGCACCTTTTCCGCAGTATTTTGAGGACTGAAATGTCAACCGCACACTTGATCATGGCAAAACGAGTATCCGGAATGCAACGTCATATGATTTGGTCTGGGCAATATTTGAACAAGTATGGATCGTCTCAATGGAAATATTTCACTTGGGACATAAATTTGTATTTATCCTGTTTGGACCCAATAGGGGAGTTTCTTTAGTGATCAAGTAGTTCACTATATCAGTGTACCATGAATCGATAGAAATTGAAAGAAGTTGTTCATCGGGGAAGTTTTCATTAATTGGCAAAGAAGATGGTGCTTTTGGAAGACGAGATAAATGATCGGCTATGACATTATCGGATCCTTTTTTGTCCTTGATTATAAGATCAAATTCTTGAAGTAAAAGGATCCAACGAATCAAATGGTATTCAGAATCCTTTTTAGCAAAGAGATATCGAAGCGCAGAATGACCCGTGTACACGGTAATGTGTGACCCAATCAAATATTATCAGAAATTTTCGAGAGAAAAAACTACTGCTAGAAGCTATTTTCAGTGATTGTTTTGAGCGTTGTTCAAAGTCATACTTGCATAGTAAATGACATCAAGGATTTTTTTGATGCGTTGTCCTAAGACAGCTCCAACCGCAAAGTTAGAAGTGTCATATATTATTTCAAACGGGAGATCCTAATTGGGTGCACATATGATTGGAGCAGAAATGAGTTCATTTTTGAGACGTTCAAATGAAGAGATACAATCAGAGCAAAAATCAAAAGGAACGTATTTTCTAAGAAGAGTCGTCAAAGGACGAGCGATTTTGCTAAAGTCTTTCACAAAGCGTCAGTAAAAGCCAGCATGTCCTAGAAATGATTGAATGTCCTTAATAGATTTGGGAATGGGTAGGTTTGCAATTACTTCGACTTTTGCTTTATCTACCTCAATGCCTTTATTTGAGATGAGATGTCCAAGGACTATGCCTTGTTTGACCATAAAATGGCATTTTTCCCAATTCAAAGTGAAATGCTTTAATTACATCAATTTAGAACCAACTCAAGATGATGTAAACATTCAGAAAAAGATTAGCCAAAGATAGAGAAATCGTCCATAAAAACTTCTAAAAAGCATTCAATCATGTCGGAAAAGATGCCAACCATGCATCGTTGGAAAGTAGCAAGAGCGTTACAAAGTCCGAATGGCATATGTCGATAAGCATACGTACCGAATGGACATGTGAATGTTGTTTTCTCTTGATCTTCGGAAGTGATTGGAATTTGGTTATACCCGGAATAACCATCATAGAAGCAATAGAATTCATGTCGGACTAAACGTTCGAGCATTTGGTGAATGAAAGGAAGAGAAAAGTGATCTTTACGTGTTGCGGCATTTAGTTCTCGATGGTCAATGAAAACACGCCAACCCGTTTGAGTATGAGTTGGAATAAGTTCGTTTGAATCGTTCTTAACAATGGTTAGCCCAGACTTCAATGTGAATTGGGCTAACCCATGGGCTATCAAAAATGGGGTATATGATACCGTTATTGAGGAGCATAAGAATTTCATCGCGAACCGCATCTTTCATTATTGGGTTAAGCCTCTATTGCGCATCATGAGTGGATTTGGCTTCGTCAATCAAGTGAATGTTATGTTAGACAATAGCAAGGCTAATTCCCTTAATATCAGTAGTGGACCACCCAATTGTTTTTCTGTTTTTTGAAAGAGTAGAAAGTAAGAAGGTTTCTTGATCAAGAGAGAGAGTTGCGGAGATTATGACGGGCAACATTTCGTCATCACCTAAGTATGCGTGCTTAAGGTGATCGGGAAGTGGCTTGAGGTCCAATTTCGAGAGTTTCTCAATCAAAGAATTGGGTTGAGATCAAATGTCTCGTTGTTGAATTTTTCGTGAGTGGCACTAACTTCAAATGTTTGGTCGCAAGGTTCATTTGACCGACTTTCAAGTTTGAAAATGTTGAGGTCCAAAGTCATGTTTCCAAAAGAAATATCCATCGAACCGTTGCAACAATTTGTTAAGGCATTTGAGGTGGATAAGAATGGTCGGCCTAAAATCAATGCAATTTGACTTGCGGGATTTGTCACGGGTTGTGTTTCGAGAATGATAAAATCAACAGGGAATATGAATTGCCCTACTCGAATGAGCACGTCCTTGATTTCTCCCACGGGCTTCGTAATCAAGCGATCGACAAATTGAAGTGTGACTTTTATGGGTTTGAGCTCACCTAAGCCAAATTGTTCGTACATGGAGTATGGAATCAAGTTGACACTCGCACCTAAGTCTATCATACATTTGTCAATCGTCTTGTCTCCAATTGTATGCGAAATCATAGGGCAGCCAGGATCTTTCTATTTGACAGGCATGGATTGGGACAAGACTTCACTCAAACTGACGGCTAATAAGACCTTTTTAGGCACTTGAGTGTGTCACTTTTGGGTGTACAAGTCCTTAAGAAATTTTGCATACGTGGGGACTTACTGAACGATGTCAAGAAGCGGGATGTTCACTTTCACTGGTTTAAAATTTTCCAACATCTTTTCCATTTGGTCCGAGTGTTTCTTTGGTTGGAGACGATGTTGAAATTGGACATGATAGACGGTAGGCGTGTCTACTCGAGCAGAAGAATTTTGATTGGCATTCGATTCAATGTTTGGCTCCACATATGTTCTGATTCATTTGTTGTTTTAGAAGTGTCGAGAGAGGTTTTCGGTAAATAATTTGGATTAACAACTTGATTATCGATTTGTTTACCGAAGCATAAAGTTATGATAGCATTCAATTGGGTGACAATGCTATCTTGAACAACATGGGCTTGATTTGAATTTGCGTTTTGATTTCTGGGATTTGGAATGGGCTAGCTTGGGAATGCTCCACGTTCGCGTTCACTTACAAATGTGGCTAATTGACTCATTTTCATTTCGAGTTTTGCAATCGATTGGTTTGTGTTTTGCATGTATGAGGTCAATAAATTTTGCAAATTGTTGTTTGATTGAAGACTTTGAGTAATTGCTTTAGCTAACGTTTCAAGAGTTTTCTCAAGTGAGCTTAAACATTTATCGTCGTGAGGAGGATGAGCAGAATTTGGTTGAAAATTTGATTGTTGCGATTGATTATGAGAAGGACCCGCAAAATTTGGTTGAAAATGATTGGGTTAAAAGGGAGGATTCGAAGCATTTTTCGAGAATGCTTGAAAATTGGGATGAACCGTATTCATGTTGGGATTTTTTTTGGTTCCAAGCAAAACTTGGGTGATTTCTCCAACCAGGGTTGTACGTTGGAGAAAATGGATCATTTTTGGCATTATTGAAAGCATTGGTTTGTTCGACCGATTTAAGGCATTGATCGACTATATGATTAGGATCATTGCATTTATTACACAACCGTTGGGAAGCTTGGTTTATTTGATACGATGAGAAAACGTTATCGATTTTTTTATCATTGCGTCGATCTAAGCTTCCATAGAAAAAGAAGATCCTACCGAGTGTGCACTCAATCATGAGTAAATTGATTTTTCGTTCGAACGTTCCCATTGGGATGATTTTTCGGCTGGATATTCAAGAAATTTCCAAGCCTCATCGTGATGTTGGGCAAGAAAATTGCCTTGCACATTGATTCGAGCATGGTTCGTAAGCTGTTTTCGAGTCCATCATATAAGATTTGGAAAATTGCCCATTTTTCGAAGTTATGATGTGGACATTTTATCAAAAGCTATTTGAATCTTTCAAAATATTTTTCGAATCATTCTTCCTTGAATTGATGAAAATTTCCTATTTCATTTCGGATTCTACTCATTTTTTCCAAAAAGTGGAATTTTTTTAAGAAAGCTTTTACAAATTCTTTCCAAGTTTTAATCGACTTCGATAGTAAGCTGTACAACCATTTTTTAGCATAATACGTAAGAGATAATGGGATTAATCGAAGTTTGATTTCGTCATCGGAAAGTTGTTGGAGTTTAATGGTTGCACAAACTTGTTCGAATTTTTTCAAGAAAATGTATGGGTAATCGTGCTCGAAATTGCCAAATTTTGGAAGCGCGGCAATATAGTTCGAGTGAATTTTGAAATGGTTACCCGTAGGGGCGGGTAACGTGATGCAAGATGGAATAGAAACTCTATGGGAAAGATTCTATCCATAAGAGTTTGAGAGGCGTTCTCGTTCGCCATTTTGGGAGGATCGTCTGTTCAAATTAAACGATTAGTTGTTGAATCGCAAATCCAAAGATTTGTTGTTGTGTCACATGTCCAAATACTCATGCACAAGCGAAAGTCGAGAAGAGAAAGAAGTTAGAATTGAGTTTAGAGAATGAAAGAAGATTTGAAACGCGAAGTGAAAAAATTTTGTTTGTCTTTTTTTACGAGGAAGAAAACTATTTACCGTGTGAAATTTATTTTTAAAAGAAAAGTTTGGTTTTTGGCTTTTCAATTTTTTTTATATGTTTTTGTTTTTGTAACTTTATTGTATTTGAATTTTCAAATATTCACCAAAAGGATTTTTGTTTTTTTACAAAATGGGTTTGATTTTTTGTTTTTGAATTTTAAATTTTAAATTAATTTTTTTTATTTTTGGAAAGATTTTATATTTTTGGATTTTTTTGATTGAAAATTATCAAAGGAAATGAAAAGGGATTTTCTTTTGTTATTAAAAACTAAAGTAAGTAAAATTTACAAATTTTTTTTGAATTTGGATTTTTTTTTTAAACATATGCATGTAATCCAACTAAATGAATGCAAATGAGTAATTACAGTTTTTCTGTCCTTAGTAGCATCTAACGCAAAATTATATAATCACACTTTGTCTTCAATCAACAAAAATATTTCTCAGCCAAGTGAGGGATAAGATTTATCGGTGCACCATGAATCACCGTAGCAATGCAACCGAAGGTTTAACTACCTTCAGAGGAACAACCAGTGTAATATTTACGAATCAGCGTAATATTTACAGACGGTTATTACTCTGTCGTAGTCTAGACACCAAAAAATAAAATTGTTCAAAGAAAACAATTGTGAAGATATAATTAAGCCTACATTTAGCAAAACCTGAAGCTCTGATACCTAAAAACCTGAAGCTCTTGTTTGGCAAGTGAACAAACTAGTTTTTGTTTATTTCGCACCAACCTGATAAAAACATTTGTTTGGTATCATGCCTAAAAACCTAAAAAAACCTGATAAAAACTTGCTCTTGTTTGGTGCGGGATGTACACCAACAGGTTTTTATCAGGTTGGATTTTAGCCTACATTTTCTCTACCACCACCTACCAAAACCTGAAGCTCTGATACCAACGTTGGTGCGGGATTCCGACTCCAATCGAAAACCCCACGAGCGCAGCGGAATACGGGATCGTGATAAGCAGTGTAAAAACAACCAATCGATAACTTAAATCCAATCACAATCAATCAAAATCCCAGACAAGCAAATCAAAGATCAAGGCAATAATGAAAATAAATCACACAGAGATTTATAGTGGTTCCACTAACGTTGTGTTAGTGTACATCCACTTTAAGAGAGAGCTTTTATTATTATTGATGAGAAGAGTACAAGAGATTGATTACAATGATCAATAATCAAAATAGAAATTGATTTTGTGAAGAAGAGAACTGAAGAAAATTAGGTTTTGATAAACCCTAATTTGGTGGAGGCTGATCTCTTATTGTTGCTTGCACACACTTCTCTCTCACCCTCTACCCTGGATCTGATACCTGAAGCTAGCTTATATAGGAGAATAGAAACCCTAGACAATATTCCAAAATTGCCCCTGCGGATATCACAAATTTTCACCCAAGTCCGCGAGAAGAAAAAACTGGAAAAAATCGTTCCAGACGTCTGGCCTAAGGGTCAGACGTCTGACTTAAGTCTCTGGAGCGACTTCGCTCCAGATCAGACGTCTGACCCACTTGGTCAGACGTCTGACTTAAGTCTCTGGAACCATTTCAGAAAAATTTCAGACGTCTGAAATTAGTTGCTGTCCTCAAACAGCCCACTTCACCTTTTCTCTTCTAACTTCCACCTCCGGACTCCGATTTACGAACCGTTTCCTCCGTTACGAAGCTACTTCCGACCTCTACAAATCCTCATATAGTGTCGCCAAATTTTAACACTCCACCTTGACACTATATCCATCTTCAATTCCAATGATAACATACCATCAACGACAACCGGTAGCGCCAAATATCACATCTTCTACCTTCAACCAAACATGAATGTTTTCCCAATGAGCTCCGGCAAAGACACCGTCCATCGCACTCCACCAACGAGCTCAGGCAAAGCCCCCGCCCGCTAATGAAATGTTGAAAACATCCAAATCCTAAGCTATCTCACCAAAGACTAGCACTTACCAAGAAGATAGAACATCAATCTCTCTCACCAATACTCTTCCTCATCTACCACCAAGCTCCTCCCTTAACCGTGCCACCCCGTGGCACCTAGCACTTCTCCAAGCGAATCAAGTTCGAGCAATGCTCGAACTTTCCAACTGGAAATGCCTTAGTGAACATGTCCGCCGCATTATCCTTTGTGTGCACCTTTCGAAGATATACTTTCTTATCTTCATCCATGGCTACTAGAAATGACTCTCTCACCTCAATATGCTTAGTCCGTGAGCTAAACGCCAAACTCTCTGCCAAGTGAATAGCACTCTGGCTATCACATCGAACATCAATATTATCATGTCCGAATCCCAAGTCACACAACAATCGCTTCAAATAGAGTTCCTCCTTTGCCGCCTCCACTGCAGCTATCAACTCCGCCTCCGTAGTGGATAAAGCAACTACGGTCTGCAATCTAGATCTCCAACTTATGGTTGTTCCCCCAAGTGCGAAGACATGTCCGGAAGTTTATTTTCTTCGATCCCTATCACCAGCGTAGTCTGAATCACAATAACCAACCAACTTGCAATCCATCGCCTTACACCGCCAAAAACTAGACCATGAGATGATGTGCCTATAAGGTATCTCAATATAAGCTTCACAGCTTTCCAATGCGATTTCCCCGGATTAGCCATGTAGCGACTAACCATCCCGACGGCATTTGCAATATCGGGCCTTGTACACACCATAGCATACATTAGACTACCGACCGCACTAGCATATGGCACATTTGCCACATGAGTCTTGTCTTCCTCCAAGATAGGTGATCCTTTATTCGAAAGCTTCATATGCAAAGGTAAAGGTGTATATGACGCCTTTGCATTCTCCATGCTAAACCGGCAAAGCACTTTCTCTGTGTATTCCTTTTGAGTTAGTTTCAACTCAAAATGCTTTCGATCCCTTACAATTTCCATGCCCAATATCCTTCTTGCTTCTCCAAGATCCTTCATTTCGAACTTCGATTTCAAACTCAGTTTTAGCTTGTTGATTTCATTTTTATCTTTTGAAGCAATGAGCATGTCGTCCACATACAAGAGTAAATACACCCAATAATCATTTCTCAACTTCTTGAAATAAACACAAGCATCCTTGATGCTTCTATCAAAACCATTTTCAAGCATAAAATGATCAAACCTCTTGTACCATTGTCTAGGTGATTGCTTTAAACCATATAGTGATTTCTTCAATTTGCAAACCAAATTTGACTTACCATCCACAACAAAACCTTCCGTTGCACCATGTAGATGTCTTCATCCAAGTCACCATGCAAGAAGGCGGTTTTCACATCAAGTTGCTCCAACTCCAAGTCGTGAATAGCAAATATAGCAAGTAATATCTGGATAGAAGTATGGCGCACAACCGGTGCGAATATCTCATCATACTCCTTTCCCTTCCTTTGTGCAAACCCCTTAGCCACTAGTCTAGCTTTATATCTTCCATCGTCCTTCACCTTGTATATCCATTTGCACTCAATAGCACGGTTTCCTTTAGGAAGTGGAACCAAATCCCAAGTTTGATTCTTCAACAATGATTGCATCTCTTCCTCCATGGCACAAATCCATTTCAAGCTATCACTCGACTTCATGACGTCATCAAGGTCCATCGGCTCATCTTGGACTACATGAAGTGCATAGTCCAAATTATCACAAAAGCTAAGATAGTTCCAATCACCATATCTTTCGGGTGGTCTTATAGTACGACGACCAACCCGAGTAGCAATACCATCACCTAAACTCCCTTCGGCTCCACCTTGAACCGAATCTTCTCTAGAATCATGTACATCACCAACACTACTAGAGGCACCATGTGGACCATGTGATGTAACATCAACCGCTACCTCCTCACAAGCATCGCCAACTACTCTACTCTCTCTACTCCTTGGACAAAATGTGGAAATAATTTCCTTCTCCTTTGATTCACCATGAACCAAATCCGAAACATCCGATGAGCTCACATTCTCCTTGAACATTGCCGACTCATCAAAAGTAACATGACGAGAATTCACTACCTTCTTCGTTTTCGGATTCCGAATCCGATAGCCTTTTACACCGTCCGTATAGCCAAGCAAAATCCCCTTGAACGCTCTAGGTTCAAGCTTATCATTTCCCGTATCATGCACATAAACCGGACTGCCAAACACACGAAGATAACTCAAGTCAATGCTCTTTCCCTTCCACACTTCCTCTGGAATTTTGTTACTAATAGCTGAGCACGGAATTCGATTAATAATATGCACTGCGGTTGACAAAGCTTCAGCCCAAAATCCCTTTGCCAAACCCGATGTCAATCTCAAGCATCGAGCTTTCTCAAGTAAAGTACGATTCATTCTCTCCGCAATACCATTCGACTGCGGATCACCAGTGTAGTAAAATGCCTCCGAATACCATGATGCTTGCAATACTCCAAAAATTCTCCGGAAACATACTCTCCGCCATTGTCAAACCTTAGAACCTTCAAAGACTTGCCACTCTCATTCTCAACAAGAGCCTTCCACACTTCGAATTTTGCAAATGCCTCCGACTTGGCCTTCATTACATACACCCAAACTTTCCGAGAAAAGTCATCTATAAAGGAAATATAATAGCAAGCTCCACCTAAAGAAGCTACAGGTGCCGGCCCCCAAACATCCGTGTGAACATACTCAAGAACCCTTCTCGAATCATGTTTTCCTTCATCGAATGAAACTTTAGTTTGCTTCCCCATGACACAATCTTCGCAAAACTCTAACTTGTTGAAACTTTCTCCATCGATCATCTCTCTCTTTCGAAGAACGTCTAAACTTCTCTCCGAGACATGACCTAACCTCAAATGCCACAGCCTAGTCGCATCCAAGCCACGAGAACTATCAACCCCCATACAAATTTCACCTTCCACAGTCACTCCTTGAAGCAAATAAATACCACGAATCCTTACACCCTTCATCACCACAAGTTCCCCCTTCGAAACCCGCAATCTATCACTTTCAATAGTGATCTTACAACCTAAAGAATCTAGCTTCCCCAAAGAGATAAGAGACTTCCTAAGTCCCGGAACATAGCGCACATTAGTGAGAATACGAACCACTCCGTCAAACATCTTAATTTGCACGGAACCAATGCCTTTCGACTTACAAATAGCACCATTTCCCATAACAATTGAATTTCCTTCTTTGTCGATGTAAGAAGAAAAACAATTCCTATTTGGCGTCATATGATAAGACTCCCCCGAATCGAGCACCCATTTGCTATCCGAAACATCTGATGCTACTGCCGATAAAACATCTACCTCTTCCTCACCAACTGCATTCTCTACCACTACGGATGAAGATGCTACTTCCTTCTTTGCCTTCTCCTTGTCCGGACACTCATTCTTCCAATGACCGGGCTTCCTACAAATATAGCACTTGCCTTTTCTTTCCTTCGACTTTCCTCTCCAACCGGGGTTCCTTGATTTAGAACGCCCCCGGTTCTCCTTCTTCACATGCCTCTCCTTCTCCACAAAAAAGCCATTACCATTACTAGCACCACTACTTCCATCACCTAACTCCTTCATTTGATCCCACAACTTCTCGCTAAGAAGACCCGTCTTGACATCATCAAGAGTCAATGTATCTCGGCTATAGATCAAACTGTTTGAGAAACTTGTATAGCGGTCTCGCAATGAACACAACAATATCATCGCCTTTTGCTCTTCCTCAATCTTCAAATCTACCGCCTTCATCTTCATTAGCAAATCATCAAAAATATTTAAGTGCGCCTTCAGCGAAGTACCTTCCTTCATCTTATAGGTGAAGAACGTTCGCAATAAGATCAAACAATTCGTCAGTGACTTCTTCATATACAATTCCTCCAACTTGTCCCAAATACCCTTAGCGGTTGTCTCACCACTAATTTCAGAGATAACATTCTCTCCCATAGCAAGTTGAAGTATAGTGAATGCCCACTCCTCCATCTCCTCTCTCTCAACATCTGAGATGTCCGCTGGCAATAAGTGTGTGTCAAACACTACCCGATGCACCCGATTCCTTCTAAGAACCGCTTTCATCTTCCATTGCCATTTTTCAAAATCATTATCGCCATTCCACTTGTCTATTACCAATTGTGATCCTGAAGCTACGTACGAGCAACGTACATAAGGAGCTACACCACTTGGAGTACCCATTGAGGAACTACTTGAGTTATTACTTGATTCAGGCATCTCTACAACCACCTACCAAAACCTGAAGCTCTGATACCAAATGTTGGTGCAAGATTCCGACTCCAATCGAAACCCCACGAGCGCAGCGGAAGACGGGATCATGATAAGCAGTGTAAAAACAACCAATTGATAACTCAAATCCAATCACAATCAATCAAAATCCCAGACAAGCAAATCAAAGATCAAGGCAATAACGAAAATAAATCACACAGAGATTTATAGTGGTTCCACTAACGTTGTGTTAGTGTACATCCACTTTAAGAGAGAGCTTTTATTATTATTGATGAGAAGAGTACAAGAGATTGATTAAAATGATCAATAATCAAAATAGAAATTGATTTTGTGGAGAAGAGAATTGAAGAAAATTAGGTTTTGATAAACCTTAATTTGGTGGAGGCTGATCTCTTATTGTTGCTTGCACATGCTTCTCTCTTTCTGCCCATCGGATCTGATACCTGAGGCTAGCTTATATAGGAGAATAGAAACCCTAGACAATATTCCAAAATTGCCCCTGCGGATATCACAAATTTTCACCCAAGTCCGCGAGATGAAAAACTAAAAAAAAACGTTCCAGACGTCTGGCCTAAGGGTCAGATGTCTAACTTAAGTCTCTGGAGCGACTTCGCTCCAGATCAGACGTCTGACCCACTTGGTCAGACGTCTGACCAAGTGTTCTGGAACCACTCCAGAACAATTTCGGACATCTGAAAATAATTTCAGACGTTTGAAATTAGTTGTTGTCCTCAAACAGCCCACTTCACCTTTTCTCTTCTAACTTCCACCTCCGGACTCCGATTTGCGAACTGTTTCCTCCGTTACGAAGCTACTTCCAACCTCTACAAATCCTCATATAGTGTCGCCAAATTTTAACGGTTCGACCTTCATTCTCCAATTCTTATAATTTCAAAATTCCAAAATCAATTCCAAATTTTCAAGTCTCGAATCAATTTTAAAGTATTTCCAAGCTTCGACGATTCAACTGCTCACTGTTGGTATTTGAAGATTGGGTATTGCGAGAAGATGGAGTTGTGATTTTGGGTTCTGCATGCTGTGGTTCGGTGGTTGCTGAGGCTTGGGTTGTGGTTAGCAAGGAGGAGTAATTGTTGTTTTGTGAGAATGAAGGTAGGAAGAAAATTGTGATGTAGTGATGTCTGATGGATATGGCGATGGTTGTGATGTGGTATTTTTTTGCATGGAGAACGGTGGCTGTTGATGGGAGATTTGTATAATGAATGGTGAGACAACTGATCAGGCTGTTGTGATTGCAGTGGTAGTGGGTTTCAGACGGTGGCGATTGGGGGTTCGGTAGTGAGTGGAAGAGTAGTTGTGGAAGAGGAGTTGTAAGTCGTTTGTGGTTTTTGAGTTATTTGTGGAAGAGGAGTGTTAGAAGAGTCTGATGGTTTGTGTACCAGCTGGCAGTGGTGATGAAGCAGTGAGAAACAGGGATGAAATGTGCTTGTATTGTAGGATAGTTGTTTGGTGGTGCAGTCAGAGATGCTGGGGGGAGGTTGAAGTGAGTTGAAACAATTTGCGAAAAGTGGGTATGTTGTATGATGTAGTTGCGAAGTGGCAGCAGCTTGAGTATGTTGTTGTGTTAATGGAGGAGGTATGTGGTAACTTGAGCAGATGGTTGCAGTTTGTAGATTAGACAATGGCAGTTGAGTCTCTTCTTGAATTGTTGAAGTAGCAGTGTTTTGCTGGAGTGGGAAAATGGTCGGAAATTTTGGCATTGGTTTGTTGTTGCTTAGGAGCAAGGTGGTTCGAAAAGTCTATTGACAGTGGAATGTTGTAGTTTGTGGGTGTGTAGTGTTTGTTGAAGTTTTGTCGTGATTGTAGAAGTATGGTGGTTCAATGAAGGTAGAAGCAAAATCAATAGGTTCAATGAAGGGAGGACAGTCTATAGGTAAAGTGTACAGTTGGCTGACAGTTGTGATGAATGGATGTTAATGAGTGATGAAATGCAGTGGCAAAGGTGAGGCAGATGAAGTGGATCTTCAGTGATGATTTGTTGAAATGTGAGGGGCAGCAGAAGTAGAATTGATGTTGGTTATCACAGAGTGGCAGAGATAGATTGTTCAGCAAGCAGCAGCAGTGGTTTTGGTATGGATATGAAGTGGTTTGTGGCAATAGTTAAGACAAAGTGGCAGGAGAAGTCGATGGTATGATGCAAGCAGTTGTGTTCAGGGATGAAGGGGAAGTTTTTCGAGGAGATGTTAAAGAGAGGAGATGAAGTGCACAGCACAGTGCACAGGGGCGTGTGCACATTTTTTTCTCTCTTTTTTTGTATTGAAAGCAATGTAAATAGAAAATCAAATTGCAAAGATATAAAAATGTAAATTGAAGTGTAAATAAAATGAAAGAATATTTTTTTTTGTTTTGAAATGTGTATGCTCTTTTATTTAATATGAAAATGCAAATGAAAATAGAAAGGCTACAACAACGTGCACATAAATGCAAACAAAAATCACACAAGTACAAATTCTTTTTTTAGCAATACACACACAAAATCAAAATACACTAAAATCAAAGAAAAATAATTCGAAGAATAGAAAAATCAAATCAAATCTCCAGCAACGGCACCAAAAACTTATTTGACGACGAAATTTCTATCGGTTTAGAAAATTGTCGATAAGTTTCAAACTAAAATAACCGCAAGCGCACGGCGTACAATTTTAGTACATAGCGAGTACAGGTCGATCCGTAGAAAATTGTTTTAGATTTTTAAAATTAATTTAATCAAATTAGACAAAAGTGAAAGGAAATTGTTAACTACAAGCAAAATGAAGCTAAAACTAGAATTAAAATGAGATTTAAAAAATATGAAATTAGAGAACAACTTAGGGGCAAATTCACTCTCATATTTTTTTTAAATCAATAAACAAATAATTTATGATCTCTAGTTATGATATTAAGTGAAATAATTGTTGCATTGATCATAAGTATGGTTTATTTATGTTATTAATTAACATAACTTAAACCATCAAACTATAATACAACAAATAAACCACTTATAAAATCTCATGAAAATAAAGTCAAAGCAAAAGCTATTTTAAGTATGATTTATTTGCTATTGTAATTAGTAATATAGATCATAAAATTTTGTTTTTACTTTCATTTCAAAATCAAAAATCAATTAGCAAATGATGATGTAAATTTTGTTTATGTTGAATAAGAATAGCTCATTGCAAAAGCAACATAAGCTATCAAACCCATTTGTATAAACTTATATCAAAATTTACTTTCGTGAAGCACAAAGAAAATGTATCATAAATCATAAAAATATTGAAACTACATAGAGTTAGAGAGCTTCATTACTCCTAATTGAAAGATTTTAGCTACTCATTTGTGTTATCAAATCAACATTTGTAAATTTCAACATTAAAAACAAAGAAATGAAAACTAAGCAAAGAAAGAAAAAGAGATTAGCTACAAACAACTTGCATAAAAATTAAAGGTACATTACTTGCATGAATGTAAATCTAATAAATAAACATTAAAAGAAAGAGAGTATAGAAATAAACATTAACATTGAAACAAAGAAAAGCACGTAGAAAAAAAAGGAGAAAGACGCTTGTAAGCCATTTTTATTTCATGTAACTTTGAGCTTACAATTTGGTTGCTTAATTTCCTAACTAAAAATGAAAGGTGGAAGATGTTTGCTTGTATTATACATGCATTAAACCCTAATTCAATATTTAGGGTGATTTCTAAAATTCCCTTTAAGAAGTGTGGCCATCAAGTAACTATTAGCCACTAATTAATCCATCATTTAATGTGCATGAAGCTTTAACTCCACTTAGTTGTCCATTAGCTTCTAATTGTAGATTTAGTCAAGTGGGTGGGTCCTCCATGATCATGAACTTGAATTATTTCCTCATCATTCCTTTGTATTCCCTTGTGCATGCATATATATATATATATATATATATATATATATATATATATATATATATATATATATATTCATGAAATACTCTTCCATATGCATCAAAATCCTATAAAACTCATAAACAATGTCCAAGTAAAAATTCTAAAATTGACACATGCACAAAAAAGCTCATTTTTCCCTTGAATGAAGATGAATATATAATGATTTGAAAATAATTGAATTTTGGTTTCAAACATGTTAAATTGCCCAAATATGACTTTTATTTAAATAAAAATTGAAAATATAGATGTAAATATATGCACATTTACGTGCTTATCAATAAGGTTCGCTACAAGAGTTGGATTATACGGTCAACTCTATCACTTCTAAAAGTTAAATACCTATAAAGAGACTCTTTGTTACGCCACACATCTATACTGACACTAGCTAAGGACACTACGGGGTATTGTTGTTGACTAGCATGAAGAATAAGGCTGTTGAGGAGCGACCATCTGTGTAATTGGTTTGAGCAAGAACCGATATGTCAGATAGTATATCATGTATTTCATTTCATGAGAAAATCTGATGTATCCAATCCAAACTCAAATCTACTACACGGTGGCTAAGTGGCCTACGAAATCAAAATAAATAAACATAACATAAAATCAATCACCAGATATTCATATCACTAAGGCAGAAACAGATATGAATACAACACATGGAAGTGAACATCATAGTAGTTGTCATACAAGATCCACTACATGCCAAAAGAATAGGTATATGTACTACACAAAAGAATAAGTACACATCAAAGAGTTTCTATCTCGTATCCATGAAAAAAAAACTACTAAGCTAAAGTAGTTAGCCAAAAGTCAGAAGATAGTTACTGCTAAGAAGCCAAGTGGAAGCATCTGCAACACCTCGGTCTGACCAGAGTATTATTTAAGAAGAAAAATAATAAACGGATCATTCTAACTATAATTATCATGTAAGATGAGATAATATAAGAGATATGTCTAAAACATATGATAACAATAATGTCATGCGGTGACAAGAATACATTTGATAACAATGTAAATCATATAATATCTCAAACTTTCTCAATGCCAAAAAGAATGTCATATTCTTCATTCTTATTCACCAAGTCACAAATATTGATAGAGGTTATCAATGCCAATCACAAAAACTGGTGAAACACAAATTTCAGAAATCAATATTTAGAAATCCAAAAAACACAAAGGGGAAGGCCTATCACAAACGGGAGCATGAAAACTCACCAATACATGTATTACAAATGGACATTATCCTATGAGTCGCTAACCCATAAAAAAATAAGTCGAAGCTCCACAAAATAGGGTATAGTCCCCTATGTGGACAAATGACCCGAAGCTCCATAAACGACCCGAAGACCGTGGGTCGCTACCCCACCAAATTGAGCCGAAATACACTCAAAAATAAGCAAATAGGAAAAATTTAACAGGACTAGACATCTGGTGGGTTTAACCAAATGTCTGGCTCTAGGCTCTAGAATTTTATTTTATTTTTCATGTTTATATTTTTTCCAGAAGCTCCTACCAGACGTCTAGTAGGTTCAACCAGACTTCTGGTTGCCTGAGCTGGGCAGAAATTTGCCTAGGCCATTGATGGCCAAATCAACTCGGAAGCGATCGAACGAACGATGGAGGCTAGAAATTTATGCCAAGCGACAACCCAGCCCTACGGGTTCTTCGATACACCCCAAATAACATGTCCAAACATTCATGGTAGGATTTCATAAAATTTGACTGCAAAACAAAAATTGAAAAATTCACCAAACCAATTCAAATCAAAAGAAATTGAACATGAAATAGATATTATGAATTCATACCTAAGAACAATGAAAATTATAGACATGGATGTGAGTTCAAGAACTCACCTTTAAACCCAAAATAGAAAAGACAAGCTCTAAAACAAGTTAGGATTGATTTCTCTTCAACTACACCTCAAAGATCTTCAACCTATTACTACATGAAGATTTTCCTAAGTTAGGTTATAGGAAAAATCAAGAAATGAAGAGGAATTTAGATGAAGAAGATGAAGAAGATGCTTAACTAAGCTTCTCTTGATTTTAAAACTTGAATTTGAATTTCCTAAGAATATAAGGCTTAGGAATTTTGATTTTCCCTCTTTTCCCCATTTTTTATTTAGCTTGAGTGTTAGGAAATTATGAGTAGAATGAATAAAGGGAAGAGAAGTTAGGGTATTTGGAAAAGATTTTGGGTTACCTTGTTGGGTTAGTAGGCTACAAAACAACCCAAAGCCCAAACGAGAAAATAAAATCCTAATCAACTCCAAACT
Source organism: Allium cepa (assembly GCA_030765085.1). NCBI lineage: Eukaryota > Viridiplantae > Streptophyta > Magnoliopsida > Asparagales > Amaryllidaceae > Allium > Allium cepa. Next base: position 445,213,581 of record CM060935.1, on the reverse strand, counting down.
GTAACGACTCGAAATTTTCACTCCCGAAAATTCCAGATAGTCATGAAAAATAAGAAAGAGATAGAAGAAGAAGAAAAAAATCAACAACATCTCACATTCGCAGCGGATAAAATATAATAATGAATAATAACTGTTTACAAAAGAATACTATTTCTTTCGATTACATTTTATATACATCAAAGTTTCACATACCTTCAGTCACTGAATATATACAATTATCAAGTCTCAGATTAATAATAATACAAATACAGCGTAATACTCTATACGATATTGCCATCCAGCTCGTCTCCTGAGCTCCAGAACGTACCTACCTGAAAATCTGTAATACTCGGTCTGACCCGAGCATTACACCAAAGTAACACCCGGGTCAGGCTGGAAACCAGTGTGAGTAAATCCAACTAACATAGAATACAAAGCATACAACTCAAATAAAACCGGGTAACTTTTATCAATTTTCAAAGTCACATTTTATTTTAGACAACACTTATTTCACATATAAGTTTCTAAATACCAAAGATTTAGATTTTAAAATAGTCCAGTTCCTCAAATTCACTTATTCCAGCATATAGATTTTCCCTATCAATCTATAAACGTTCGAAGGGATTTCCGGGTATTCACCCAATACTCGACCCCGGTCTCTTTGAAATCTCATATTATCCTATCCCAAGTTATCCAATCAAATTCACAACATTTTATATCGGAGTTACCAACTCTTTTAAATCATACAATACCATCCAATTATTCATAAACAAATTTGATCACTCCCAAAATAATTCAATCAATTCTAACTGAATTTCCAATCTCAATTCTTCGATTACTTCCTTTAACATTAATTAATTCCAAATAAATTAACTAGCAACCCTTCATCATCCATCTTTAATTAACCGCCCTGGATTAATTATTTTTAATTACATTCAAGTAATTATCTTACATTAACTTCATAATATTAGTTAGTCTCAACAAAGATCATTAAGTAATCTTAATTACTTCATGAATCAATTAATTATTTAATAGTATTAATCCTTAGTTACTTAAAATAATTAACTCCATTGAGTCGCTTATTCTAATTAATTCATCTTAATTAATTAATCGATTCTTCACTCACATCGTTAATTGTATTAATTTATTATTTCAAATTATATTTTAATTTGTTCCAATCTAAATTAATTACTTTAATTCAACCACAATATTAATCACTTTCGATTAATCTCAACCTGTAATTGACTATTCCCTTTATTTAATAAATTAATTACTCCTTTATTTAACTATCTTGATTTCTTCCCTGATTAATTTCACAAAGTAACTATATTTTATTAATTTTATTAAGTAATTTTCTATCAACCACCAATTGATTATTTTAAATTAATTAAGCTAAATAAATTAACTTAACCCTTAATTAATTGGTTCAAACTCTTAATTTCTAAATTTATCAACTCAAATCATCAATTAATTGACTTAATTAGTTATCCATTTACATTACCCTACAAATTTATTGAATCATAAATCATAAGCCCTTAATAGTTTATCTTATTTAATCCTTACTTTAAATAATTTCAAGTAGTTAATTCTCAAGTGCTTCCATTAAGTACTTTATCATTTAAGTACTGATTAAGTTCTAATTGTGGGCTTAGTTTTCTGGAATGCTAAGATTTTATAACAAGCTGGAATACAAACAGGTTTCATTACAACCTGAAC